>CM070791.1:11823172-12423172 GCA_036346955.1 Dipus sagitta | reverse complement strand
ATAGCTTATGGTGGGGGAGGTCATGAGCCTTTGGAGTGTAATGCCTGCTCTTGTCTGAATAAAGGTATACATTATGCCTACCAAACTGAACTGCAAGCACTTTACTTAACATATTAAGGCTACTCTCATTTTGATTAGAAAAGCTTCTATTTTCAAATGGTGATGAGCACTAGGATGATCCAAAAGGCATGATAGTGGTAAGAAGACATGATGGAGGAGTGTTCAGCACTGAAACATCTATGTCACAATCTTCCAAGGCTAAGGGTCCATTGTGGAAGAGGTGGCAGAAAAAATGTAAGAGCCAAAGGAAAGGTAGGACTGCTTACAGTGCAATCATCCGGACAGAAATTGGCCTCAATATTCATGACCTTGCAGTTCCTAGCACTATCTTTCATAATACCCTCATAATATGAGGAAAAGATGACGACATGAAAATAAAAGAGAGGCTAATGGAGAGAGGGAGAGAATATGATGGAGTGTGGACTTGTGAAGGAGAAAGAGGGAATTACCATGGCTTATTGTCTGTAAGCATGGAAGCTGTCAATAAAAAATAGTATCTGCTTTTACCCAAATGGAAGTGATGAGGATGCACAATTATGAATTTAGGCATACAATTATGAAATATATCACAGCTGGACATATAAGTATTATGTATTTCCATATTGTATCCTGACTATACAATTATATTTCACATCTTTATGTGAATGTTTTTGCAAAGTTTTCCTTCACATTGCAACCTTAGGAGTTTTCTAAAAATTTGATCAAACTTCTAAATTAAAATTACTAAGTTTTATAATACAAACTTAATTTTTATGTTTTGACCATGCAAACACTAAGATTTTTAAAATTTGTTTGATATAAACATTTTATTTAATCAAACATATATAATAAAATAGCAAAAATTTGAAAATATAAGGTCCAATTACAAAAAACAAAGTTAATAACAAAATGGTTGTGCTTTTGTTTTACTGCTGAAAGGATGAAAAATACAGCCTAACCCCTCCCCCAAAGAAAGACCCCAAAAAGTTAGAAGTTTAAAAATACTATTGTTGTGCCAAGTCCCCCGGTCACTCAGGAGTCACCCAGAGACCGGGGAGTCCTCCAGAGCGGGACTTTCACTGCCAGTAAAATATAACTTTGAACTCAAAGGTAAATTTGATCATCAAAGCACATCAACTAATCAGGACATAACCTATATAACATTCACACCCTTCCCAAGCAATGTATCAACTCTTCAGTCACTCTCTTGTAAGTAGTTTCATTAAATAAAGCATTAGTAATATGAACATTAGCAAGAGAACAACAAACAGACTGGACCAAAGTAGAAATTCTCCAAGACATATTATCATTAAGACTCTAAACATTGATACCAAAGATAAAGACCTAAAAGCAGCTAGGGAGAAACAACATATCACATATAAAGGAAGCTCCATCAGAATTACTTCAGACTTCTCAATGGAAAGCCTGAAAGCCAGAATGGCCTGGAATGGAAAACTACAAAATCAAATAACTTATGGCTTCCAACCCAAACTACTCTACCCAGCAAAACTAACCCTCATCATAGATGGTAAAAGAAAAACTTTCCACAATAAAACTCAGATTTAAAACTATATGAACACAAAGCTGAACCTTCATAGAGTACTTCTGGAAATGCTCCACACACATTCAAATAACCAACCTCAAGTACCTACAAGAAGCAGATCATAAAAAAAAAAAAAACTTCAAGAAGGCACAAAAACTACAAAAGCCAAGAAAGCACCAAACCATATAAACCACCACAATAAGGCAGATATTAAATCAAACCTCACAGTTATTACCCTAAATATTAAAAGCTTTAATTCACCCATCAAGAAATCAGAAAATTAGACCTCTAAATCTGCTATCTTCAAGAAAACCACCTCACCACTAATGACAGATACTTCCTCAGGGTGAAAGAGTGGAAAATGATATTCAAAGCAAATGGAAATAAAAAGCAAGGAGGTGGAGCTATGCTTATATTGCATAAAACAGACTTCAAACCAAAAGTAATCAAAAAAGACAAATAAGGCTACTTCTTACATCTCAAGGGAATGATCCAAAAAGAGGATATCACAGTCATTAATCTTTATGCACTAAACACAAGTGCACCACAATTCATAAAACAAAACTTACTTGACAATAAAACAGAAATAACCACCAACACCATCATAGTTGGGGACTTCAATACTCCATTATCAGCAATAGATAGATCATCCAAACAGAAAATTAACAGGTAAATAAGAGAGCTAAACAACACCATAGATCAATTAGTCCTAACTGATATCTACAGAACATTCCACCCAAAATCCACAGATTACACACTGTCCTCACCAGCCAATGGAATCTTCTCTATAATAGATCATATACTGGGTCATAAAGCCTGCCTCCATATATTTAGGAGGATAAACACAATTTTCTACATGATATCAGATCACAATGTTGTATTGCTAGAAATTAACAACAATAGATGTACCGTAGACCCAACCAACTCCTGGAAACTGAGCAGCAACACATTCTCTTCCTTTTTTTAAATTTTTCTCTTTATTAGTTAGTTTTCTATTCAGCAAATACAGTCAGTTTGGTACCATTATTAGGCTCATCCCTGACCTACCCCCTCCCATTGGAACCTCCTTGTTGAGGTACATGGGTCATGCATTGTAGAGTTAGCCCACAGTTATGTGTAATATCTGCATATAATGACCGAACATGTGGCTCTGACATTCTTTGGGCCCCCTCTTCCACAAAATTTCCCTGAGCCATGTTGGGTTCATTTTTGGTCTGCTTCAGTGATGATGTGTTGGGGGCCTCTGAGACTCTGGCTCTCTGATTTGGTAGGAGTTGATTTTTCTCTGTGTTGATCTCCTTTCCCCTTCTGCTGGTATCCAGTTCATCAGGAAAACAGCACCCTTGCTTGTTTTGCCAATTTTTTTTTAGTTTCAGCCGGGGCCCTTTTGAGGTATGATGGGGTGGCTCTCTCCTTAGGATCTACAACTATCTGAAAAAGAGAAGCAGATTCTCCAACGGAGAGTAAGTAGCACCAGGATAAAAGAGATAGCCCTTACTTTTTTAATAGAGAATTTAAGAGGTGTAGGCCCTCTTGTAGCCCATGACTGATGGTAGTTTGATATTGGAGAGTGGGCTTATGTTTGGATATGGTTCTGACTTGTTTCCCAGCTCCAGCTATGGGTCCCATACCACTGAGGAGATAAGTTAGCCAAATTAAGAGCAGTTGGTTCCTCACCATGGCTGTGTGCCACTATTACACTTGTGTGGGCATCACAACAAGTTATTTGCTACTAAGTAGGTTAGACCATGAGTTACTTGGACAGATATTGGTCATTTTCCCCCAGTCGCCCATGTAGCACCTTCTGGCACTAGATGCACTGACTGTCTGGGGACTATCTTCCAACTTCCAGCCATGCCATTCTATTTTGCATGTCAACCACATAAGGTGTCTTCAGCAGTAGGGTCTTACCACTAACCTTTGGTGGGTCATCAAGTACTCTGACAGAAATCTGTCTGTCTTTTAGGAAACCTTGTAGGTATCTCTGATCAAAAGCTCATTGTGGATGATAGCCCCATGTTGGTACTGGCAGTTACAGGTCAGTGCCCACTAAGAAAATGAGGAAAAAGACAACTAATATACAAGAGTTAGAGAGAAGAGAGAGAGAGGGAGAAGGAGAAGGAGGGAGGGAAGATGTAGAAGATTAAGGTTAGTCTTGATCCTACCCTCTCCAGTGTCTTGTGGTTCAGTTGTTCCCTGTAAGGGCCTGGTGAAGGATCAGCCATTTGGTCTGTCTTTTAGTAAGTAGAATTTTATGGTACCATTGTCGTTTCGGTCTAGATTTGTGTTTCCCATCCCTTTGATGCCCTCGCCTCCCTCCCCTTCCATCCTAGTGTCTAGTCCATGAGATGCTTGCTGGATATGTAAGTTATCTTGGGTAGATTCAGGTTAGGTGCTGTAGATGAGTGAGACTATGTGGTGAATTTTTTTCTGTGATTGGGTAAGTTCACTGAGAATGATCTGTTCCAGGTTCAGCCATTTTTCCTCAAATTTCATTGTGTCATTCTTTTCTTACTGCTGTATAGAATTCCATTGTGTAGATATACTACATCTTAGTTATCCATTCTTCTAGTGATGTACATCTGGGTTGATTCCAGCTCTTAGCTATTACAAATTGAGCCACTACAAACATGGTTGAGAAAATCTCTCCAGCCTGTGGTTTGAAGGTTTTAGGGTAGATGCCCAGTAAGGAAATAACTGGGTCTGTTGGTATCTCTATACTCAGCTTTTTCAGAAGTCTCCATATTGCTTTCCAAAGTGGTTGTACCATCCTACATTCCCACCAACAGTGGATGAGTGTTCCTACTTCTCCACATCCTCGCCAGCATTTATTTTTATTTGATTTTCTGATGTTTTTTATCCTTATTGGGGTAAGGTGGAATCTCATAGTTGTTTTAATTTGCATTTCTCTGATGATTAGGGATGATGAACACTTTCTTAAGTATATGTTTGCCATTTGTATTTCTTCCTCTGTGAACTGCCTGTTCAGCTCTTTGCCCCATTTTGTGAGTGGGGTGTTTGACTTCTTACTGTTTAGATTTTTGAGTTCTTTGTAGATTCTAGAGATTAGGCCTCTATCAGTTGGATAACCCACAAATATTTTTTCCCATTTTGTGGGTAATCTATTGGCTTTGCTTATTGTATGCTTGTCTGTAAAAAAAACTCTTCAGCTTCATGGGATCCCATTGGTTGAGTGAAGGTTTAAGTTTGTGAGCTACTGGGGTTTGGTTCAGGAAGTCTTTTTCCATTCCTATATCATGGAAAGTACTTCCTATATTTTATTCCAGTAGGAGTCGAGTTTCTGGTCTTATATTGAGGTCTTTGATCCATTTGGACTTGATTGTAGTGCATGCTGAAATGTGTGTGTCAAGTTTCAGTTTCCTGCATATGGTTATCCAGTTTGTCCAGCACCATTTGTTGAAGATGCTGTCTTTTTTCCAGCCTATATTGTTTGGGCCTTTATCGAATATCAAGTAGCTATAGTTGCTTGACCCAAATTCTGGGTCCTCAAGTCTATTCCATTGGTCTATACTCCTGTTTTTATGCCAGTACCATGCTGTTTTTATTACTATGGCTTTGTAATATAGGTTTAGATCAGGTATGGTGATGCCTCCAGAGGTATTTCTTTTGCTGAGGATATGTTTGGATATGCGAGGCCTTCTGCCTTTCCATATGAAATTTGAGATCATTTTTTCTATCTCTGCGAAGAACACTGTAGGGATTTTAATTGGAATTGCATTAAATCTGTATATTGCCTTTGGTAGGATTGTCAGCAACACATTCCTAAACAATAAATGGGTAGTGGATTAAAGAAAATATGAAATTGCAAAATTTGTAGAAATGAATGACAATGAGAACACAACATACCAAATATCATGGGACACAATGAAGGCAGTCCTCAGGGGAAAATTCATTGTGCTAAATGCCTTCATAACAAAGACAGAGAGAGGTCAAATCAATAACCTCACAACGCACCTAAAGGCATTGAAAAAACAAGCAGTATCCAACCCAAAAATCTCCCAACAGAAAGAAATAATTAAGATCAGAGAAGAAATTAATGAATTGGAAACTAAGAAAACAAGTAAGAAAACTAATGAAACAAAGAGCTGGTTCTTTGAAAAAATAAACAAGATTGACAAACCTCTGGCCAATTTTATCAATCAAAAAAGAGATGATTCAAATTAACAAAATTAGAGATGAAAAAGGAGAGATCACAATAGACATAAGTGAAATTGGCAGAATCATTAGGACTTACTTCAGAAACCTCTGCTCCACAAAATTGGTTAATATGGAGGAAGTGGATGAATTTCTGGACACATACCACCTACCAAAGCTAAACTCGGAGTAGATTAATCTCCTAAACAAACCTTTCACAAACACTGAGATTGAAAGGCTAATCAAAAACCTCTCTAAAAAGAAGAGTCCAGTGCCAGATGACTTCTCAGCTGAATTCTATCAAACCTTCATGGAAGGACTGACCTCAAATTATGCCACACAATCAGAGAACAGGAAAAGCTTCCCAACTCCTCTTATGAAGCTAGTATCACCCTAATACCAGGCAGAGATGTCACAAGAGAAGAAACTACAGGCCTATTTCCCTTGTGGAGAGACAACAGGGAGAAGTCTAATGATGGCTATATACACACTATATACATAACTAATAAAATAAACAAACAATGACAAAAAAGAAATATAATGCACTGGCCAATACTTAAACAAGACAGAGTTTGTTATTATAGAAAGTGGTCCTGTTATTTTTAGTACAGTATAATTGTGAATTATAATACACTACAATAAACTATGTATTCAATTGTGAGAACAAAGATATAGAGATGAACTGCATTAACAGAATGAATATTTCAACATAATTATGAATAAATATTTTGACATTATTAAAACACTTGTCATAATATGAGATTTTTGTAACTTTTGTAAAACTTACAAACTTCTCTATAATAAGATTATCTTAGATTGAGATTGAAGGTCCAATTAAATTATCCTATCTCCTTCTTTTATAACCAGTGATTCAGTGAGTAGTAATAATCTCTTTGTTGTAAAACCAGTGGTTCATTGAGTAGTAATAATCTATTATTTTTAGTATTCACTCCTGTTATTGAAGCTGATCAGAAACGACTGAGAGCAGGAAAGGTGGCTGTGTTTTCTGACTAAACTTCTCCCAGCCACTTCCTGAGCAGTTGTTCTGATATTATCCAGAGCAGGTAACCGATTGTTTGCTCAGTAGCACTGAGACAGAGCCAGCTATCTCCTGATGTCTTTTAATAATTCCCTGCTGTGCCTGAGGTGTTATTTTGCAATAAATGTTCAACTGGCATTTTACTGTAAAAATTTAATTGCATGTTTTCTTCATTGTAAAAAGGAAAGGTTGGCACAACTATTCAGCAGCAATCACAATGTCAGTTTAACCCCATAACGGCTATGTAATAGGCTCATGTACTCTAAACCTTCATAAAATCTCCAAAGACAAAACAAATATATAATTTCTAATAGTGGGAACAAGCATTTCTCAAACCTCTCACCGAAGTACAACAAGGCACTTTACCTGGGTTCTCATTCCTAATTCTCTCAAGGGATACAATTAAAAAGTCACATCAGGAACTGAAGAGATAGTTTAGTAGTTCAGGTACTTGCCTGCAAAGCCCAAGGACTCAGGTTCGATTCCTCACTACCCATCACATGGGAGTGCATATGTGTAGAGTTCATTTGCAGTGATTAGAGGTCCTAGGATACCCACTCTCATTCTCATTCTCCCTCTCTCTCTCTCATATAAATAAACAAAGCTATAATATTTTTAAAACTTTAAAAAGAAACATCAGAAATGTACTACAATGAGAAAATATGCTTCTGAGGTGAAATATGGTTCTATTTCTATGACCATGTCAGAGAATGTAAACATTCTGACTGGAGTTTCTAGGATTATAAGCCAAAATCACCTAAGGGGTTCACTGCTACATATAAATCTGACTCCTATCTCAGAAAGAAAGCCCACCTACCACCCAGTACTCACCAGCACCGCTGACAGTAAGGACGGCCAGCTTCACAGGACAGCCAGGTTTGTCATACAGATTCATCTATCATTTTATGATTTAGAGCTTTTAGCACATATTTGTACAGGAAAAAAGTTTACAAATGTTGAACAATTCCCAGGCCAGTCTATGAATGCCTATATAACCCATACAATGCCTAACATATTTAAGCAGCTTACCAATTATATTTAATTTCCCTTATAACTGGCTCTATAAAAATATCTTAAGAGCTCCAATTGAAGATCCCCTCCTGTTTCATTCCCCTCAAATGACACATATTGAATGCCCTGGGTATTTATTACCTCTGCGTATCAATCTAAGGAGAATACAATTCTCAAACCTTGTCAGCAGGAACACTGGAGGGATGGGAGCCTGGTGCTAAACACCAAGAAGAGGCGTGTGCTCCATGTGGTGACAAACGAGAGCTCCACCAGTGACCACTGCCCAGTAGTTCTGCCTGTTCATGTACAGTCCAGGGCTAAAGAAATGTCCAAAGACAGAAAAGATTGATAGAACTTTCCTGAGTCATGGAGTTCCACATGTTCTAGACAGAGGAAAGACCAAAAAAGCATAATTTACCCACAAACCTGTAGGCCAAGATGATGCTCTCTTTTTGTTTTGTTTTCCACGGTAGGGTCTCACTCTAGCTCAGGCTAACCTGGAATTCACTATGTTGTCTCAGGTGGCCTCTAACTCATGGTGATCCTCCTACCTCTGCCTCCTGAGTGCTGGCATTAAAGGCATGCACCATCACACCTGGCAAGATGAGGATTCTTCATGTGTCCAGCTTCTATCTAGCCTAGGAAATATTAAATTGTGCACATCTTGCATCTGAGAATCAGCATAAGAGTACAAGCTCTGAGGCAAGCAGGCATGGCTTTGAAACATGACTCTACTTTGAATAAAGAGCTATCTCTGCCTCTTTTATTCTAGAGGGCTTGATAGAAGGGTGTGAAATGCATAAAAATAGTTTAGGGCTGGAAAATGGCTTAGTAGTTAAGGTGCTTGCCTGCAAACCCTAAGAACACTTGTTCAACTCCCCAGATCCCACATAAGCCACCTGCACAAAGTGACGCATGTGCACAAGGTGGCACACATGTGTGGAGTTTGATTGCAGCGGCCAGAGACCCTGTTGTGCCAATTCTCCCTCCCCCCACTTCCTCTCATAAAAAAATAAAAAGATTTTCAAAAAAGTAATTTAATACTTATGAAGTACGCATCTGTAGCAGACAGTGTCAAGATTGCTGAGATGAAATTCCAGATCAGGCACAGTTATGGAGGAAGGGATTTATTGAAGCTTACAGATCCCGGAGAAGTTACATAACAGCAGAAGAAGCTGGCCTTCCTTCACAGGTCTAAGGAGAGAGAGAGAGAGAGAGAGAGAGAGAGAGAGAGAGAGAGAGGGAGAGAGAGAGAGAGAGAGAAGCAGAAGCCTAAAAACCAAAAGCCACACAGCACAGCACACTTCAGGAACCCCAGCTTTGCACTTTGCATATCTTTAGATTGAAATCTCAAACCCACTACCACACCTTAAAAACTGCCCAGTGACACTGCCTTCAGTCAGGTGGCTGCAGATACGAACTATAAACTAATACAATACTGAATATATTGGGGGCCATCTATTCAAACTACTACAGCATCACTTAATATAAATCCCATTCTCCCTGCCCTTCTGATGAGTCTTAATTTTGTCATGAGTCAATTTGTAACCAAGGTGCATCTTGGAGGTTACAGCTCAGAAACCCAGATAGGATAAGATTGACCATGACAACACCATATGAGTCCTGAACAACACTGAAGCTAATTATTACTGTAGAAACTTTTTTGCAGGTCACAATCCCTCATTCCCAACTCCTCTCTTCATCTGCCACATCATTCCCATGAGATTAACGTGACAACTTCCACTGTTCCTTGCAAGGGGAATACATAAGTACATGAAAATAAAAGAAAATATAAGGAAGTAGAAGTCATCAGTATGTCACAAATACTGAAAGAAATATTAGCTTTCAACATCTAGTACAAATAGTAAACTACAATGCTTCCTATTTGAAGAATATTACAGAGCTATCACCTATAATTTAAAATGTTAAAAATTTTAAGATTGATACCAAGTACTAGATAAGTGAATAACCAATTTTTTTTGTTTGTTTTTTTGAGGTAGGATCTCACTGTAGCCCAGGCTGACCTGGAATTCACTATGCAGTCTCAGATGGTCTTGAACTCATGGAGATCCTCGTACCTCTGCCTCTCAAGTACTGGGATTAAATGCATGTGCCACCACACCCAGCTTAATTAAAAATATACTCAAGGACTGGAGAGATATCTCAGTAGTTAAAGATTCATGCTTGCAAAGCCTGATGGCCCAGGTTCAATTCCTCAGTACCCACATAAAACTAGATGTACAAAGTGACACATGCATCTGGAGCTCATTTGCATTTGGACCCATGTGTCCCCTCCCTCTCTAATTTCAAATAAATAAAAATATATTCAAGGGCAGGGAAAACAGCTCATCTGTTAAAGGTACTTGCTTTCAAAGCCTGCCAGCCTTGGTTCAATTCTCAAGCCACCCCAGACACAAAAAGTAACACATATGTCTTGTGTACATTTATAGTGGCAAGTCGCCCAGCATGCATCTGCATGCACAAGTACATATAAATAATTAAAAGTTTAAAATATTGAAATAGCGAGAGTCATGGCTCATACTTTTAAACCCAGCACTCAGGAGGCTAAGATTGGAGAATTATTGTGAGTTTGAGTCCAGCCTGGGATATAGAGTGAGTTCCAGGTTGGCCTGGGCTAGGATGAGACCTTACCATAAAACAAGTATATACACATACACATATACTTTCATATATATGCATATCTGTAATATATAATATATATATTATAATATATGCATAATATGTTATATATATTTGCTAATGCAAATAATACATTATGTGCTGAAAGTTTAGTACCTAATGCAATGTTTACATGGCCTTTGGGGTCTGATGGTATCATGAGAACTGGGACCTAATCAGTAGATATATTCACTGATTCACAATCTGATGGGATTATGGGGAGAGAGTAGCAGGGCCTAGTGGGAGGAAGTAGGTCAGTGGGGACATGCCCTTGAGATGTATATCCTGTCCTCAATCCCTCCCTCATTGTCATGCTTCCTAGCTATCTCTCTACTATGCCCTTCTACCATGAGTTCTGCCTCACCACAAGTCTAAAAATATGAATCCAAGTGAATGTGAACTGAAACCCTGGAACTCATCTTCCTCCCTTTGGTTTGTTTCAGGTATTCACTTACGGTAACAAAATCTGACTAACACATATGGTCTATTAAATGGGACAGTAGGTTCAAGATGTCAACAAAAATGTTCTTGTTTGAGAAAGAGTAGTAAAGTGCACACTTGCCTGTTTCTCCACTAGAAGGGAAGAAAGACCTCTAGGAACAGACCACAACTACTGCCCATCAAAGCCAGCCTTGAAACTTAATCTTAACCAGGTATTGTGTGCAAACCTTTAATTTCAGCATTCGGAAGGCAGAGGTAGAAGGACTGGTTGTGAATTCAAGGTCAATATGGGACTAGGGAGTGATTTCCAGGTCATCCTGGGGTAGAGTCAGACCCTACCTCTGAAAAAACAATCTTACACAATCCTGTAGGTATCAAAATATTGGATACAAGTCTTAAGGATGAAGCCAATAAAACTCCAGCTAAATTTTATTGTATAAGCCAGGGGCCTCAACAGATCATCGTGTGTGTGTGTGTGTGTGTGTGTGTGTGTGTGTGTGTGTGTGTGATATTTTTGAAGGATACATAAAAAAGTGTTAGGAGCTATACTATGGGGACTGGAGAGATGGCTCTGCAGTTAAAGGGCACTTGCTTACAAAGTCTGCTAACCCAGGATTAGATCTCCCAGTACCCACATGAAACCAGATGCACAATGTGGCACATACACCAGACTCTGTCTCTTTATCTCTTATTTAAATAAATATAAAAAAAGAGCTATACTATAAGTGGGAGTGCAGAATGTCTAAGAGTCTTGCCTTCATACTCCTGCACAAGATTTGTTTTTGTTTTTAAATCAAATGTTTTTCAATAAAACCTAATTTTTAAATTTTACCTACCAGGGTATGCGAGGTGTTGATATGCTGAACACACAATATATGCTCTTGTAAAAACTTCAAAAAAGTTCACCTAATTCTGTAGTATCTTTAACTTTAAAACCTATTTATTAAATATTTAATTTATTTATAAATAGGGAAAAGCTGATGACCTGCTGTCATCCTTCTTTGTCACAAAAGACACTTCAAAGCACAACAGACACCAGTCTTTAGCAAAGACCTTCCTGAGAGTAAAAGCCAGCACAGGACCAGTTGAAGAGCTCTTGGGAGCTGTCTGCTTGTTTGAGAAAGGGTTTCCAGCTTATGGTCTTAGCTTATGGTCCTCTTTAGTGCTGGTATTTCAGACCTTAGCACAGCTCCACATGTACAATCAATGTCTTGTAATCCAAATTTGCATTTCCTCATGGTGATTTTTTTAGGTTCAAGATAATATGATTTCTGACTTGTAGCTTTAAAAGTGGTCATTTCTCTTTTATCCAAATATAATTCTCCATCTCACATACTAAAAAACCACAAACAAACCAATCTTCTTCTTAAAATAGAAACTGTTGGCCTTAAATTTCCATGTGTCTATGTTGGGGAGAGGGTAAGTGGTACTTAGAGCTAGATGGTTACAACACCTATATAACCTATATAAACATTGGCTTCACTGATCAACATGCATTACCCAGTGGTTACACAGTTTAAACCTAAACTAACATTCTGAATGCATTAGTGTACCAGTAAATCAATAAATTGAACAGTGAGTAGTTCCAAGTCCGTTTTTCATTATCATTAGTATATTGTGTGTATGCCCACATGTGCATATTCACAGGACTGTTCTATTAAAATCAGGTACACACACACACACACACACACACACACACACACACACGGATCTATGCTGAAAGGCCCTTTTCCCAGAACCCGTGCCGGAGGACTTGCCCCAAAGAAAGTTATCCCCAAAGTCATGTACCCAAAAGATGAAGTGTCAAACAGAGGGAACAAGTGGTGCATAGAGGAGGTAGAGGAGAAACGCCGGTGTGTGGCAGCAGCAAGGGATGAAGAGTGGAAGTGAAGCATGGGGGTGATTGCCTCCCAGCTGGGCTTTCTGCACAGCAAAAATTCTGAGCTCTGCTGTCTTTTTGGACTGTGCTTCAGGGTCCGTGAAAACTGCCCGCCTATCTGGAAAGTTTACACATCTCAGGATCCAGACCCTGTGTGTGTGGAGGGGATTTTTTTTCCCCACTGAAGAGTAAGCTGCGCTTTGCCTTTAGTTTTGGGGGAAAAAAAAAAAAAACAAAAAAAACAAAAAAAAAACTAACCCTTCACTGGAGAACAGAGCACAGCCATCCCGTGGGTCTGCGTGGATCCTGAGTCTTCCTTTCTTCCTTTCGCCAATGGTTGACTGAGTCTACCAGAGAAAAGAGGGAAATCGCTCATCAAATGGACCGCAAAGAGGCAGAGCGGCACTTTTCCTGGGCTGTCAAGGGCGAAGTGACTTCTGCTTCTCCAGTGGCCAAAGAGCTGAGTCTGGGAAGTGAGGACGAGGAAGGAAGGATGGGGGAGAAAACACTGCGAACCCTTGGGACCCAGTGCACCCTGCCCCAGTCCCCGGCCCACCCACGCTCCCGCTCCGGGGCGGAGCGGCTTCATGTACCTTGATGATTCCGCTGCGCCTGGGGGCCGCCTGGAGCGGCTTCCACGAGGCCGGCCTCGCTGTCTGCCTGCCCGTCCAGGGCCAGAGTTGAGATCTGGGGAGATTTGGTCAACATTGTGTTAGAGTTGAGGCCTGAGAACATATATTCATCACTGTATTACAGATGAGGCCTGAGAAGACATGATCATCAATGTGTTACAGATGAAGCTTGGGGAAAATTCATTATTGTATTACAGATGAGGCCTGGGGAGACATGATCATTATTGTGATACAGTCGAGGTCTGAGGAAACTTGATCATTGTTGTATTATAGATGAGGCTGGGGGAAGGGGGCTGACTATCATTGTGTTTCAGATGAGGCCTAAGGTGATTTGATCATGATTTTCTTACAGATTGGGTCTATAGAGTTGACTTGATCAGAATAGGGTTGCAGATATGATCTGGTTAACATGATCATAATTGTGCTACAGAAAAGGTCTGTGGAGATTTGGTCATCATTGAGTTACAGGTGAAGTCTGGGGAGACTTTACAATCATTGTATTATAGGCGAGGTCAGGGGAGACAAGATCATCACTATGTTAAGTTTGAGACATGGGAAGAATGATCATCATTGAGCCCTGAGGAGACATGATCATCATTTTGCTACAAATGGGGCCTGGGCAGATATTATCATCACTGACCTACAGATGAGGCCTGAGGAGAGATGACTATCAATGTTTTAGAGAAGAGGCCTGGGAAGTCATGATCATCATTATGTTACAGTTCAAGCGTAGGCAGAAATGATTATTATTTCATTACAGATGAGTTCTGAAGCAATATGATCAACACTGTGTTACAAATGAGGTCTGGGTACCATGATCTTCATTGTGCAACAGACAAGCTTGGGAAGACTTGATCATCACTGTGTTACAGATGAGGTCTGGTGATACATTATCATCATTGTGTTACAGGTGAGGCCTGGGGGCTCATGAACATCATTGTTTTACAGATAAGGCCTGGGGAGACATGAACATTATTGTATTAGAGATGTGGCCTGGTTAGACATTATTATCATTGTGATAGAGATAGGGCCAAGGGAGACACAATCATCACTGTATTACAGATGAGGCCTAGGAAGACATAATTGGGCTACAGATGAGGTCTGGGGAGACATGATCATCATGGCTTTAGCAATGTGTCCTAGGGAGACATGATCATCATTATGTTAGAGTTCAGGCCTGGGGAGACTTAATTATCAGTTTTTACAGATAAGGCCTGAAGAGATATGATCATCACTCTGTTACAAATGAGGCCTGGGGCGACATGACAATCATAATGTTACAGCTAAGGCCTGTGGGTACATGATCATCATAATGTTTCAGAAGAAGCCTGGGAAGACATGATCATCACTGTGTTACAGTTGAGGCCTGGGGATACATTGTCTTTATGGTGATACAGATGAGGCCTGAGGAGTGATCATCATTGTGTTACAGATGAGACTTGGGGAGTCATGATCATGATTGTGTAACAGATGAAGCCCGAGGAGACACAATCATCAATGTTTTAGAGAAGAGGTCAGGGTAGACATCAACGTCATTGTGGTAGAGATGAGGCCTGGCAAGACTTGATCATCATTTTCTTACAGATGAGGCCTGTGGAGATGACTTGATCATAATTGTGTTGCAGATATAGCCTGGGTAGCATGATAATACTTGTGCTACAGACAAGGCCTAGAGGTACTTGATCATCCTTGTGTTACAGATGAGGTCTGGGGAGACTTTATCATTATTGTATTACAGGTGACACCTCAGGAGACATGACCATCATTGTTTTACAGGTGAGTGCTGGGGAGTCATGAACATCATTGTGTTAGAGATATGGCCTAGTTAGACATGATCAACATTGCTTTACAGATGTGGTCTGTGGGGATGACTTGATCATCATTGTGTTAGATATGGGACATGGGGAGACATGATAATCATTATGTTAGAGTTCATGCCTAGGGTTTCTTGATCAACATGTTACAGATGAGGCCTTAAGAGATATGATCATCACCATGTTGCAGATGAGGCCTGGGGAGAATGATCTTTATGGTGTTATAGGTGAGGCCTGAGAAGACATGATAGTCATGTACACACATGAGACCTGGGGAGTCATGATCATGATTTTGTTACAAATGTGGCCTGGGGAGACATGATCATCATTGTAGTACAGCTGAGACCTGAGGAGACATGGTAATCAATGTTTTAGAGAACAGGTCAGGAGATATATGAACATCATTGTGTTACAGATGAGTCCTGAGGAGACTTGATCATGATTGTACTACAGATGAGGCCTGAGGAGACATAATCATAAATGTTTTAGAGAAGAGGTCAGGGTAGATGTGAACATCATTGTGTTACAAATGATGCCTGGGGAGACTTCATCATCATTGTTTTACAGATGTGGCCTATGGAGATGACTTGATCTTCAGCGTGTTGCAGATGAGGTTTGGGGAGACTTTAATAATCACTGTAGGTGTTATAGGTGAGGCCTGTGGAGACATGACCATCATTGTTTTACAGATGAGGCCTGGGGAGTCATGAACAGCATTGTGTTAGAGATGTGGCCTGGTTAGACATGATCATCATTGTTTTACAGATGTGGCCTGTGGAGATGACTTGATCTTCATTGTGTTAGAGATGAGGCCTGTAGAAACATGATCATCATTATGTTAGGGTTCATACCTGGGGTGACATGATCATCATTTTGCCACAGATGAGGCCTGGGGAGTCGTGAACAGCATTGTGTTAGAGATGTGGCCTGGTTAGACATGATCATCATTGTTTTACAGATGTGGCCTGTGGAGATGACTTGATCTTCATTGTGTTAGAGATGGACCCTGGAGAAACATGACCATCATTATGTTAGAGCTCATACCCAGGGTGACATGATCATTATTTTGCCACAGATGAGGCCTGAAGAGATATGATCTTCACTGTGTTACAGATGAGGCCTGGGGAGAATGATCTTTATGGTGCTGCAGATGAGGCCTGAGAAGACATGATAATCATTGTATACACATGAGTCCTGGGGAGTCATGATCATGATTTTGTTACAGATGTGGCCTGGGAAGACATGATCATCATTGTACTACAGATGAGGCCTGAGAATACTTGATCATCAATGTTTTAAAGAAGAGGAAGGGGGAGTCATAAACATCATTGTGTCACTGATGAGGCCTTGGGAGACTTGATCATCATATTCTTACGATTTAGGCCTGTGGAGGTTATTTGATAATCATTGTGTTGCAGATGAGGTCTGTGGAGTCTTTATGATAATTGTTTTATAGGTAAGGCCAGGGGAGACATGTTTTTTTATCAGGGTCCAGCTCTGGCTTGAAGGAGGGTCCCCGAAGAGAGGTGTGAAAGGGAGTGGCACAATAATGACTCGAAGTCAAGTTCTGCGGCAAGCTGACAGGCTAATGCTGAAGGCAGCTGAGTTTTTCCATCTTTCTCTTTCTGATGTCACAGCTCTTAACTTCAGTCTTTTATTTTCTGATCACGTCATGCAAGAACAAAATTCAAGAAAGGTACAATTTCACATAATTCATAGAAACTTTTTGTTATTCTTTTCATCAAACAATCCCATAATTATTCACCTCAAGTAAAGTTTTCAGGCCCTTATGATGATTAACTGTTTTCACATTTTCCCCACGTATGTGCGGTCAAGCACTTGTGATTTCCTGAACTTCTATTTTCTTTCTTTTTTTTTTTAAATTTTTTTTGTTCATTTTTATGTATTTATTTGAGAATGACAGAGACAGAAAGAGGCAGAGAGAGAGAGAGAGAGAATGGGAACGCCAGAGCCTCCAGCCACTGCAAACGAACTCCAGATGCGTGCGCCCCCTTGTGCATCTGGCTAACGTGGGTCCTGGAGAATCAAGCCTCGAACCAGGATCCTTAGGCTTCACAGGCAACTGCTTAACCGCTAAGCCATCTCTCCAGCCCTGAACTTCTGTTTTCAATTACTATATTAAAGGTGAGAGGCAAAACAACCACAAATGGGGCTTCCCATCATTAATCACTGATCCAGTAGATCAATTTATCCTTTAATCATTTACTTTGAATTTTCCTTTTCACGTCCCTCAAATACTTAGACTTTGGTCCCCCCGATTGAACTCTTTCTGACTTCGGTTGTTTTTCTGTAAGGATTCTTGGTAAAGAGTCATAGTTTTCTGTAATTGCCACCATTTAGAAAAATTAGTCATAGAACATTTTTTACATTGTTCCAGGAGGTTCATTGTTTCCTCCTAAGTGTACTGTACTCCATGCCTGACTTTAATTAAGGCCTTTAAGGAAAACAATTATCTCTGACCCATTTTCTTGTTTTTCCAATTCTATGCCAGGGCCTCTTTCAGATACATTGACCAACACTTCACTAACACCAATTTTTACTGGAAAAGTAAACTTAGAGATTAGGACACCAAGTGAGACAGAGAAAGACAAACATTATACAGAAAACTACAGATACGTGTAGCATAGAGAGCCAAAGATTTTTCTATAGGGGGCCACATTGGACTTCAAGGAAGAGACAGCTAGGCTGGAACTGTGTCAAGCAGCTCTTCAGCACTCGATTCCTCGTGATCCGGAAGTGGCATGCTTGCCATCTCCAGCATATGTGTATTATACGTGTTCATGTGGGTCATATATGTTCATGTGTGTTATATACATTTGTGTGATACATATTTGTATGTGTTATATTCATTTGTGTCATACATGTTCATGTGTTTTATACATATGCATGAGTGTGCTTGAATGTGTATGTGTACCCCTGAAGAGGTATTGCTGTTCCCATATTGTGTGTGCCTCTGTGAATGGAAGACGCAATCGACACAGATTCATTTGTCTATTTGTTTATTTATTTATGTGTGTGTGTGTGTGTGTGTGTGTGTGTGTGTGTGTGTAATGAACTATCTATGAAATTAAAACTTTACCATACAATGGGGACTGGTTTGGATTTTTTCTCATTAACTTGAAGGGGTTTAACATTGCCATGGTCAAAATCCTTGAGTCATGACTGTGAGGGAATTTCTAAACTAGGTGGGAAGATTCAGCCTAACTGTGGGTGGTACCATTCCATGGGTTGGGACCCTGTACTACATAAACAGGAGAAAACAGGCCTAGTGAGTTCATAAGTGGTTAGGTGCTTGCCTGCAAAGCCTACTGATCTGTGTTCAATTCCCTAGTAAATCCATGTAAAGCCATATGCTTAAAATGGTGCATGTGTCTGGAATTCGTTTTCAGTGGTTAGAGGCCCTGGCATACTCATTCTATCTCTGTTTCTCTTTTCTTTCTGTTTCTCTGTGCTTATAAATAAATGAGTAAATAAATAAATAAACAATAAAAATTTAAGGGCTGGAGAAATGGTTCAGCAGTAAAAGCTTTTGCCTGCAAAGCCTAAGAACCAAGGTTCAATTCTCCATACCTATGTAAGCCAGATGTACTAGGTGGTGCTTGCATCTGAAGTCCGTTTGCAGCAGCTAGGGGTCCTGGTACTCCCATTCTCTCTCAAATAAATAAGTAAAATAAGAGATTAATTGGATGTAGAGATGACTTAGCAGTTAATGTGCTTGCCTGGGAAGCCTATGGAGTGGGTTAGATTCCCTAGTACCCAAATAAGTCAGATGTACTAGGTGGCACATTCATCTGGCATTCATTAGCAGTGGCTGGAGGTCCTGGCTTGCCCATTCTCCCTGCCCCCTGCCTGTCTGCCTCTCTGCCTGTTTCTCACTCTCTAATAAATCAGTAAAAATAAAATAAGTGATTATCACCATTAGAGATACGGCAACTGCTCTGGTTATCATGGGGACAATAAGAAAGACGTCCTGAATGCAAGACTGAACCCACTGAAGGATCAAGATATGAAACATGTGAATTAGATGTGAAGGAACAGTGTTTGAAGGTGGTCTCTCTGCTTTCCACTGTCAGCACACACAACCCATAATAGCTATGTTCCATGGGGTGCCAGTTCTCATTCCAACCTTGCCACATTGCTTGTGTGCTCTGGGTTGGGGAGCATGAAAGCTGACCTAGAATACACTATGTAGTCTTAGGGTGGGTTTGAACTCATGGCAATCCACCTACCTCTGCCTCCTGAGTGCTGAACTGTGTGAATCTTTGACTGTGAACCCTATGTTGCAATGGAGACCATGGAATATTGCAGGTGTCATGACCATAGGGCATATACACACACCAAAATAAAAAATTTAAGAATAAAGGTTGGCATGGTGGTGTGCACCTTTAACCATAGCACTCAGGAGCCAGAGGTAAGAGGATCACTGTGTCTTCGTGGCCCCCATGAGACTACATAGTGAATTCCAGATCAGCCTGGGCTAGAACAAGCTCTACCTTGAAAAACAGTTTAAAATGACTAAATTTGCACTGTTGAGAAAATATTATCTACAATAGCTTCTTAGGTAAACATTTTTGTGTTTATCTTGGCTTACATAAAATTTGTGAACAATATATTTAGTTTGTTCAATCCACCACAATTTCTCATTCTGTCAACTCTCTGCTCTTAATTTACACATTTGATTGAAAGAAGGAGGTTATATTCACAGGTAAAAAATATTTTTATTTTATTTGCAAGCAGGTAGGTGGAGAGACTGTGCACAGGGCCACTAGCTGGTGTAAATGAGTTCCAGACACATGTGCCACTTTGTGCATTTGGCTTTATGTGGGTACTGGGAAATAGAACATAGGTTGTTAGTCTTTACAAGCAAGTGCCTTAACCCGCAAACCACCTGCCCCGCCACTATTTGTGCTTTTCTTTATTTACTAAACTCCAGTTCTCCTTCACATTTTCTCAAATTAAAAAAAAGACTTATCCTGAAATGGCATGCTTGCCATCTCCAGCATTTTTTACTATGTTCAGGTTGATAACTGGGGAGGTTGATCATCATTGTGTTACAGATGATGCCTGGGGAGTCTTAATCATCATTGTATTACAAATGAGGCTTGAGGAGACATGATCTTCATTATGTTACAGATGAACCCTGGGGTGACATGGTCATCATTGAGTTATAGATATGACCTGGGGAGTCATAATCATGATTGTGTTATAGTTCAGTCCTTTGGAGACGTGGTCATCATTGTACTATAGATGAGACCTGAGGAGACATTATCTTCAATGTTTTAGAGAAGAGGCTGGGGGAGACAGGAACATCATTGTGTTAGATATGAGGCCTGAGGTGACTTGATCATCATATTGTTACAGATGAGGCCTGTGGAGATGTTTGATCATCATTGTGTTACAGATGAGGCCTGGGTAACATGATCATCATTGTGTTACCAAATAGGCCTAGGGAGACTTGATCATCATGGTGTTACAGATTATGTCTGGGAAAACTTTATCATCATTATATTACAGATGAGGCCTGTGGAGACATGATCATCATTGTGTTACATATGAGGCCTGAGGAGGCATGATCTTCACTATGTTATACATGAGGCCTGGGGAGACATGATCATCATTTTGCTACAGAAGTAGTATGGTGAGACAACTTTATCACCATTATTTTGCAGATGTGGACTGGGGAATATGATCACCAGTTTGTTAGTGTTGAGGTATGGGAAGACATGATCATCATTGGGTTACAGATGAAGCCTGGGGAGACTAGATTATCATTTTGTTAGAGATAGGACCTGGGGAGACATGATCATCACTTTGTTAGAGTTCAGTCCTGAGGCTTGATCATTATTTTGTCACAGATGAGGCCTGAAGAGATATGAGCATAACTGTGTTACACATGGGTCCTGGGGCAAATGATTTTTAAGGAGTTATCAATGAGGCCTGGGAAGACATGATTTTTATTGCGTTATACCTGAGGCCTGGGGCATATGATCATCTTTGTGCTATAGACAAGGTCTGGGGAGACTTAATCATCATTGTGTTACAGATGTGGTCTGGGGAGAGTTTATCATCATTGTATTTCAGTGGAGGCCTGGGGAGACCTGATCATCATTGCTTTACAGATGAAGCCTGGGGAGACATGATAATCACTGTGTTAGAAATGTGGACTGAGGAGTCATGGTCATTGTATTACAGGTGAGGCCTGGGGAGACATGATTATGAGTGTGTTACAAATGAGGCCCGAGGAGATATGATCTTTCCTATGTTACAGATGAGGCCTGGGAATACATGATCATCTTTGTGCTACAGAAGTGGTATCGTGAAACAACTTTATCATCATTATTTTACCGATATGCCCTGGGGGACATGATCATCACAGTGTTACTGATGAGGACTGGGGAGACATTATCATCATTGGGTTACAGAAGAGGCCTGGAGAGACATCATTATTGGGTTACAGATGAGGCTTGGGAAGATGACATGATTATCTTTTTATTTCAAATGAGGCCTATAGAGACATGATCATTACTGTGTTAGAGATGAGGCCTGAGGAGACATGGCCATCATCATGTTACAGATGAGGCCTGGGGGACATCATCATTATATTAGAGTTTAGGCCTGGGGAGACTTTTGTTACAGATGAGGCCTGGGGGACATCATCATTATATTAGAGTTTAGGCCTGGGGAGACTTTTGTTACAGATGAGGCCTGAAGAGATATGATCATACCTGTATTAAAAATAAGGACTGGGGAGACATGACAATTGTGATGTTACAAACAAGGTCTGGGGAGACATGGCCATCAATGTGTTACAGAAAGAGTCTGCAGAGACATGATCATCACTATGTTACAGATGAGGCCTGGCAAGAATGATCTTTATGGTGTTACAGATGAGGCCTACGGAGGCATGATCATCACTGTATTAAAGATGAGGCTTGTAGAGACATGATCATCACTGTGTTGCAGATGAGGCCTGGGGAGCAATGGTCTTAAATGTCATAGAGATGTGTCCTGTGGAGATCTGATCATGATTTTGTTGCAGATGAGGCCCGAGGAGACTTGATTATCTTTGTGTTACAGATGAGGCCTAGAGATATGATCTTGTGTTACATAAGAAGCGTGGAGAGAGATGATCATGATAGTGCTACAGTGGAGGACTGGAGAGACATGATCATCATTGTATTATAGATGAGGCCTGCAAATACATGACTGTTAATGTGTTATAGATGAGTTCTGAGAAAACATGATCATCACAGTGTTACAAAAGAGAACTGGGAGACTTAATCACCATTTTGTTACAGATGAGGCCTGAGAAGACATGATCCATCATTGACTGATAAATGAGGCCTGGGGTGTCATAATCATCACTTTGTTAAAGATGAGGCCTGGAAGCTGGGCAT
Source organism: Dipus sagitta (assembly GCA_036346955.1). Lineage (NCBI taxonomy): Eukaryota > Metazoa > Chordata > Mammalia > Rodentia > Dipodidae > Dipus > Dipus sagitta. Next base: position 12,400,522 of record CM070791.1, on the reverse strand, counting down.
GGTGGTGCACGCCTTTAATCCCAGCACTTGAGAGGCAGAGGTAGGAGGATCACCATGAGTTCGAGGCCACCCTGAGACTACAGAGTGAGTTCCAGGTCAGCCTTGGCTAGAGTGAGACCCTACCTCGAAAAACCAAGAAAAAAAAAAAAAAAAAAAGAAGCCTGGAGAAACTTGATCATCATTGTGTTAGAGATGAGGCCAAGGTTGTCATGATCATAATTTTATTACAGATGAAGCCTGGGGAGACATAATCTTCCTTTTGTTACAGATGAGGTCTTGGGAGACCTTATCATCATTTTGTTACAGATGAAGCCTGGGGAGGCATTATCATCATTGTACTACAGATGAGGCTTGGAAAAACTTGACCATCATTGTTTTGGAGATGAAGCTTGGAAAGTCATGACCATGATTGTGTTACAGATAAGCCTGGAAAGACATGATCATCATTTTTACAGATGAGGCCTGGTGAAACATAATCATCTTTGTCTTACAGATGTGGCCTGTGAAGATATGATCACTGTTGTGTTACAGATGAGGCCTGGGGAGACATGATCATCAATGTGTTACAGATGGGGCTTGGATACAAGAACATCATTGTGCTACAGATCAGGTCTAAGGAGTCATGATCATCGTTGTGTTTCACTTGAGGCCTGGAAAGACATGATCATCACTGTGTTACAGATGTGTTACAAATGAGGCCTGGAGAGACATGATCATCATTGTCCTACAGATGAGGCCTGGTGGGAGATAATCATCAGCATGTTAGAGGTGAGGCCTGGGAGACATGATCAACATTGATTTGCAGGTGAGTCATGGGGAGACATGGTCCACATTGTGTTACAGATGAACCCTGGAGAAACATGATCATCATTGTCATACACATAAGGCCTGATGAGATGACTTCATCATCATTGTGTTAGAGATGTGGCTTGTGGAGACATGATCATCATCATGTTACAGATGAGGTCTGGAGAGACATAATTATGATTTTGTTACAGTTGAGGCCTGGGGAGACATGATCATCTTTGTGCTACAGCTGAGGCCTGGTGAGACATGATCATCATTGACTTACAGATGAGGCCTGGGGAGATGTAATCATCAGCGTGTGAAAATTCTCTCTCTCTCTCTGGAAACCTGAAAGTAGACCTAGGTATTCCTATGCTGAGCATATACCTAAGGACAATGCACTGTATGGCAGTGATACTTGCTCAGCCATGGGGATTGCTGCATGGAGAGTTTTTCCATAACTTCTCTGTACAGGCTGATAATTTTGTTGGAGAAGAAAGTGACCTTATAAAGTTCTGTCTTTTCTAATGCTGGATTCTAGAGGTGGGGTGTGTTTTGAATCCCTGGCTTAAAGAGTCCATGGCAGATTTTGTTGTGTGTCTACAAAGAAGCTAAGTATTGATACCTGCAGTCTTCCAGGCCAGGAAGTCCACCTTGGGCACCTTTCCAAGGGTCTTGTGACCCTTTACATTTTCTTCCCTTCCCTGTGGTTGACATAGAAAGAGCATCTCCACTCTGCTGTGGCTGAGTTTCTGGTTTCTACCTATTCAAGGATGGATTCAACATTTGATTATTCCTTGAATTCATTGCATTATTTCTAGGTTTTTTCAGTCTCAATGAAACTACACACTTGTTTTCCTTATGAGACTGATTTAACTGATTGTCACTTTTTTTTTTCTTTGCTGATGTCTAATCTTGTATTTGTGATGTTTTCTACTAACATGATATCCAAAAGCTTAAAATGCACAAAACTTATGGCTGTTGTCACCAATGATGTTATTTTGCTATAGGCTGGATGGCTATGTTTTTGAAGCAATTAGCTTAACAGATCTTCAACTTCAATGCTGTACATTTGCTACTAACATGTCACTCATCTTGTTCCAGGGTGGAAAGTAATTTGTGGATTAAAGTCTCATTCAAGGTCCATTAACTTATAGTTCACATAGTCAGGGAAGCTGTGCTGACTGCTGGCTCTACAGCCTCCCTAAGAAAAGGAAGTCCCAAAGGATAATACTCAAATAAAGATCATTTCCTCCAAGTTAGTAATGATAGCATTATTACCTAATAATATATACATCTCCTTTTACTTTGCTAGTGTGCCTAATTTTAGCATGAAAGTGCAGTATAATATAGATTATAAGTGTTAAATAAGGATAAAATTAAGATGCTGTAAATAATTCAACATAGTCTGAGCACTACGTTAGGCTCTGAGATTATGACTGTGCGTATCTTGACTAGGGCTGCTGTAAGAACTGATCATGGATGGTGCACATAAACATCAGAGACTTATTTTTCAGCCTGGGATTGGAAGTCCAAGATTAAAGTACTTGCATGGTATGTTCCTGATGAAAGGTTCCTGGCTTACAAATGCAGTCTCCTGACTGCTTTCATATAATGGGAAGAATGAGCTCTAATATCCCCCTTTAATTTTATTTATTTATTTTGTAAAGGTAATAATCCTATTAAGGCCTCATGTTCTTCTGTAATTTGAATTACTTCCAAATGGCCTCAGCTCTAAATATGTCACTTTGGAGGCCAGAGCTTTAACTCGTGGATTTTGGAAAGATACAATTCAATCTAAAGCACCTAATGAAAAATCAGGGTAACAGACTGGTCTAAAGTGTGCTAGGTAGAGAACACAAGATAGGTAAAGCCCCAGGTCACTGGACAAAGATCCTGATGACATGTACAGGAAATTCAAAAGTACGGTAGGGTCACAGGATGTAGTCAATGGTTGTGATGGTGTGAATGTAAAATATCTCCCACAGCCTTGTGTATTTGTGATGAAAATGATACTTAATCCCCAGCTGGTGGAGCCTTTGGGAAGTAGAACATTGCTGAGGGGGGTTTGCCATTGGTGGGTGGACCTGGAGGTTTATTAGCCCAGCCCTACTGGGTGATTATTAACTTGCTCACTCTTGGTGTTACCTCCCAGCTGATGTGACAAGATATGATGCCCAGCCTCCACTTTGCCATGCATTCCCTGCAATGAAACTTCCCCTCAAAACTGGAAGCTGAAATAAACTCTCTCCTCCCATTAACTGTGGTTGGGTGTTTTGTTCCATCAATGAGAAGGTAACAGAAGAGTGGTTTAGAAAGTGGACATCATGGGGTGCTGGAACAAATAATGTGCACATTATAAAGATGGATTCATCTGGGAGTGATGGTGGTCCCACCTCAAGGTCATGGAATAAAGGGAATGGGATATACTAACAGTGGGATCAAGAAATGAGCTACACTCTGGACCTGGCCTTCTTGAGGATAGTATGAAGTCTATAGTGAAGATGTCAAGGGACCTGATGCAGGTGTAGTAGTCAAGGTACTGCTAGCTGCTGTTCTCAAAACAGCATGTTTGAATATCACAAAGGGAAAACACTGCCTGTTACAGAGCCATATTGTGTTCCATGCTCACATATATCCCAGATTTGATACTTCCAATTGGCAGGTGGTCTCCTATACTGAGTAACTGAGAAACCTAACCTTTTCTTTCTTTTGTTTCCATCATCTTGAACATGTGCCTTGATGATAGTGAGGAAAGAATGAGGCAGACCAGGTGAAGGACGTGTACAAGTTTTAGACACCTCAGTGTCTCACATATCATTGACTTAAATTTAGTTATATGACCATACCTACCTGCAACAAAATAAAAATAAAAATAAAAATAAACCTTGTTAGGTGTTATCTTCATCCCCGAGGTTGTGTGGCTGACGCAAATGAAGAACACAGCATGTTCCTGCGTGTGCTGCTTGAAGGTTCAGCAGGAGGTCAAGTGCCTTTCAGCAGAGCTCTGGGTCTGAGGGTGAGAACCTTCACTGGTGGGGGATGACTGTATTTCTTTCTCATTGAATTGACTTTGCATGACCCATCAGCTCTCTGTGATTAAACAAAGCCTACTTGTTCTCTACCCTTATTTGTTTTACATCTATTTTTAAAAGGAAAACAAGAATCTTAGGGAAAAATACAGTATTTCAAATCGAATGTTGTCTTCTCTCTCGTTATATCCAACAGAATAAATTCTCAAATTAAAAGCCATGTTTTTTTTTTTTCTTTTTAAATGCAGGGCCTAGGTACCATGTTGGAGTATTCCCTGCTGTACTTCTGAACCCCCCTGCTGGGGTCTGGGTCATATGTCCCTAGCTCAGTTTCCCTTAGTACCAAGAAGGCAATGATCTAAATCAGGAGGAAAGAAAAAGAATAAAAAAGGCAAGTTTATTCAATAGCCACAAGACCATGCCTACAGGCAAAGGTGCTAAGGCTTAGAGAAGCCCAGCCCAGCACCTGGTGCAAGAGCCAGAAGAATTGAAGACTGAAGCCCCAGGGCCATTGGTCAGCCATGGGCCTCAACCTTCACTGAGTCATGGCTGTTGGCCCCTGTGTAAGCTGCTGACTGGCACACAAGTTATATTACCTGATCCATGCTGCAAAACAACTGCTGCTGGTGCAGAAGGTGGATCTCGGGATGGAGAGGAGCCTATCCTATCTAATTAAGGGTTCCAACAATGCAGATAGAGTGCAGCCCATTGCAAGGTGCTTGCCCTGTCGACCACCACCACAGAACCCTGCCCAGCACTGTTTCAATGTGTGCATGTGGCAGGGGGTATGGCAGAATCCCTAGACTGAAGAGAGGTACTGTCTGCCTGCCTAACAGCTGTAGCTGTTCCCCTCAGTTTAGTCAGAAATAGTGATTTTAACCTCCAGCAAGAAGAGAAAGCAAACCAATTTCCCATAGTGCTAGGCTGCATTGGGAATTTCTTTTTTTTTTTTTTTTTTTTTTTTTTTTTGTTCTTTTAGTTTTTTTTTTTTTTTTTTTTTTTTTATTTTTCTCCATTTTTATTAATATTTTCCATGATAACAAAATAAAAATCCCATGGTATTACCCTCCCCCCTTTCCCCTTTGAAATTCCATTCTCCATCATATCCCCTCCCCATCTCAATCTATCTACTTACATATATACAATACCAACCTAATAAAAGCCCTCCTCCCTTTCTTTCTCTTCCCTTTCTATCTCCTTTTTTAACTTACTGGCCTCTGCTACTGAGTTTTTTCCTTCTCACACAGAAGCCCAATCATCTCTAGCTAAGATCCACATATGAGGGAGAACATGTGGCGCTTGGCTTTCTGGGCCTGGGTTACCTCACTTAGTATAATTCTTTCCAGATCCATCCACTTTTCTGCAAATTTCATAACTTCATTTCTCTTTACTGCTGAGTAAAACTCCATTGTATAAATGTGCCACATCTTCATTATCCACTCATCAGTTGAGGGACATCTAGGCTGGTTCCATTTCCCAGCTATTATAAATTGAGCAGCAATAAACATGGTTGAGCAAGTATCTCTAAGGTAATGAGATGAGTCCTTAGGATATATGCCTAGGAGAGCTATAGCTGGGTCATATGGTAGATCAATCTTTAGCTGTTTTAGGAACCTCCACACTGATTTCCACAATGGCTGGACCAGATTGCATTCCCACCAACAATGTAGAAGGGTTCCTCTTTTTCCACATCCCCGCCAACATTTATGATCATTTGTTTTCATGATGGTAGCCAATCTGACAGGAGTGAGATGGAATCTCAATGTAGTCTTAATCTGCATTTCCCTGATGACTAGGGATGTAGAACATTTTTTTAGATGCGTATATGCCATTCGTATTTCTTCCTTTGAGAATTCTCTATTTAGCTCCATTTCCCATTTTTTGATTGGTTTGTTTGATTCCTTATTATTTAACTTCTTGAGTTCTTTGTATATCTTAGATATTAATCCTCTATCAGATGTATAGCTGGTGAAGATTTTTTCCCATTCTGTAGGTTGCCTCTTTGCTTTCTTCACCGTGTCCTTTGCAGTGCAGAATCTTTGTATTTTCATGAGGTCCCAGTGGTTAATCTGTAGTTTTATTGCCTGAGCAATTGGGGTTGTATTCAGAAAGTCTTTGCCAAGACCAATATGTTGAAGGGTTTCCCCTACTTTTTCCTCTAGCAGTTTCAGAGTTTCAGGTCTGATGTTAAGGTCCTTAATCCATTTGGACTTAATTCTTGTGCACGGAGAAAGAGAAGAATCTATTTTCATCCTTCTACAGATATATATCCAGTTTTCCCAACACCATTTGCTGAAGAGGCTGTCTTTTCTCCAATGAGTATTTTTGGCATTTTTATCAAATATCAGGTGGCTATAACTACATGGGGTTACATTTGGGTCCTCTATTCTGTTCCATTGATCTACGAGTCTGCTTTTGTGCCAGTACCATGCTGTTTTTGTTACTATGGCTCTGTAGTATAGGTTAAAATCAGGTATGGTGATACCACCAGCCTTATTTTTGTTGCTCAGTATTATTTTAGATATTCGAGGTTTTTTGTGATTCCAAATGAATTTTTGGATTGTTTTTTCTATTTCCGTGAAGAATGCCTTTGGAATTTTGATGGGGATTGCGTTAAATGTGTAGATTGCTTTTGGTAAGATTGCCATTTTCACAATATTGATTCTTCCAATCCAGGAACAAGGGATATTTTTCCACTTCCTAGTGTCTTCTGCAATTTCTCGCTTGAGTGTTTTAAAGTTCTCATTGTATAGATTCTTTACTTCCTTAGTAAGGTTTATTCCAAGGTACTTTATTTTTTTTGATGCAATTGTGAATGGGAGTGATTCTCTGATCTCATCCTCTGTGTGTTTGTTGTTAGCATATATGAAGGCTACTGATTTCTGTGTATTTATTTTGTATCCTGCTACATGACTGTAGGTTTTTATCAGCTCTAACAGTTTGCTAGTAGAGTCTTTAGGGTCCTTTATATATAGAATCATGTCATCTGCAAATAATGATAACTTGACCTCTTCCTTTCCGATTTGTATCCCTTTTATGCATGTCTCTTGCCTTATTGCTATGGCTAAGACTTCCAGAACTATATTAAATAAAAGTGGGGACAGTGGACACCCTTGTCTTGTTCCTGATTTTAGTGGAAAAGCATCCAGTTTTTCCCCATTTAGTAATATGTTGGCTGTAGGCTTATCATAAATAGCCTTTATTATATTGAGATATGTTCCTTCTATTCCCAGTCTCTGTAGGACTTTTATCATGAAGGGATGTTGGATTTTGTCGAATGCTTTCTCTGCGTCTAACGAGATGATCATGTGATTTTTGTCCTTCAACCCATTTATATAATGTATAACATTTATAGATTTGCGTATGTTGAACCATCCCTGCATCTCTGGGATAAAGCCTACTTGGTCAGGGTGAATGATCTTTCTAATGTATTCTTGTATTCTGTTTGCCAATATTTTGTTGAGAATTTTTGCATCTATGTTCATGAGGGAGATTGGTCTGTAATTTTCCTTTTTTGTTCTATCTTTGCCTGGTTTTGGTATCAGAGTGATGCTGGCTTCATAGAAAGAGTTTGGTAGAATTCCTTCTTTTTCTATTTCATGGAAAAGCTTAAGAAGCAATGGTGTTAGCTCTTCCCTGAAGGTCTGGTAAAATTCAGCAGTGAATCCATCTGGGCCTGGGCTTTTTTTAGTTGGGAGATTTTTGATAACTGTTAGGATCTCCATGCTTGTTATAGGTCTATTTAAGTGATTAATCTCATCTTGATTTAATTTAGGTAGGTCATATAAATCAAGGAAATCATCCATTTCTTTCAGATTTTCATACTTTGTGGAGTATATGTTTTTATAATATGTCCCTATGATTTTTTGAATTTCTCTGGCATCTGTTGTGATGTTACCTTTTTCATCTCTAATTTTATTAATTTGTGTCTCTTCTCTCTTTCTTTTGGTCAGATTTGCTAAGGGTTTATCAATCTTGTTTATCCTTTCAAAGAACCAGCTCTTTGTTTCATTAATTCTTTGTATTGTTTTTTTGGTTTCTATTTCATTAATTTCTGCCCTAATCTTTATTATTTCTTCCCGTCTACTGATTTTTGGTTTGCCTTGTTCTTCTTTTTCCAAGGCTTTAAGGTGAAGCATTAGGTCATTTATTTGCGACCTTTCTAATTTCTTAATATAGGCACTTAAAGCTATAAATTTACCTCTTAGAACTGCCTTCATTGTGTCCCAGAGATTTTGGTATGTTGTGTTCTCATTATTGTTTGACTCTATAAATTTTTTGATTTCCTTCTTGATTTCTTCATTGACCCATTCATCATTTAGTAATGTATTGTTTAGTTTCCATGATTTTGTGTATGCTCTATATCCTTTCTTGCTATTGATTTGTAGTTTGATTCCATTGTGGTCAGATAGAATGCAAGGAATTATTTCAATTTTCCTGAATTTGTTAAGATTTGCTTTGTGTCCTAATATATGGTCTATTTTAGAGAATGATCCATGTGCTGCTGAAAAGAATGTATATTCTGCAGCATTTGGATGAAATGTCCTGTATATGTCTGTTAGGTCCATTCCTTCTATGACCTCGTTTAGTCCAGATGCCTCTCTGTTTATTTTTTCCCGGGATGACCTGTCAATTGATGAGAGTGGGGTGTTAAAGTCACCAACTACCACTGTGTTTGGTGTTATCTGTGACCTTAGTTCTAACAGTGTTTGTTTGATGAATTTGGGAGCCCCCATGTTAGGTGCATATATGTTTAGGATTGTAATGTCCTCCTGTTGGAGTGTGCCCTTAATCAATATAAAGTGACCTTCCTTATCTTTCTTGACTAATGTTGGAGTGAAGTCTGCCTTGTCAGCTATTAGGATAGCAACCCCTGCTTGCTTTCTGGGTCCATTTGCTTGAAACACCGTTTTCCAACCTTTCACCCTAAGATAATGTCCATCCTTTGTAGAAAGGTGAGTTTCTTGGAGACAACAAATTGTAGGGTCCTGCTTTTTAACCCAGTCTGCAAATCTATGTCTTTTGGTTGGAGCATTGAGGCCATTGATATTAAGAGATATTATTGAAAGATGTGTATTTATGCTTGCCATTTTTTTTTTTTTTTTGTGGTTCTGGTTCTACCTTTGCTCTCTTATATTAACTAGTATTTGAGTGTTGTTTGCTGTTTTCCAGGTTCCTTATATGTGTGTTTTTCTTTCTCTTCGGCATGGAGGATTCTTTCAAGTATTTTGTGTAGAGCTGGTTTTGTCTTCAAATACTCCTTTAGCCTGCTTTTGTCATGGAATGTCCTTATTTCTCCATCTATTTGAATGGATAGTTTTGCAGGATAAAGTAGTCTTGGTTGACAGTTGTTATCTTTCAGAGTTTGGAATACTTCACTCCAAGCCCTTCTGGCTTTGAAAGTTTGTGTTGAGTAATCTGCTGTGATCCTGATGGGCTTGCCTTTGTAGGTAACTTGATTTTTCTCTCTAACTGCTTTCAATATTTTTTCTTTGGATTGTGTGTTTGGTAGTTTGATTATAATATGGCGAGGAGAGGTTCTTTCCAGGTTTTGTCTGGCTGGTGTTCTAAATGCTTCCTGTATCTGCATTGGCACCTCTTTCCCAATTTGGGGGAAGTTTTCTTCTATGATTTTGTTGAAGATGCCTACTATACCTTTGGATTGAAATTCTTCTCCTTCTACTATACCCTGAATTCTTATATTTGATCTTTTCATAGTGTCCCGAATATCTTGAAATTCCCATTCATACTTTTCTATTAGTTTGTCTTTCTCTTTGTTGGATTGTATTAGATCTGCCACCTGGTCTTCTAGCTTAGATATTCTGTCCTCTCCTTCATCCATTCTACTGGTGAGATTTTCTACAGAGTTTTTTATTTCATTAACTGTGTTCTTCATTGCTAGTAGTTCTGACTGGTTTTTCTTCATTATTTCTATTTCCTTATTTATGTCTTGTATTGATTTCTTTATTTCGTTAAATTGGTGTCCTGTATCTTCTCTGATTCCTTTGATTTCTTCTTTGAGTTCATTGAACATATTTACAATCATTCTTTTGAAATCTTTCTCAGGCATTTTCTCTAACTCGTTTTCACTAGAGGTCATTTCTGAAGCATTGATGCTTTTTGGTGGATTTATATTGCCTTGGTTTTTGGTGTTTCTTGTGTTATAATGTATATATTTTTGCATCTTGGATTAAGTTACTGCTTAGATTTTCCAGTTAGCTGGGTATCCTTTGCTGTATCTATTGATCTGATATTGTATATCTTCTATGTAGGAGATTAAGATGTTAGGTGTGGCTCTTACCACTCTCGGAGTATCTAGACATGTGGTCCTAGGGGTTAAGTTTGCCTGCTATGGGAGTATTCAAATAGGTTGAGTGGAATAAAATACAGGTATATTCTAAAATTTAACTAAACCCTATACACATTCAGTCAAGAACAGCACCGAGCATTTATGCAAGATTAGGTATTATAAAAACCAGATCCTCTATCAACAAAGAAGTTAAGATTTCTGGTCTGTTGAGGGATCCAAGTCAGCTTGTGACCAGGTGAGACCCTTCCCTGGTTCAATCCCAGTTACCTCTTTGGATGCTTTTGGTCTCAGTCAAGTTGCTGGCTGGGATGTTGGGCCGCTGTTCTGCTTTCTGGAACTGGGTACTGGCTTTTCCTGTGGGGCAAACCAAGCCTGGCAACTGTGGCCCTGCAGATTGGTGCCCCTGATGCTGGATCCCCGCTGCTGCCGCTGGAGCTGCCGCTGCTGGGACCACTGCTGCTGGATCCGCCACTGGAGATGCCGCTGCTGGGTCTGCCCCCGCTGATCCGCTGGGGCTGCCGCTGCTGGGTCCTCCGCCTCTGATCCGCTGGTGCTGCCGCTGCGGGATCCGCCTCTGCCGCCTCTGCCGCTGGAGCCTCCGCTGCTGGATTCGCTGCCCTGAAGCCGCTGTGGCCGGTACCGGAGCAGCTGATGGTGTTTTTGGGGCTGTGCATTGGGAATTTCTTAACTGGAAAGAAGTAGGGCCAATACCATAAGTCATGCTCACAGCTGGAAATATATATATATATATATATATATATATATATATATATATATATCCCATAATATAATATATTCCTTTATATATATCCCATAATATGTTCCTTTATATATATTCCATAATATAATATATTCATATATATATAATTAATATCATAACTTTCCTTCTCAAGATCGTCCCACCAGAGTTGCCAATATAAAATGAGGTGTTAGGAGTTCAGGAATTTGTTGAACCCCAAACCCTAGGTTTGTGTCTATTTCTAAACAAACACTTGGATAAAATAACTAAGTTATTATATTTATTTAGGAAAATACAAAACTAAGGGAAGGAAAATGAATATATCCAAGTGGCAGAGAGCCCACATAGTGGGCCTAGAACAACTGTATAGAGAAAACAGAAAATAAAGTACAAAGCACTCTTGCCATGTGGAAGAAGACAGGACAGAATAAAGAGGCCATATGATAAGTAGGTGTTATGGGCTGGAGAGATGGCTTATCCATTAAGGAACTTCCCTGCAAAGTCTAAGGACCCATGTTTGTGTCCCCAGATCCCATGTAAGCCATACACATAAGGTGGCACAAGCATCTGGAATTCAATTACAGTGGTTGGAGGCCCTGGCATGCCAATTCTCTCTCTCTCTCTCTCTCTCTCTCTCTCTCATAAAAGGCCCATCTGTTGGGCTTGCCTTAAAAAAGAAAAGAAGAAAAAATTAGGGCTTATTGGATTCTCTCCTTAGCTCAGGAATCCCACCAGAACTAGAGGTTCACTAGTGGTCAGTTGGACAAGAGAGTTGATGGCTGTTCTTGTCATAGTTTTGAATATAAAATTAAAATCTTCAAAATAAAATAAAACGAAAAATCACATCTTTTACTTATGAATCTGTAAAATTTTTAATGTGATCAAATAACAAAAAACTTGTCTATAAAACATCAAATTTGTGGACTGGAGGTATGACTCAGTGGTTAAAGGCACTTGCTTGCAAAGCCTGAAGGTTAAGATTACACTCGCCGGTACCCACGTAAATCCAGATGTACCAAGTAGTACATGCATTTGGCTTTGGTTTACAGGGACAAGAGGGCCTTGGGTGCCCGATTCTCTCTATCTTTCTCTCCTTCTCTTTTTTTCTGTCCCTCTCTACTTGTAAATATATATCAAGCTTAAATTACAAAAGGGTAAAAAGCACTTCCAGGATGGTTTCTTGCTCTGACAACCATTCTAAATTATTTAAATGAAGAAATATCTTTAGGACTGGCATACCATTATTTGAGAGTGAGAGAGAGAGAGAGGGAGAGAGAGAGAGAGAGAGAGAATGGGCATGCCAGGGTCTCCAGCCACTGCAAAGGAACTCCAGATGCCTGTGCCCACTTGTGCATCTGGCTAACATCGGTCCTGGGGAATAGAGCCTTGAACCGGCATCCTTAGGCTGCACAGGCAAGCGCTTAACCACTAAACCATCGCTCCAACCCTGTATATGCTATTTTTTTCTTTTCATTTTTTTTTTATTAAGAACTTCCATGATTATAAAACATATCCCATGGTAATACCCTCCCTTCCCCACTTTTCCTTTTGAAACTCCATTCCCCATCATATCCCTGACCCATTTCAATCATCTCTCTTTTATTTTAATGTAATGATCTTTTCCTCCTATTATAATGGTCTTATGTAGGTAGTGTCAGGCACTGTGAGGTCATGGATATCCAGGCTATTTTGTGTCTGGGGGGAGCAGGTTGTAAGGCATCCTACCCTTCCTTTGACTCTTACATTCTTTCCACCACCTCTTCCACAATAGACCCTGAGCCTTGGAAGGTGTGATAGAGATATTGCAGTACTGAGCACTCCTGTCACTTCTTTCCAGCACCCTGATGACGCCTTCTGAGTCATCCCAAGGTCACTGCCATCTGAAAAGAGAAAATTCTCTACCAAAAGTGAGAATAGCATTAATATAAGGGTATGAACATTAAGAGAAGCTCTTACTGGGCAGTTTGATAAGCATAGTATATACATTTATCCAGACAGCAGCAGACATTACACCCATAGGGCTCATGATTACCCCTGTTTTAAGTGTTCAATATAAGGAATGTATTCCCTCCCATGGAGTGGGTCTCCAGTCCAATTAGAGGGCAGTTGGTTTCCACAATGACAGACATGCCACTATTGCACACATTGACTCATTTGGCCTGGCTGGCCAAATATAAGGCTTGCAGTGTCCACTGTTGAGTATCTTCATTGGTGATTTCTGTTTCTCCCATTGAAGTTCATGCAGAATGGCTTCTTCCAGCTTTCTGTCAGCTAGTCTACATGGAGGAGGTTATCAGCTCAGTTCCAGCAGGATTTCTCAGTGGCCTTGCAGCCCAAGTATGTGGAGTCTTCAGCAATAGAGTCTTACCATCTATTCCTGGTGGGAAACCAAGGGTCTTGGCAATGGCCTATTATGTTTTGGGGGCATCAGGGACCTCCCTGGCCAACAACTCACTGGAAGGTATCCCATTCCTGGCATTGAAAATTTTCTAGCAACAATCTATGGCTCCTGAGTGTTCAATTGTCCAAAAAAGTAGGTTTCCAAATTATTTATTTATATCCTCTTAGATTTTGATTAGCCCTCCCTCCACCTTTCCTTTACTCAGTCTCTTCCCCTGACCTCAATTTGGTCCTTTTCACCTCCATTAATCTATTCTTCTACTTTCATATATACAATACCATCCTCTTAAGTACCCCCTCCCTTACTTATTTATAAAAACATTATTTATTTATTTGCAAGAAAGACAGAGAGAATGGGCATGCCAGGGCCTCTTGCCACTACAAACTCCAGATGCATGTCACCTTATGTGAGTCCTGGGGAATCAAACTCAGGTTGTCAGGCTTTTGCAAGCAAGTACCATTAATTACTGAGCCATTTCTACAGCCTTGTGTATGCTATTATTTTTATCAGTTAAATAATAACATTAGCTTGTGAGAAACTAATATTCACATGACTAAATACTGATAATTATGAAATTGTATATGATGTAAGAGAAATTCTATGACTTTTTTCATCTCCAATCAAAGCTATATATCATGCATGTATTGTTCCAAAAGTTATGTGAATATTTATTGAATAATTGAATAAGCAACTTCTTTTTTATTTTTTTGAAATATTTTATATATTTATTTGAGAGAGACAGAAAAAGGCAGAGAGGAAGGAAGAGAATGGGCATGCCAGGGCCTCAGGCCACTACAAACGGAATCCAGACACATGTGCCACCTGGTGCCTCTGGCTTACATGAGTAATGGAGAATCAAACCTATGTCCTTAGGTTTCACAGGAAAACATCTTAACCAGTAAGCCATCATTCCAACCCCAGCAGTTCCTTAAATTTAGTGTTTAAACCATCACCTTTCTTTTTCTTTTTTTTTTTTTTGGTAGTTTTAAATTCAAATTTATGTTTTGAAAGAGGTCAAATAACAAATTTTTATAAAGTAGTCACATGGGAACACACTTTAATATACCATTACATGCTACATTTACTTAGAAAACGTTAAATATAAGTTCCTTCTTTTGAGCAAAAAGCTCACTTGAAATGTCAGACACATCAGGGCAGTCAACAACCTTGTGTGTGAGGAAGTCTGGGCCCTCCCTGGGGCCCAACATGTACTAGACGGGCTCTCACTGGATGCTTCTTAAGTCCTGTGTGCCATGGTCCTTTACTTTCAGGTAATGGTATAAATAAAGCCATTGTTTTCCTTTAATTGTAAACTTAAAAGTCCACTTGCTTACAAATTTTACTACAAGGAGTATTATCATCTTTATTGTGACTCATCACGTTTGGGAAAGCCTCACTTCAGACATTTCTGATCTGGTTCACTTTCTCTCATGGTAATCTGTTTCTGGGGATACCCTTCACACAGGCCAGTACTTCTGTGACGGAATCAGCTGGTGTCCTTGTCTGAAGCTATGTCCACAGTTGGGCCTGAGGAAGTGCCCAGCTCATCCATTTCTTGTTCTTTCCTCACCTTCTACTTTCCATGGCACAAAGGGCATTTTGTAGAACTTCTTCATTTCACTCAAACAATCAGCAGTCTGAGATTTGTACATAATAGCTCTTTAGATATTTTGCTGGGCTGTAAATCTCAGGTGATTTGCATAAACACACATAATAAATATGCTGGTAGATCTTAGCACCTCAGAGTTATGCCTTCTAATGTGGAATGATTAAAAGGCCTTAAAAGAATCAGCCCAGTGTGATCATATGTCTTCTCATACTATTTTGTTTCTTTTTCAATAGTAAACATGATTTTTTTTTCTTTTTTTACAAAGACATGCTCATGACAACTGCACTCATGGATCCAAGTTCTAAGAAACATTATTCCACAGCATCATCTCCACAGTTTAACAAAGACTATAGCATACAGTACTGATGTGTACAGGGAGTTATATTAATATTCATTGCTGCAATGTTTAACTTCCTCACAATTACTTGAAAAATCATAGCATCATCAAATTTTGCTAACTATGAAAAATGTGTATTTACAATTTCCTTTCATAATGACAGTACCATTACCCACCTTTATTGGTTCCTATTTAGATTGAATTTTAACTACCTGATGTTGAGTTTGAGGTAGCTTCACTGTGGTTCCATAGCTAGGAAAGTAGTTCACAGTACCATCTGGAACATCAGATTCAAGATAAAAGTATCACTGACACGGTTTTTTTCTCACTTGGTATATGAACTAAAACAAACAACTATTTCCTTAGTGATAAAAATACAATTCTTTTGTGAGCATGGACACAATACATGGAATCTGTTTCTTTGCATGAAAAGTGGAGTCGAAGGAGAAGGACTCAAATTCTGTTGCTACCTTCCGGTTAACCCGAGTAAGGATGTGCATAAATTCAAGCTTGTCTGCATACTGTCTCAGCATAGCACAAAATGACTGAATGAACCAGGATCCATCCTTTGAATTTCACCAGGAATAATAACCAGGTGCTGTGGAATATGCATACAAGAAGTCAGCCTCCACAGGTATTTTCTGACATGCCATGTCATCATCAGTACCGCTGTCTGTCTCAATGCCACAGTCTAGTTCTGTACCCCGGCAGGCCTGAATAATGAAAAGTTTGGGTTTTCCAGTTAGACTTCGACAATAATCTCCTCTAAAGAAACTTGTTA
This sequence comes from Dipus sagitta, assembly GCA_036346955.1. NCBI lineage: Eukaryota > Metazoa > Chordata > Mammalia > Rodentia > Dipodidae > Dipus > Dipus sagitta. Next base: position 12,384,527 of record CM070791.1, on the reverse strand, counting down.
ATTTTTTCAGGTCAACAGGTCCATTTGTTCCAAAAATTATTCCTTCATCACCATGGCTTAGAATTACACAAACAAAGCTGCTCCTCTTGCTGTGATCCTCTTTAGAAACATTGTGCATCAATTCCACAATTTCTTCACGTGTGAGATCATTTTTATTCCTGACTTCATATTTCAAGTTCAGGAATGTTTCTCTGAGGTTTGCTGCATCTATATCTGTACCTGTTCGAGCTGTCATTCCAGTGCTTTTATGAAAATTCTTAATTATTACACATAGGCCCCTTTCTGGATAATCCATTTTGTAGCTACTGTCCAAGGATATTCCAGAGTCCATTGACTTGCTTCCATGTATAATTTTTGATTCAAAGTTTTTAATGGATTTTGAATCCACTGAGTTTTCACTGTTCTCCATGGTCACTTTTCTTAACGTACAGCTCTAGCCGCCAGCCCAGCGCCTCCAGTCAGAACTGCCACCGGCACCCGCAGCCGCGAGAGCAGCGACATCGCGCCCCACGCCCACCGCCTAGAGCACCAAGCACCTTTCTATGCACAGGGAATAAGGACTCAACTAACCTTATTAAGTTAATATTCTAGTGGAAGGACCTCAGTTTAAGAACATGAACTAGTTTGCACACGTTATTTCTTTAACTTATAAGCACATTTGGAAACAAGAACACAGAATCAGAAATAACAAGTTATTTTGTGGAGAGAAAGGGAGCACTGAGAAGCTCATATCTGAGCAGAGACCAGAATCCCAGGATGCAGGGAACCAGGAGTGTCTGGGTGAGAACCTTCCTGCCAGAAAGACCAACCAGTGTGCAGACTTTGAAAGGGAACTAGTGTAGGACTCAAGAATCTTCCAGAGTCCCATATGGCTGGAGTGGAGAGAACAGAAGGGAGAGTGATAGGAGGTAAAGTCTTATGGAAAATAAGGTGGCTTCAAGAATAGCTCCGTGGTACAGCCATGAGCTTTGGATTTCCCTGGCTCTGCCTCCCATTCTCATAGGAGTCCAGGGATCACAGATGCATGCACCACTTTTAGTTTGGCTTTACGTGGGTGCTTGGAGGGTCAAATTCATGTTAGTACACTGTGCACACAAGTGTTTTTAACCACTGAGACATCTCCCCAGCCCTTTCAGGATTTTAAAAATATTCTGTTTATTTATTACTTACTTACTTACTTACTTATTCTGGATGAACTTCAGATGTATGTGCCACCTTGTGCATCTGGCTTCATTCTGGCGTTGGGAATTTATCCCTAGGTGTTAGCCTTTCCTGGGAAGTGCCTCAACTGCTGAGCCATCTCTCCAGCCCCCAGTTTGTTTTTGTTTATGTTCTTTTTTTTTTTTTTTGCTTACTTTGTTTTTTTTTAAATTTTTTGTTGTTGTTTTGTGTGTGTTGGGGGTTAGTAGTTTTTTTCTTTTTTTCCTTGGCATACATGTGTATGATGGGTGTCTATGTGTTCATGTGTGAGTGCAGTGTGCATATGCTATGATGTATATCAAAGGGCAACTTCAGATGTCAGTGCTCACCACCCACATTGCACGAGACAGAGTCACTTGTTCACCATTACATTCACAAGAGCTGGCCCACAAACATCCAGGGGATTAACTTATCTCTACTTCTCTTCTTGCTCCCTTCTCAATATAGAAACACACTGAGATTACAGACACTACCACTATAGCCTCTGACTATTACATGGGTAATGGGGCCCTGAACTCATATACTCACATGTTGTAAGCACTTTGTCTACTGAGCAATTTCATAAAACTATACTCTGGGTATTATACTGAAATAAATCTGCTGTGAAACAGGAGAGATGATACTGAGTGTCCTGAAAGTGATATGACCTGGTTTACATTTTTTAAAGAAAAGATTATTCTTTTTGTTGTTGTTTTGTTTCCAAGGTAGGGTCTTGCTCTAGCACAGGCTGACCAAAGATTATTCAATTTTTTTACAATGCACTTGCTGTGGGGACAAGGAGGATAGACATTTAAAGATGAGTTCAGAGAGAAATTATGGTATATACTGCACCAGATATATAGCATAATATATATATCATATTATATATATATATATATAATTATATATATATATATATCATATATATATATATATATATATATATATAGTATATACTGCACCATATACTGCACCAGATATATAGCATAAGTTGACAGAAATGGCCATAATTTGTAATATTCTCTATAGCCTTAAGATAATTTTGGGGTATGTTAATATAAACCTTGAATGAAACCTTATGAATGCAGCAGTGAACAATGAAAGATCTTGCCTCAAATGAGGTGGAAGGTGACAAATGACACCTAAAGTGGGTCCTCTGAGTGAAAAGGGAGGCTGGGCTGCTGCCCATCATGAGACCAGTTTGCAGCCTGGGTAACTGGAAGAGGGGACTTGCCAACAACCAATAGGCTGAAAACAACTGTGCATGCAGGTTTTGAGAAGATTGTTGCTGTACAGTGAATCTAAAATGTACCCCAGGGGTTCATGTTTTGAATGTTGTTACCTGACTGGTGGAATGGCTTTGGGAAGCTTGGGAACCTTTATGAAGTGGAACTGGCTGACAGATGGGTTCTAGTTTCATTTTCTGCTTCCTGGTCTGTTGTGATGTGCAGAGCCTCTGCAACATACAGACTTAACCCATGATGTACCAAGACATTCTGAACCTGTGAGTAAAAATAAATCTTTCTTCCTGTAAGTTGTTTCTGTTGAGTATTTTGTCACATTACATATAACAAAACCACCACAAATTTGGCTTAGATATTTGAAGTTCACAATAGGAACAAGAATAATGATAGATGATGATAGATAATAATATTTCAGACTGTTTGTTAGAGCAGGTGAAAATGATGGTGCCAGGCATAGTAGTAGTAAAGGAAGAGACTGGATCTCTACACACGTGGAAAGATCTTCAAAGTTTATCCACTTGCAACCTAAAAGACTGGTATGTAGGCACAAGTGCAAGTGGGTAAGTAAATGCAGTGATAGAAAACAGTGTGAGGTCTCTTCCTGTGAAAAGGCAACCCCTCCTTCTCCTGAAATCCCTCTCATCTCCTGAATGAATGATCTTTGAATGATCAATGTGGCATCTGCCTCTTCATAGGTTCCTCCCCCTCAGCTAATATGTGTAATGTTTGCTCACATTAATAAGCTAAATGCACCCATATAGACTTTACCAGAGCAGATTAAAATGATACAGACTCGAGAAAAATATTATTGTATTACACATTAGTCTTCCCTTTAACCAACATCTGAAGTAATCCAAGTTATAAAGAGAGATAAATTATTTAAACTTAGAGTTTTGAAGGTTTTAGTCCATGGTTGCTTTGGGCCTGCAGCAAAGATGGAAGCAGTCAGTGGAGAAAGCACTAACCTCATAGTGAGGTAGAGAAGAGATAGAGTGAGAGACAGAGAGAGATGAGAGGAAAGGGAAGGAAAAAGAAAGGATCACTGAGATTAAGGGAGAGAGAGAGAGAGAGAGGGAGAGGGAGAGAGAGAGAGAGAGAGAGAGAGAGAGAGATAGAGAGAGAAAAGTAAAATACCAATATTCTCTTCATGAGTATACTCCCAGTCACCTAACTTCCTCCTCACCTAGACACTAATTCTTTCCTCTTCATAAGTAGGTTTGCCTTAAATGTACTAGCACTTCCCAAAGGTAATAGTGACATAGCATGTCAATCAATCCTCCAAACATAGGCCAAAATGTAGTCTACACTAATTCACAGCTGGCTAACTAGGTCTTAAATGAGCAGGCTTATTTTTATTTACTATTCAAAGCCATTACTTAGGTTTTTTATTTAGTTAATTTTTAAAGTATTTTTATCTACTCATGAGCACAGATAAAGAACGTGAGTGAGTGTGGGTGTGCCAGGGCCTCTTGCTCTGCATATGAACTCCAGATGGATGAACCACTTTGTACATCTGGCTTTCTGTAGGTATCAGAGAATAAAACCTTGGACCAGAAGGCTTTGCAAACAAATGCCTTTTACCACAGAGCCATCTCCTCATCCCCTACCAAGGTTGTTTCCTAGTTGTTGCTGAGGTATGGTCTCACTCTAGCCCAGGCTGTCCTGGAATTCAATATGTAATAAAGCAATTTGATGATGGAGCAAGATCTCTAGCCCAAATTCACTATGTAGTCTCAGGGTGGTGATCCTAGCTACCTCTGCCTCACAAATACTGAGAATAAATGCATGTGTCAGCATGCCTGGCTCTAGGTTGTTTTCTTTTAAGTTAAAACTATTTCATATTTACATAGCAAATTGATCATGACAAATAGCATCCACTGAAAGATCCATTATCTCAGACTTTTGCAGAAAAATTAAGTATATCCTAGAAGAGACCATGCATGCATATTCAGGCATATAAATATCATATGCAAACTTGAAATCTGATCATTCTGTGCTTACAATTTTGCACCTTGGGTTTCTTTCAGTTGATGAAACATCTTGAATTGCTTTCTGCAGCACACAGGATCATTCTTTTGAATGCCTAGTGTTCCACTGCATATGAATAACATCTCATTTAATGTGGTTTTACTTTGTTTCTGTAGCCTGGTGAAACCAATAGTCATCTGTGTGCTTGTATTCTATATATGTATAGGCACATGTTTTCAAATACATCTAGTTATATTTTTATATTTTGTTTATTTGCAAAAAGAGAGATAGAGAATGGGTGCTCTAGGGCTTCTTGCCACTGCAAATAAATACTGCAGTTGTATGTGCCACTTTGTGCAAATGGCTTTATGTGGGCAATGGGGCATTGAACACAGGCTGTTAGGGTTTTCAAGCAAGTATCTGCTTAGCCAACTCTCTAGCCCTAGTTGAATTGTTGGCATAAAAAGCAGATGAATCAAGTGTGGTACCTACAGCTATAATTACAGCACACAAGAAACTTGGGCAGGAGAATCACCACAAGCCAGGGCAATATAATGAGTTACAGGCCCCAGCCAAGGGCTACAAAGTGAAACTCTGTCTCAGACCTCCACCCAACAAGTAGAGTGTATAAATCTTCATCATTTTACTGATATTGGCAGATGACATTTCAAATGCTTTTATTAAAGTCACACTGTGGGACTTCTTAGAATAATCAGCAGTTTTTTTTTTTATAAGTCATGTTGTTTGAAGAGGGTTAGGTTTTGTGTGTGTGTGTGTGTGTGTGTGTGTGTGTGTGTTTGCAGTAGGGTCTTATTCTAGACTTGTTTGACCTGGATCTCATTTTATAATCCCATAATGACGTGGCACTCACAACAATCCTCCTACCTCTGCCTCCAAGGCTGGAATTGAAGGAGTGCACCACCACTGCTGGCATTTGTTTTTGTTTTGAGACTTTCTGTTGTGTCCTAGGCTACCCTTGAACTCTTGATCCTCCTGCCCCCAACATGAAGTCAAAGGAAATAATACTTGTTGCTCTAAATTGATCATCAAAATGACTAGCAGTAGTCATTAGGGACCTAGTAGCACTTTTCTATAATTCATATTGGAGACAAATGCAAACAAAACATTATTTTGGAATAGAATTCAATTAGAATCATTTTTCTCTTCAGCTAAATAGAGATTTCAATACATGACAAATACAAATGTGTTTTCCCAGTATTTGGTCATTCTTTTTCCTAAAGCAGCCTCTTAGAAACTCAGCCACTTGAAATAGAAGTTAGAAAAAGAGCAAGAAAAAAAAATCCTAAACACAATTCAAGGAATAACTCTATGGACTTTCCATTTCACAACAGTGTGTTTCAACTCTTGATTTCTCTTTAAGTTTATAATTATCTCCCTCTGCAGACTGCAAACTCTTCAAGCATGGGGTAGGCATGTAGGGTATGGTAGATAAGGTAGTAGAGAGGCCGAATACTGGGGGTGAAATGGTCCAAGTGGGGTTTGGGTATGGGATGGAGGAGAGGAGAGGTGGGAGGAGGGTTAAGCAAAGTTTAAGATGTTATGAATAAGTCATGTGGAAACCTGCTTCTTCATTAGGTAATGACACATACAGGAGAGAGAGAGAGAGAGAGAGAGAGAGAGAGAGAGAGAGAGAGAGAGAGAGAGAAAGGGCAGAATTACCCTGTCGAGGTGGATAATATTATACCTAGAAACCAGAGATCATTACTAAAATATCTCAGTGCTGGGGTAGGAGAGGGAAAGAAAAGTTGTGGTAGGCTTTTAGCTGATACTAGGTCTTCCATCAATGACTGGACAACTACCCTGGTCAGTTCCTTGGAACCCTTTTCCACTCTGCACCCTCCCCAATGGAACGTGGACTGCTCCGGCCTCCCCCACACCATATGCAGATGGAATGGCCCCTGACATCACAATGCTGCAGCTCAACCAGTCACTAGGGAAACTGTAAACTTCATGTGTGGGAGGCACTAGTGGTGAGGAGGGAGCAGTGAAATTCCTTTTCTGTGCCTGTATCTAGCAGGGTGCTATAGGAGGCAGCCTTGGCAGTCTGTGTGTGGAGGAGACCTCTCAGCAGCAGGTAGGGGGAGGGGAAAGGGCAGAGGGGCTGCAGGATGTCCCCAGACATCACTGAGATGACTCCGAACCAGGAGCTACTGTCCCTGACAAGACCCACAGCCAGCTGCAGGGTGCTGCCCACAAGTGTCACCAACTCTCTGCTGATTTTCTATTCACAATGTGTTGCACTTACAAACATTGCCCTCACTGTTCTGTGGATGGTGACAGAAAGTAAAAACTAACACTGTTAGTTACTAAATGCTAAAAGAAAAAAAGAAAAAAAAAAAAACAGGAAGGAAAGTAGATGCTTTGCTAGCATCTGGACTTAACTCTAAATGCTGAAAGCTTTGGAGGGGGGTTGGTTTCGAAGGTAGTGGCTCACTCTAGCTCACGCTGACCTGGAACTTAATCTGTAGCCCCAGACAGGCCTCAAACTCGAAGCAGTCCTCTTATCTCTGCCCCTTGAATGCTGTGACTAAAGGTGTACACCACCATGCTCAGATAGGGCTAATTTTTAAGGGCACAGCGACATCAGACATTGAATTTGACCACAGTGAAATCTTTACGCATGGTAGAAAAAAATGGAGTTTAAGGAAAAAAAGGGTCATTTCTGTATTCTGTTTCATAAAACCTTTTTACTTCTAAGGATGATATGATACCAATTTCAGTATCATTCAATACATAGAAAATTTCTATTTTCTTCTTACTTTTAATTTTGAAAAATTGTTTTTGTGCCAAATAGTGTTTTGAAGGGGCCAGAGACAATGAAGTGAAGAGGAATGATGGGTTATTCTGGAAATATTTATTCTCTCCAGGAATGATTCTGGGGGTTGGAGAAATGCTACCATGCAGATGTTAAGCACATGTGTATAACACTTTGTAGATTACTTTTTTTTTGTAATTGAAAGTCTTCTAAATTGTATTCTACTCTTTAAAAAAGACCATTAGAATAATCTTGAAGATCAACGTGTCAATTGTGGCTCAGGGACCAATCCACTGGGCAATGCTAACATAGATTTATTTATTAGTTGCTTTTCTCAAGATTCCATAATAAATACCATTTCTATTCAAAATTATCTTGAAAACCAGATTTTATATCATGCCACATTATTGTTTTCCAAGACTGTAGATTATTTTACATTGAAGTTTTGTGTCAGTGCTGCCTAGTCACATCTAGATAGATATAACAGTCATATTTCCAATATCTCCACATTGCAACATGGATATGTAACCATGACTGTAACACACATACTTCTTAGTGGGGACAGAGTAGACATTTGGTTGAAGGTCAATTACTAAAAATCATACTTTAGGAGACCAGATGATCTTAGTCAAAGCTATTCCACTATGCATTTATTAAATGAAGGTGGCTATACACAATAGGTACAATAATGTGTGTGACTTTATTCCAAGAAAAAGTTTGAAACCAAATACAGGGATCCTTGTTCTAAATACAGATTTGATATATGAAATATTATGAAGAAAAAAGGCTGTAAGGTTGTGGAGATGGTTCAGTGGCTAAGAGTGTTTGCTGTTTAAACATAAAGACTTCAGTTCAAACACCAGACCCAAGATAAATGCCAGGTATGGCTCTGTAACTCCAGAACTGAGGTGAGCATTGCACACCATTGAGCCTTGATGGTCAGCCCCAGGCAAAACCCAGCAAGCTCCAGGTTCCATGAGAGATCTTGTCTCAAGGAACAAATGCAAAGTGAAATATTTATTTTAAAGTTTCTTAACAAATATTTCTATTATCTAAAATCATAGAATCTCAAGACAGGATGATTTTTAGGTAAATGAAGGAAGAAGTGAAGTACATTTTCCTTTTTATTATTATGAGGCTTAAAGAACAAATTATCAGGCAAGTAGAGGAGTAACATCTTTTTATGAAAAGCATGCTCCTGTGTGCTTCTCTGTCCTAAGAATATTTGTAGCATGCTATCCCATGATGGAAAAAAAAAAGATTTTAAGTTAATATTAGGAGTTGAAATTGTCTATGACTGATTTAAACTTTTGATTCTTTTCGATTTTTCTAGCAATAATGTGCATTTTTTTAATGGAGTCAAGGAATTACATCCAGATGCAGTGGTACATGCCTTTAATCCCATCACTTTAGAGGCAGAGGTGGAGAATCTCCCTGAATTCGAGGCTCTCTGATACTACATAGTGAATTCCAGGCCAGCCTGGGTTAGAGCAAGACCTTCCCTCAAAAGGGGGGAAAAAAAAGAGGAATTACAAAATTTGTTTTAGCTGATTGCAAGTTATGCATGACATTAAAAGTATATCATGTGGGCAGTTACAGTTTTTGGAGTTGGACACAGTCATCTATTCCTGTGATCCAGCACTTGCAAGGCTGAGGCAGGTGAATCATGAGTTAGATACAAGCGAGAGATACCAGGTGAGATCATCTCAGAAAATCAAAACCAAGCTGTGCTTGGATGGCTAATGCTTGTCATCCAGTACTTGGCAGGCTGAGGCCAAAAGATTGCCATCCGTTGGGTGGTCTGGTCTGATATACATAGTAAGTTCAAGACAGCCTGGACTACAGAGTGAGATCCTGTTTCAAAGCAACAACCCCACACCATCACAAAAGACCCAAATCACATCAAAATAATCCAAACCCAAACAAAACCAAAAGTTCATTTGAGATCATATTTCCTAGTGATATTTTGGTATATTAGAATAAAGAAGTTAGCAAGGCATGGTGGCCTTTTATTCCAGCACTCAGGAAAACAAAGTAGGAGAATTGCTGTTATTTGGAGGCCAGCATGAGAATACATAGTGAATTCCAGGTCAGCCTGGGCTAGAGAAAGACCCTCGCTAGGGAGGGGGGGGGGGAGACAAGGAAGAAATTAGTAATAGATTCTTGGTGAACCAGATTGCTTAATTTCACTTTAAAAATTATTTATTTATTTGCTTATGTGAGAGAGGCAAATAGAGAAAGAGAGAATGGGAACACCAGGGGCTAGCCACTGCAAAGGAACTCCAGATGCATCTAGCTTTATGTGGATGCTAGGGAATTGAATGTGAGTTCTTTGGCTTTGCTGGCAAGCACCTTAACCACTAAGCAATATCTTCAGCCTTCATTTTTTATCCTTAGGGAAATTGTACAAAGAACATCTGTTCTGGTGATTTTACAAGTTCCATCTCATTGCTCCTAATCAAGTACAGTGCAGTCATACTATGTGTTGCAAACTTTGTGACAGGGTTGTTGAGGTCATGGCACATTCTTTGTACATATACCTTAGGATGATTAAGGCAAGTTGGCAACTTCAATAAGTGCTTAGTACTTATGACAAAAACGTTGTTCTGGAATTAAAATTATATTTTAATAAAATCTGACAGAATTAACTCATTTTGAATGCTGCAGTTTTTCTCACATTACTAAAGAAACATAGAACAATGGTAGCTATGGAAAGTGATTTAAATTTGCAGGTTTGTGAGTTGTTTGAGCATTGGTCCTCTTTTACATATTTTCCTGAGGTGAATAACAGCTTCTGGAAATGAAAAAATTATATATTCTATATAACACATGGTGAATTGTGTGCAACATATGCACATGTATGAACTATTTTCCCTCCATCACTCATCTATCTGATTCCTTGAGATGGAGTTTCTCTTTGTACACATAGGTACCATTTTTATGAGCCCCAAATTCTCAAGTTTCTGTTCCCCATAGAACTAGGGTCCCAGACACATGTGGCCATGCCCAACTGTTTATGTGGGCTCTGGGGAATTGTGCTCAGATGGTTTCACTCCCTCTCAGATCGTCATGCTTGTCTGGAAAGTGCTCTTACCAGATGAGCATCTCTCCAGTCTTGATAAAGCATTTTTGCCCCAGGTGTGGTCGTGCATGCCTGTACATTCAGTGCTTAAGAAGTAAAGGGATACAGGAGGTACATGAGTTCAAGGGCTACATGAGACTCTATGTCAAAGAACAAAAGCCAAAAACAAAGGACTTCATTATTAACAGAAAGTTTCTTTGTTAATGTGGGGAAATTCATCTGGATATGAATTCTTCACTTGGCTTGGAGTTTTGTAAGAATTTGGAAGCAAGTAGTTGAGGAAATCTCCATGTAGAATTCAACTATCACAGACTTCCTGCACCACTGCACCATGGCTATAAGTTCAGCTCATCAAAATAGTAGGACTTATAGAAAAAGATGGTCAGTGACTTAAATGACTTAATACCTCTGTACCATAAAATAGCTTTAGGATATAGTTACAATAGAAGATTCATAAAACACCTCATTCTACCAATGCTTAGTTGACTCAATAGTGACAAATGAATCTACTTAAGGGTCATGAATTCCTTGTGGTTGATGGGCCCATATTTTCTTAATTGTTCCAATTCATGAACATGCAAGATGTTTACCTTTATTTGTACCTTCTTCAATTTTATCATTTTCAAGGTGTAGACCATTCATTTATTTTTTTTCAAATTTTTATTAACAACTTCCATGATTATAAAAAACATCCCATGGCAATATCCTCCCTCCCCCCACTTTCCCCTTTGAAACTCCATTTTCCATCATATCCCTGACCCATCTCAATCAGTCTCTTTTTTAGTTTGATGTCATGGTCTTTTCCTCCTACTATGATGGTCTTGTGTAGGTAGTGTTAGGCACTGTGAGGTCATGGATATCCAGGCCATTTTGTGTCTGGAGGGAGCACGTTGTAAGGAGTCTTACCCTTCCTTTGGCTCTTACATTCTTTCCAGCCACCTACTCTGCATTAGACCCTGAGTCTTAGAAGGTGTGGTAGAGATATTGCAGTACTGAGCACTCCTGTCACTTCTTTCCAGCACCATGATACCTTCTGAGTCATCCCAAGGTCACTGCCATCTGAAAAGAGAAGATTCTCTACCAAAAGTGACAGTAGCATTAATATAATATAAGGGTATGAGAAGTTCTTACTGGGCAGTTTGATATGCATAGTATATACATTTAGCCAGACAGCAGCAGACATTACATCCATAGGGCTCATGACTACCCTATTTTAAGTTTTCAGTATCAGGGATGCATTCCCTCCCATGGAGCGGGCCTCCAGTCCAATTAGAGGGCAGTTGGTTTCCACCATGATAGACATGCCACTATTGCACCCGTTGGCTCATTTGGCCTGGCTGGCCAAATATAAGGCTTGCAGTGTCCACTGTTGAGTATGTTCAGTGGTGATTTCTCTTTCTCCCATTGAAGTGCATGCAGAATGGCTTCTTCCAGCTTTCTGTCAGCTTGTCTACATGGAGGAGGTTGTCAGCTCAGTTCCAGTAGGATTTCTCAGTGGTCTTACAGCCCCAGTATATGGAGTCTTCAGCAATAGGGTCTTATCACCTATTCCTGGTGGGAAAGATGGGCCCATATTGACTCTGCTTGTCCAAATACTCTCCATATGAAAGTTATGTGAAATACAGACTCCTTAGTGAAAAATTCTTAATCATTACAATAGACGGTGGGAAGGCTCAGATCAATCATTCAGGCTGAGCGGGCCAAGTGCTGTCTGTTGCTGCTACCTACCTCTGCTGTTGTGAATTGAAAGCAACCATACATAGAGTGTAAACGAATAATCTGGCTGTGTTCCAAAGGCACTTCTTTTATACATCAAAACCTTAATTTTATCTAAGATCCACATTCATGAAATACTATTCTTTTTTCCCCCAGCATGTTGAAAAAGTTCATATTCTACTGCCATAAATAAACGTGTGTCTAGCCATGTTAGGGCTGTGGGTATAGTTTGTCAACCCTTGCTCCAGTTGGATATATGCATTATCAATCAATCTTCTTTCTATTTATCTATCAGTGTATCTGTCTACAATATATTACCTATCATCTGCAAAATTGGTAACTATAAATTTTGTCATCCTTTCAAATGCATAAGCCTAAAGTTTCCAAAAATAATGTGGGACCACTTTGCTACTTCATCAATTATTCATACTTGCTTTATCACTCTTGTGCTTTCTATGTTTCTATGCATTATATTTCTTTTCCTTTCCCCTTCCTTCTTCTGTCTCCATCCTTCCCTTTATCCCTCCTACTCTCCCTTCCCTTCTATCTCTCTCTTTACATCCCTCTCTTTTCTGTCCTCTCTCCTCTTTCCTATCCTGCCTCTCACCTCTCTTTTCTTCTTCCCTTTTCCCTCTCTCCCCTGTCTCCCTTCTCATGTAGTGCAGCCTTGCTGGAGATGGCAAGCATGCCATTTCAGAATCGTGAGGAATTGAGCACTGAAGAGCTGCATGACACAGTTCCAGCCCAGCTGTCTCTTTCTTGAAGTCCAATGTGGCCCCTCTATAGAAACATCTTTGGCTCTCTATGCTACAGATATCTGTGGTTTTCTGTATAATGTTTGTCTTTCTCTGTCTTTCTCTTGGTGTGCCAATCTCTAAGTTTACTTTTCCAGTGAAAATTGGTGTTAGTGAAGTGTTGGTCAATGTATCTGAAAGAGGCTCTGGCATAGAATTGGAAAAACAAGAAAATCGGTCAGAGATAATTGTTTTCCTTAAAGGCCTTAATTAAAGTCAGGCATGGAGTACAGTACACTTAGGAGGAAACAATGAACCTCCTGGAACAATGTAAAAATTGTTCTATGACTAGAGGACCATCCTTCAGGCTATTGGTCCTAGCAGTGTCTCCCCAACTTGCTATCAGCATCCCTCCCTCTGTGAGTTCCTCATCAGTGTTAACTCTGCTAGATCTCTGTTTACCATTACTTTTTCTGTGCCCATGAATCTCATCCCCTGATGGAAACCTGGAGTGACAACATGGAGCGATAGAGAAAACACACAATTGAAAGTGTTTCTCCTAGATATGCTTCATTTTATCCTCCTTCACTCTAATTTGGAGCTTTAGATTGAGGATACTAGAGTTTGATTTGAAAACCTCTATTTTCTGTTAATGTACTATTAGTATAAAATAGTCTTAAATATCTACATAAGTTGTCAGGAATTGAATTTATGTAATAAATTTATGTAATAAATTCAGTAAGCTATTATCTTTCTTCATGGATGAAATTGTGATGTGTGTATATAAATTTATACATTATCTCAATTGAATAGTAATTAGGCTTCTGTATATGAATTTAATAAAATTTCTTTTGTAATATTGTAAGAAATTAGAATGTTTTTTCCTTTTGTGTCCCAACTTTAGTGTAATTTATGTTAACATATCTTTTAGTTTACAAGTTATGATTAGCTTAATGAGACCAAGTAAAAAATATTATTTCATATCTGGATTTTAAAGAATTAACTGAAAAAAATGTTTAGAAATTCTTTTATATCTTTTGTTGTTTGAATATTTTCTTGGATTTTATAGTATTGTGTTGCTTAGATTATTAATATTTAGCTCAATTGTGTTCATGCATGTTTCCACATTTCATGAGGTTAATAATGACTCTATGTCAGACATTCACCTGTAAAGTTGAGAAGCTAGACTCTAATCTAGATCTAGTATAATGGAATGTTGGGGGTGGATGATTTTTGCATGATTAAATGAGGGGTTTAGTGACATTGTTCTTATTCTCATTACTGAATGTACTTCACCAGGGAGAATAAAAGCACATGCACTTCAGGTAGAATTTTCCATTTGCATTTGCAAAAATAAGAGAACTCTTCTGAAAAAGATGTAAATATTTATGACATTGAATTTTGTACAGCCCCAGATGATTTTGATGTTTTGGTTTGTTCTTTGGCATGGTTTCCCATAATCTGTTATTTTTTTCCACTGCCAAGTTTGTAACATATATTAAAAGGCCAGCTTATGAGCAGTAGTTTTAACACTGGCTATGTGGCTGGGATGCTTTTGCTGGGGGCTTGGAAGCCGAGTGATAGGGCTTCATAAGCAATGCATTATTTTAAAATTTATATTTGTATTTATTTATTTGAGAGAGAGAGAGAGACCTGAGAGAGAGAATAGGTATTCCAGGGCCTCTATCCAATATAGATGAAATCCAGACATTTGTGCCACATTCTGCATCTGGTGTATGGAGGTGTTCTGAGGAATCAAACCTGGGTCCTTAGGCTTTGCAGGGTAGTGCCTTAACAACTAAGCCATATCTCCAGCCTGCAATGCATTTTTTTAAATTGAATTTTTTAAAAAATATTTATTTATTTATTTATTTATTTGAGAGGGAGAGAGGCAGATAGAAGAGAGAGAGAGAGAGAGAGAGAGAGAATAGGTGTGCCAGGGCCTTCAGCCACTGCAAATGAACTCCAGCTGCTCCATCTTGTGCATCTGGCTTATATGCACACTTGGGTATTGAACCTGAGTCTTTAGACATTGAAGGAAATTGTATTAACTGCTAAGCCATCTCTCCAGCCCCCTGCAATGCATTTTAATATATTTACTTCAACCCAGTTCCAGTTAGTGTTACCAGTGACAGTGCAGACATATGAATGGTGCAAATCCATAAATTTCACAAAAAATTTATTTATATTGATTTTATATATAGAGAGAGACAGAGATTTAATATGCCAGGGCCTCAGTCAGGTACTGCACTGAAACTCCAGACCCTTGTGCCACCTATTGGAAATGTGCAACCGTGCAATTGCCTCACCTTTGTGCATCTGGCTAACATGGGATCTGGAAAGTAGAACATGTGACTGGTATAGCTGGCTCATATGACAGTTCAATTCTTTGAGAAACCTTCACACTGATTTATATAATGTCTGTACCAGCTTATACAGTTACAAACAGTGTTTAAAGGTTTCCCTTTGCTCACTTCTCTAGCATTTCTTGTTGCTTCCTTGATGAGGATGAAAGCCCTTCTGACAAAGATGTGAGAGGAGAATCACTTGAAATGCCTGCAAGTGGTGAAGTGGGCTAGACTTGAGCTACCTGTAGGTTGTGCAGTGATTTTGCTGCTTTTAGGCTGAAGCAGCTATGAAGAGGTTGTCACGGACAGGATGTGATGAGAATTCTCATAGTGTGGCATCCTTTGAGCTATCCTTTTCTTTTGTAAGCAATCCTCAACATTTTCTGCAAATTTCTCCAATAAACTAAATAACCTGGTAATCTTTATTTGCTATGTCATTTTTGCCCTATCTGGAGAGAAATTTCATCTGGCACTTCTATTGTAGTCCATTGATCTACATGTATGTTTTTGTTCCAATAACATTCTGTTTTAATTGTTGTTGCTTGTTTTTTATGCATTTTTTTTCAACATAGGTTCTTACTCTAGCCCAGACTGACCTGGAAGTACAGGGTGAGTGTTCACAGCACTTTGAATTCATAGCAATCCTCCTACTGCTGCCTAGGAAATGTGGGATTTAAGGCCTGTCTCACTATACCTGGTACCATGCTGTTTTTATTACTATGGATCTACGGTATAACTTGAATTCAGGTATGAAAATACCTCTTGCATTTTACTTTTTGCACAGGATTTCCTTGGAATCTTAGAGTCTTTGTGCATCTACATGAATTGTAAGAATAGATTTTCTATTTCTGTGAAGAGTTGCATAGGGATTTTGGGATTGCATTGAATCTACAGATTGCTTTTGGTAGCATAACCATTCTAACAATATTAATTCTTCCAAACCATGAGCATAGATTATCTCTTTCCTCACCTGTATTTATTTGTTATTGATTTCTTTTTTTATTTTAGAGAGAGCAGAGCAAGAGAGAGGAGGGAAAGAATGGGTTAGAGAGAAAATTGGTGTGCCAGGGCCTCAGCCACTGAAATTGAACTCTAGATGCCTGTGCCACTTAGTGGATATGTGTGACCTTGCACTTGTTTCGCCTTTGTGTCTGACTTATGTGGGACATGGAGAATCAAACATGGGTCCTTAGGCTTCTCAGGAAGCACCTTAACTGCTAAGCCATCTCTCCAGCCCTGTTACTGATGTCTTTGTTCAAAGTATTTAAGTTTTTCTCATAATGGTCTTTCACTTCATAGGTTAGGTTTATTCCAAGACGCTTTGTTGTTTCTGAAGGCTGTTGTAAATGAGATTGTTTCTCATAGTCTCAGTATATGTACCACTTATTTATAACAGTGCTACTTATTTTTACATATAAATTTGTATCTTACTACTTTGCTGAAAATATCAGTTCTCCAAGTGACCTAATGGAGTCTTCAATATCTCTTACATATAGGACCACATCATTTGCAAACTAGGATACTTTAACATATTTTCCTACTTCTATGCCTGTTATTTAGGTCTTTATTGATATTGCTGTTGTTAGAATTTCAGATTATCAAGAGCAATGTGAGAAATAACTCAGAAAAAGAAAAAGCCAGCACAGGCTATTTTTATTGGAGGGAAAGTGTCTCTTCTGGCATGAAACTGATGCTGCCTTTGACTGTGGAAGAGTAGAGATTTTTAGGGAGCCAGGGGATTGGGGGAGGATGGAGATCTTTGGAAGAGAAAAATGGAGAGGGGAAGATAAGGCCTTTCCTGTGCAGTTGACCTGGATAGCTGTTGAGGCTGGATCTTTGAGCTATGAGCTTGTTTTGTAACAGATGTCCCTTATAATTCCATGGTTCAGGAAAGTTTTATGGTCCACTGAGGTGTGTGGTCTGAGATCAGTGGTTTATTACAGACACTGAAGATAAAAAGGTGAGGTTGGGTCTGTTCTCAAAATCCTGAGTGGGCAGAAGTCCAAGTTAGGTTGACATATGTTGCAATTGGGTCATGGAGGGAGAACACTCACTTCCAGCATGGAGGTAGGTAGAAGAGTGTCTTAGCATTATAGGAAATAGCTGAATACCAGAAAGTGTTCTGCAGTCAGGAGTGGTGGTGCATGCCTTTAGTCCCAGCATTTGGGAGGCAGAGGTAGGAGGATCACTGTGAGTTAGAGGCCAGCCTGAGACTGCATAATGAATTCCAGGTCAGCCTGGGCAACAGAGAGCCCCTACCTTGAAAAACAAAACAAAAACAAACAAAAAAATCATTCTGTGCCTACAAGGAATGCAGATGCCATGAGCATGAACACACTGCACTGTGTTATAATGTTTAGGGATATAAGCCTTTAGATTAATAGGAACTAACTGACAAATTTTACTATTTTGACCATGGGTCCTGGTCTATTGTGCTTGACAGCCACCACAACCCAGGTTGAAATGAAGTCAACATAATCAAATGATGGTGAGGTAGTATGTGCATGAAGCAGACATGGTCACAGAGTCCAAAGTCAGTAATCAGGGATGAAGATTGGTGTTCAGTTTTCTTTCTCCTTTTTATTCAGTTCAGAACCCCAGCCCACTGAATGACCTTACTCACATTTAAGGTGGGTCTTCTTACTTCAACTATCCTAATCTAGAAAATCCCTCACAGGCATGCCCAGACATTTGCTTCCAGGCTGATACTAAACCATGCCAAATTCACAGCTGTAATTACTCATTACACCAGTGCTGGGCTGAAACTTCTAAAACCAAAGCTATGTTTTCCAAGGTGTGGGGGCTCACTCCTGTAATTCCCACACTCAGGAGGTAGACGTAGGATCATCATGCATTTGGGGTCCACCTCAGCAACATTAAAAGTTCAGGGACAGCTTAGGATACAAAGAAAACAAGTAAAAATAAGAGTTGGTGAGATAAGAGGAAGAGAAGACTTGAAAAGAAGAGAAAAGAAGGAAAGGGAAAAAAGACAGATTAATCAAAGGCTAATCATCATAGCCTTAGTCATGGTGAACTCCCTAGCCCCTGTTCTACCTGATCACCAGGCCAATAATAAACACTGTCTCAAAAAATGAGCATGACATCTGACAGAATACACCTTGGGTTGTTCTCTGATTTCCATAACCAATTTAACAAACATTTGTACACACAAATGCTCTAGCAAACACACAAACACACACATAAAACATTAATTAATAGGTTTAAATTTAAAGTGGAAATATAGTAACATAGTCCCAAATTACCAACAGGTAGTAAAATTTACAAAAGTAATTAGGAAATATTTTTGAATATATTTTATTTTCATTTATTTATTTGTCAGAGAGAAAGAGGGGTAGAGAGAGATAATGGATATGCCAGGGCCTCCAGCCACTGAAAACAAACTCCAGAAGCATGATCCACTTTGTGCATCTGGCTTGCCTAGGTCTTGGCTTTGCAGGCAAGTGCCTTAACTGCTAAGCCATTCCTCCAGCCCAGGAAATATTTTAACAGAATTTGGGGAAAAAAAAAAAAAAAACAGACATGGTGGTGCACTTTTAATTCCAGCATCAGGGAGGCAGATGTAGGAGGATCACCATGAGTTCAAGGACACCCTGAGAATGCAAAGTGAATTCCAGGTCAGCCTGAGCTAGAGGGAAACCCTACCTCAAAAAACAATAACAACAAAAAAGCATGCCCAAAACACATATTCACACAATGCAGATACAACATTGTAACTTCAAAAACTTATTAGAAAGAGTATCTCAAATCAATAAACTAAGATTTCATTATAAGACACGAGAAACCTGACAAGCTAAATCCAAACTATGTAGAAGGAAGGGAATAACTGATGAACCAGTCTGACTCCATCTAAGGGCTGAAAGCCATCTTGTTACTATGTCAAAATAATTTCTGTTTCCTGTAAAATTTAAGTTTCTGTTTGGTCTGACCATACATTGAACCTACATGGAGTTCCCCATACCCTGACCATGTCCTAGCCCTATCTGGAATATGAGTTAGTCCCCACCCTTGACTATGCCTTGACTGATAACCTTCTAAGATGTTATGCCAAGTAATCATAAACTGCTATCTGCTTCAGTATTCTGCTTGAGAATTTCCCTGTTGGAAATCCCCCAACTTTGCAGTTCCAAGGCATCAAAGCCTCACTTCTTTTGTGTTCAAGATGTCTCTCTTAAACCCTGTTTTTAGGTTAAATGAAAACACCCTAACAAGACACAAATAACTAAATTGTTATTCAGAAGTGTGGTGAATCTTGTAAGATGTGAATATAGCAACTAAATTTTTCTCAAAGTAGTGAGTGTAAGTGTGGCTACAACGGTGAAACACAACAGGGTTTGGAAGGTAATGATACAGGTCTGAATCTTGACTGTGTGATGGTTATGTGAGGCATCAACACCTAAAATTGCATATACACAAATGAGCTCTGAAAATAAATAGATTCTGTATATGCACCAATGCCACTTTGCTGGTTTTAACATGGTAAAACAGTCATGTGATACATTACCATTGGGGAAACTGTTATGAGTACTTTGTACATTTGTGCCAACTTCTTTTAAAGTACAACTAGTTTTCACATACAAAATTAAAAATTTCCTACTTATAAAACCCCTAAATCAAGTGTTCTCCATATTGGGATTTATCAACAATCTAAATAAGAATAATACCAATCTTTCCAAACAATTTCTGTTTTTGTTTTCTTTTTCCAAGGTAGGGTCTTGCTCTAGCCCAGACTGATTTAGAATTCATTATGTAGTCTCAGGTTGGTCTCAAACTCATGGTGGTCCTTCTATCTCTGCCTACCAAGTTCAGGGATTAACAGTGTGCACAATCACATCCAGGAAATTCTTCAAATAAACAAAATAATATGGAATTTACCAACTAATCCTACAAGGTCAATATTGTCCTATTCTCAAACTCAAAGGAAGATGTCATAGTAAAAGCTATAGACTAATGCCCCCATGTACATACACATAAAAAAAAAATGCCAGCCAAAGCTGGCAAAATAAGAAAAAATGTTTATATGTCAAGACTAAGTGAAATTTACTCCATGAAAGGTTAGTTAATATCTTTATTATTGTAAAAATACATTACTACCGTTAGTTCACAACATTAATAGAATGAAGAACAAATGCCAGATGATCATCCCAATAGCAATTTTAAATTTCACTGTATCTTTCAGATATGATAGCACCATTGTATTCATGACCTTACACTGACTACTATTATCTGAAGAAGACTTTCACATCATTGGGCCCAAAAACATTCTGTCAAGGATCATGGAGGAGGACATGAGGCCTCCATCCCTACCTGGGGAGCCATTGGCTAGTTATGGTTGCTGGACAAAGACATTATCTTCAGAGATATAGACACCAGTAAGTTGCACATACTCTTGTAAATAATTACTTACCAATTCTCAAACAAGAAAACCTAATCAAACTTGCATGAGTTCACACACTGGAAAAAAAAGACATAAAAATAGAATAAAAAATCAGGTCATGGTGGCACATGCTTTTAATCCTATAATTCTGCAGGTAGAGATTGCTGTGAGTTGGAGGCCAGCTGAGACTACTGAGTGAGTTTTAGGTCAGCTTGGGCTGCAGGGAGATGCTGCAAGAGAGGGAGAGAGAGAACACAAACTAAGGAATAACAAGCACTCCAGTAGAATGGGAATAGGGACGGTGACCAGAAAACTAGAGGAAGAGGATTATGACCAAATTACATGATTTACATGTATGAAATTAAATATAAAAGCAATTTCAAAAATGAGTCCAGCAATTTCAAAAAAATGACAGTTCACACTATCCACAATTCTTTCTTTAAAAAAAAATCCATCAAAACTAGGAATATGAAAGAATGTCTTCAATCTGATCAGGAGTTTGCAAAATATTCCATCTGACATCATATTATAGTCTTAGTCATAAAAGACAGTCATTTTACTCTAAAATTGGGAATAAGAAAGTCTACTCTCATTACTCCTACTTAATATTGCACTGTTGTTCTGTGCCATCAGGGAAGAAAAAATAGTACTTAGAAGAGCTGATATGTAAAGTTCTTTATTCACAGATAGCAAATTTCTGTGCCTAGAAGACCTTTCATAATTATCAACTACAGAGAGATATTCTCAGAGATTGACAACTGATTTTAAAAATTGTATTTTAAAACAACGAACAAGAAATTCACCAAATTGCCTTGTAAATGAAGAAAACTGGCTCAAAATGGATCACATACCTAAATGTATGAGCTAAAATGACAAACACTTATCAAAACAGAATAGATCTTTAAGTATTTGTCTTAGTCAAAGTTGTCTTGAATAAAACACCAAAAGTACATATAATAAGTCTTAAAATGACAAATAGATCTTATTGAAATTAAAGATGGTTGTGTCTCAAAAGATGCCATAAAAAGCATGAATGTAAGGCATATATTTGAAGAAAATATTTACAATTTAGCTGATAAAGGACTTTTATCCAGAATACAAAAAGAACTCTGGTTTAATAACTAACTGAATGCTAATATTTCACAATATGCATACCTGAATCAATAGGATTCAAGTGTCCAAACATTTTAAAAAATGGTTGACATGATTAGTCATAAGGGAAATGAAAATTAACCATACAAGGAAATACTGCTGTTCATCCACTGGGATGGCTTTGGATAGAGACAGATAATAAGAAATGTTAGTAGAAATTCTGGAGAAACGGAAAGCTGCATATACTGGCAGTGGGAATTGAACTGAAGAAGAGAGATGCAAGAGGAATCTGAGGAAGGTCCAATTCAGGTTTCGAACTAAAGGCAGAGAACATGGTGATTGATCTACCTAGTTATGAACATTTATTGTCCTTTAAGAACATTAAAAAAAATGATTCCAAAGCTGGGCATGGTGGCACATGCCTTTAATCCCATCACTCAGGAGGCAGAAGTAGGAGGATCTCTGGGAGTTCAAGGCCACCCTGAGAATACAGAGTGAATTCCAGGTCAGCCTGGGCTAGAGTGAGACCCTACCTTGATAAACCAAAACAATAATAATAATAATATTGAAAAGTTGGAGCAGTGGTCATCAGGGTAAAGGGATTATAGGCTCAGGGACTGAAAACATCTCAGCTTTGATTCCAGAGCAGTTCAAACTTCTGGCCATGGCCAAAGACACAAGGAACCAACTGGTGGGCTTAGGATACAAATCATTAAGCTAAGGAGGTCTTAAACCTGAATTGGTCTTTGCAGAAATGATGCTTAAAATTAGTCATAAGGATCCCAGGTTGATACTCCAGGACCCACATAAGCCAGATGCAGAAGGAGGCACATGCATCTGGAGTTTGTTTGTAGTGGCTGGAAGACCTGGCATACCCATTCTCTCCCTCTCTCTTTCCCTCTGTCTCTTTCTCTATCAAATAAATAAATAAAATAAAAATTGAAAAATAAATAAAATTAGTCACATGTATTAATGTCACCAAATGCACCTATAGAAATATAACATATTTGAGGTGACTCATTAAATTATTATTTATGTTATATTATTATATATTAAGTTACTATACTATTAATAACAAATATTTGAATAAAAGTTTTAAAGCATAATAGAGACCTGGATATGATGTTGCGCCCCTATAGTAGCAGGACGCAGGAGGCAGAAGTGGAAGGATTTCTGCAAGTATGACGCTATTCTAGGGCTACAGGATATTTTCCAGGCCAGTCAGAGCTAGAGAGAGAGAGAGACCTTGCCTCAAAGTTTTTTTTAAAAAAAAAGCCTAATAGAACTGGCCTATTAAATTTACGCTTCCTTAGAGTCTGTACAAATTTAGTTTTCATTATATAAATAGAAATTTCTATCCTATTCGGCTCATGTCATTGCATTGGGAAATAGATAACATGTTTGGAATTACAGCATCACTCAGGGAGGCAAAGTCAGCCTTAGCATGAATCATACTCTCTCACCCACAAATATATTTGCTTATTAATATTTTTTTGAGGTAGGGTCTCACTTTAGCCCAAGCTGACTTGGAATTCACTATGTAGTCTCAGTGGCCTCAAACTCATGGCCATCCTCCTAACTCTGCCTCATGAGTACCGGGATGAAAGTCATGTGCCACTAGGCCTGACTTCATCCTCAAATGTTTTGAAGCTGATAACATGAGGTTTAGAATTCCAGGATGAGAGTGGAATGAGCTGATGGCATTGGAGGAATGTATATTGGAGTTGTTGTAGTAAGCTCCACATTGCTGGGATGAACTTCCAAAACAGGTACAGTTTAGGGGACAAATGGAATTTCTTTCAGGCTTGCATATCTGTAATGGTGGAAGAAGCTAGCTCCCTTTCACAGATGCAAGCAGAGAGAGGACCACGAGCAGCAGACAGCACCAAGCAATTACGGTCAGACAGCAGAACAGCAGGAATTCAGATCCATCCCCAGTAGCATCTACAGCTGCCTGGCTGGAGATTCAAGACTTAATTGAAACCCAGCACTTGACCCAGCACTCAGGAGGCAGAAGTAGGAGGGTCACCGTGAGTTCAAGGGCACCCTGAGAATACAGAGTGAATTCCAGGTCAGCCTGGCTAGAGTGAGAGCCAACCTCAAACAAAACAAAACAAAACAAAACAACAACAACAAGAAACCCACTTGAGTCTATTGCAGGTCAAAATTCAAACTACTACAGTTTGTAAGAAATCAATTACAGGGCTGAACTGAACAGTGTATTATGGGATAATAGTGTTTCCTCCCCCAATTTACATATTGAAGTCCTCACCTTCTATATCTCAAATGTAACTGTATTTGGAGACACCATTTCAATCAAGAAAATGAAATTAAATTAAATAATTCTTATTTCTAATAAGAAAGGGGAACTATGGCATATACACCAAACATACATCACCCCACAGCATAAAGATATAGGGAAAATGACATCATCTGTAGGATGATTAAAGAGACTCAGGAAAAAAACAAACAAACAAACAAACAAACAAAAAAAAACACTGTCTCATTCTTCTCTGAATTCACCAGAATTAGGAGGTAATAAATTTCCATCGTTTTTTTTTTTTTTCCTTTTCTTTTTTTCTTTATTAGTTAGTTTTGCATTCAGCAAATACAGTCATTTTGGTACCATTATTAGGCTCATCCGTGACCTGCCCCCTCCCCTTGCCCCTCCTTGCTTAGGTATAAAATTTCCATTGTTTAAGCTGAAAGAAAGAAGTATGGATACATTCTATACCATAGATGAACCTCAAAAGATTCATGCTACATGAAATAAAGGCATGGTTCATACCTGTGGTCTGTGAAGCTTCTCTTTGTAGGTGATAGTGGCTACTGGGAGATATAAAACGCATTAAAGTGCTGAGAATATGTGGTGATTGAGTGTGTACTGCTAATCACACCCTCCAATGTCCTACTGTGCATGTGCAACCTTAAACTTGTCTCATCTTTGAACGTCTGGCTTACATGGGATCTGGATAATTGAACATGTGTCTTTAGGCTTCAAAGGCAAGTGACTTAAACAATAAGGCATCTTTGCAACCCTCAGCTCCATATCTTTAGCCAAACCATACCAGTCCCTTACAAATGTAACCTTGATCAAACTGTAGGCATGTGCTGCAGAAAGCAACCAGCCACTGTAACAGTATCCCAGTTTCAAAAAAATTTTCTGCAGTCTTCCCTTCCCCTTAAATAGTATATAAGCAAAGCCTTCAAATACAATTCTCTCTGTAGTTCCAGATTCTCCAAAAATTAGTCCATTAACCTTCACTTACCACTCTTGAAGACATCTTCAGCTGCAAGTACAAAGCCCATGCCCATCTTTTGAAAACAAATGTCCGAAAAGACCAAAATCAGTATTGGTAGATTCATCTCAGCAACTCTGCTCCACTCCACAGAACCAATCCTGTCAGTCAGCTCTAGGCTGATGAGATGAATTTCCAAACCAAGCAAAACTTACAGGATGAATGTAATTTATATGAAGCTCATAGATAGAGGGGAAGTTCCATAATGGGGGAGGAAGCTGCCCTCCTTTCACAGATTCATTCAGACAGACATGAAAACACCTGCACCATAAGAAAGCATACTCCAGTAATCCAGGCAGAGCTTCAGCACAAAGAATATTTTTTTGTGTGTGTGTGGCAATGGAGGGGTGGGAAACACAAATCTAGACCCAAATGGCAATGGTACCATAAAATTCTACTTCCTAAAAGGCAGACCAAATGGCTGAACCTTCACCAGGGACTTAGAGGGAACACCTGAACCACAAGACACTGGAGATGGTATAATGAAGACTGACCTTAATCTTTGACAGTTTCCCTCCCTCCCTCTCTCTCTTTTCTCCCTAACTCTTGTATATTAGTTATCTTTTTCTTCCTTTTCTTTGTGGGCACTGACCTGTAATTCTCAGTACCAGAACGTGGCTATCCTCCACAATGAGCTTTTGATCAGAGAGACCTACAAGGTTTCCTAAAAGAAAGACAGATTTCTGTCTGAGTACTTGGTGACCCACCAAAGGTTAGTGGTAAGACCCTACTGCTGAAGACACCTTAAGTGGTCGACACGTGAAATGGAATGGCAAGTGCAATAGTAGCTCACAGCCATGGTGGGGAACCAACTGCTCTTGATTTGGCTAACTGATCCCCTCAGTGGTACAGGACCCATAACTGGATCTGGGAAACACGTCAGAACCATATCCAAACATAAGCCCACTCTCCACTATCAAGCTACCACCATTCATGGTCTACATGAGGGCCTACACCTATTAAATTCTCTATAAAAAAGTAATGGTTATCTCATTTGTCTGGTACTAACTTACTCTCTATTGGAGAATCTGCTTCTCTTTTTCAGATTGATGTAGATCCTAAGGAGACAGCCAACCCATCATACCTCAAAAGGGCCCCGGCTGAAACTAAGAAAAATTGGCGAAACAAGCAAGGGTGCTGTTTTACTGGTGAACCAGTTAGCAGCACAAGGGGGAAGGAGATCAACACAGAGAAAAATCAACTCCTACCAAATCAGAGAGCCAGAGCCTCAGAGGCCCCCAACACCTCATCACTGAAGCAGACCAAAACTGAACCCAACATGGCTCAGGGAAATTTTGCGGAAGAGGGGGTGGAAAGAATGTCAGAGTTACATGTTGGGTCATGATCTGCAGAGACATTTATCCTACCCATAACTATGGGCTAACTCCACAATGCATGACCGATATACCTCAACAAGGAGGGGCCAAGGGGAGGAGGTAGGTCATGTATGAGCCTAATAATGATACCAAACTGACTGTATTTGCTGAATACAAAACTAATTAATAAAAAATAAAAAATTAATTTAAAAAAAGAATATTTTTTTGGTAGAAACAGATCCACCGCCAAATACACTAGACCCTAGTATCCACAAACAGTAACATCAAGTTACAAGCTTAAATAAAACTCCTAAATCAATTGGGGGACATAGTTTCAAACTATCACACGTTATGAATCATCCCCTTAATTCTGGAATACAGCCATCCTGCTGTCATAAGTGATATTTTGGATATATTCTTGCATCTGCTTGCAAAGATTTTGTTTAAAATTTTGCTTCTATATTTAAGACACTGGTCTTAAAATATTATTGCTTATTATAGGCCAGTTTAAATTATTAGCAAAATCCTAGTTTTAGATATTGGGATGTTAGATGCATCTATACTAAGTCTTTCTCTGAACAGAGAGCTCATCAATTTGGCTATACAAATTGATGTTCAGATCTGGGATTCCTGGTGTCTTCCTTTAACTGGAAGTACAAACATGAATGACCACAACCAGTATTTTTAAATACCTTTAAAATTATTTTTATTTGTAAGGAGAGAAAGGGTTTGCAAGGTCATTCCCTGCCGCAAACAAGCTCCAGATGCATTTGACACTCTGCATCTGTCTTTATGTAGGCACTGAGGAATTCAACATCAATCACAGGGCTGTGGAGGAAAGTCCCTTCATCACTAGGAGACTTTGCCAACAACACAGCTAGTATTTTACAAGCATACTGCAGATACAAAGTCATGCTCTCTTGCTTGTTTTACCCAGTTAACTATCTCCCAAGCCCTTTAAAACATTTTTTATAAACATTACTTGATAGATTGTATTATATCCATTACGTCTTATACCAACTACACACATTAAAAATTGAATAACAGCTGGGCATAATAGCACAGGCCTTTAATTCCAGAACTCAGGAAGCAGACATAAACAAATCAATATGAGTTAGAGACCAGCCTGAGACTACATAGTGAAGTCCAGGTGAGGCTGAATTGAACAAAAATGTAAGGCTAGAGGATAAAGTTTGCATTCAAACATCCAAAATTTTCCCCTGGAACACATAAACCAATGAACATTTTCATGATTACATATGTCTGATGTAAAAGTCTCCATAGTCTTTAGCAAATATGATACAGCTGAAAACTCAAAAATACAACAAATCAACCAAGAAGCCAGAAAATCTATTAATTTTGAGCCATGTTAACTGAAAATACTTCCTGATCCCTCTTTCCTGCCATTGTTCTCATTTTAAAAGCAATAGGTGAGCAACCAACTGAGGACAGTAATATCCTTTAATATTGTTATTACAGACCTCTGCTATTTTCAGACTGACCATTGTTACTCCTACTATTATAATTTGTATCAGGATTCCCATCCTCATTCAGTATATTCATATGGCTTCTCAACTGAGTTCTCAGATGCCTAGTGATATTTGACTTGAACGTGAATTCTTTCCCAGTCAGTCTATTCATATGGCTACTCACCTCTGTGAGTTCTCAGATGCAGAGTGAGTTGTGACTTGTACAGGTTGTCCCACATTGAGCACATTCATATGGCTTTCCACCAGTTTGAGCTCTCTAATGCCTAGTGATATCTGACTTGAACATGAAGATTTTTGCACATTAATTTCATATGGCTTCTCATAGGTGAGTTCTGTGACACTTAGTGAGATATGACTTGCACATAAAGTATTTCCCACATAGAGTACATTCAAATGGCTTCTAAGTATTGTGATTTCTCTGATGCCTTGTTAGATATGACTTGAAAATGAAAGATTTCCCACAGTCATCACATTCATATGGCTTCTCAATGGTGTGAATTTTCTGATGCGCACTGAGATGTGACTTTGCCTTGAAGGTTTTCCCACAATCAGTACATTCATGTGACTTTTTACTAGTGTGAGATATCTGATGGATAGTGAGAGTTGATTTGAATATAAAGGCTTTCCCACATTCACTACATTCATATGGCATCTCACCTGTGTGAGTTCTCTGATGCAGTGTGAGTTGTGACTTGAATATAAAGGTTTTCCTACATTCATGACATTCATATGGCTTTTCCCCTGTGTGAATTCTTTGATGATCATTAAGAAGTGACTTGGACAAGAAGGCTTTCCTACACTCAGTACATTCAAATGGCTTTTTACCAGTGTGAGTTCTCTGATGCCTAGTGATATTTGACTTAAATATGAAGGATTTCCCACAGTCACTACATTCATATGGCTTTTCACCAGTGTGAGTTTGGTAATGCTTAGTGAGATATGACTTGAACATAAAGGCTTTTCCACATTCAGTACATTTAAATGGCTTCTCACCTTTGTGAGTTATCTGATGACTAGTGAAAGTTGACTTGAACATGAAGGCTTTCCCACAGTCACTACATTTAAATGGCTTTTCACCGGTGTGAGTTCTCTGATGATCAGTGAGAAGTGACTTGGCCACGAAGGCTTTCCCACAGTCAGTACATTCGTGTGACTTTTCTCCAGTGTGACTTTTCTGATGCCTAGTGAGATTTGACTTGCATGTATAGGATTTCCCACATTCAGTACATTTGTATAGCTTCTCACCTGTATGAGTTCTCTGATGCATGACGAGAGTTGACTTGGATATGAAGGCTTTCACACATTCAGGACATTTATATGGCTTCTCCCCTGTGTGAGTTCTCTGATGCATAGTGAGATGTGACTTGTGCATAAAGGCTTTCCCACATTCAGTGCATTTGTATGGCTTCTCACCTGTGTGAGTTCTCTGATGCATAGTGAGCTGTGATGTGGAAATGAAAGCTTTTGCACATTTGCTACATTTATGTTGCTTATCGCCTGTGTATGTTTGATGATGGACAGAGAAATGTGACTTGGTAATATAAGCTTTTCCACATGGATAAGATTTCTTGACTGCTTGAGTTGTCTGATGCAGAGTGAAATGTGACTTGGAAATCACCGATGACCCACATTTATATAGCTTCTCATCTGTGTTTGTTCCTTGATGCCAACTATGATGTAACTTGTCGTAAACAGCATTCTGGCATTGCTTAAGAGAATCAATCTTTACCCGGTGTATTTTCTGTTGTCTTTTGAAATCTGACAAGTACAAAATAAAAACTTACTACATTCCACATAGTAAACAAAATTTTGACTCACAAAGGCTTCATTGTATTTGGTAAGATATTATATAGCTCACAATAATTATATTAATACTATTTTTCAATTGACTTCTCCACTATTTACTATGGTATGTTCCTTGACATGAGGCATGTCTTACATAACAGGGCAAAGTCAGCAAATGCTTTCCTATATTCACAGAATTTACTACGGAACTTTAAGTGAGACTACTTCTTGTTGTTTGGTTTTCTTTACTCCTCAATAAGATCTGGTTTAATTTTTCTGAAGACAGCAATTCTATTGTGGATTAGGTTTATTAACAAGAATTTACTTTTCAGTGAAATAACCTATTGGGTCTGAAGAAAAGTTTTCCTTCATTTTTCCCTTGCATTTCCTTGCCTAAGTGTTTACACATCAGATTACCACATGTTGACTGAATGTTTTCCTCTACAGATGTTCTATTTATTACAAAGATTAGTGCAGAATTTTGCTACAATAAAATAGGCTATGTGGATATGTTCTGCTTTTATTTCTAGTCTCTCCACTACCACCTTTCTCCATGGAACATATTTATGATAGGTTTTTATTTTTCTTAAATTATATATATATATATAATATAATTATATATATAATATAATATGAATATATATATAGGTTTTTCAAGGTAGGGTCTCACTCTAGCCCAGGCTGACCTGGAGCTCACTATGTAGTCTCAGGGTGGCCTAAGACTCATGGCAATTCTCCTACCTCTGCCCAACCTCTGTCTCCTGAGTGCTGGGATTAAAGGCATATACCACCATGCCCAGCCTTTCCTTTATTTTTGAGAGAGAGAGAATGGGTGTGCCAGAGCCTCCAGCCTCTGCAAACGAATTCCAGACGTATGTCATCCCTTGTGCATCTGGCTGTGTGGGTCCTGGGGAGTCGAATGTGGATTCTTTGGCTTTGCAAGCAAGCACCTTATTTGCAGGCAAGCACCTTAACCACTAAGCCATCTCTCCATGCCTTACTTTTTTTATCTTATATGTTTATATGTGCATGTGTGTTAGTGAGTTTGGATATGTGTTACCAAATGATAGTCATTGCCTTTAACCTTGTTTGAAAGTGCCTCTTGTAAACTACTGTGTATGCAATAATTCTATCCTACATGATTTGAGGGATTCTCAGTGTTCTGCTTAATTCTGGGGATCTTAACTCATGACTCTGCAAAAATCACATTACCCACTGAGGGATCTCAACAGTTAATGTTGGATTAAATGAATATGGACATGATGACTTTATATTTCTCAGTAACTGATATCTACTGATAATAGTAGATGAACATTATTTTCAATCATTGTTATTCTAAATGAAGGAGAAAAGGAGAAGGAAGATGGCAAATAAAAAAGATGCATGGGAAACAAGAACAAATCAGAATATGAAAGCAAAATAATAGTAATTAACATAAAGATATGAATATTAAAATACGAATATGAAAAGCTTCACAAAATGTAATGAAGTAGAAAAAAGCTGTTAATTCAGAAAAAATAGCTGAAAAATAAAGAGAGAACATATTAGAGAACATGTATATTCTTTCTCCAACTGGTTATTTGCAGAAGTAATGATGTTTCATCTGTACACTAGTGTAGTCATTCCTTCTTCACTGTTGAAGTTGGTGGTGTATATGCACTGATGGATGGACACATAAGCAAGGTCAATGGCCAGTCTGCACTCAAATAAAGTGGCACTTCACATAAAAGCTACTAGCAACCATTGAGGTTGATATAATAGGAAGAGTCCTACATTTATTGCACATACACACAATAATACAAGGCAATCTCATTGTGTATTAGATGGTTAAAAAAAAAAAAACCCAGAATAGAGGACTCTAGGCTTAATTCAGGCATTAAAGTATACAATCAAGAATTAACAACATGAGGTAAGGGGAAGGATCCATCTACATTATAGAACTGGGCTCATAATTTTCAGATCAATGTTACAGGTAAACATGCAATACTATAATGAATGTCTAAAGGCCAAACAAAATGATCAATATAGGCTTAATATTCCCCATGTTTTGAACATCAATAAGCAGTATGGTTGATTCTTTACCATGAAGGTGAAATAAAATAAATAAATAAAACTTTCCTAATAGACCTCCCTAATGCAAAAGTTGATCAGTAATTCTCCAATTGGCCCTGTCAGTTTGAGTATTTGTTCTTGTGTCCATCTCCTACACATAAATATTTAATGTGTCCAGACATCATGGATTATCCATGATTTCAGGTTCTAAAATTTGAAAATGTTTACTTCTAGCATTTCTCTAATGTGACTCTTCTGTTACAGACTGAGTTATAGCCATACAGATCAGAATGTCTAGAATTATCCCCTGCAAGACACCCATGTTTCTCATAACAATACAGATACCACTCTTTTGGCAAAAGAGCTCTTTGTACTGTGTGGTAGGGTCTCATTCTAGTTCAGGCTGACCTGGAATTAACTATGTAGTCTCAGGGCGGCCTCAAACTCACAGCAGTCCTCCTATCTCTGCCTCCTGAGTGTTGGGATTAAAGGCTTACACCACAATGCACAGCTTATATTGTATTTTTATCTAGAACATGAGAATGGACTATTTCTTAGTTTTCTTTGTACTGCCATTCAGATTTTCTTTCCTTCAAAGTCCCAAATTCTCCTTTTAAATCCCTGATACACTCCTATATTTCACAAATCTAATATCCTTTTGTCACCTACTTTCTTCTCATCTACATTGCACAAAAGGGTTCTAATACTTATCATGGAATCTCTGATACTCTCTTATTTCCTTCCAAATATCACAGGGGATTATAAATATAATTATCTTAAATACTTTATTTGTGTCAGCATTGTAAGCACAACCATTATAGAATTGTATACTTGAATATTTTTCTTCACTAAGGTGTATCTTCTAAGCACTTTGTCACAGCACTTAAAGTGACTAATAGCACTGTTATGCTAAAACATACAGAAAATGCTTGTGCGAGAATTTAATACAATAGCTAACACAATAGTTTCCAAGACCACCTATGCAGGGAATTAAATTACGTAACATATAAAAAGAAAACATTCTTCAATGTCACAGAGTAGAGCTTTCTCCATGTCATAACAGGTGTCGTATTCACAGTAATACCATTTATTATGACAATTCCTGATGAGTTCTCACCTTATTGGCCTATGTTAGAAATATGTATTTACTTGCCTGGAAGCCTCTGAATTGAGACTTCTACTACACTCCATGGTGTTAATCCATGCTCCAACTTGAAGATCAAATCTGGTTTGGTCATACAGATCCCTGTAGTTGGGAAATAATGTACAAAGTTTGTCAAATGTTACATCAAGTGAACTCTCATAAGATAACAGCTGCATTTCTACAACTTATCTCTATTAGGTGAACAGCAAAGTTAGCTCGGAGAAAGTTTATACTCCTGGTGTTCATTAACTGGAATATTTCCCTCAAGTGACATTGAACAGCATGATATATAATAAAAGTGGGCATTTTACAACATATGGACTCACTCTAGCCTAGGTTGACAAAGAATAGATGCTGCAGCCCCAGATACTTCTACCTCAGCCTCATACATTCTGGAACAAAAGGCTTAAATAAGAGAACATTAAATGAATAGAGCATAATGAAAGGGGAACATATTAAAACTGCAAGGACAACAACTGACATTACTGATAGGTGGAACAAAGAGTGGTCATAAAAGGAACAATAGAGAAAGATTGTGGAAAAGAGTACAAGTAAAGAAATGAATAAAAAATGTAAAAAGGGGGTTGGAGAGATGGCTTAAGGGTCAAGGCACTTATCTGGAAAGCCAAAAGAATTAGGTAGGATTCCCTAGTACCCATGGAAGCCAGATGTCCTAGGTGGTGCATGCATCTGGAGTTTGTTTGGAGTGGCTGCAGGCCCAAGGACAAATATTTTTCCCTCTCTCTCTGCCTATACCTCCCCCCAATAAACAAATAAAATTTTCAAAAAAAAGGTTAACTAGAAAAGAGGATTCACAACTAAATTGATAAAGCAGAGCCAAAAACTTGTATCACTATTTAAAAATATCTCAGGCAAGTTAAGAAATTGCAAAGAATATAAGGAAGCAATGGCCTCTGTGTTTATAAGAATGGCCCGCCAAAAACTTGTATCACTATTTAAAAATATCTCAGGCAAGTTAAGAAATTGCAAAGAATATAAGGAAGCAATGGCCTCTGTGTTTATAAGAATGGCCCTAAAGTAATTAGATGTATGTAATAATAGGTTTCAGAGTAAAACAAATGGAATATACATAATCTGGACAGCAAGTGAGGAAGGCACATGAATGCAAGCTCATGCAGGCATGCATGCAAGCACACACATACAAATTAATAAATAAAAATAAAAATTTCTCCATAAATCAACACAGGACTATAATGTAACAAATAATGTTAGATGTAACAGACAGCCTTCATAATAATGACTGGGCAAACATTGAAATTAGTTTCTCTTAAAAAATGATTACTTATCCACCACTCTACTACAATACAGTAGTGAAGTATTCGTGATAAAAAAAAATATATAGCCTTGTGTAAAGCACTTTTCCAGGATGCATGAACCTCTAAGTTCAATTCAAAGTACAAAATTAAAAAAAAGACAACATCATAGCTTAAGGTATATGATAAGAGCAGAAAACAAAGTCCATATAAATCACAAGGGAGACTACAAAAATGTGATTCTTTGTTGGTCAAATATAGAGAAAAAAGACTTTAAGGAGAAATGTAGTGAGATTTGATGGCACACTCATTACTACAAGCAAGTGAAAACCTGAGGTAGCAGAATCACTAAAATGCTGATGACAGCCTTGGCTACAGAGTACTCTCCAGGATAACCTAGGGTAGTCTGAGAGCCAGTCTCCACATAAAAAGAAAACTTTAAAAATGGTGTTATGAACAGAATTGTAGGATATTATGTGAAGTAATATAGCTATTTCCTCAGGTTTTGAAAAGACTGTCATCATCTTAAAGCAAAACAGCTCTACTGACCTCCAAGAGATTTTCAAAACACTCTTATCAATGAAAACAAGAATGTTTGGATGGAGAGACTGCTTAGTGGTTAAGACATTTGACTGAAAAGAAAAAGGATCCCATTTTGATTGCCCAGAACACATGTAAGCCAGATGCAAAAGGGGGCACATGCATCTGGAGTTCGTTAGCAGTGGCAGGAGGCCTTGGCACACCCATTCTCTCTCTTTCTTTCTCTCTCTTTTTTTTTTTGCCAGTACAAATATGTATCTTGGCTCCTAAGTAATCCAATAAACTCACTCACCAAGGTAGAATTTATGATTTTCATTGGGTTATTAAATCCCTTTATAATTGGAGTAAATAGATGTTATTTCACTTCTATTCAGAACATGCATGGATAGAAATGAAATATGACAAACACAAAAACAAAAATCCTGCATGTTCTCATTATGCTTACAAGCCCATGTTTACATAATAGAGTTAGAAAATAAAACAAGTAATTAGAATAGGGAAAATGGGTAGAAGAAACAGGATATAATAAGCATGGTAAAAATTAAAGGGGTGCATTTAGAAGAAATAACTTCTTACATTGCATGGCACCATCCTAAGCTAGTATGCAACTGGAAACACTTATATTAGTATTTCAAAATAGCTACAAGAATTTGTAAGTGTTCCCCATACAAGCAATGCTTGATCTGACAGGCTCTGGTCATTATATATGTATGTACTACAAAGCCACTTTGCTCTATACAATATATTCCATTAAGTATATCAGTTTAAAGGTACAACATCAAAATATATGAAACATTAGTGATGATAACTATACTTATCCATCAAAAAGAAAAGAATTGCCACTCAGAGATTCACAGGAGTTTAATTCACCCAAGAACATCAGGCTGCTGTAGTTCTCCAGCATCACATTTCTGTA
The DNA here is from genome assembly GCA_036346955.1 of Dipus sagitta. Classification (NCBI taxonomy): domain Eukaryota; kingdom Metazoa; phylum Chordata; class Mammalia; order Rodentia; family Dipodidae; genus Dipus; species Dipus sagitta. Next base: position 12,349,177 of record CM070791.1, on the reverse strand, counting down.
GAGGTTTCACTGAACAACATCCAGGTGCTGCCACTCTTGCCATTTGAAGTCCACAGCTATGTCTTCAAATGACACCAACTCCTATAATGAGATATGTTTCTTCAACCCAGGAATACAAAAAAGGGACTAGAAAATTGGACTTTACTCTTCTATATGCTTTTGTTTTGTTTTGTTTTGTTTTGTTTTGTTTTTCGAGGTAGGCTCTCACTCTAGCCCATGCTGACCTGGAATTCACTATGGAGTCTCAGGGTGGCCTTGAACTCATGGCAATCCTCCTACCTCTGCCTCCCGAGTGTTGGGATTAAAGGTGTGTGGCACCATGCCCGGCCTATATGCATTTTTGCAGGGAGTTATTTAATAAGCACAAAGTTTATATGTTATATCATGGAAGAAAAGACTCAAGACAAATATAGTAACAGTATCTTGCTGCAGTGATTCCAGAAAAATTATTTCTTCATTTGAGAGAGAGATAGAGAGAGAGATAGAGATAGAGACAGAGAGAGGCAGATAGAGACAAAAAGAGAATGGGTGCACCAGGGCCTTTAGTCACTGCAAATGAACGCATCCCCTTGTGCATCTGGCTTAAGTGGGTCCTGGGGAATCAAACCAGGATCCTTAGGCTCCGCAGGCAAATGCCTTAACCACTAAGCCATTTCACCAGTCCTAGTTTATTTTTAATGCAAATACAAGAGAATGGAAAGGCATATGTTATGGCTTGTGGCATAACATTTTATTACACTGCCTGCCCAGAAGATGCAAGGCCATGGGTTCAATTCCTAATAGTAATAGTGGAATATAAGCTCTTAATAAAGTTGTGGATTTTGACTTCATATGGAATCTGATCATCAATGTTGGCATCATAATAAATATGGCAAACTTGATAGGATTATGAGCAAACAATTACCAAACATTAATTCAGATTTGAATATATTATAAACAATAAATTCAACATGTTTGGCACCAAACTATCACATTGCATCAGTCAACTTCACTGTGGCTTATGTTGGGAACCCATACAAGCACATTGTACTATGTATGCCACGATACCATGCAACTCCAGTCCAATGAACACACACAATCTGAAACATCTTGGCTCAAATGTATGTTACAAATTTCAGTGCTAATAAAGTAGGACATTTTTCTCTTCTCTTGGACTGTAATGGCTTATTAACAGATAAATGATATTTAAAATCTATTTCTTTGCTAGCTAGTAATATACATGATAAGATAGAGTTTGAGCAGAAGTACCTTATGGACATAGCTATTGTTGTACCCAGAGACAATATATTGTTATTAGAAAATTTTCAGTGCCAGGGCGTGTTGTCTTCCACTGAGTGTTAGCCAAAAAGTCCACTGATTTCACAGAATACTTTAGGCATCGCTAAGACCCTTGGTTATCCATAAAGAACCAGATGTCAAGACCCTACTGCTAAAGACTCCACATGCATAAGATGCAGGACCCTGAGAAATCAAGCTGCAGCAAAGCTGGAAGCCTCCTCCCAGTTAGCTGGCTGTCAATATACTAGAAAGAACTATGCAACCTGTTGGAAGAAAAAAAATAATCAATGGTGTTAACTTGTACTGAACCGTGCAAGTGTTACTGATGGTCAACCAAGTAAATAGCTGAATATTGACAGTAAAATGTTCAGTACTAAAAAAACAAGTCACTATTACATACTCCAAGTCTCAAGGACCATTGTAGAGGAGGTGAATTAACAATTGTGTGAACTGGGCATGGTGGTACATGCCTTTAATCCCAACACTAGGGAGGGAAAGTTAGGAGGATTGCCATGAGTTTGAGGGCAATTTGAGACTATACAGTGAAATCTAAGTGAGCTTGGGCTAGACTGGGACTCTGTGCCTAAAATCAAAAAAATAAAAATAAAATAAAATAATTGTAACTCATAAAATTCCAGACATAAATTGCCTTTGACATTAATGACTTTACAGTGGCTGATACTACCTACACAAAACGTGCATAATAAGTGAGAAATGGATGGCATCAAAACAGGAGAGAGACTAATTGGAAAAAAAAAGGAATCAATGTAGATTGGATTTTGGAGGAAGAAAATAGAGAGGTTGGAGAGGATTTTTATGATATACTGGACATATCTGGGGCAGTTACAAATAAAGAAGTTTTTAAAAGATAGTATTTTCCCCATTACCACTCAGCATTTAAATATCAAATAATTATATAGTTGGATAGTGTGGTCAGATAATGAAATTGATCTGCCAGTATAAAATAGTGGGTTCTTCTTTAATAAACAGCACTCAAATGACTTCAGGTCATACACAGTAGGTAATCTTTTGACCTATACTTCAACCAACCCTTGCAATAAACTCTTGCCAGACATTTTAATTGGGCAATCTCCATTATTGAACATAGCATTTCTGAAAAAAATAGCCTGTCTTGATAAATACAATGTGATCTGCATATATATTTCAACATCATACCACATTCTAAGACTACACTACTGCACATATACCACATATTTCTTCTTGTATGAGTTACAACACACATGATGCTCTTTAGGAGAATGTTTCATAAATTCACATGGGTTGTGTTAGGAAAAGTAGGAAATAAGGGGCTGGAGGGATAAGTTAGTGGTTAAGGTACTTGCCTGTAAAGCCAAAGGATCCAGATTCAATTCCCCAGGACCTGTATGAGCCAGGTGCTTGTGCCACCTGTGTATCTGGCTCATATGGGTCCTGGGGGCCATCTTGTGCATCTGGCTCTTACGGGTCCTGGGGAATTGAATCTGGGTCCTTTGGCTGGAGGCCCTGACTCACCCATACTCTCTCTTTCGCTCACTAAAAAATATTAAATAAAACTTAAAAAAATTAAGCTGGGCATGGTGACACACATCTTTAATTGCAGTACTTGGGAAGGAGAGGTAGGAGGATCACCATAAGTTTCAGGTCATCCTGAGACTACATAGTGAATTCCAGGTCAGCCTGGGCTAGAGTGAAACCCTACCTCGAAAAACAAAACAAAACAAAAATTAAAAGTAGAAAATAAAATGACAGGGAAGACATGAACAGGCTTTAATTGTGGCATTCTGAGAAGGGCTCTGACCATGTAGGTCAAAAAAACTAGGGGATATTTTGGGGGGATATGACACTGGAATTCTTTGTTTGCTGGGTGATACACCTTGCCTCAGGGTTTAGACCACTTTAGGGAAATAATAATCAGAAAGGTGGTTTGGGCTATTCCAGGAAAGTGAAAATGGGAATAGGTGGTCTGAGTTATTCCAAGAAGATGATAATAGGGAGGGGTGGTTGGATCACACTTAGAAAAGAAATGGTCACAATACCACAGCAGTCAGATTCCAAAGATGGAGTCATTTTGGTACAGACAAGTCCTACATTCTGTCTAATTCTTATGACTGCTTACTTTATTTTTTTGAGGCAGAGTCTTATTATGATTAAAATTAACATTCCTATTTATGTCTCCTCTAGACAGAGCCCTACTAGGGGACTGTATTACAGGGAGGGTACCCTTTTCCTACTCCTAGCATGTGTTCTAAGTTGGCTGGATCTCTGGTTGCTCTCATTCATTCTTTGCTATGCATGTATGATGAAGTGACCCAGCTTATTCTGTAATGATGTTTTCCCTAGAATTTGTAAGCCTGAAATAAATATGCTGAAATATCTCCATTTCTACACTTAGTCATACAGAACTCAAACCTTTGTCCTTCCTGAGAACTGGTTTTTAGACTCAGATCACCTCCAACTCTCCTCTTCCCTCCAAACTCCTTCCAGATATCTTGTGCATCACATGTCTACTGCCTCTATATGTCCCTCACTGACAACATCACATGCTTTCTCAGAAAGCCAAATCATCTTAGGCAATCACCACCCCCCTTGGCACTAGTGTCTAATTCTGAATCTCTTTTATTGTCCCTTAGTTTCTTGCTTCATCCCTCACATTATGAATCCATGCTCACACCAATAAGGCCTGTCTTCCTCATACACATCCACCTTGTGCATCTGGTCTACTTGGGTAACAAGGAATCGAACCTGGGTCCTTAGGCTTCACAGGCTAGCAGCTTAACTGCTAAGCCATCTCTCTAGCCACAAGTTTGTTAATTTAAATGACACAGGTAAATATTGGACATGAGGGAAAGCCCAGAGGTCAAGTTAACATGGTAACACATGTAGGTATAATGTCAGAAACATTCCAGGAAGAAAACTACTTTTGATTGTATGAACAAGTCTTTTCAAAATCAAGATTGATTAAGAGAGGGAGTCTACAATGGTTATATCTATTTGACAGAAAAGACTGCATTTCTCACATGAATTATAAGAATGATCACAGACCTACATATGCATGAATTATTAAAACTAAGTTACAACATTTTATAGGACCTCGGCTTCTGTGTGATGATCTCATTGGTATTTAATAACATGAAACATTTTTATTTTATGGTTCTTTTAACTTCATTAAAATTCAGACAGTGTATGATGTAGGTCAGGCCATACTGAAAATTTCTATGTAATCAAGACTGACTCTGAAATGCTGATCCTACTGCCTTTGCATTCCAAATGAATGTGAGAGTTTTTTTCAATTTATTACTAAAGTAAACTTAATTGTGTTACTGCTAATTACAATAGTTCTTTCCAAGAAAGAAAGATATACTTTACCTACACTCTATAAATTTATCATTCATATTTGTGAGTAAGGGGGTAGAAAGACTATAAGGGGCAAAGGTTGGTTCAAAATGAATTGCAGTACTGTTTGGACAGGACATGGCCATTGCATTCATGAACCCACAACAACAACTGTATCTGAACAGGACCTGCCTATCAACTTTCTGTATAGAATGAAGAAGGAGGGCAAAATAGGCATCAAAGCAATATGAAGGGTTATTGGAGAGATTTTTCTAGTAGTTCAATGCACTTGCTTACAAAGCCTCACAGCCTGGGTTTGATTCCTCCAGTACATATATAAAGCAAGATGCACAAGTTGGTACATGGGTATTGAGGTTCCCCCCCCCATTAGTGGCAAAAGACCCTGGCACATCCACCCGCCCACTCTGCCTCCAGTTACTTGTCAACAAAATACCTATCTAAAAATAGGAGAGGGTCTCGTTGGAAAGAGGAAGGGGTTCAGAAGAATGAGGATGTGTGAGAAGGAATGGGAAAGGATTATATTTAAAATTTATTCTGTATGTATATCAAAATTGTCAATAAGAATAATTTTAAAGAATATAAGAAAAGAACATATGTTACTTGTTTTGGAGTTAAGCATGCCCAATATGTGTCTACCATTGTCAAATATGATCCAAAACATAGCAATGTCAGAATCTTTCTCTTCAATTGACAATGCATATACAGGTACCCACTGTTAAAATGACTTCCTACACAAAGATTTAAAGCCTCATTGAGAAAACTCCCCATGTTTCCATTGTTCAATAGTGAAATATTGGAAGTAACTCTTATGCTCACTCTCTTTGCTTCAAATAAATCTTTCTTTGCTATCCTATGTCACTATCATTCTTGTTTTGTCTTTGGCTCATCAAAATACATTTTATTACAAATTAATGACCTCAAAATGGGGCTTTCTCCTTGAAGGCACTTTAGCTTTTCCTGATTGATGGAACAGGAGAGACATTGAAGAAAGGCAAACTGGGTGGGTACTAGGAAAGACTCAGCAGGTAAGTGTTGGATATACAAATATGAGGACTTGAGTTCAATACTGAGCATCCACATAAAAGCTAGGCATATTCACACATTCCTGTGACACCAGTGCTGAGTGATCTAATAATCTGACTAGAAAAGAGCATCTTCTCGTTCACTGACAGAGTTCATCTCAAGGAAATGGGAAAAAATTTTAAGACAGTTATAGGAGGACACTTAATTTTCTTCTCTAAATGCCACATAGAGTATATGCATCTGTACATAGAAATATATAGTCACATGCACACACACACACACACATGCACACATACATGCATGCACACATACACCTCATCAGAATACAGTCAGAGTAGGCAGAGAACTACTCTGTAAAGGATAAGTGCAGCAGATCTTATAGGGGGACATGCTTATAACTGAAAGTTTTCCTGAATGGAACAAGCACAATAGGCTTCAGTCAAGTAATGAAAACTGGATAAGAAGGTAAAGGAACTGCAAAGATTAGGAAAGCAGGGAGGTCTCAGCCATAAACTTGAGATTACATCTTGGCTCTTAGGTTTAGAAGACTGGAGAATTATAAGTTGTTGTGCTGATCACATAGGTCCAGGAGATTCAAAGGAGTCTACAAGTTAAAGCAGAGGCTAATCAGTGTGCCTGACCAAAATAAAGAAGCCTTAAAGGATTTTTTAGAAGTTGGAAATAACTGTCCTGATGGCCAGAAATTTATAATTTTCAAGAACTTAGAATGTTTTCTATCTGCCGATTGGCAAAAGGGAAAAACCTCCAGAAGAAAATGCAAAGTCACTGTTTGATAGATTACTTCTGTTTCATACCCTACTACATGAAGCATATAATAATATGATGTAATTTGATATATTACATCTTATATTCATATAGGAAATTTTATTACCACTTCAATGCTACAATTCTTTTGTCCAGAAAGTACAAAAGTCAAATTCTTATCTAGATGAGAAACAGAAACTTTTAATTTTGCATAACTAAATTTTCAATTCCTTCAGTAATTTCTGAGGTCCTACCTCAGGGAGGTTAAAAAAAAAAACCCTCCATTTTAAGTATGGGGATTAATACAAAAAAATTTAGGCATGTGGCCTTGCAGAGACTATTCAGAAAAGTTTCTGGCACCAGAATCTGCTTTGTGTAACAGAGAGGTCCAATTATCCTGTATACCCTCCTGTCATGTCTTAATTATGTGTTTTATCAAAGAAATTTTTTCAGTTTCTTTTAGCTTTTTATGAAGCAGGGTCTCACTTGAGTTAGGCTGAATTGTAACTCAACCTGCATCATAAATTCATAACAATCTTCTTACTTCACCCTGTAAAGTGCTAGAATTTGAGGGACGTGCCACCATCTCATGCTTAAATTTCTATCTTTTGGTTTCCACCCTTTCATTCTGACCACCCAGTTCTCAGATCCAAGGATGTTTCTTTGTGCTTTTCTGATGATGGAAGAGGACAAACATGCTTATTTGGCATCTCTGTAGTAAAGACTCTATGAGATACTCTGACTGCAGAGGTATTTGTTTTTATTTTTTTTTTGTTATTTTTATTTATTTATTTGAGAGCGACAGAGAGAGAAAGAGGCAGATAGAGAGAAGGAGAGAGAATGGGCGTGCCAGGGCCTCCAGCCACTGCAAACGAACTCCAGACACGTGCGCCCCCTTGTGCATCTGGCTAACGTGGGTCCTGGGGAGTCGAGCCTCGAACCGGGGTCCTTAGGCTTCACAGGCAAGCACTTAACCACTAAGCCATCTCTCCAGCCCTGCAGAGGTATTTTTGTATCATATAATAATAAAAAAAAAACTTTTAAAACTTTCTTAATTCATTTGAAACAGAGACTATGAGCATACCAAGAGGGTCTTGGCACTGCACACAAAATCCAGACACACTCACTACTTTGTGCAGCTGGATATACTTGGTTAATGGGGAAATTCAACCCAGGTCACCAGGCTTTGGAAGGGAGTGCATTTAACCACTGAGCAATCTGTCCAGCCTACCTCTTTCATTGCCCAGTTACACTCAATATTTTTTTTTTTTTTGAGGTAGGGTCTCACTCTAGCCAAGGTTGACCTGAAATTCACTATGTAATCTCAAGGTGGCCTTCAACTTATAGCGATCCTCCTACCTCTGCCTTCTGAGTAGTGGGATTAAAGGTGAGCACCACCATGCAGAGCACATTCATCATTTTAAATTCCCCCATATTTGGGATACATGCTGGCTCTTATCTGGTAAAACATGAAAAGAAAATTTCAGAATGTCAAGAGAGGTTACTTTTCTACTCAAATCACTGTACAGCTGCATCTATTTTAAAATGAGTTATATTAAAAGAATATGTGTCCATTACTCTCTAAAATGTGACTAAAATTTTTATTTGCCTATTTCAAAACTCATTGAAAAAGGAATTTCCATTTGTAAGAGCACCTATTCTCTGTAGGCTAGGTCTTACATGAGGAGAGACAATTACCTAAGTCTATACTACATAGGCTAACCTGTGATATAAAAATGAAACTTCACAATAGCTCATCTCAATGTTGAATCTTTGATATATAAATGTTCTACTTGTTTTTCACTGGTTAGACCTTTCAAAAAACATATTTAAGACTAAGGGAAGCTGAGGAGGTGTATGGTTCTTCATGAAAAGGTCATATTGTACAAGTATGAAGATCTAAATTTAAATAATGAGGCATTTTTGCATATGCTTGTTGCCCCAGTACTGAGGGGGACAGAGACAGAAGGCCACTGGTGCTCACTGATCAGCCAGTCTATCTAAAAACTCACCAGCTCCAGGTTCAATGCAAGATAAGCAAGAGCAGAGAAACAATAGAGGTGGACACCTTATATCTTCCTCTTACCTCTAACCATATGTGCATGGGGAATGCAAAACTACACATACATATAATACACACTCATAAAAGAAAAAGAAAATATTGCTATAAATAATAATAAAGTAATTATATCAATTATCTAACTTTAAAATCTGTGAAAATGCTAACTTAAAAGGTTTATAAATTAATTAGTCCGCATCCATGTGCATCTGTATAGATGGGAACACCAGGGACTCTTGCCATTGCAAGTGAATACCAAATGCATTTGCCACTTCTGATTCATGCTTTACATCTATGGGATGGAGCTGAGATTGGCAGGTAAGGCAAACAAGCATTTTAAGTACTGAGCCCTCTCCTGAAACTCCAAAGATATTGTAGCAGCTTGAATGGATATACCCCCAATAGACTGATTTTTTTTATTAAAGTATCTTGGATTTATAGCTAACTGGCTGGAAGAGGTGTCACTATAGGCAGATCCTAGGGTCCAGCACTAAGGTATGTTTGGGAGTGGATCAGAATTACAGTGTAAAGATATGCATAGTGCTTGAGCTCTCCCTGGGGTTCCTCGAGTGTGCATGCTTATGCTTCTTCTTCCATTATGGGACTTCCACTGGATCTGTAAGCTTCAATAAATCCTGTTCCTCTCATAAACTGTGTCTGGTTTTGAGGTTCATCTCAGCAGTGAGCAGCTGACTGTGACAGATGCTAAGTTAAATTTGTTGTTAAGATCAAGGTGAAGATATACATTATGCTGTTAATATTTTGATGAATATCATCAGGTGATTAACACTGTGAGCATGATTGTGTGGTAGACTGTACTTAAAAACAGATGCTGCATCTTAGTGAGTAGATTGATATAGTTAAGGAGAACTAGGACTGCCTGGCCACTGAGGCAAACTGCTCATGCAAATTTAACAATTAGTCTAGCAACCAGACTATCAACTAACAAAATCGTAAGTGGCCACATCATCTTGATAATAACCTTACATATGAAGGAGAACTGACTAATTGATGAAGCAGTCTGATGTGACTTAACAAGACCACTTACCTGTGCTCCCAAACAAACACAATTAGCAAGCAATACTGCACAAAAACAAAGTGTCAAGGAATGGAAATCATCATACAAATCACCTGTGAGTCATTCCCAACCTGGTGTAGCACTATCAAATTACAAATCATCAAAGAATCATAATAAAGAAATTACACCATAGATCAAGTGGACTTAACAAATATGTATACAACATTGTGTTCAAAACAAAAGGAATACACATTGTTCTCAGCTACACATAGAACCTTTTCAAGATTAATCAGATTATATGCCCCAGAGCAAGCCTTCACACACAAAGAAAAGAAAGAAAAAAGATACAATGAGATGATTTCTTATATCTTATCAGATTTCAGAAAATGAATACTTGAAATCAATAGTAAGAGGACTGCAACATCAACACAAATAGTTGAAGACTAAACAATCCACTTTTGAAGTAATTGAAATAAGAGGAAAATTTAATTATCTACAGCAATTTAATTTGATAGCACCACTTACTGATATTTGTAAGATATATTTAAAGATATTATAAGAGGAATGGTTATAGCTCAAATTTTAAAATATGAGATCTTAAATCCACAACTTACTGATAGTTGTGGCTTGAATGAAGACTATCCCCATAGACTCATGTGTTTGAACATTTGATCCCTAGGTGGTGGTACTGTGGAAAGGGTTATAGAACCATAAATAGATGGAAATCTACTTGAAAAAGTGGGTAAGTGAGAGGAGCAATGGTCCTTAAGGTTTTATATTCAAACCCTACTTCCGGTTTATCCTCTGCTTCCTGGTGAAAATATGACAAACCGGTCGGCCATTCTTTCCCTTGATAATCCCTTCAAAACCTAAGATAATACATACATATATACATACATACATATATGTGTGTGTGTGTGTGTGTGTATGTGTATGTGTATATATATATATATATTCTTCCTTAAGTTGATTCTGGTCAGGCATTTATTCACCACAGTGAAAAAGTAACTGATACAGAAAACTGGTAAAAAGATGGAACTGTCATAGTGATAAACCTGATAATGTAGGCTGTAAGCATTTCAGTATGGTTTGTAGGAGGTATGTGGGAGAGTTCGGAACACTGGAGCTTAAGCAGAGCTTATGGAGCCATTTCGATGGGAGTTCCATTTACAAGAATACTGACATACAATTGAATACTGGAGGCTTGGTCCAAGAGGTTTCAGAGGAGAAATGTGACTCTAAACTGGAGGAAGTTCATGTAATATTCTAGCAAAGAAACTAAAGGCATCTTTCCCTTTTCCTAACAAATCAAATAAGATTGAATATCAAAAAAAGTAATGGATGAATGTGTTGGACAGCACAGCATGGCTTCTGTGGTACAGATTCTGTTAACTCTTCTGATTCAGACCTACAGTGAAAATGTACAACAAGCAAAACAAAAAGACATAAAATGTGTCACATGGCAGGAAACAAGCAAGTTTTTAACTTCCCACAATGAATGTGCTGATTATGTGAGAACAGACATAATTATACTTTTCATTTGTTTATTTTTATTTATTTATTTGAGAGCAACAGCCCGAGAAAGAGGCAGAGAGAGAGAGAGAGAGTGACAGAGACAGAGAATGGGTATGCCAGGGCCTCTAGCTACTTCAAACGAACTCCAGATGTGCGCCCCCTTGTGCATCTGGCTAACGTGGGTCCTGGGGAATTGAGCCTCGAACCAGGGTCCTTAGGATTCACAGGCAAGTGCTTAACCGCTCAGCCATCTCTCCAGCACCCAAACAAACATAATTATTAATAAAGGACAAATTGTAAGAGATACAGGAATGTTAAAGGCATGTACACAACAAAGTAAACTATCAAAGATCAAACAGCCTACAGCATAGAACATCTTTGCAAACTTTATGCAGGGAGTTAATAATTAGAATTCATAACAACTGCAAATATTAAACAGCAAAAACATAATTGATAATTGTACTGGTCAAGTTCTGTTGTCAACTTAATTAGATTAGAAATCCAAACACCTTCCTCTTGGGTGGGCCTCAGAGGCTGTTTCCAGGAAGGATTAGCTGAAAAAGAAAGTGTTTCTTCCTATGGGAGCTCTTCCAGAACAAGCAGCCATCCAGGACATGGGATATATGTAAGACAGGACAATGTACTGTTCACTTGGGCTATCAGTTGATTGACACAATGATTCCCCAGGAGTTGGAATTACATTAGAAATTTCATGCTGGGCAAGGAGAAAGCTAGGATACTAGTGCTTAACTCGTTGAAAGGGACTTCACAGAATTCTGTCAAGTTTTTGGATCACCTCGCACAGGAGACTGAGTTAAGACAAGAATGGATAAATGAACAGAACCACATTGATTATGACAGATTAGTTATGTGTAATACTCATTATTTAAACCCCAACCTTAGGATGGGACCCCAAAAGTGAACTTTGAGATTGGAGGTGACTGATCTCGATATTTGATTTTTCTCCATTGTGGCCATATTTATTTTCATTAATTGAAAAATGTGAAAATAGACTTCCAAGTAAGATGGTGGCATAGCAGCTATGTCAAAGCAGGCTAGGGAGGGAAATAAACAGAAACCAGCAAAATGCACTCTTCTACCAAAAATAAATAGCAACAGAGAAGCAGTAGTGAGTAAGATCTTCCAGAAAGGAAGAATCCAGCAAGAATCTCTCTGAGGCCCTAGTTTACATGCCCATCCACCTAGCTGGAACATAGTTGCAGGAGCAGAAACTAAGTGAGGGGATTTTCCAGCCACCTCATAAAGTCAAGAAACCTGAAGGAAAAGACAGCAGGGACAAACTGAGCAGCTGCTGATGGAGAACAAAACTGGGAACAACTAAGCAGCACCAGTACAACTCCAGGCATCTTGAACAACATCCCATCACCCATCTATCAGAGAAGTCATTGACCCCTGGCCACACAGCATCCAGCACAGCTGATCAGAACAGTAGATCAACAGTGCAACAGAGAGCAACTAGTAACACATAGGCAGATATATGGGCCTGTACTGGAAGTGCTCATCTCTCTTTACATGCAAGATATATGTCACATATTTTTGGTTGGTTTTATTATTCTTGAATAAGCAGTGTTTTGGTGTTGACTATTGTTGTCCCTGATTCACAGGACCTTTGTTTTTTTATTCTGTCATTACTGGGGACAGGGTCTGACTCAGCACCAAGCTGACCTGGAAGCCACTTCAGACCAGAGATCTCAGCTTCCCAGTTAACAGAAATAAGGATGCGGGCAACACACACCCGTAAGGACTTTGGCTGTATTAGATGTCTTGTTTGTTTTAATCCTGCCCACTCAAGGGGGCTGTCATTCTCATTTCCCATGGGAGAAGGATGCCCCTCAGTATACTCCACTGAAGTCTGTGCTGTTGAGGTTGGCTCTTCTTTCTTTCTTATATTCTTTATGTTGCCCTGGCCCATCCTGAATTCTAACAACTGGTGCAAAACCATGGTTTCTCCAGGGCACTTTATCCTCCCTACTGCTCAGCCCACAGGATTGTGTGGGGATTAGCAGCTCGCTTGTGGAGACAAAACTGTCTGCCCATGACTTGGAGCTTACCCAGAAGCTCCCCCACCCCACCCCAACACAACACCACAGCCCTTTCCACTGTAGACCACAGGACTGGATTCTCCTCTGATTCTCTCCCCTCCTTGATCTTCCCCTTTTCATAGTGGGTCCCATCAAGAGCCCAAATGTCTGCTATGCTTATTACACAGGCCAGTATGCTCCATGAAGCTTTAGCTTTTGAAAATTTTGTCTTTGTAAGTGGTGCAGGCCCCATGGAATTGGTGTCTTATCGACACTTTTGAGTAAACTCAGTCTTTTAGCCCTCTCGGGTCCCCTATTCACTTACCTAGCCCCTCCATTTCCAGCAAAGACATCACTTGCCATTTGATCCTCCAGCCATCCACCACCTCAACAAATACTGTTAAGATAAAGCTCAAATGCAGAATAGAGGAGTGATGGACTTCAATCCTCCATCTTCCAGACACCAGGAGTACTTTGGCTCTCTTGCCTCCAGCTTTATGCCTCCCAGAAGGTGAAGATTGGGGACACCCTTCTCCATCCTAGGATCTCTGTCTGGCTTTAAAGCCTCAAAGGATTCACAAAGAATTCTTCCATGTCACACTGGGCTATCTGAATTGGGATGACATATCTCATATTCTTACCTCCACCCTGACACCAGATAAAAAAGAACACATTTTGTGCTTCAGTTTGGACCCATACAGACTCCTTGCATGAACAAGACTCTAGGGCCAATTCACCAATAAATGATGAAGTGCCTTCCACTGAGCAACCCTGGAGACTTTGGGCACTAGAAGACTAAACCAGAAGATTATTTGTTTCCAAGGGTACATGCAAAAAACAGGACCATACCTTTGTAAAGTATGACAAAGTTAGGGGAATCACTCAGGGCCCAGATGAGAATCCAGCCCACTTTTTAGCTCACATCAATGAGACCATTACTAAACATACAAAGTTAGATAACCCCACCCCAGCCAACTCCCTTTCTCTGAATGCCCAATTTATGAATCAGTCAGCCCCAGCCATCAGGCACAAGCTTTATGAACTGGAAAAGGGACCCAAGGCCCCCCAAAGGACCTTTTAGATGCTGCCTTTGGGGTCTTTAACCATAGGAAAGATGAGGCCAAGTGAGAAAAGAAAAAGAGAGATGAACCAAATATCAGCTCTTAGGCTCCGTCCTCAATAGCCACCTGCCTCCAAGCCTACTACCCTGTAATAAAACTTACAATGGAGAAAAGTTACCCAGGACCTGTTTCAGGTGTAACCACCTAGGACACTGGGCCAAGGCCTGCCCTGGTCCCAGCCACCCACAAAAGCTTGCCCTATCTGTAGACAATGAGGTGATTGGAAATTGGACTGCATTCAGGAATGCTGTGGTACACCCATAAGGCACCCAATACCTATCCCCAACTCCTATTCTTCAGGTGCTACAACAATAAAGGGGCCAGTTAGGAATACCAACTCGTCCATTGAATGCAGGGTGATTGGGGCGGTGGCTGGGCACAAAGTGTCTTTTGTCCTGGACACTAGGGACTTCCTATAGCTTCTCACTTTCTGGAAAGGGCCAACAATAAGGTCTAACATTATGATCATAGGGATCTCAGTTATCCCTTTCAATCCCAGCATGACCCCTTCTTTATTCTTTCAATTTAGGGCCTGAAGCTTTACTTATGCTTTCTTAGTGATGCCTGAATGCCCTATGCCTCTCCTTAACAGGGATGTCATGTCAAAACTCAAAGTCTCAGGTTGCATTCCTACAACAGATACAATAACCATGTTTTATCTCCAGTTGAACCTGGATGGAAGCCCCTCTGGAAACCAATCCAATCCCCCCACTTCCACTGTTGCCATTAGCCTCTCAGTTTAGGACATTGAAAAAAACCTCAGTTGCTCAACATCAGGAGCACTCCTCACTCCTATGTAATCCAAGACATACCACATACCACATACCACATACCCAGTCATCCCCAACCTTATACTCTCTTTTCCTCTGTCCCACCTACTACAACCCACTTTACTGTTCTAGACCTTAAAGATGTCAAGTGTTGTCTGTGGAGGGGACAGGTAAGTGGATATGGGACCCAGAGAGGACTAAAAGACTGAATATACTCAAAACTGTCAATAAGACCCTAATTCCATTGGAGCTTGCACTGCTTATGAAGACAAAATTTTCAAAAGCTGGGGCTGGACGGATGGCTTAGTGGTTAAGGCATTTGCCTGCAAAGCCAAAGGACCGAGGTTCGATTCCCCAGGACCCACATAAGCCATATGCACAAGGGGGCACACGCATCTGGAGTTCATTTGCAGTGGCTGGAGGCCTTGGCGTGCCCATTCTCTCTGTCTCTGTCTCTCTTTCTTCCTCTCTGTCTCTCATAAATAAATTAATAAAATATTTAAATTTTTTTTCAAAAGTTGAAGCTTCACTGGAGCATACTGGACTGTGTAATAAGCATGGCAGACATTTGAGCTCTTGATGGAACCCAGTATGAAAAGGGGAAGATTAAGGAAGGGAGAGTCAGAGGAGAGTTCAGTCCAGTGGAGTGTCATGAAAAAGGTAAATATATATGTGTAATATATAATATTACATAATATAATATTACATATTATTATACATAATTTACAGAATAAATACATATAATTTATTTATTTGAGAGAGCACAAGAAAGAGGCAGACAGACAGATAGAGAGAGAGAAAATGGGCACACCAGGGCCTCCAGCCACTGCAAATAAACTCCAGATGCATGTTCCCCTTGTACATCTGGCCGACATGGGTTGTGGGGATTAAAATCGAGGTTCTTTAGCTTTGCAGGCAAACGCTTTAACTGGTAAGCCATCTCTCCATCCCCGAAGATGTCTTTTTTACCATCCCTCCACACCCAGACTCACAACCTTTTCTTTGCTTTTACTTAGGAGTACCCAGACAGCTTTTTAGCTCAGCAACTAATCAGAGTCCTGCCACAAGGTTTTAGGGGGAGTCCCCATTACTTTGGTTAGGCCCTTCAAGAGATCTCTCATCTCCAAACCTCTAACCTCGTCATCTCTTACAGTATGTAGATGAAGTTTTTCTATGTAGTCCCTCCCATGAAACCTGTGTTACACACACTGCTAAAATTATTCAAGGTCTTAGCTGCTTGGGGCTATTGGGTCTCAAAAGACAAAGCTCAGATCTGTCAGCAGACTGTAACTTACTTAGATCTCTCCTCTCTCACTCTCTCTCTCTCTCTCTCTCTCTCTCTCTCCTCAAGCAAGCTATTTCACCAAATCAGGTACAAACTCCCCTACACTGTCCCATGCCTGCCTTGAAAAGGGAACACCTGTCACTTCTGGGCCTCTTTAACTTCTTCCACATATGGAGACCTGGTTTCTCTGTCATTGTTCAGCCCCTCTATGAAGCCACTAGATGCTCTCGTAATGAACCTCTCTTCACCCCTGCTATGCTAAATACTCCCATCAAAGTCCTACGACAAGCTTCAGTGGGGGCTCACACCCTAAAATTACCATATCTTCATAAGCCATTTTTCCTTTTCCTTCACAATAACAAGGGACTTGCCATAGCACTCCTCTGCCAGCAGGCAGGAGACACTTATGGCCTTGTAGCCTTCCTATCCAAACAATTGGAACTGGTCACAAAAGGCTGGCCTGCTTGTCTACAGGTTTTAGCAGCAGCTGCTTTAACCATTTGTGAAGCTAATAACATCTCTTTACATAGCCCCTTAACCATCTACTCACTCCCTTAGAGATCTCCTCAGCCATCAAACCTTCCTGGCCCTGCCTCCCTCTCAAGTTCAAATCCTGCATGGATACCTCCTTGACCATAACCTTCTAGCCCTGTCCAACCTTCAATCCAGCTACCCTGCTCCCAGGACTACCATTGTCCAAGCCTCCTAGTTCCCTAAAATCACCCCCTATGAGTCAGGATATGCAATCACCCAAGGCTACCACAACTCCCCTAAAACCTGCACCCTTACTGAAGCCAGACTTTTGACTCCCAGCAGGCTAAAATAACAGCTCTACTCAAGCCCCACCTCTAGTTAAGGATCTTTCCATTAACATTTACACAGATTCAAAATACATGGGCTGGAGAGATGGCTTAGTGGTTAAGCGCTTGCCTGTGAAGCCTAAGGACCCCAGTTCAAGGCTCGGTTCCCCAGGACCCACGTAAGCCAGATGCACAAGGAGCGCATGCATCTGGAGTTCGTTTGCAGTGGCTGGAAGCTCTGGTGTGCTCATTCTCTCTCTCTCTCTCTCTCTCTCTCTCTCTCTCTCTCTAGCTGCCTCTTTCTCTGTCTGTTGCTCTCAAAATAAATAAATAAAAATGAACAAAAAATATTTTTAAAAAATACACTTATAGGGCTGGAGAGATGGCTAAGCAGTGAAGGCACTTGACTGTGAAGACTAAAGACCCAAGTTCGATTTTCCAGGTCCCACGTAAGCCAGATGCACATAGTGGCACATGCATCTGGAGTTCATTTCCAGTGGCTAGCAGCCCTAGCATGCCCATTCTCTCTCTCTCTCTCTTTCTCTCTCTCTCTCTCTATCTATCTATCTTTCTCATAAATAAATAAAATAAATAAATCTTTTAAAAATATAAACTTATAATATCATCCACTCAAATATTCTAATTTGGAGTGAAAGAGGCTTCCTCCCCGAAAAGAGGACCCCAGTTATTAATGTCTCCCTAATCCAAGACCTTCAGGATGTGACTCTTCTCCCCATCAAGGCAGCAATCATCCACTGCTGAGGCTATCAGAAGGACAAAGAGGACATCTCCCTCTCAAACAACCACACTGATAAATTGGCTCATGAAATTGCCCTGACACACCTGGATGCACACTCCACCTCCCCATCTTTCCTAGCATACCAAACCCCCTCTGCCCTCATCCCCGTCACTCAAGAGATTCATTCATAATTGCATTCTTTATTTCATCCCTCTAACCAAGCTCTATTCTGACCCTCAGATAGACAATTCCTCAAAGCTCTTGCAGACTAGTGATAACGTCCAAAGAGCATACCTTAAATCCAAAATCCATCCCCCTCAAATCCCTACCCACCAGATGGAGGGCCTTCTACCATCCATGGATTGGCCAGTAGAGTTCACCCACATGCCCCCTGTTAAATGATAGATATATCTTTTAGTTACTGTGGATATCTTTTCTGGGTGGGTAGAAGACTTCCCCACCACAAACAAACAAACAAACAAACAGCCTTCCCCACCACAAACAAAGCTAACACAGTAGCTCAGATATTGACTACAGAAATAATCCCCAATTTAGCTTCCCATCCTCCATACAGTCAGACAAGGACCCAGAATATATCTCCACTATCTCCTTTGCCAGGTACCTACAGATCCCCTTTAAGTTTCACATCTCCTACCATCCCCAATCCTTTAACAAGGTTGAGAGAACTAAGCATACCATCAATGAAACCCTCACAAAGCTAACCCTGGAACTAAAATAAGAGAGAAAACAATCAGTGTGGAGGCTCCTGAGACAGCTAAAAATAGAATTACCATATGGTCCAGCTATACCACCCATAGACATATATCCTAAGGACTTGTGACACTACCTTGGAGCTACTTGCACATCCATGTTTATTGCCACTCTATTCACAACAGCTAGGAAATGGAACCAGCCTAAATGTCCCTCAACTGATGAGTGGATAATGAAGACGTGGCACATTTATACAATGGAGTTCTACTCTGCAGTAAAGAAAATGAAGTTATGAAATTTGCAGGAAAATGGATGGATCTGGAAAGGATTATACTTATTGAGGTAACCCAGGCCCAGAAAGTCAAACATCACATATTCTCTCTCATATGTGGATCATAGCTATAACTGATTGGACTTCTATGTGAGTAGGAATAAAACACAGTAGCAGAGTCCAGTAAGCAAGAAAGGAGATATGAAGGGAATGGAAAGGGAGGGAGGGGGAACATAATAAGATAGTATTGTACATATGGAAGTAGAAGAACAGATTAATGGGAGTGAAAAGGCCCAAGTGAGGTCAGAGGAAGAGATTGAGTAAAGGAAAGATGAAGGGAGGGCTAATCAAAATCTAAGAGGATATAAATAAGTCATATGGAAACCTACATTTTTGGACAATGGAACACTCAGAAGCCATAGAGTCTTACTACAAAATTTTTAGTGCCATGGATGAAATACCTTCCACTGAGTTAGCCAGACCCTATTGAAGACTCCACATACTTGGGCTGCAAAGTCACTGAGAAATTTTTCTGGAGCTGACCTGAAAAGCTCCTCCATATAGACCAGCTGACAGAAAGCTGGAAAAAGCTACACTGCATGCAGGTCAATGGCAGAGAGAGAAATCACCAGTGAAGATACTCAACAGTGGGCACTGCAAGTCTTAAATTTGGCCAACCAGACCAAATGAGCCAATAGGTGCAATAGTGGCATGTCCTTTATGGGGGCAACCAAGTGCTCTCTAATTGGACTGGAGACGTGCTCCATGGGAGGGAATACATCCCTGATGCTGAAAACCTACAACAGGGGTAGTCATGAGCCCTAGGGGTGTAACATCTGCTGTTTCACTAAATGTATATACTATGCCTACCAAAGTGCCCAGTAAGTGCTTCTCAATGTTCATACACACATATTAATGCTACTCTCAGTTTTGGTAGAGAACTTTCTCTTTTCAGATGGAAGTGACCTTGGGATGACTCAGAAGGCACCATGGTGCTGAGAAGAAGTGACAGAGGAGT
Source organism: Dipus sagitta (assembly GCA_036346955.1). Classification (NCBI taxonomy): domain Eukaryota; kingdom Metazoa; phylum Chordata; class Mammalia; order Rodentia; family Dipodidae; genus Dipus; species Dipus sagitta. Next base: position 12,329,408 of record CM070791.1, on the reverse strand, counting down.
GCTAAGCACTGAAACATCTCTATAACACCTTCCAAGGCTTGGGGTCCATTGTGGAAGAGGTGGCGGAAAGAATGTAAGAGCCAAAGGAAGGGTAGGACTCCTTACTACGTGCTCCCCAGACACAAAATGGCCTGGATATCCATGACCTCACAGTGCCTGACTCTACCTAAACAAGACCTTCATAATAAGAAAAGATCATGACATCAAAATAAAAAAGAGACTGACTGAGAGGGGCAGGGGATATGATGGAGAGTGTAGTTTCAAAGGAGAAAGTGTGGGGAGGGAGAGAATCATCATTGGATCTTATTTACAATTATTGAAGTTGTCCATTTAAAATAAAATAATAAATAAAAAGAGTTAACCTCTAGCATTACTTAAACTTAGAGCCTGACCCAAAAGCATGCCATGACTAGACCCTTTGAACTCATGTATCAGAGCCCTATGATTTCCCCTGGACTTCCTCATGAGACTCCACTACTCCCTCCTGTGGGTTCCTGGATTCTTGATCCAGGGGTTGGCCACAGTTCCCCCCCCCCAACCCCCAATGCATCCAGGCAAGTGGGAGTGGATGGGTGGGTGAGCGTATGAGGTAGCAGGAGTGAGGCCACTCCATCCCCCCACCTGGGGCACCTGGACATCTGGATGAGACTTAGGTTTTGGTTTCCCATGGCCATGTGACCTGTTGCCTCTAACCTGAAAGGTCTCTATATGTCAATGAGGTATCAGCCAGCAGCCCTCACACAGCCAATACCCCTGTGACCTGTACCCTGTACCTTTTCCTGCTTCTACATGAATGCTTATAAGCCCATTCTCCTAACAAATAAATGAGCTGTCCTCTGACACAGTCTCCCAGGTGTTTTGTTTTTCTTCCCGTCACACTCACAGCCACTCAAGACCCTGCTCCGCAGCTGCCTGGATACCCCTGGGAAACCAATGTGCAGTGGCCCCAGGGTGGCCAGAAATGACAGCTGGTGCCTGAACAGGGACACTCTGATATGTGCCAGGATAGGTGAGTGCTCCCCCCAAGGGACATTGGCCCCCTGTGCCTTGCCTCCACAACAGAGGACTGGCAGGATTCTTCTCCCTTTCCTCCTTTACTTTCAGTTTGCACCATGATTTCTGGGGATCCATGTGACCCAGACATATGGACCCACATACCTTATCTAGCCAGGAGACAGGAAGTTCAGAAAGGAAGCCCCCTTTCTCCAAATTATGGAGGCTATTAGACAATGCATTGGTCCTTCTAAGATCACCACCACACCAAAATCTGATGAGTACTTTGATGAGGAGGGTCCCAAAGACCAGCCAGTGGCAGACCTCAGTTCCCTTGAAAACGTTATAAAAGAAATTAGAAAATTACCACAGACTCCCCTATGCCCACCCCCTGATCCAGGTTGCCCCCCTCTGAACTCATGTTAAATGGGCAAGAGGAATTCCAACATGATAAATTCCCCTGAAAAGGACCCTACTCCATTTGCCCCCTCACTGACAATCCCACAACTATGCAACCTCCAAGAAAACAGTACAAACACATATAATCAAAGAGTCACAGCTTTTTCTGTTAATGTCCAATCAACACAGGCTTGGCCCCTACATATCAGGCCAATGACCTTAAAGAACTCAGACAGGCAGGCAGGGAGGATGGGATCCATGTGCCATGGACTAACTCCCTCCTCTAGAGGCTATGGGACTCCCTTAATATGCCCCAGGACTGGTGTGATATCTACCATTTCACTGCCTAACCCCCTATTCCTTCAATGGGAAGTCCTCTATAGAGATGAATGTGTACAACAGATAAGACCAAGGAGGCATTCAAATGGAAGGACCTGGGTAGAACCACAGGTCTTATTAGACCTGTAGTGGCTAATGTAACAGCTAACTTGCTGGGGAAGGATATCCTTAACCCCTAGATGTACTCATTGCCAGAAATATAGAGGGATAAAGCATTGAGATAGAAGACTGTGAGAAGTACCTTCACTGGTGTCACCTCCAATCCTAAAGGCCAGTGTTAAACACAAAACTCCCTAGAATGGCTCTCTGACAAGCCAACCTGGGTCAAACAGTGGTCTCTGCCAAGGGAAAAACTTGAAATCTTAAATCAGTTAGTAACAGAACAACTCTAATGCAATCACATCTGACCCTCACAGAGCCCAAGGAATACTCCTGTGTTCATAATTCAAAAGGGCTCAGGAGGATGGAGGATACTACAAGATCTAAGAGCCATCACTAAAGCTATGCTCATCTGGGGCACCCCTCAAAGGGGACTTTCCCTCGTATTGGTCATTCAAGCCAACACCCCTACCATTGCTATTGAACTCAAGCATTGTTTCTTTTCTTTCCCCCTGCAACCCCTAAGATCAGCAACTCTTCTTATTCTCAATCCCCACTGTCAATAATGAAGGGCCAGCCAAATGCTTTGAATGGATGGTTCTTCCACAAGGTATGGCCAATAGCCCCCACTATATGCCAAGAGACAGTTGCTGTAGCACTAATGCCGCACTTAGATAGGGGCCTTAATATCTATCATTACATGGATGACATCCTAGTATGGAAAAACTCCTCCACCTCACCACCCAAATGAAGGGATCAATTAATACCTTCCTTAACTGAGGCAGGGTTCAAAATCACCCAAATAAGTTCCAATTTATCCCACCCATAACTTTCCTGGGGATGGAATTCTCCTTCACCTCTGCCCGACCTCTTAAACCCATACTCTCCTTCCCCCAGAAGCTCACACTGGCCTCACTTCAGAGCTTTCCGAGAAATCTCAATTGGTTCTGACCATGGCTCCCTATCTGCACTAGTGATTTATAAACCTTATTTGATATGTTAAAAAGTAAAAATACCCATCCTCCCCGTGGCACCTGAGCCCAGAAGCCAAACAGACACTTACCAAAATCAATAACATGCTTTCTGATATGGCCCTTGCCCAATACTCGCCAGACAGACCAATTCAACTCATATTTAATTCTGCCCTGACCATCATGGGAGCACTGTATCAATCTCAGGGGATGCTAGAATGGCTCCATACCTCTGCTGGTGATGACCAAAGAATAACGACATAAACTGATGCCCTACTAGCCATAGCTAAATCCATGAGTGACCGGGCCCTCCAAACTTTAAGCAAGGAACTTGATGTTAGCATAACTCCCTTTTCCCTCTCCAATATTCCATGAATGTTGAGAAGCCATTCCCAATTTGCAATCAGCCTAGTAGGCTTCCCTGGTCAAATTGACAACCACTACCTTAATAAAAAAATGGATCCCTGCAATACCATTTTTAACATGGCTTCTATCCCACCTTTATTCAAGAAAATCAACCCCTGGAGCCTCCCCCCATTTTTACAGACAGAGGGAAAAGGCAGCAGCTCTGGTCCTCTACTACCCAGGGGATCAAGCTCCCACCATTCACGTTAAGGAGCTTCCTGGGAGATCCCCACAATACAAGGAACCATATGCTATTTATCTGCCACTCCTAGAGGAAGGAGGTCACTTTAATCTCTTTTCAGATAGCATTTAGGCCATTAACTTGCTCCCCTGGATTGCCCACTCGCATATCCAGCTAGATGAAAATCCTCTTTCACCACTGCTGATAAAAGTCCCTAATCTCATATGCTAAAGAAGCCCCCCCCCCATCTGTACAACACATAAGATCTCACAGCCCCTTACCTGGCCCCCTCACCAAGGAGAACATATTAGCCGACTGGGTGGCCTCCTACAGAGGCTCAACAGACATCTTCATGGCCACCTTTGCGGAAGCTAAAATATTCCATGCTAACACCCACATAAACCTTAAGGGATTACAATCATGCTTCCCCCTGAACCCTAAAAGTCAACTCCAATGCATATGAAAAACTTGCTACTCTTGGGCATCACCTGCCCAACACCTGCCCTTTAAAGAATGGGCACCAACCCCTAAAGCCTCAAGGCCAATGCCCATTGGCAGATTAATGGCACCCACACCCCCAAATTTGCTGTTTAAAATATGTCTTTGTAACAATGGACTCATACTCCCACCTTTTATGGGCCACAGCACAAACAGGAGAGACCTCAAAAAAACTTATGCATAATATGCTCTGCATCATTATGATCATGGGCCTCCCCCATCAAATAAAAACCAATGATGGCCTGGCCATTACTAGCTCCTCATGCAAAGCCTTTTGCACACAATGGAAGATTGCTCACCATATGGGAATCTCACATAACCCACAAGGCCAAGATATAATAGAAAGGACACACCAAACCTTAAAAGCCCAACTTTAAAAAAAAAAAAACAGCTCAATACCTACCCACCCAGTCTTCAGTTGGCCATGGCCCTGACTACCTTAAACATTTTCAATACACACAAAAACTCCCGATATCTCCCTCCCACCTCCCTCCACAGGCATACACAAGAGACTGCCCCTCCATTCTGGTGCAGTGGCAAGATCCTTTAGATGGAATATGGAAAGACCAGACTCCCTGATGATGGGAAGGGTATTTGCTTGTTTCTTCCCACACAACCAGCCCAAGCCCATTTGGGTACCAGCCCAAAATGTCCAATGCAATCCCACCAACCAAAATGATGGCCTGCCTGATGTTGACCAATCCAGGACGGAGGAAATGCCACCCCCGCTGGCATCACCTGAGCCAGAAAAATGGACTGCCCTGGAGGGACATTAATGAGCTTGTGAATGCAGCCAAAGCCATATGCCCACCACAGGTATCCCTCTCTGCCATTTTGTTGGTGGTTTTTACAAACTTACATTCCAATACAAATGCCTCTCTTGCTGCCCCTACTCCTAATACTTTCCAATGGTGTTTGAGGCCACAGAGACCTATCAAGGGCTCAATAAAATCATCAGCACAGGATATTGCCCCATTCAGGGCTGCCAGGCCACTGTCAGCTTTCCTGTCTATCCTGACTCTACACCCTGTACTAATCAAGCTTTTCCATGCTTTGCCTATCATCATGACAGAAAATAGTACCTTGCAAACCAGGAATATTATGGGAGATGCCAATACAAACACCACGTCATCGAAAATAAGTGGCATACTGGGGGAGATACTCTCTTCACCAACTGCCAATGGAGACAATATATACTCTCCATATTAGACCCCTGGGATGAACGCTGGTGGGTGGGGGTGACAGAAAGTTTATGTTCATGGCCTCTAACTATCTCTCTCTGATGACCTTCATGTCTCTAGACAGCTTGTCTCTGCTTTCCCACCTGGTTCTTATTCACCACCACATTCTTTTGCAGGAAAAAAGGTCACAGAAAAAATAGAAGCCACTACCAAATCAGAGAGCCAGAGCTTCAGAGGCCCCCAACACCTCATCACTGAAGCAGACCAAAAATGAACCCAACATGGCTCAGGGAAATTTTGCGGAAGAGGGGGCGGAAAGAATGTCAGAGCCACATGTTGGGTCATGATATGCAGAGACATTTAGCTTACCCATAACTGTGGGCTAACTCCACAATGCATGACCCGTATACCTCAACAAGGAGGGGCCAAGGGGGGGGGGGAGTAGGTCACGTATGAGCCTAATAATGGTACCAAACTGACTGCATTTGCTGAATACAAAACTAACTAATAAAGAAAAAAAAAATAGAAGCCACCATAATCTGGACACAATATATCCAATATGTGGCTGACTTTATCCCCTTTACTAACCACCCCAATGTTTCTAACTGCTTTTTTAGTGCATCCATCACCCACCCCCTGCTAACTGTGGCCCCTATTAATGCCACCCTTACATACTTCTTTGTCCAAACCAACCACCTAATAGGGGACTTCCAAGACAAGTTTGACCAGGCCATGATATCAACTACCAACAAGCTCAAGTCTCTTCAGAGACAATTAAACTCTCTTGTGGGTGGGGTACTCCAAAACTGTAGACCTTTAGAACTCATCACTGCTGAACATGGGGGGACATGTATGGTCTTGGGTGAAGAATGTGTTTTTTTTGTTTTTTTTGGGTTTTTTGTCAATGAAACAAATGTTGTTGGAAAATGTTAAAACTCTCAAAAAACTCTGCAAGGAGCTACTTGACCACTATAAACCTGACAACCCCACCACATGGTTTCCTAACCCATTAGCCACTTGGCTTCTCCCCTTCCTTGGGCCCCTCTTTGCTGTAGGAACCCTGTTACTTGTGGCCCCCTGCCTCATCACATTTTTCAGACAACAAATAACTAATATTGCTAAGGTTACTACCAACCAGCTCCTTGTGCATCATCTAGACCTATCTAGAACTGCAATAGACTATAAAAATCTCACTCAATATGATGATACTGCCCCATTATAAAAACAAGGGGGTAGTTATTGGGCACAGTTGAGAGCCCCAGTCCACTGGAGGTTGCTGCAGGCCTAGACTCCAATAATCTCACCACAAGACCAGCAGGAGTGAGGCCGCTGGTTTTCGTGGTCTCCCTGTGGCCATTTTGACCATTTACCACTCACCAGGAAGGTCCTTATATATATGTTAATGAGATATCAGCCAGCAGCCCTCACACAGCCTATTCCCCTGTGACCTGTACCCCATAACTTTTCCTGCTACTATATGAGTGTTCAATAGCCCATTCCCCTAATAAATAAACAAGCTGTCCTCTGACACAGTCTCCTGGGTGTTTCTTCCTGTTCCACTCATGGCCACCCCAAGATCCTGCTCTGCAGTTGCCTGGATGCCCCTGGGAAACTGATGTGCAGCAGCCCTAAGGCAGCCAGGAACCACATTTGTCAGCCAATGTTTGTGAAAAGTACCTTGATTTATAACTCTCTTTTGATCTGTCACCATAAACCTTCATGAAATTGTTAACACATTGGAACACAGAATTTGGGGTAATATAAATCTGTGTTCCTGGGTCATGGTCACTCATATTTGGGCTCTAGAATAAATTATGTCTTATTCCCTTTGAGGTGAGAGTTATTTTTTTTTTTGCACCAACAAAAGTCACCTAAAAAGAAGTGTAAGTCAAGTCCAAACACAATACCTCATGGGAAAGAAGTGTTGAGACACACAGAGACATTAGGGAAGATGACCCAGTGACATCAGAGACAAAGGGTATAAAACACATTTACAACTATATTCAGTCTGTCACAGAAAGTCACAGATTCAGGGACAGAAAGATGGCAGTTTAAGATATAGACAGTCAGAGATACAAACCCCCAGAGGCACACCTAGGCTGCAGAGGCTTGACCTTCTGGGGTACATGGTGACACAGGTCCAAGAAATTGCTATATTTTCCCTGCCCTCTGAGTTAAGCTGTCTTTTGAACTACAATTCTTTGTTTCTGTCTCTATTCTCCCTTTTAGGATTTAATTATCTTATATTCCTCTAAGGTGATGTTCATGTTTCTGCAAGTATTCTGTACACTTTCCATGATACTGGGTCATTACTAGGATTCTGCCTTTAATATCTTTTGTTTTGCTTCTCATCTCTAATGAACCCCAAATTAACTCTCCATTTCCATTTCTTACCCTCTCTCTCCCTCTTTTCTTTGGATTTTTCCTGTCTTACCTCTTTTTCAGAGAGAGAGAGAGAGAGAGAGAGAGAGAGTGTGTGTGTGTGTGTGTGTGTTTGTATGGGAGGGCCAGGGCCTCTTGCTTCACAAATTCCACATCCATGCACAACTCTATGCATCTGGCTTTATATAGTTACTATGAAATTGAACCTGCATTAGCAGCCTCTGGAAAAGCATACCTTTAACCACTGAGCAATCTCTCCAGAACCAGTTTTATTGTTTTTATTTTAATCTTTATAACTTTACTTTTTAAGTATTTTATTTGTCTGAGAGGGACAGAGAGAGAGAGAGAGTAACAGGACTATTTTTTATTGCAAATGAACTCCAAACACATGTGCCAACTTTGCACTCATTGTCTAATCTTTGACTCAGTTAAAAAATAAAAACTGAACCACAAGGACTGGGTAGACACATCAGTGTTATCAAGTGTGTAGGCCCAGGTTTGATTCCCCAGCACTCACATAAAGCTGGATAAAAAGTGCCTTGTGTGTCTAATATCTCAGTGGGCATCATCAGCCAATGGGAAGCAGAGCCAGGAGAAACCATAGCCCATGGGGAAGTCTCTGAGAGTGGAACACAGCTAGTTAGATGTCTTCTGGCCTCCACATGCATGTGTGCACATGTACATACACACATACACACACATGGAATTAAATAAACATACTTTTTATTTTACTTCATTTATGTATTTATTTGAGAGACAGAGAAGCACATAGAGAGAGAGGAAATGGGTGCACCAGGGCCTAGAGACACTGCAAACTCACTCCAGACATGTGTGCTACCATGTGATCTGCTTATCTGGGTACTGAATAATCAAAACTTGTTCATTAGGCTTCAAAGCAACTGCCGTAACTTCTAAGCCATCTCTCCAGCCCAAAATAAACAGATTTTAAGAGATGCAAATCAAGGAAAATCTTGAAAGCCTGATGTGCTGAGTACCCCACCTAATGGTGGAGATAGGAGGATGGCACCTCTGCTCAGCCTCCCTAGCTACAGGACACTTGATTCATGTCCCCAGAACTGATGACTTCTTACCTTCCTGAATGTAGCAGAATATCTGAGAGAAGGCATAAACATGTACCACCTCTTGAAGTTCTAGGTGATTCTGGCTGTAATCATGGCCTTCTGGTCTTTCTGTGCCTCTTATCTCTTTCCCTCTGTTTCTTGCCTTCTTTGCACCTCTTGCTCCAAGACTGTGGTTATATGATCTGGAATTTCTCAGCCACCACCTATGCTCAAAGGCTCAGGCTGTGAATAAGAATCCCATAAGGAGAGACACATTCAGTGATTCTACATAAGCCACCCCTCCAGAAACGCCACTAAGAATTGCTTGAAAAGACACAAGAGAAAGAATGGCCAGTGACAGCAGAATCCAAGGACAGTAGAGCACAACCAGTTAAATTGGACCAGGCAGAGACAGTCATAAGGACTCAGAAAGAGAGAGATCACAGAGATTTGGACATAAAGGCACAACCCCAGAGTTGACACAGCTGCACAGGGAGCCTGAGTCTGGGTAGGATCAAGATCCCTGACTCCACATTCAGGGCTTCAGTCCAGGAAACATTGGGGCAGATGGGACTGGGACCTCCTAACAGCTGGACAAAAGTTTCTTCAGTTCAACTTGCCTCAGTATACCTGGAGAAATCACCTTCCTGTGCCCTATCACACTATGTCCACAGTCTTCATCTCCTATCACATCCTGCTCCATACTCCACATAGATGGTTCACAAGGACTCTACTGCCTGCCCACCAAGACAACACCACAGCTCCCAGTGTGACATTGTTGCTCCTTCAGTGTTCGATTATGCCCAGCATCAATCAAGCCTACAGACAACCATGGCACTAACCACCCTGCTGTATTCCTGAACCTCTCTGTCTGGCAGCTAAAACTTGCTCATGGTGCTTAGGTTGAAGACAGGCTTGCTGTCTCAGAGAGTGTGCCCTCCTTAGAGTGAGGGTCTGATCAGGGCTAAATAAGAGTACCAGAGTCCACAGACAGGGCTCAGAACACAGCTAGATGAACATTGTGGGTAGCTGGCAGACTGAATGGAATGTATTGTCCAAGGGAGAGACATGATTCAGCACTCCCTTTTAATGCTAGACCATTGTAGACATGGAAACAGTGTCAACGATAAAGAGACAAAAATGGACACATGTCTGCAGGTAAGTGGTCAATGCATATGAATCCCCATGTTAGTAAGCTGAGGCAGGAGGGACTCTTTAGCAGCATTACAGTTGGAATGCCAGACAGTTAACACTGAGCCCACTTATGAAATTCAAGCTTGAAATTGTTTTCTAGAATCACTCCTGGCACCACAATTGGTTTTGTATGGAAGTGAATCCATAGAATGAGTATATAATACAAGGGGGAGTTATGTGTAAGGTTGGCTAACAGGAAGTCCAACAATGACTGCACACTGAAGAAACTGAGAACTCTGCTGTTTCCCAGTGCAAGAGGCTGGATGCCTCAGCAGTCCCAGTCTGGCACTGGAGGTCTAGAGGATTAGTGGGGGAACTGATGGTCTTCAGTCCATGGTGGAAGCTGATGAAGGAGGGTTCTGATGTCGATGAAGGATAACAACAAGGTAGATTCATGTGCAGTGAGTAGCAAATGGAACCAGACCAAAGGTCCTTTTTTGAGGGGGAGGTATTCTTTTTATATAGTCAGTCACCTGAAAGGGTGGCAACTCTGAGGGAAAGGCTTAATGTGTACCTTAATCATTCCTGGAAATGTCCTCATAACTCCCCCCCACAAAAAAGTGTCCTGTTAATTTTGGATATGATTAACTTGACAATAGAATTAAATTGTCACACATGTATGTAACATGATACTTCATTTACACTTCCCTCCCCACAGCACTTTCCCTGTCTGGATGGACCCCTTTCTTTCGCCCAATGCTATCAACCTGGCATTCCTGCCTGACCTACAGATGAATTATAAGTTCAATGTTTAAATATTTCATTTTAAGCTTTAAAAGCAAAATGGACAGATGAAGCTGATCAGAAAAGTAATCACTTCAAAAAGCAAGCTGCATTTTTTTTTATTTTTGGAGGTAGGGTCTTGCTCTACCCAGGCTGACCTGAAATTCACTACATAGTTTCAGGGTGGCCTCAAACTCATGATAAACCTCCTACCTCTGCCTCCCAAGTTCTGGGATAAAAGGTGTGTACCACCATGACTGACTCGCATTCTTCATTTCTGATTGCAAGAGAAACTTAAATTTTTGTATAATAGTACAGGCTACTCTGCTAATAGGTTTGACTTCCAGGCAAGCATACAATATATAGGAGAGGTTCAGACTACCAGAGCCATTGTTCACCTGGCTGACCAAAGTCCCTTAAATTCAGCCAGGGGTAAAACACTGGCCAAAGCCACCCTTTCTGGCAGCTCTATAGCCCCAATAGCCCCCAAGATCCATGGACATGGTCCTGTGACCCTGAGCACCTAGCCCAACAACACAGCAGCACAGGCAGTAGGCCGCCCTTCCACAAGCATCTCAGGAGGCCTTCTCTGGAGCCTGACAGCTCAGCAACACTGCAAAGCTGCTGCCAACCCTCAAGGCTCCCACATGAAGCTGGCTGCACACAAGTGGGCTGCAGGCCTGGGACCAAATGTGGTGCAGACATAGGGTGAAAACTTCCCTCCCTTGGCTCAAAGGCCCTCACACCACTCTAAGACAAAGCCATGCAGAGAGTGCTCCAGCAAGGACTGGGTCCCCACATAAGGCAAGACATGAGCCAGGTTGTTGGACAGCCAGAGGGACAAGGGCAGGGTGGCCCTAGTGGCACATTTGGGCCAGGGGGCTCAGGAATGGAAGATGGGGAGCTGAGGCCACCCATCCTGATCATTCTCTCAGATTCCCTGCCCTGGACCACAACATTATACTCACCATTTCTGGCTAACTGAACATCCTTCTTCTATACCTGCAGCAGGGTGGCACATGTCCGAGTCTAAGCCCCAAAGTCCCCAAAATGTGATCAGGCACAGAGGTCCTGGACTGTAGACTTGCCTCCTGTTTTCTCTGAGTGTCTCACTGGACAGTGCTTCAAGTTCCACCTACTTGGGTCCTGAGACAGTAGATAGGAGGAAATGACCAGTGAATGAACCCAAAACAACTTCATTAGAGACAGGGTCAGGCTCACTGCTAAAATTTCAGCATTGGGGAGTTAGAGGTAGGGCAATCATCAGTTCAAAGCCAGCCATGGCTATATGAGACCCTAGCTAAACAACTAAAACAAATTAGATAGATAGATAGATAGATAGATAAGAGATATGGACATATATTTAGAAAATCACACATTTTACTGAGCATGATGGCCCATGCCTTTAATCCTAGCACTCTGAAGGCACAGGAAGGAGGATCACTGTGTGGAAAGGGGAAATCAAGACTTCCGGTTAACATGCAGCATAGGTACCATGCCAAAGCAGCCTAGGGGGAAAAAAGCCAAAAAAAAAGAAGAAAGAAAAAAAGAAAAGAAAACAGCAAAACACACACTTTTACTAAAAAGTGAGGTGTATAGGAAATTGAAATGGCAGCAGAGAAGTAGGAGAGATCCAGAGCATCCAGAGCCCGCCTGGACCAGCAGAAGTGGCTCCGGCAGGTCCAAGTGTGGGGCTGCAGCAGTGGTGTGCCAACCAGCCACCAGGCTCAGCTTGAGCCACAGGAAAAGCCAGGTGAGGGGATTTTCCACTCACACCAGAGCTCTCCACAAACTCAAGAAATGTGAAGGGAGAACAGCAGTGAACAATGGAGGAGCAGATCACAAGGTAGAAGAACACGTGGAACAGCAAGAGAAGCAGAGCAGCATTGGCAGCCTCCCCTCCCCAACCACCAGTGCCCAGCTCCAGCGAACAGAGCAATGGTCCAGGGACCTGGCCATGCCTACTTGAACCCACAGTGCACGAAAGAGGGACCCAAGCAAGAGGGCAGCTAACTGAGACCAAAATCATCCCAAAAGGTAACTGGGATTACACCAGGTCAGTACCTGCCTAATAAACCTGGTATATATGGCCTGAGCCAGAAGTGCTAATTGCACCTTCCATATCAGGATAAATTATATGTTAAATCGAATGGATGGTCAGATTTGCCATTCTTAAATAAGCTGTATTTTGGGCTTGTTATTTGTTGCTTCTTGATTTATAGTGGCTTTGTTTCCTCTTCTTTTATACATTAGGGAAGGGTCTCACCTGGTCACAAGTTGACTTGGAACTCTCTACAGACCAGAAATCTTAACCTCCTTATTGTCAGGATTAAGGGAGTGGGTGAGGCACCACACAGCCTAAGGGACAGAGGATCTGGTTGTCGTAATACCTACTCCTGGATAAATACTCAGTGCTGTTTTTCATTGAAAGTGTACATTGTTTAGTTAAATTTTAGAAACTATATGTACTTGGTTCCACTCAGCCTACTTGAATACTCTCATAGTAGGCAAACCCAACACCTAGAGTCACTTTTGTAGATACTCTGAGAGTCTTCAGAGCCACACCTAGCACCTTAAGCCCCTACCCTGAAGATATATAACATCAGATTGATTGATACATCTCATAATACCCAGCTAACTAGAAAATCCAATCATTAAATAATCCAGGATGCAAATATATATACATTATAACACAAGAAACACCAAAAATCAAGACAATATAAATCCACCAAAAAGTATTAATGCATCAGAATGAGTTAGAGGAAATGCCTGAGAAAGATTTCAAAAGAATGATTATAAATATGTTCAAAGAACTCAAAGAAGAAATCTAAGGAAGCAAAGAAGACACAGGGCACCAATCTAATGAAATAAAGAGGTCAATACTTGACATAAATAAGGAAATAGAAACAATAAAGAAAAACCAGTTAGAATTACTAGCAATAAAGAACACAGTTAATGAAATTAAAAAACTCTGTAGAAAATCTCACCAGTACAACAGATGAAGGGAGGACAGAATACCTAAGCTGGAAGACCAGGTGGCAGATCTAATACAGTCCAACAAAGAGAAAGACAAACTAATAGAAAAATAAGAGTGGGAATTTCAAGATATTCGGGACACTATGAAAAGATCAAACATAAGAATTCAGGGCATAGTAGAAGGAGAAGAATTTCACTCCAAAGGCGTCTTCAACAAAATCACAGAAGAAAACTTCCCCCAAATTGGGAAAGAGGTGCTAATGCAGATACAGGAATCCTTTGGACACCAGTCAGACAAAACCTGGAAAGAACCTATCCTACCCATATTATAATCAAACTACCAAGCACACAAAGCAAAAAAGAAAAAAGAAAAAAGAAAAAAGAAATACTGAAAGCAGTCAGAGAGAAAAAACAAGTTACCTACAAAGGCAAGCCTATCAGGATTACAGCAGATTACTCAACACAAACTTTAAAAGCCAGAAGGGCTTGGAGTGATGTATTCCAAGTTCTGAAAGATAACAACTGTCAACCAAGGTTACTTTATCCTGCAAAGCTATCCAATCAAATAGACGGAGAAATAAGGACATTCTATGACAAAAGCAAGCTAAAGGAGTATTTGAAGACAAAACCAGCTCTACAGAAAATACTTGAAAAAAATCCTCCATGCTGAAGCAAAAGCAAAGCACACATATAAGAAACTGGATACAGGAATCCTTTAGAACACCAGCCAGACAAAACCTGGAAAGAACCTCTCCTGGCCATATTATAATCAAACTACCAAACACACAAACCAAAGAAAGGGAAAATCAAACCTGGGTCATTAGGCTATGTAGCCAAGTGCCTAAACTGCTGGGTAATCTCTCCAGCCCCTCTCAGACATTTAAAAAGGGAGTGAGACTCATACACAGAAGTGTGTTGAATATCACCATAGGGGCCTTGTCATGGCATCTGGATCCCACAGAAGCTCTTCCTTGGGAATGAAGACACTATAGACCATATAGAGTGAGCCCTTCTCACTGATCAAGCCAGTCTGGTGGTTAAATGTACTATGTCCTCATAGCCACAATTATGTGTTTGTGATTAAGCATCCTACTTAATCTTCAGCTGGAGTTGGAGGCTTGCTGGAGGACAGGAGTCACTCAGGTTGATGTTGAGGTGTATTTCTCCACAATGTCTCTCCTTCTATCCCTACTGAGGTATAAAGCTGTAACATGAAGTTGTCTGATCCTGCTATGCTTTCTTCATCATAAAAAGGTGCCCTTCAAAACTAAAGCCAAAATGAACCCTTTCTTTCAATAAATGGTATCACTGTTTTGTCCCACAATGACAAGATACCTGCTATAGGCAGGGTGTGGACTCCAGCAGCCAGAGCTATCTGTGACCATTTCTTTGACACTGGACAGACATCTGTTGTCCTGGTACCTCACTTCTGCTTCTGTTCTGTTCAGACAGTTATATGAACTGTCTAGCCCTGTTCACCCTAATACCTCAGGGCACAAGTGCACTGGGGAGATGGTGGTCAGCCTCTAAACAGAGAGAGGAAGAGGGACTACTGGAGCCAAATAGGAGGCTGAGCTATGCCTGACACTGCAAACCTCTCCCCCACTTCTGAACCATTTGAAAAATGCTGCAGGATGAACTGCCTCATACATGTGATCCTTACTGGTGAGCAAGTAAGAATTGACTATGAAGAGTTTTAAAAGTACTATAAGAAACAGGCAGAATGCACTGTGAGCACCATGAACCTGGATGAGTAGCCCCAAAGGGTACAGAGATTAGAAGTGCTCCAGCTTTCATGGTCACGGAAACATCTGGATGCTAGCTTTGGGATTTATAAATTGTAAAATTTGAAGCCTTCCTTTGGCTTCTCCAAATCTAGGGTTGGCAGACTTAGGAAGTGCAGACCATGCAGGCTCTGCTGAAAGCCCACAGCTCAGTCACAGTAACGTGTACACAACCAATGACAAGAGAACTCAACTGTAATGGCTGTGCTCTGACAAAGCTTTACTTTGATCCCTCATTGTGCCACAAATATGCCAGTGGTCATTTATGTATCAACCTTAAATAATATGGAAAACAACAAAATGGGAGCTGGGTGTGTGGCACAGCTCTATGATACCATCTATTCAGGAAGATGAAATCGAATGGAGACTTTGATGTGAACATTGGCTATGTAGAGACCTTATCACAAAAATAAGCAAATTATAAACAGGGGAAAAAAAACATGTAAAATGTCATTTGTCATTCCATTAGCACACTGGAAACAGCTTAATAGTCTGTAATTCACTAACTTAATTTTGTGTTGTTGCTGTTTGCTTATTGAGACAATATTTTTATAGTTTAGGGGCCATCCTTCTCCCTGAGACTCCCAAGTGCTGAGATTATAAACATAAGCTATCATTCTCAACTAAAAGAACAAATTTGGACTTGGGTCAGGAAGAAGAGGAAAACAGTTGCAGGGCTCCTGCCTGATCCTGCCTACCTGATCAGGCCCTTGTTCATGGGCTGGAAACTTGCAGGAGAAGGCAACAACAGCACACAGCAGAATACCAACCATGCTACCTCCAGTGTTGCAATAGGTGTTGATGGAACCCTCTAATCTGCCTAGGTTCCTTGTCAGCCAACTACTTGTCATCTCTCATTCTAAGGACACTTTTTCTTGTGTGTGTGTGTGTGTGTGTGTGTGTAGTATTTTGCAATGTGGTTTGCTTTGTGTGCTATGTGATATATATGCTGGTTGCATACATGTGTATATGCCCATGAGTCATGATGTGTGCTGGAGTCCACCAGATGGTCACCAGTGGAAAGGTTGTGTGTTCACATCCATGATTTTCCACACATTCTGACTTGACCTGGAGTCTATTACTGCCCCAAGAGCTTGCAATTTTTTAAATGTGTTTCTCCAGTCTCTGCTTTGCAGAGAACTAGAGTTAAGGATGGCCATGTAAATGTGTTTATGTTGGTCCTGGGAACGGAACTTGTTGCAGTCAGGATCACGTTGCTGGCATAAACAACTGACTAAGAGCAGCTTTTTGGTGGTGGAGGGGGGGGGGTATTTTCACTTACAGACTGGAAGGGAAGGTCCATGATGGCAGGGGGAAAAGATAGCATGAGCAGAAGGTGGACATCAGCTGCTGGCCAACATAAGGGGGACAATAGCAACAGGAGAGTGTGCCAAACACTGCAAGGGGAACCTGGCTATAACATCCATAAACGCACCCCCAACAATACACCACCTTCAGGAGGCTTTAATTTCCAATTGCCATCAGCTGAGGGGACTAGCATTCATAACACATAAGTTTATGGGGGACACTTGAATCAAACCACCACATTCTGCCCCTGGCCCCCATAAACTGATATCCATACATAATGTAAAATGCAATGCATTCAGTCCAACTTTAAAAGCACCCATTTTTTTTATCAATTCTAATGATGTTCAAATATCCCCATAGTCCAAGGTCTTTTAACTGAGCCATAACACACACAAACAAAAAATCTCCCCAAAACCCATAATGATACCAAATGGACACTCACACTGGTATTGGGCATAGCAAAGAAATATTCAGGCAATACAAGATTTAAAACAACCAGAGCAAACATCCAACTCTGTAGCTTCAAGTTCAACAATTCTAGTCAGTGACAAATCTCCAAGTCTGATAACAACTCTCTGGAATTCCAATTCTGCCCCTCCAGCTAGGCTACTCACAGTCCTGGAAAACTTCACCGGGGCCAGCAGCTCTCCTTAGCATCCATCTCATGGCTCTGTTATCTCCACTGGGTCTCCACTGCAACCTACAGTCCATCCATATGGGTTCATCATGTCTCCATGCAGGCATCCAGCAAACCTTCTTCGCACTGCCCATGGCCATTTCCAAAACATAAGACCATGTTCCAAATTCAATTAACCTCTCTTTCCTGCATTTCTTATACTCCATAATACCAGGTAGAGTGCTAATTTGCTAATCCAGGGAGGGAATAAAGCAGACTTTGAAGACCAGGACACCCCTTGAGCACTCAGACCCCTTCGAAAGAGTCTACAATATTCCTGTTGCCCCAGTGCAGGTCAGCTGACCCAATCTCAAAGATTGTAATCTTGCATAATTGCAGCTGAACAGGCAGAAGTTTCCATGCAAAGATTTCATTTCTGTGCCCCATCCCTCCACTCACAACAGTCCATTTCTACGGAAAGCAACCCTGCACAAATTCTCAGGTCAGGGGCATAACAGTAAGTCTCTCACAGAAACTGCTTGTAGCCCAGTCCACACAAAGCTCTTTCTCATCCTCATAAGCCAAACCCCACAGTCCATAGTTCTTACTTTATTCAGGTCTTTCAACTGTGACCAGAATAGTCCACCAAGCTGTATGTACAGCACTGTAAGGCATTTCTTAGGTGAAGGTTTCAAACCCTTCCACATTCCTCTTGAAAATCAACTCCAAACGGCCAAATCCACACAGGCAGGTGTCTAGCAGCAAATGACACCACTCCTTGGTACCAACTTTACTGTTGTAATCAGGTTTGTATTCCTGGCATAAAATCACCTGACCAAGAGCAGCTTTGGGGATAAATGGTGTTATTTTGGCTTATAGACTCAAGGGGAAGGACCATGATGGCAAGGGAAAACAATGGCATGGGCAGAGGGTGGACATCACCCCCTGGCCAACATAAGAGGGACAATAGCAACCAGAGAGTGTTTAAAACACTGACAAGGGGAAACTGGCTATCGTACCCAAAAGCCCACTCCCAACAATACACCACCTCAAGCAGGCTTTAATTTGCAATTGCCATCAGCTGGAGAGACGAGCATTCAAAATACCTAAGTTTATGGGGGACACCTGAATCAAACCAACAAACAACTCAAATGGTCTCTTGGGCAGCCTCAGATCCTCATGCTTTCACAGAAAATATTCCTATCTGTTGATCCATCTCTCCAAATCATGTCCTCTTTCTATACACTGAGGCTCTGATGCCAGGTAACTCAGCCTCTCACCCTTTCCAACAGCCCTCAAATCTGGACCCTTGAGATCTTGGAGTTTATGTCACCCTCATTCACACAGTGCACAGAAGATCCTGAAGTGGGACCCTCCTCTATGAAAGGAGCATAGCAGGAACTTTACCTGAATTGTTGCTAGGCAAATATTCTTCAATTATAAGCAAACTACCTTTAGTACAGAAAAAGTGATTAAACTATATAATTTTCATACAACAAAATGTTGAAGCCAACATTTTAAAACCAAACCAAACATTCAGTGTGTGCACAGACTTCCTGCAATATCAGATGTGGCACTGATGGGACGAACCTAAAATAGAGGGAATAGTAGTATATAGTTGTAGATATTGGAGATAATTCAGCTAAAATATAACACATGACATAGAGAAGTGGCTCAGCAGTTGAAGGAGCTTGCTTGCTTGCCAAGCCTGAAAGCCTAAATGACTTGCATTCAATTCACTAGTGCCCATGTAAATCTAGATACACAAAGTGGCCCATGCATCTGGAGTTTGTTTATATAGCTACAGGACCTCGCATGCATATTTCCTCTCTCTCTCTTCTTGCAAATAATTAAACATTAAAAAAATAGAAATACAAAAAAAAACAATGAATATCTAAAGAAAATATGTACTACATATTTATCAATAAGGGAAATGCAACTTAAACAATTTTGAGATTCTATACCACTTTTCTCAA
This sequence comes from Dipus sagitta, assembly GCA_036346955.1. Taxonomy (NCBI): domain Eukaryota; kingdom Metazoa; phylum Chordata; class Mammalia; order Rodentia; family Dipodidae; genus Dipus; species Dipus sagitta. Next base: position 12,310,322 of record CM070791.1, on the reverse strand, counting down.
AATGGCTATGATCAAGAAAACAGACAGATCTATCTATCTATCTATCTATCTATCTATCTATGTATAGAGAGAAATAGAGAGAGAGAGAATGGGTGCACCAGGGCCTCCAGCCACTGCAAACGAACTCCAGATGCATGTGCCCCCTTGTGCATCTGGATAACGTGGGTCCTGGGGAATAGAGCCTTGAACTGGGATCCTTAGGCTTCACAGGCAAGCACTTAACCACTAAGCCATCTCTCTAGCCCAACACACTTTTAACAATAAATGGGTCATGGAATAATTAAAAAAAGAAACTGTAAAATTCCTAGAATTGAATGATAATGAAAATACAACCTAGCAAAACTATGAGACACAATGAAGGCAGTTATAAGGGGAAAATTCATAGCCCTAAATGCCTTCATTACAAAAACAGAGAGAAACCAAATTAGTGACCTGATTGTCCACCTAAACACAGTGGAAAATCAAGAAGAATCCAAATCACAGAGCTCCAGATAGAAAGAAATAATCAAGATTTGAGAAGAAATTGATGAACTGGAAACCAAGAAAACAATTTTAAAAATTCATGAAACAAAGAGCTGGTTCTTTGCAAAAAAAAAAAAAAAAAAAAAAAGATTGACAAACCCCTGGCCAATTTGATAAAGCTAGAAAACTAGAAGCCTCAAATTAACAGAATCAGAAATGAAAAAGGAGAGGACACAACAGACATCAATGAAATTGGAAGAATCATCATGTCATAATTCCAAACCTCTACTCCACAAAACTGAATAATCTGGAAGAAATGGAGGAATTCCTAGACACTTACCACCTACCAAAACTAAACTCAGAGCAGATTAATCTCCTAAACAAACCTCTCACAACCATGGAGATTGACAAGGTAATCAAAACCCTCCCCTAAAGAAAAGTCCAGGACCAGATGGCTTCTCAGCTGACACATAACTTTTCCCATATAAATGACTACTGCCTCCAAAATGCACAACACACAATCTTCATGGGGTGTACATGCATCCCCAACAAGGAAGGCATATTCAAAAAAGGGGCAGGGAGGTTGGAAAGGGTGATACCAACATGGGTTGTTTGCATACTAAATATTTCCTTGTCTAATAAAAATAAATTTTAAGTGCTGGAGGGATGGCTTAGCAGTTAAGGCATTTGCCTGCAAAGCCAAAGGACCCAGGTTCAATTCCCCAAGACCCACATTAGCCAGTGAACAAAGGGGGCACATGCATGTGGAGATCATTTGCAGTAGCTGGAGGCCTTGGCATGCCCATCCTCTCTCTCCCTCTTTCTCTGTCAAATATAAAAATAAAATATTTTTTAAAAATAAATTTTAAAAGAGGCTGATAATGGGAAAATAGAGACATGTTGTTTTATATAAAGGAATCTACATATACAACCTACACAAACTATGCCCAGTGTTAACTTTTGATCTAGATATAATCTAAACAGAGATTCAGAGGAATGAAAGGGCTATTAGCTTTGGTGTATATGAAACCCTCACTATATTGAGAGAAGAGACCATAAGTCCATAAGGAGACATATAGAACCAGTAACACCATAAATCTGAGAGTCATGTCTCATTACTTGACCAAAAAAATGAAATGATTGCCTTTCTTTCCCTTCCATATTTACTGTTAGCTATAGATGAAATATAGGATATCTCTAAGAATCCTTTCTTATCCCAAATTGTCAGCTTTCTCTCTCAATACAGCACAGGTTTAAGGATTAGTTCCTGTCTTTGCTCACTTGCCTTTGAAAGTAAAAGTATCAAGGACTGAATTCTGGTTTCAGAAACACAGCATGACTGATAGAGATGACAGTTGTAGGAATAAAAGTGAGAAGATTCTGAAGTCAACAACCAGTAGGCTGAGAGGGAAATGATGGAACAAAGACTTCATACACAAAGCCAAGGTCCCATGCATTAGACCCTCAAGAGATAGATGCATCAGAGTCCTGAGCAAAGTCCCTCCTTCACAGGCAGTTAGAGCTTGGCTTCCTGTTTCTCCACCTGGTTACTTCTTCCTCCACATCACCATGATAACCAGACCACAGTTTAGAGGAGGACCAACCCAGCACCAATTTCCAGAATAGGGAAGGTGGGTTGAGAATGGATACTCATACAGCACAAGACCTGTGCTTCTCCTCCCTATAAGGAAGAACACATCTACATACTTCTATCCTGGTGTTTTGAATTCCACACACTCCATGTCCAGTGTTTGCTTTTTCAGATCCTATTGCCAACTCAGAGTGCCATCTCCAGAGTAGACTTCCAGGGCCCAGCTTCCCAGGATATCCTCACTGTGAGAAATGGGGTACTGGTTTTGTTTATCTTTGGAGTTCTACCCACTGGCTGTCTCCTTTCTCCTGTCCAGGTGGCTGGGAAGCTACACCATGCATGTAATTTTCATGTAGGCCCTATGGTACCCTGTCTGTTGCCTTATACTTGGGCTATATGATTCAGGCCACGTTGTTGACTATATCAGAAAACATCCTTGTTCAGGGAGGTTTGATGTGTGCCATTTCAGGAACTTGAATAGGTCTCACACACCCACATATTAAATAAGTGGTCTAAGGAGATGGTTAAAGGTACTTCCTTGCAAGCGTCACAGCTCCAGTTCAGTTCCCCACCATCCACATAAGGCGCATGCACACAGCATACCAACTCCAAGGCAGTCAGAAGTGGAGACCGGAGAACCCAGAAGCTTGCAGGTCAGTGAGAATGGTGCATATGAAGCAGCAAAATAAACAACAACATACTTAATAAAATAAGTGAAACCTTGTGTCCAGCAAAGTGGAAGTTGTCTGCAGACCTCCTCATGTTCTCCGTGGCATGCGTGTGCCCAGACATACACAAGATACTTGAATCAAATCACTTCTCTCTTTAATGTCATCTTCTTCTAAATTCTTATATACAGCCTAAGCATCACATTAACCAACAAATCTGAAGATCTGACTCATGTAACAGGTTAAGCATCTCTGTGCCTGTTGTTCCTTTCAATTAAGTACCTAACCTATTCTTCCCTTCATGAAGTGTCAGGCACTTACTGACACCAGCCTGCCCTTCCCAAACTGTCATCTCTTCACAGGTCTAGTGACTGCTCTAACATTCTCCATCTGCCTATCACCATGTGCACCTTAGGTAGACCCACCTTTTCCCAAATTAGAGTGAGCTTATTAAACTTAGGACATTCCCAATTTTATTAATCACACTCAGTAGTGTTGGATATTTGTTTCTCACACCCCAAAAAGCTTTTAAATTTTTGAGTTAAGGCCAGAGGCTAGTAAAGCCAAGACTTCGCTTATTCTTCCTGCTTTTCCTTCTATCATTTAGTACCTAACACTGCTTATTTTTATTTTCTGTCCATATACCCAAGAAAATGAAGGCAATGTCTGTAACCACATCACACTGTGATTAGAAAATTGGCATGGAGAGTTGAAGACACTTGTGGGTGGCACGCTGGAGCTGGCTTTGGACTATGGCCAGGCCTATCACCAGGAGTCCTAGCAGTGCCACTGGGGAACTCACATGGCCCCTCTACCTCGCCTGACCCTCCTACCTGATAATGAGAGGTCTCACTTGCAAGCAGGTCACCATGGTCACCTCCTCTACCATCATCTCACCAAATAAAGGCTCAGGAAAATGATCTCTGCTGCTACCTCTTCACCATTTGCGCCTCCCCACCTTAAGTTTACAATTTGCCCAATGTTCTGGTAGAGCTGCAGCATTGTGACATCATGGACTGTTCCACCTGCCCCAGGCATGGGGGAGGGGAGGCAGATGCATCCACCATTCCTAAAGGGAGGGCTGCTTACAGAAGTGAGTTGGATGCAGCTGTGCTGAAGCAGGGACTTTGCAGTTCACAGGGATCCTTCCTCCCACCTACTCATAGAGCAGATGCAGGAATCCTGGGACCTGAGGAGGCCTCGTGGGACTGGTGACTCCTGGATCTGTGGCCAGATCCCACATGTCCACTGTGTGTGACTGACAACACTGTGGTCAACCCACAGGGACTGACTGCACTCAGACCTGAGTTCTGCAGCCCTGTCCTGCTTCCCTTGCTCTTCCTTCCTTTGGTCTTCCCTTCCTCATCTTCCATTTCCCTTTTTTCTCCCTTCCTTCTTCCTCTCCTGCTCTGCGGCCTTCCTTGCATTCCTCTTTCCCTCCTTCCTTGTTTCCCTCCTTCAGTCCCGCCTTCCTTCTTTTCTTCTTTCTTTCCATTCTTCTCCCTTTTCCTTCCTTCCTTTCTTCTTCCTTATCCGCCCTTTCCCATTTTACCTTCCCACCTTCATTCCTTCCCTCTATTCTTCACCCTTTCTCCTTTTCGTTCCTTCCTTTTCCCCTTTATCCCCTCTGTCCTTTCCCCCGTTTTGCTCCCTGCCTCCCTTTCCTCTTTCCTTCCCTTCCTCCCTTTACCTCCCTGGCCCCTTGCCTTTGTGCTGTTGTGTTTTGAGACAGGGTCCAGACTTGCCCTCATCTCTCGACCCTCCTACCTCAGCCTCCCACTAGGGTACAGGAGTGCACCGCACCTAGCTTTTGGGGGAGGAGGCATGAGTGTGTGTGTGTGTCCCATCCCAGGTTCCTTGCAGCACCTCCCAGAGTCCCCGCGGCCCCTCGCGGTCCTCCTACCTGCTGCGGAGCGCTCTCACTGGCGCACAGACCCGCCATAGCCGCCTCCTCCACCATTCCGCAGGACAGTCTCAGGAAAGCCGCTTCCTCCGCATAGCTCACACCATCCACCTTTCAGTTTACAGTTTGCTGAGGCTTTCCCGGGCCTCAGACACGCCCCTGCCGCCTCCTCCGCCCGCTGAGCTGCGGAAGAGAGGTTCAGGAGAAAGAACTCCGCGCTCCGCCTTTTTAAAGCTTACAATTTCCCTAAGGAGGCTCTGCCTGCGGCGCAGCACTGTGACGTCACGGAACGTTCCACCTGCCTGTGATGCGGGGGAGGCCGGAGCCGTCCACCAGTCTGGAGGGGAGGGGGCGGCTGGCAGAAGAGTAGGGTTCAGCTAGACTGGAGCAGGGACTTTGCAGCTAATAGAGCTTGTGCGCCCCCCGAACACTCAGTGAGCAGAGGCAGGGGCTCCTGAGACCTGAGGTGCAGCTGTGTGTACTGACAGACCACCAGCTTCCACCAACCCAAGGACTAAGTAAGAATGTCATCAGATAGCATCCGAAGCCCATGATGATTTCCCTGCTTTGCTAAAACCCACCTACCTGATGGTCAACCAATGTGTTTGAACAGCGCCTTGATTTATGACTTGATTTATGTAACAATAAAACTTCATGAAACTCTTAACACATTGGAACATGGAATTTTGGTTAACCTAAATCTGTGTTCCTGGACCATGGTCACTCATATTTGGCTCTAGACTAAAAAATCTCTAATCTCCTGTGAGGTGAGAGCTGTGTTGAAAGATTACCAATAAATACAACTAACCTGCTTCTTTGGCTTCTGTACAATTGCTTGCTTTACCTAGACATAAGGACAACCATTTTATGAAGGAAAAGCATGTTATACGTGACTTTCTGCAGTACGTAGACACTGGGGTGAAGCTACTGTGCTTCTGTGTTTTGTTTTTCCTGAAAACCTGTCCTTTGTCCTTCCCTTCATCAGAAAATTGTGGTTGGACAGAAGTGCCCCTAGAGGCCACTTTTTCACAAAAAAAAAAAAGAGAATGCCCACATAGAAAAGTCCAGATAACCAAATGAATTGAAATAGGAGAAATTGATTTCTATAAAATATTCATTAGCACACAAAGGGACAGAAATGTGACCATATATCACATACAAGTTAAACGCAGTAGTTTTCAACAGATCACTCTTTGTAACCTCCCCCTCCCCCACTTCCTACCTTCGGGACTCTTGGTGATGTCTGAAGATAGTTTTGGTTGTCACATACAGTGAGTAAAGAGGTTCCTAATACCAAGACCTTTGTGCTATCCCCTCCTCTGCCACAGACTGGAGACCTATTTGCTCCTGGCCAATAGTTCATGCAGCGTGGGAGAGATGGCTCAGCAGTTAAGGTGCTTGCCTGCAAAGCCTAAGGACCCAGGTTCAATACCACACACATATGCTTGCCACACATACATGCACATACAACTTTCTGAAAAAGAGTGGATTTTGTTCATAGCATTGGAGACCTTGATACTGGTAAGTAACTTCTAGTGCAGAGGTGGATTCTTGACAACACAGTGTGGTAGGGACCTCCACTCTCAATTGTGCTACAGTGGATACGCCTACTCTAAGATTTCCATCATTTACTGTGGACAACTTTTTCTAGCCAGTGGTAACCAGCCAGGAGGAACTTTGCCTTACAAGGAACATCAGCCTGAAGCATTTTGAGGTGTCCCAGTAGAACTGCAGCTGTGCACATTAACATTCAGCAATGCAAATATTCCAAAATGCAGGCAAAGGAGAAATAATTATAGACATCCAAATATCCACAGCACGAACACTGAGAAATCTGGGCCTAGATGAACAGTAGGTGCTCCATCATAATCCATGTTGTCACTTTCTGTGGTAGCAGAGATAGACAACCTCGGGCTGCAAATACCAGTATTTGTCTTGACAACTTCCATGACACGGAAAGAATACATCCATGTGTTTCTGATTAGATTAGATCCTTTGTGTGTGTGGTGTGCATATGTGGGGGTATGGAAGCATGTACATGTGTTCATGCATGTGTGTGCAGATGATCGTGCATTGAGTGCATGTATGTGGTGGGGGGCCAGAGTGAATGTTGAGTGCCTTCCCTTCCCCCCTTTTTGTTCTGAGGTGGGCTATCACTCTAGCTCAGGCTGACCTGAAATTCACTAGGTAGTCTCAGGGTGGCCTCGAACACATGGCAATCCTCCTACCTTTGCTTCCCGAGTGCTGGGATTAAAGGCGTGCACCACCATGCAGGCTCCTTTTTTTCAATATTTAATTTAATTAATTTTTTTTGAGAGAGAGAGAATGGATGTACCAGGGCCCCCAGCCACTGAAAACGAACTCCAGATGCATGTGCCACCTTGTGCATCATGCTTTATGTGGGTGCTAGGGAATAAAACCCAGGTCCTTTGACTTTCCTGGCAAGTGGCTTAACTGCTGAACATTCTCCCCAGCCACTTTCCCTGTTTCTTTGAGCCAGGGTCTCTCTCTTAACCTGGAGCTCACCAACTGAGGTAGAGGAGCCATTGAAAGACTGAGGGATCTGTCTTGTGTGTCTCTCTTATGCTAGGATTACTGGCACCCTATTGTGCATGGCTTCTATGTGGATATTGCAGATCCAAACTCAGGTTCTCATGGTCATGTGGCAAGCCTGTTACCTACTGAGCAATCTTCTTAACACTGAAGTACACTCTTATAATTGTTTTATTACATGATTCTTGTTTATGTAAGAGTAAGAGAGAGAATTGGAGCACCAGGGCCTCCAGCCACTTAAATTGAACTCCAGAAGCATGCAAATCTTAGTGTGCATGTGTGACTTTCCACACTTGCATCACTGTGTATGGCTTACATGAGACCTGGAGAGTTGAACATGAGTCCTTAGGCTTTCAGGCAAGCACCTTAACTGCTAAACCATCTCTCCAGCCCAATGTCATGATTCTTCATTGTTAGTGATCCAGCTGTGTGTATGGCATAAATCAAATATTATAAGTCTTTGTAGTGGGGTGTGGTGGTACATGCCTTTAATCCCAGTACTCAGGAGGCAGAGGTAGGAGGATCATGATAAGTTCAAGGCCAGCCTAAGACTACATAATGAATTCAACCTATTAAGTACCCCCTCCCTTCCTTTGTCTACCCTTTATATCTCTTTCCTAGATTACTGGCCTTTGATACTGAGTTTTCTTCCTACTCACACAGAAGTCCAATCATCTCTAGCTAGGATTCACATATGAGAGAATATGAAACGTTTGGCTTTCTGGGCCTGGGTTACCTCAGTATAATCCTCTCCAGATCCATCCATTTTCCTGCAAATTTCATAACTTCATTTTTCTTTACCACTGAGTAGAACTCCATTATGTAAATGTGCCATATTTTCATTATCCACTCGTCAGTTGAGGGACATCTAGGCTGGTTCCATTTCCCAACTATTGTGAATTGAGTGGCAATAAACGTGGTTGAGCAAGTATCTCTAATGTAGTGAGATGAGTCCTTAGGGTATATGTCTAGGAGTGCTATAGCTGGGTCATATGATACATCTACTTTTAGCTGTGTTAGGGACCTCCACACTGATTTCCACAATGCTAGACCAGATTGCATTCCAACCAACAGTGTATAAGGGTTCCATTTTTTCTGCATCCTCACCAGCATTAATGGTCATTTGTTTTCATGATGCTAACCAATCTGACAGGAGTGAGATGGAATCTCAACGTAGTTTTAATCTGCATTTCTCTGATGACTAGGTATATTGAACATTTTTAAAATGTTTATAGGACATCCGTAATTCTGCTTTTGAAAACTCTCTATTTAGTTCCATAGCCTATTTTTAATTGGGTTGTTTGATTTCTTATTTTTTAATTTTTGAGTTCTTTGTATATCCTAGATATTAGTGCTCTAGATTTATAGCTGCCAAAGAATTTTTTTCCCATTCTGTAGGTTGCCTCTTTGCTTTATTCACAGTGTCCTTTTCTGTACAAAATCTTTGTAATTTCATGAGGTTGCAGTGTTAATCTGTGGTTTTTATTGCCTGAGTAATTAGGATTATATGGAAAATAAGGAATTCTGAACATGGAAGGAACGTAAAATTACAAAATACAAGATAAAGATAGCCACATAGAATTCAAGGAGGGAGACCTGGCAAAAACAGTGGCTTTTTTTTTGGGGGGGGGGGTTTCAAGGTAGGGTCGAACTCTTGGCAATCCTCCTACCTCTGCCTCCCGAGTGCTGGACTTAAAGGTGTGTACCACCACGCCCAGCAAAACGTTCCTTTTTTGTGTCTTTTTTTTTTTTATTTCTTCAGGTAGGGCCACCCAGGCTGACTTGGATTTCACTATGTAGTCTCAGGCTGGCCTCAAACTCACAGAGATCCTCCTACCTCTTCCTCCTGAGTGTTAGGATTAAAGTTATGCTCCACAATGCCCAGCCTACATTCCTTTATTCGACAGTCCTCAGGAAGAAATATCTTGCAGTCATCAACATGACCTGGTATCACAACTGTAATTCATTTCTTTTCAGGCAAGATAATTGCACATCTGTGCATATATGGCTGTGGTCCTTATAACCTTCTCCTAAGGGGCTGGAGAGATGGTTTATCAGTTAAGACGCTTACCTGCAAAACCTAGCGACCCGGATCAATTCCCCAGTACCCACGTAAAGCCAGATGCAGAAAGTGATGCATGTATCTGGAGTTCCCTTGCAGTGGCTAGAGGCCCTGGTCTGCCCATTCATTCTGCCTCTATTTCTCTCCTCAGAAATAAATAAATAGTTTTCTTCTAGACTGTTTTCTCTGGGACCTAGCACCCTCCAAGAAGAATCACGATTGCATTGCACAATCGCAAAAATCTTACAGTAATGTCTCTAAAGTGATTGTAATTGAACATACACTAAGCTTTAGTTACCAGGTCTTCACCTGCCCTGTTTCCTTGGGAACTCACATTCTGCACCTGAGGAAACTGGCAGAGACATTTACCACTTATCAAAGAACATATGTTAGGTCAGCACAAAATGCAGCTACAGCAGGAGGGCAAAGTGAGTCATCCACAGTCCTCAAGAAATTGTCCAGCCATTCTCTCTCCCCTGCCTAACAAGTCTCCAAGTTTGGATTTACTGCTTCCCCCAACCCCGCCATCTCTCACTGGGTAACTTCTGGTCTCACACTATGGCTAATGTAAAGAACAGAGATTTACTGGCCCCCAAAAGAAATCCTGCCCTTCCTCACCTTCCCTCAACTGAAGAGCCTATAAAGACCACTATCTGTAAACCCCAGACTGACTGCTCACTCTTGAGAGTCAGTCCTGGCAGCTCGAGGTTCTGCCCCCCGCCCCACCGAATAAAAACTTCCATCTTTGCCTCCATGTCTACTTGCAATCCCAACTTATCTAATCAGTCCCTCACTTCTTTAAAAATAAAAAAAAGTATTTATTTACTTGAGAATGAAGGAGGCAGAGAGAGAGAGAAGAGAAAGAATGGGTCTGCTGGAGCCTCCAGCTACTGCACACAACTCCAGACACACACGCCACCATGTGCATCTGGCTTCACGTGGGTCCTGGGGAAGGCTTCACAGGGAAGCGCCTATTTAAGAGAGAAACTGGCAGAGAGAGAGAGAGAGAGAGAGAGAGAGGGAGAGAGAGAATGAGAAAGAGAGTGCTGGGTGTGCCAGGGCCTCCAGCCACTGCAAACCAACTCCAGATGCCACCATGTGCATCTGGCTTTATGTGGGTCCTGGGGAATAGATCCCATGTCCTTCAGGGAAGAACTTTCCCTTTCCCAATTCAAGCTCTGCACCTGTCCCCCAGAACACGCGTTCAAACACTGAAGGACCCTGGCTAAGCAGACCAGCTTGTTTCTGTGCGTGGAAATAAATAAATAAATAAATGCTGTGAGTGAGGGGCATAGCGAGAAAGGAAGAACTGCTGCGGGTGGGCGCCTGTGCAGAGCTGGTCCAGGCCTGGTTGCGCACCTGCGTGGCTATGGCTTTGAGGCACGGCTGGAGGAGCGCCTCGTGTGGAATCGCCCGCTAAGGGAACGCATGCGCAGTATGGTGCGAGGGCAGGGTGGGGGGTGGGGGGACAATGTGTGGAACGTGCAGGCTGAAGGAACGCATGCGCACTACAGTGTGAGGGCGCAGCGACACCGTGTGGAGCACGTGGGCATGGAGGTAGTGGAAGGGCGTCGCGCATACGCAAGGCGGCTCCGGGTGAACAGGGAGGCGCGCACAACCCTTCCCCGCCCCCAGCCGCCCCTTGGTAGCTGAGGAGGCTCCTGTGCCAGCCTGTCACTCACCTCCGTCTTCGCCGTGGACGGAGTACTTCTGGGTGAGCAGCTTCCGGCAAAGGCTGTCCCTGGGGAGGGGCTGACAGCGAGGACCCTCGGCCCGCTTCCGCTGGGACGGGCACGTGGGCTCGCAGTCCCTTTGCGGCTACTCGGCCCATGGGCAGTGACCATCCCAGCCCTGGCTGCGCCCCTTCTTCCCCCTCCAGACCCACCCGTGCCTCAGTTTCCCCATCTGCATAATAACCCACAGACTCACCTACCCCCCATCTACCCCACACCCCTCTCTCCTATCCCACCCGTGCCTCAGTTTCTCCTTCTGTAGAATAACCTGGAGGGTTACCTTCCCTCCTTCCTCTCCCTTCCCTATCTCCTTCCTAACCCACTGGTGCCTCAGTTTCCGGGTCTGCAAAACAACCAACAGGGTTACCTGGCCACCTGCTCCACAGGTGCTGTGAGGTTGCCTGGCACCTTGGTCATAGCAAGTCAACACTTTGCCCCATCATCTGGCAATGTTTCTTGTGATATTTGGGGTTGGGGGGGGATAGAGAGAGTGTGTGTGGGTGGGGTGAATGGGGTGGTGTAGCCTGTGTTCAGAGTGTTTGTCAGGGGGTGATGGGGTGTGTGGCCTGGTGTACCAGTATGATGTGGGAATGAACACTCCAGGGCCTCCAGTGAGGGCAAATGAATTCCAGACGCATGTGCCACCTTATGCATCTGGCTTATGTGGGACCTGGAGAATTGAATGTGGGTCCTTAGTGAAGTACTCAGGAATCAGATGGGTGCCATGACAGGCTTCAGAGTCCTCAGTAGACCTAAGTTTCTATTTCCCAGCAAGGTCTACTTTTTATTTTCTGGTAAGGGTGGGTTTAAGAGTTACTGGAAACTGGTTATGCCATACATTCCTGTAGTCATAGATAACTTTAACTCCCCTAGCCCCTGCCCACCAACTTTGCCCACCAGTATCCTAAGCCAATCAGAAGAGTACAAGTGCAGTTATTGTTTAAATCAACCAATCATGTACCCATCCCCTTCTTCTTTGCTCAAATCCCTTTAAAAACCCTACCCTCTTGCTACTCGAGGCTCTTGTATGGATCCACTGCATGGGTGAAGTCAAGAGTCTGAGCTTAAGCCTGAAATAAAGCTCCTTGCCCTTGCATATGTTTTTGATTCTCCTTGGTGGTCACTGGGGGTGCTGAGAACTGAGCATAACATTTGGGGGCTTGTTGCGGATTCCCTCAGAGACCCCCGAGGACCACCAACACTTGGAGCTCAGATTGCCAGCTGGTAATTGTGCTTCTGTGCTGTGATTCTGTGTTTTGTCTTTCCTGAAAACTTGTCCTTCATTCTTCCATTCATTAGAAAATTGTGGTTGGTCAGACACACCCCTGGAGGCCACTCTGTCTGGACAGCGGGTCCTGAACCGCAAGAGGCTGTAGTTTCAATTTTGGTTTTGTAGTTGCTAGCCAGCTGAACTTTTTAGCTGTCTCTTTTTCCTTTTCTTTGTTGTAATTACTATTTGTGTGATTGGACAGATGGGACAGACGCAGACTGCCCCACTTTCTTTACTGACAGACCACTTTCAGGATGTTAAAATTAGGGCCCCTCAGAGTCAAGCCCTGGACCTGGAGGCCACAGTGTTCCCCTCCGGGTTATGGGGGCCCCAGACCAAGATGGTAATCAACCACATCACTACTGGTCATTCACCACTAGTGATCTTTATAATTGGAAAATGCAAACTCCTAAATTTTCCAAAAAACTGCAGGGATTTATGGACCTTTTGGATTCTATTATTTTCACCCACCTACCAACTTGGGATGATTGTCAACAATTGCTACAGATTCTCTTTAATACAGAGAAAAGAGAACAAATCCAAACTGAAGTCCAGAAATTGGTTCCAGGCACTGATGGGAATCCCACCAATAACCAGGCTATCATTGATACCTTCTTCCCTTTGACTAGACCAGACTGGGATTTCAACAAGGCAGCAGATAAGAAGAGAGCTGCTCCACTTTCTCCCAGGAGAGATTTTCTCTCTTCACACACTCACCCATCCCCAGTTGCCTGGATGCCTTTGGGGTGAACTGTGGCCGCCGCCCCCCTCCCCAGCAAAAATCCAAAAACCCATAGCTGGTGCCTGAACAAGGACCTTATGAGATGGACAGGATAGGTGAGTGCTCTCCCAGAGGGACTGGGAGACATCATCCCATGTGGGCTTGCCTTTATGTTTTTGAGGGCTGGCAGGTTTCTCTTTCTCCTCCTTTATTTTCAGTCCACGCAATCGCGCGGGACCAGACACAACTAACTGGCAACTGATGTCTCTTGGCCAAGGCCACTCTTCAGTATTGACTGAAGGCCACCCATCCTCTGCCTGGACCCTGACAGCCTGTTGGGTGTTGTCAAAAACCCTCTATTTATCTCTGTGTGGTGGTTTGAATAGAACAGATGGACCCCAATATATTCAGTTATTTGTTTGTAGTTTGCATTCTGCAACCACCTGGCTGGAGGCAATGTCACTGGGTGGATCTTTAGGTGTGGTGGTGGGTTACAGATTTCAATCTAAAGATATGCAAAGTGTGCCTAGCTGGAGTTCCTGAAGTGTGTTGTGCTGTGTGGCTTTTTGGCTTTTGGCTTGTACTTCTCTCTCTCTCTGCTTGGTCCTGTGAAGGCAGGCCAGCTTCTTCTGCCATTTATGGAACTTCCCCTGGAATTGTAGGTTTCAATAAATATCCCTTCCTCCATAACTGTGCCTGGTCTGGAAGTTCATCTCAGGGAACCTGAATCTGTCTGCTACACTCTGACACACACACACAAAAAAAACCCAGTAACACATCAACCTCTTAAAAGCCTGTAGGACAGGCCACTGGCCTCTTAAACTTGTGGACAGGCTCACACCCAGACCTTTGGGGAATCCCCCCACCCTGTGCTAATCAGCCCTCGGGAATGTTGCCCTCTGGTCTTGGCATTTCTAATCTTTTCTGTCATGGGTAACATTGCCTCCGGCCAATATATATATATATCAGATTCATGTAATAAGAGCTCTTCTGAAAGTTAAGGAAATTAAGCTTTCCCAGAGGGAGGCTGGCTCCTTTTGGGAAGAAGTCCTCCAGGTAATTTCTGGATTTCTGGGCATCCACATGGCCCAGACATGTGGACCCGCATAGCTTATCTGGCTAGGAAAGTAAAAGTTCAGGAAGGAAATTTCCACTCACTCCCTTTAAGCAGCGAGACTGCAAGCCAAGTGCTCCAAAGCGGTCAGAGTCAGGTGGCAGACAGACAATGGTGCCTCTGCCCATGCAGATGCCATGTCTCCAACTCCTCTCCAAGTGGCCCCAAGCAGGATCCCCCTTTTATTCCCAGTGGCCTCCCAGCAGTCCGGGAAGCCCCCTCTTTCCCAGTGGTCCCCTAGTGGGACCCCTCCTTCAGTGGCCTCCCAGTGGGCCGCCTTCTTCAGAGGCCTCCTGGCAGTCCTGGAGGCCCCCCTCTTTCCCTAATGGTCAAAGGTACCACCCCTTTCCCCTTCAGGTAGCCAGAATCCTTGGCATCCTGGCAGACTTCTTGGCCATTACCTCCACGTGTACTAGACCGGACCCCTGGTGAGTGCTGAGAATAGGTCAGGCCTGATCTAAGGTGTATGAAAGCCCTGCCCAGCAACTGCACTGCACCAAAAAGTGGCAAGAAAGAAAAAAAAGAGTCATGTTTAACTACAGCCTATAAAGAACTGAAGTTTTACATAAAAAAGTGTCATACTTTGTTACATGATATAAATATTGCTGAATTTATATTTTAGTCAACTTCAAACTACATAGAGGATTAGTAAAAACAACAGAATTCTATCTAAAGGGGTAACTTATAATTTGTCAGGTTTTTTTTTTTTTTACTGTGATGTTCATTTCTTTTTTTTTTTATTTTTTTATTAGTCAGTTCTGTATTCAGCAAATACAGTCAGTTTGGTACCATTATTAGGCTCATCCGTGACCTACCCCCTCCCCTTGGCCCCTCCTTGTTGAGGTATACGGGTCTTGCATTGTGGAGTTAGCCCACAGTTATGGGTAAGCTAAATGTCTCTGCATATCATGACCCAACATGTGACTCTGACATTCTTTCCGCCCCCTCTTCCGCAAAATTTCCCTGAGCCATGTTGGGTTCATTTTTGGTCTGCTTCAGTGATGAGGTGTTGGGGGCCTCTGAGGCTCTGGCTCTCTGATTTGGTGGGAGTTGATTTTTCTCTGTGCTGATCTCCTTCCCCCTTGTGCTGGTGTCCGGTTCATCAGGAAAACAGCCCCCTTGCTTGTTTCTCCAATTTTTCTTAGTTTCAGCCGGGGCCCTTTTGAGGTATGATGGGGTGGCTCTCTCCTTAGGATCTACATCTATCTGAAAAAGAGAAGCAGATTCTCCAACGGAGAGTAAGTTAGCACCAGGACAAATGAGATAACCCTTGCTTTTTTTTTTTTTTTAATAGAGAATTTAATAGGTGTAGGCCCTCTTGTAGCCCACAATTGATGGTAGCTTGATAATGGAGAGTGGGCTTATGTTTGGATACGGTTCTGACTTGTTTCCCAGCTCCAGCTATGGGTCCCATACCAGTGAGGGGATCAGTTAGCCAAATTGAGAGCAGTTGGTTCCCCACCATGGCTGTGTGCCACCACTGCACTTGAGTGGGCATCACAACAAGTTATTTGCTGCTAAGTAGGTTAGACCATGCGTTGCTTCGATAGATATTGGTCAATTTCCCCCAGTCGCCCATGTAGCACCTTCTGGCACTAGACGCGCTGACTGTCTGGGGACTGACTCTCATCCAACTTCCAGCCATGCCATTCTAATTTGCATGTCAATCACATAAGGTATCTTCAGCAGTAGGGTCTTACCACTAACTTTGGTGGGTCATCAAGTACTCTGACAGAAATCTGTCTGTCTTTTAGGAAACCTTGTAGGTCTCTCTGATCAAAAGCTCATTGTGGATGATAGCCCCATGCTGGATCTTGGAGTTACAGGTCAGTGCCCAATAAGAAAATGAGGAAAAAGATAACTAATATACAAGAGTTAGAGATAAGAGAGAGAGAGACAGGGAGAGGGGAAGTGAGAGAGGGAAGATGTAGGAGATTAAAGTTAGTCTTAATCTTACCCTCTCCAGTGTCTTGTGGTTCAGATGTTCCCTGTAAGGGCCTGGTGAAGGATCAGCCATTTGGTCTGTCTTTTAGTAAGCAGAAGATTATGGTACCATTGTTGTTTGGGTCTAGATTTGTGTTTCCCACCCCTTTGATGCCTTCCCCTCCCTCCCCTTCCATCATAGTGTCTAATCTAGGAGATGCTTGCTGGGTATGTAAGGTATCTTCGGTAGATTCAGGTTAGGTGCTGTAGATGAGTGAGACTATGTGGCGACTTTTTTTTTTCTGTGATTGGGTAAGTTCACTGAGAATGATCTGTTCCAGGTTCAACCATTTTTCCTCAAATTTCATTGTGTCATTTTTTCTTACTGCTGCATAGAATTCCATTGTGTAGATATACCACATCTTAGTTATCTATTCTTCTAGTGATGGACATCTGGGTTGATTCCAGCTCTTAGCTATTACAAATTGAGCCGCTATAAACATGGTTGAGCAAATCTCTTTAGTCTGTGGTTTGAAGGTTATAGGGTAGATGCCCAGTAAGGGAATAACTGGGTCTGTTGGTATCTCTATACTCAGCTTTTTCAGAAGTCTCCATATTGCTTTCCAAAGTGGTTGTGCCATCCTACATTCCCACCAACAGTGGATGAGTGTTCCTACTTCTCCACATCCTTGCCAGCATTTATTTTTATTTGATTTTTTGATGCTTGCTATCCTTATTGGGGTAAGGTGGAATCTCATAGTTGTTTTGATTTGCATTTCTCTGATGATTAGGGATGCTGAACATTTTCTTAAGTGTATGTTTGCCATTTCTATTTCTTCCTCTGTGAACTGCCTGTTCAGCTCTTTGCCCCATTTTGTGAGTGGAGTGTTTGACTTCTTACTGTTTAGATTTTTGAGTTCTTTGTGGATTCTAGGGATTAGTCCTCTATCAGTTGGATAACCCACAAATACTTTCTCCCATTCTGTGGGTAATCTATTGTCTTTGCTTATTGTATGCTTGTCTGTAAAGAAACTCTTCAGCTTCATGTGGTCCCATTGGTTGAGTGACGGTTTAAGTTCATGAGCTACTGTGGTTTTGTTCAGGAAGTCTTTTTCCATTCCTATATCATGGAATGTACTTCCTAAATTTTCTTCCAGTAGTATTTGAGTTTCTGGTCTTATATTGAGATCTTTGATTCATTTGGACTTGAGTGTAGTGCATGGTGAAATGTGTGGGTCAAGTTTCAGTTTCCTACATATGGTTATCCAGTTTGTCCAGCACCATTTGTTGAAGATGCTGTCTTTTTTCCAGCCTATATTGTTTGGGCCTTTATCAAATATCAAGTAGCTATAATTGCTTGACCCAAAGTCCGGGTCCTCAAGTCTATTCCATTGATCTATAGTTCTGTTTTTATGCCAGTACCATGCTGTTTTTATTACTATGGCTTTGTAATATAGCTTTGGATCAGGTATGGTGATGCCTCCAGAGGTATTTCTTTTGCTGAGGATATGTTTGGAAATGCGAGGCCTTCTGCCTTTCCATATGAAATTTGAGATCATTTTTTCTATCTCTGTGAAGAACACTGTGGGGATTTTAATTGGTATTGCATTAAATCTGTAATTTGCCTTTGGTAGGATTGTCATCTTCACAATGTTAATTCTGCCTATCCAGGAACATTGGAGGTCTTTCCATTTTCTCAAGTCTGCCTCAATTTCTTTTTTGAGTGTTTTTATGTTTTCATTGTATAGATCTTTCACTTCCTTGATTAACGTTATT
This sequence comes from Dipus sagitta, assembly GCA_036346955.1. Lineage (NCBI taxonomy): Eukaryota > Metazoa > Chordata > Mammalia > Rodentia > Dipodidae > Dipus > Dipus sagitta. Next base: position 12,292,546 of record CM070791.1, on the reverse strand, counting down.
CCAAGGTATTTTATTTTTTTTGTTGCAATTGAAAATGGGACTATGTCCCTTATTTCTTTTTCTGTATCTTTCTCCTTTGCATAAAGGAAGGCTACTGATTTTTGTGCATTGATTTTGTATCCTGCTACTTTGCTATAGGAGTTAATCACCTTCAGGAGTTTTGGGATGGAGTCTCTCGGGTCTCTTACATATATAATCATGTCATCAGCAAATAAAGCTAACTTAACTTCCTCCTTTCCAAATTGTATCCCTTTTATTTCCTTCTCCTGTCTTATTGCTTGAGCTAGGACTTCCAGTACTATATTGAAAAGCAGAGGTGAGAGTGGACAACCCTGTCTTGTTCCTGATCTTAATGGGAATTCCTCCAGTCTCTCTCCATTAAGTATTATTTGGGCCTTCGGAGCTTCGTATATTGCCTTTATTAGGTTAAGATATGAACCAACCATGCCAACTCTCTCCAATGTTTTGAACATGAAGTGATGTTGAATCTTGTCAAAGGCCTTTTCTGCATCTATCGAAATGATCATGTGGTTTTTATGTTTAACCTTGTTTATGTGGTGTATGACATTGAAAGATTTCCGTATGTTGAACCACCCCTGTGTTCCTGGAATGAATCCCACTTGGTCAAGGTGGATAATGCTTTTGATGTGTTGTTGGATTCAGTTTGCAAAGATTTTGTTTAGGATCTTTGCATCTAAATTCATCAGGGAAATAAGCCGGTAGTTTTCTTTTCTTGTGGCATCTCTGCCTGGTTTTGGAATTAGGGTGATGCTAGCTTCATAAAAGCAGTTGGGTAGCTTTCCCTGTTCACCAATTGTGTGGCACAGTTTGAGCAAGATTGGTTTCAGTTCTTCCATGAAGGTTTGATAGAATTCAGCTGAGAAGCCATCTGGTCCTGGGCTCTTCTTTTTTGGGAGGTTTTTTATTACTTTTTCAATCTCCATGAGTGTGATGGGTTGATTGAGGTGATTAATCTGCTCTGTGTTTAGCTTTGGTAGATGGTATGCATCCAAGAATTTATCCATCTCCTCCACATTATCCAGTTTTGTGGAGTAGAGGTTTTTGAAATAAGTCCTGATGATTCTCCCAATTTCACTTATGTCTGTTGTGATCTCTCCTTTTTCATTTTGAATTTTGTTAATTTGAAGCTTCACCTTTTTTTGCTTGATCAGATTGGCCAGGGGTTTGTCAATCTTGTTTATTTTTTCAAAGAACCAGCTCTTTGTTTTGTCAATTGTCTTGTTTCCTTGGTTTCCAATTCATTGATTTCTGCTGTGATTTTAATTATTTCTTTCCTTCTGGAGCTCTTTGGGTTGGATTTTTCTTGTTTTTCCAGTGCCTTTAGGTGGATGGTTAGGTTATTGATTTGGGATCTTTCTGTCTTTTTTACGAAGGCATTGAGTGCTATGAATTTTCCCCTGAGGACCGCCTTCATTGTGTCCCATAAGTTTTGGTACGATGTGTTCTCATTGTCGTTCAATTCCATAAATTTTGCAATTTCATTTTTTATTTCATCCACTATCCATTTATTGTTTAAAAGTGTGCTGTTCAGTTTCCAGGTGCCGTTGGGATTCTTGGTGGGTCTTTTGTTGTTGATTTCTAGCAATATAGCATTGTGATCTGATATCATGCAGGGAATTATGTCAATCTTCCTAAATATGTGGAGGCAGTCTTTGTGACCCAATATATGGTCTATTTTAGAGAATGTTGATGGACTGCTGAGAAGAATGTGTAATCTGTGGATTTGGGATGGAAGGTTCTGTAGATGTCCGTTAGATCTAAGTGATCTATGGTTTTGTTGAGTTCTCTCACTTCCCTGTTGAGTTTCTGTTTGGATGATCTGTCTATTACTCATAATGGTGTATTGAAATCCCCAGCTATGATGGTGTTTGTGGTTATTTCTTTTTTATTGTCAAGTAGTTTTTGTTTTATGAACTGTGGTGCCCCTGTGTTTGGTGCATACAGATTTATGATTGTAATATCCTCTTGATGGATCGTTCCCTTGATAAGTAGGAAGTGGCCTTCTTTGTCTTTTTTGATTATATTTGGTTTGAAGTCTATTTTATCCGATATTAATATAGCTACACCTGCTTGTTTCTTATTCCCGTTTGCTTGGAAAGCTGTTTTCCACCCTTTCACCCTGAGGAGATGTCTGTCTTTAATGGTGAGGTGGGTTTCTTGAAGGCAACAGATTGAGGGGTCTAATTTTTTGATCCATCCTGTTAGCTTGTGTCTCTTGATGGGTGAATTAAGGCCATTAATATTTAGGGTAATGACTGTGAGATTTGATTTGATCCCTGCCATAATGTTATGGTAAATGTGGGTTGGAGTTTTCATGGACATTGAAGTTTTTTGTGCCTACTCTGAGTTTGGTTGTTGTGATCTGCTTCTTGTAGGCAATTGTGTTTGATTATTTGTTTCTTCTCTGTGGAGAATTTCCTGAAATACTCTCTGTAGGTTTGGTTTTGTGTTCATATAATTGTAAAGCTGACTTTTGTCATGGAAAGTTTTTCTTTCACCATCTATTATTAGGGATACTTTTGCTGGGTAGAGTAGTTTGGGTTGAAAGCCATAGGTTCTTAGACTTTGCAGTGTTTCATTCCAGGCCCTTCTAGCTTTCAGGGTTTCCATTGAGAAGTCTGAAGTAATTCTGATGGGGTTACCTCTGAAGGTGGTGTGCTGTTTTTCCCTAGCTGCTTTTAGGATTTTCTCTTTGGTGTCAATGTTTAGAGTCTTAATGATAATATGTCTTGGAGAGTTTCTCCTTTGGTCCAGTCTGTTTGGAGTTCTATTGGCTTCTTGTATCTTGATGGGCCTTTCTTTTAAGAGATTGAGGAAGTTTTCTTCAATTATTTTGTTAAATAAGTTCTCCATGCCTTTGTTCTGAATTTCTTCTCCTTCTGGAATTCCAATGATCCTGATATTGGGACGTTTAACTATATCCCACAATTCCCTCATGTTCTGTTCACAGGAGCTTTTAAACTTACTGAAATTTTTGAATTCTCTAACTGATTCTTCCATCTTGTCTTCCAGATCAGAGTTTCTATCCTCCACTTGGCTGACTCATTTCTTGAGAGCTTCTAGTGAGTTTTGGACTTGTTCAATTAAGTTTGCATTTTCTATTATTTTTCTATGTATAATTTCCATCCCTCTGTCAAGCTCCCTTTTCACATCATTTTCTGATTTTATTGATGATTCTTGGAGTTCATCCTTGCATTTCTTTATGTCTTCATTTAGCATGGCCATCTGATTTTTAAGGTCTTCTTTTTTTTCACTCTCCCTCAAATCTCTTAACTCTCTTTGAAATCCTTCCATTTTCTTATCTAATCCTTCCAATTTCTTATCTATTAGTTCTAGTTTAGTGATGGCAGCATCCACACTATTGTCGGCCCTTTGTTGCTTTCCTGCAAGTTCTACCAATAGGTTGGTTAGAGTTGCATTGCTCATAGCTTCAATTTGGTGTTCTGTTCCTATTGGTTATTCTATGTTTTGGTTAGATGTATTCATTGTGGGACTGGGTGATCTAATTGGACTTTCTTGCATTTGATTTTTCATGTTATTTCTTTTGCGCTGTGTTCTGCCCATGACAGTGTATGGGCAGATAAGTGGGCGTATCAGCCTGGGCTCAAGAACAATGGGAATTTTATGCAGCCTGGTGGCATTGCCAAGAAGCCTGGGCTTTGGCTGTCACTTGCCAAAGCTGCCTATCTACTGCCTGGCAGGGGCGCCGAAGTTGCCTGAGTTCTCAAGCGGTAATGTGCCAAAGCTGCCTGCATTCCAACTAGGAGTGGCACTGAGGCACCAAGCGCTGATGCTGCCTGATCTCTGGCTGGGCACGCTGGGAACCGGAAGCAGTCTGCGCTCCCCCGCCACAGGACAATTGTGAACAGCTGCGCGGCAGACAGAGGGCGAGTGGACGAGAGTGTGGAGCAGTCTAAGCTTCCGCACGCCGGGAACAATCTCACTTGCCAAAGCCGCCTATCTACTACCTGGCAGGGGCGCCAAAGTTGCTTGAGTTCTCAAGCGGTAATGTGCCACAGCTGCCTGTGTTTGAGCTAGGAGTGGCACTGAGGCACCAAGCACTGAAGCTGCCCAGACTTTGGCTGGGAACACTGGGAACCGGAAGCAGTCTGCGCTCCCCCGCCACAGGACAATGGCGGCCCGCCGGTGCGGCAGGCAGGTAGGGGGTGACACCTGAGCTGACGCAAGCGAGAGATACAGTCTGAGCTTGCAGGGCACCTGCTGTGGGACTGGGCACACTTAGTAGGTGGGTGAGTGGACAAGGATGCGGAGCAGTCTAAGCTTCCGCGCACAGGGAATGATCGGCGCGCGGTGGCAGCTGTGTGGGCTCTGGAGCAGCAGCAGCAGCAGGGGAGGAGCTTTGAACACGGCGGTTATTTGGGGCGTGGGGTGCCTACCCGCCCGCAAGGGGGTCAGCGATTCCCTGTTCCCCCACCTCTGTGCCCTCCCAGATTTCTCTCCCCTAGAAGCCACTATATACCCTTAATATCTTGCCTTTCTTTCCCTGGGATTTGCAGTGCAGCTAGGCGGTCACCATCTTGGCCGGAAGTCCCTTGTCAGGTATTTTTTTTAAAAAGTTTGTAATGTCCTTAATGTACTTAAAAGGAGGAGGCAACTAACCTGACTTCTAGGCCAGCATGCCTCAAGATAGCAACAACATTTGCCTTAGTTTAGTGTCTTATTGGTATTAATGACATAAAATTGTCTTTAGACTACTCACTTTTTCGTGATAGGGTTAATTAATTTGGTGTAGTTTTCATAATAGCCTTATAAGAAAGATGGTTAATAACAGGGTGAGGTGAATTGATTGAAGGAACTGGGAAGGAATTTTTCAATGTTGGGACATAGAATGCTCATTAAAAATACTTTCTGAGTGGTGCTTAGATCAGAATGTTAAAGTATGTGGATAAAGGTGTGCATACATAGGAAAGAATTTTCAGGCTAAACATAAATGCCATGCCTAAAGTTAGAGATTTTTCAACTGTTTCCAAACTCTTAAGGAACAAAAAACTAATTTTCAAACTAAAATATTTTGGGACAGCTTACTTAAGCTTTATCAAATTTAAGTCATGGGTAAAACATAAAATTGTTTTATGTTAATAAAAATTTCTGTGGTACATAAAATCAATAGCTATGAAATTTGAGCCAAAATCATTGGTTGTCAAACAATGTTTTTTTCTTTCAAAAAGATTTATCAAGGGTTATATTAGAATTTAGCTAGCTGTTTTTTGTTTTTAATAAAACAGATTCTTCTCTATTGTATGTAAGTCCAGTGCTTATAACAAAATTAACTCTTAAAACAGATTCCCTACTTTAGGGTACAGCCTCATGCTCAAGCAATGGTCCTCATCTGAGAAAAAAAAGTATTCAAGCTCTGTGGTTCTGTTTCTAATGTTCTCTGGGTACTTTGTACCCACACACAGGTATCTGAATTAATCAAAGATGTTTTCAGACACAGGTGCTAAGATTTTATACTGCCTTATTTGTCCTTTTCTGACAATTTCTAGGTTAAATTACTTAGTCTGTAAATCAATTGTTACTGTTTTCAAGACTAGTAACAGGTTCTGCCTATATTTATAGATGTTAGATATTTAAAATGTGAGATGTGCCTACTTTCTGTATCTCATATATAAGGCTTATGCTGCCACAGTACAACAAAAATTTTAAAAATAGGATAAAATGATTTTAGAAGCCCTTGTGCCATTCTTTAACTAAATCTACTTCAGTAATGAAATGTGCTCTATATGTACGTACTTCCAGGCTGGTGTAACTTCCTTTCTAAGTGTGTTAATTACCTACGTAGAAGCCAAAGCCAATTGGAATCATCAGAGCAAGAGGCACCAATATTTTGGCCTGTGCTCCCAGGTCATGAAGCCACTGGAGATGATGGGACACTTCTACACTGGCTCCCTGGTAAGTCACCTGTCTTCCTGAGCAGGGAGGATATAGAGACCCAAACAAAATTGGTGTACAGTCTGAAACAGCAGAGTCACAATTGAGGAGCAATCAGACCTCCTGACTTCCCAAAGAAGGGAAAACTACTTGGCCAGCATGGCCCTGACTCATCCTAACAGACAGAAGACACCAGTAAGTTATGGGGCTACTCCTGTGTCTGTAAAGTCTCTTTGGAGAACTATTAGTGACCTTCAAAACTAATCCTTAGTTAAATTTGGCTTTCTGCATGGTCTTAATCACTCAGAGAGAAATGTAAAACCAAAGATAAAAAATACCTTACATATATGAATGGCCTATTAAGTAACAGAAGAGCTTTCCAAGAGGGGAAACAAGCATTAAGACATCTTTTCCCCATAGTTTTAATACTATAATAAAGAAAAACAACTGTAGATGTTCAAAGGGTTATTTTCAAATCTAAAATATGTAAATAATCTGGGACACTGGGTGTTTGTTTGCCACCATCACCGCGAGACACTGGAACCCCACTGGAAGGGATCCTACGTCATCATCCTGGCCACAGCTACTGCTGTGAAGCTGGACGGAATTGCCACTTGGATTCATCACACCCACATCTGACTGGCAGATCCACCGGCTGAACCTGAGGACTATCTGCCACAATGGAAATGCAGCACCGCACTCAAGCTTCAACTCAAACGCTCCTGATCCTGACTGTCCTCCTAACTGTATGTATTGTGGCAGCTATTCCCCACCAAGTTTATAACCTGACCTGGATAATAACCAACACTGATACAGGGAAATTGCTTACTCCAAATCACATCTTGCCCCACAGGGAACCTGGTTTCCTGATTTGATCATTGATTTCCATCAACTAATGGGTGACTCATGGAACTCTGTGGTGTATCAGGAAATTTCTTATTTCAATGTATGCCCCGGGCACATAGGGAAAGCAAGAATCAAAGGGGAATGTGGGGGGACCTGAAGCCTTCTGTGCTAGCTGGCAATGTGTGTCTACTGGATATTGGAACCTGCCTACTAAGGGGGACCTTATCACCATGACACTGAACCAGACCAGGGACCAAAATGGACCATGTTACCTCCCCCCTTGAAAGGAAATGAGACCTGTAATTTCATTTCTCTCAAGTTTACAGAAAAAGGGAGACAGGTGTCCTGGGATAATGGAAAGACCTGGGGAATAAGACTGTACGCTACTGGGTATAATCCCAGTGCCTTATTTACTGTCCAGTTGGTGACAACATTTCCCAATGCAGACCTGATGGGCAGGAACAGGCATTGCAGCACTCACCCTTCAAGGAAAACATTACAATTACTTGAGAGAAAGTATAGACTTAGACATTCAGAGGCTGGAAACATCCATTACTCACTTAGAGAAAAATGTAGATTCCTTAGCTGAGGTGGTATTATGGAATAGACAGGGGTTGGACTTATTATTCCTCCAGCAAGGGGGACTACGTGTGGCCTTAAGGGAAGAATGTTGTTTTTATATCAACCATCCAGCTATAATTAGAGACTCAAAGGCGAAGGTACGAGAGAATTTGGAAAAACAAAAGAAAGAGAAGCTAATAGAGGATGGTTTGAGTCATGGTTCAGTCACTCCTCATGGTTAACAACTCTGCTGTCTGCTTTAGCAGGGACATTACTTTTATTTTTGTTGCTAATCACAATAGGACCTTGCATTAATAGATTAGTTGCTTTTGTTAGGGAACACATTAATACAGCATAGCTTATTGTTTTAAGATCACAGTATGTACCATTAGACTCCACTCATTAACCCAATCAGGATCCAAGATTGGCTCCTCATGGTACAAGGAGAGAGGGGAATGAAGGACTCCGGAACCAGATGGATGCCATGACAGGCGTCAGAGTCTTCAGTAAGCCTAAATTTCTATTTCCCAGCAAGGTCTAAGTTTTTATTTTCTGGTAAGGGTGGGTTTAACAGTTCCTGGAAACTGCTTATGCCATACATTCCTGTAGTCATAGATAAGTTTAATTCCCCTAGCCCCTGCTTGCCAACTTTGCCCACCAGTATCCTAAGCCAATAAGAAGAGTACAAGTGCAGCTATTGTTTAAATCAACCAATCATGTACCCATCCCCATCTTCTTTGCTCAAATCCCTATAAAAACCCTACCCTCTTGCTACTCGAGGCTCTTGTATGGATCCACCGCATTGGTGAAGTCAAGAGTCTGAGCTTAAGCCCGAAATAAAGCTCCTTGCCCTTGCATATGTTTTTGGTTCTCCTTGGTGGTCACTGGGGGTGCCGAGAACTGGGCATAATGCTTAGGCTTTGAAGACAAGTGCCTTAACTGCTGAGCCATCTCACCAACCCTATTGTTTGTTTTATAATTAATTAATTTATTTCCAAGAGAGAGAATGAATGAGGCATATTAGGGCCTCCATCTGATGCAATTCTAGATTCATTCCCCACTTTGTGCATCTGGCTTTACATGGGAACAGGGGGATCAAACCCTGTTATTAGGCTTTGCTGGCAAGCATCTTAACCACTGAGCAATCTTTCCAGACTTTTTAAAAATTTTTTTGTTTTTTATTTATTTATTTGAGAGCCACAGACAGAGAGAGAAAGAGGCAGATAGACAGATAGAGAATGGGTCCTCCAGGGCCTCTAGCCACTGCAAAGGACATCCAGACGCATGCACCCCTTGCGCATCTGGCTAACGTGGGTCCTGGGAAATCGAGCCTCGAACCGGGGTCCTTAGGCTTAACAGGCAAGCGTTTAACCACTAAGCCATCTCTCCAGCCCAGACTTTTTTTTTTAATAGGCCTGGTCTCACTATATATCCCAAGCTGAACTGCAGCTCAAAATCCTTCTGCCTCAGCCTCCTAAAGGCTGGGATTACAGGTCTGTGCAAACCACATCCTGGCTAAACCAAAATAATTTTTCTTTGAACTTGAAAATACATAAGCAAATCAAATTAACCTTCCAGGGCAGGGGGAACTTTGAAACTCTAGTTAGAATATAAGGCCTTGTATGGCAGAAGAGATAGCTTAGTGGCTAAGGCATTTGCCTGCAAAGCCTTAGGACCTAGGTTCAATTCCCCAGTACCCACGTAAGCCAGATTCACAAGGGGGCATATGCATCTGGAGTTTGTTTGCAGTAGCTAGAGACCCTGGCATGCCTATTCTCTACCCACCTCCCCTCCCTCCTCTCTTTCTCACTCAAAGTGGATAGGTAAATAATTTTTTAATTGTTTTATTTATTTCCTTGAGAAAGGGAGAGAGATTGGGTATGCCAGAGCTTTCAGCCACTGCAAACAAACTCCAGACACATGTGCCACCCTGTGCATCTGGCTAACATGGGTCCTGGGGAGTTGAACCTGGGACCTTTGGCCTTGCAGGCAAGTGCCTTAACTGCTAAGCCATTTCTCCAGCCATATTTTTTTTTTCAAGGACAGGGCCTTGTAAAGTTGCCTTAACTATTCTGTTGAGAACCCATCAGAAACAGACAGCACTTGAATTTCTCTTTCAAGAAAAGATCCTTAAGGGCCATGGAAAGGAAGGCTGAGACACTCCTGAGTGGATATAATTTATATGTGGTGGGGGAAAAAAGTTCTACCATCTAGAATAGCTTTCTTTAATTTTCATCCATCCTATCCCACACCTAAGGTCATCAGAAAGGCTCTTACGTGGCTTCTCTCAGCAGCTCTTTGGGCTGCACTCCTAAAAAGAGGTATCCATTTATGTCTATGCTTGCAAAACCCCTGGATCATATAATACGAATGCAAAAAAGAAAAAAAAAAGTCTCTCCCTTTCTCCTTTGAACAGAGCCCAAGGGAGGAAGAGGGACACTGAGTACATTTCCACAGCAACATTGTCAGCCTGTGTTCATTAATTCCCTTTAGACATGCAAATCCCCCACCTCATGTGCCCCCCCTCTCCTGTTCATTGAGATTGCTTCCTTCACAGTTGGAGCTGAGAATGGCTCATAAGAGGAAATCAACTTGGGGTTCAGGAATGGTAGCTTAAGGACCCTGTAGGAAGTGGCTGTGAGTGGATGAGTGTGACAGGAGGCTGGGAAGACAGGGGGAAATGAGAGGAGCAAAGGCAAACTGTAGGATGGGGTCATAGGAAGGGTTGAGAAGAGCATCTGTCCCAGGTTTTTCTCTAATGCTACCCTTTACTTATTGCTGGGTGGAGGGGAAGAACACACACAGTGAGGCTCTGGACACTGGAAGCAAACGTTTCTTTCAGCTTATGGTGACATTCTTTTTGTTGTTTTGAGATAGGGTCTCACTCTAGGCCAAGCTGACCTGGAATTCACTATGTAATCTTCGGCTGGCCTTGAACTCATGGAGATCCTCCTACCTCTGCCTCCCAAGTGCTAGGATTAAAGGTGTGCACACCACACTCTGCAGCTCTATAGTGACTTTTTTTTTTTTTTTTTGAGAGAGAGAGAGAGAGAGAGAGAGAGAGAGAGAGAATGGGCACGCCAGGGCCTCCAATCACTGCAAACAAACTCCAGAAGCATGAGCACCAAATTATTTATTAGAGAGAGAAGGGCAGAGAGAGAGAAAAAGAGAGAATGAATATGTGTGCCAGGGCCTCCAGTCACTGCAAATGAAGTCCATTCACCACCTTGTGCATCTGACTTTACGTGGGTACTAGGGAATTGAACCTAGGTCCTTAGATTTTGCAGGCAAGCACCTTAACAGATTTTTGTTCTTATTTTTGGCATGTGTATGTGTTCATATGTATGTAGGCACACATGTGTGTTTTAGGGTGCTGGGTGCAGGTAAATGTGGCAGCCAGAGGTCAAAGTCAGGTGTCTTCTTCAATCACTCTCCACCTTATTTTTTTTATTATTTTTAATTTTAATTTTTGTTTTTTTGAGGTAGGGTCTCATTGTAGCTTAGGCTGAACTGGTATTCACTATGTAGTCTCAGGGTGGCCTCGAACTCATAGCAATCCTCCTACCTCTGCCTCCCAAGTGCTGGGATTAAAGGCGTGCACCACCATGCTGGCTCCACCTTATTCTTTGAGAGAAGGTTGCTCACTGAGCCTGGAGCTCACTGATTCTGCTAGATTAGCTGACCAACTAGCTGAGGGTCCCTTCTGTCTCCACCTTTCCAGTGGGATTCTGATGTTTGCCATCACACACAGTTTTTATGTGAGTGCTGGCAATTCAAACTCAGGACCTCATACTTGCACAGATGGTATTCAAATTATTAAGTCAGTGCTGGAGAGATGGCTTAGCCATTAAGGTGCTTTCCCGCAAAGCCAAAGGACCAAAGTTTAAAAACGTTTGTATCTCTTATCCATCTTTGATTTGTTTGTGGATCATATAAAGCTGAGAAATGAAAAATTACGATCACTCCTGTTATCTGCAGCTTACATTTATCTGAGTAAGTTCATGATCCTATTACGTACTTCAAAATGCTCCTTATGAGTAGAAATTAGAACACACTGGTGGTAGATTTCAGCCTCCAGACTCTGAAAAATAAATGTGTATTCCTTAAGTGACTGCCAGGTCTGTGTGTCATCCTTTGTGGTGGCCCAAGGAGCAGGCTGAGGTGTGGATTATCTTAGAACAATGCATCACAGTGCCCACTTGGAAATGATTATCCAGTGGTCAATTCAAAAGCTCAAGGAGGGGGCTGAAGACATGGCTCAGTGCTTTAGACACTTGCTTGCAAAGCCTAAGTACCCAGGTTCAATTCCCAAGTACCCACTTAAGCCAGATGCATAAATTGACACATGCATCTGGAGTTTTTTTTTTGCAGTGGCTAGAGGCCCTAGTGTGCCCATTTATTATCTTTCTCACTCTGCCAGGTGTGGTGGCACACACTTTTAATCCTGGCAGAGGTAGGAGGATTGCTGTGAGTTTGAGACAGCCTTAGACTACATAGTGAATTCCAGTTCATCCTGGGCTAACATGAGGCCCTATCTTGAAAAACAAAACAAAACAAAATGAAACAAGCAGGCTTAAAGAAGATGTCTTTATAGAAAATAAATAGGGGTTGAACTTCAGAAATCAAGCAAAGGTGGTCCATGTATCTGGAGTTTATTTTCAGCCTTGGTGTACCCATTCTTTCTCTTTCTATATATCTTCCTCTTTCTTTCTCTTTCTCTCTCTCTTACTCTCTCTCTCTCTCTCTCTTTCTCTCTTTCTGTCTCTCAAATAAACAAAATAAAAATATTTTTTTTAATTTTTTCACTTATTTTTATTTATTTGAGAGCAACAGACAGAGAGAGAAAGAGGCAGATAGACAGAGAGAGAGAATGGGCGTGCCATGGCCTCCAGCCAGTGCAAATGAACTCCAGACATGTGCGCTCCCTTGCGCATCTGGCTAACGTGGGTCCTGGGGAATCGAGCCTCGAACCAGGGTTCTTAGGCTTCACAGGCAAGTGCTTAACCACTAAGCCATCTCTCCTGCCCAAAATAAAAATATTTTTTTAAAAACAGTGATCTGGGGGTGGTACACACCTTTAGTCCCAGCACACAAGAGGCTGAGATAGAAGGATCCTTGTAGCCAGGTGTGTTTGCACACAACTGTAATCCCATTACTTGGAAGGCAAAGGTAGGAGAATCACTATGAGTTCGAACCCGGCCTGAGACTACATAATGAATTTCAGGTCAGCCTGGGGCTAGATTGACACCCTACCTTGAAAAAAAAAATTAAAGTGTTTCCCTTATTTAAGGAAAATGTCTATCTTATAGAAAGTTTTATATTTTATTTCAACACAATAAAAATCAGTCATACTAATTATACAAGTCCCATATACAGGATGAGTAGTTTGCAACTAGGGGTTTATGTCATTTTAGGGAAGCGTATATCTCTTAGCCCAAATAATTTCAAAACAAGACATGAGGACTGGAGAGATTGCTTAGTGCTTAAGGTACTTGCCTGCAAGTCCAAAGGTCCCAGGTTGGATTTCCCAGGATGCATATAAACCAGATGCACAAGGTGGCACATGCCTCTGGAGTTTGTTTGCAGCAGCTGGAGGCCCTGGCATGCCCATTCTTTCTCCCTGGCAAACCCATTAACTCTCTCCTGCCTCTCTTTCTCTCAAATAAATAAATAAAAATAAAAATATTAAAAAATAACAAGAGATGAAAATCAGAAATTTCACTGTATTTAAAATACCAGGGTTGGGCTGGAAAGATGGTTTAGTGGTTAAGTGCTTGTCTGTGAAACCTAAGGATCTTGGTTCAAGGCTCAATTCCCCAGGACCCACCTTAGCCAGATGCACAAGGGGGCTCATGCATCTGGAGTTTGTTTGCAGTGGCTAGAGGCCCTGGTGCACCCACTCTCTCGCTTTCACTTTCTTTCTCTCTGTGTCTGTCTCTCTCAAATTAATAAATAAAAATTGAATAAAAAATTATTTTTAAAATACCAGGGTCTCAAAGCATGACCTTGTTTACTGCACCAGTAGGTTGTTATATTTGGCACCTAACAATGTCCCTTGTTTCTAAAGAAGGATTTCTTTTCTGGTAAATCCAAACACTATCTGATTGAAAGCTCAACCTGCTGATGTAAATAATAATAGTAGCAGTAGTTAACAATGTAATAAAAGCTAAGATGCATGCAATTACCAATCCTATCAGTCTTTTTGGTCTAATTAAAGTATTCTTTACTTCCTGTAACACTTGTATTCCCTTGTCAGAATACCAAGGCCTCATTACATTAACAGGAATCATAACAAATGCTGGTGCTTAAAAATCATAACACTATCAGAGGACAATTCTGAAGCACAATTAGACAAAGTACAATTGTTACATGTAACATTGAACATTTCCTCAGTCCATGTAATATTTACATCTCCCATTTACATAGCACAGGGTGGGGTAACACAAGCCATGATCCTCCCCTTTGGGAGGGATGAACTGTCATTCCTGGGGGAGGTGATGCTCACTGCTCTCAATGCCGCAGCAACTTTCCATAGGTAAGTCTGTTAGAAGCCCTCATCAGACCACCAAAGTCCAGCAGAGAGTCCACCAGTCCAGTCATTGGTATATTTACCACTCCCTTCTGCTCCAGGATTTCCTGACCAGACCTTAACATGCCTTCCAGTTCTAGAGATGTTTAACATGATCTAAGTAGTCCCAACATACCAAGATGTCGGGAGCTGCAGCTTCTCTGAGACCTTGGGGACTGCAGCTGCTCTTTGACCTCTTGACACAGAGGCAATTAACGTACAGTCTTGCTGAAGCAGGCACCAGGCACAGAGGCCTTATCGCAAGGCCTTGGAGAAGAGGGCGCCAGACACAGAGGCATAAATTATTATACGACCCTAGTGAAGCTGACTTTAGGCATGTAGGCATTGCTGAAAAAGTTTTCTTTTCTGTATATAAGCTTGTGTCTGCCTGAATAAACCTGAGCCTTGATCAGAACTTGTCTTGGCTCCATTCCTTGTGTTCTTGTCTCAGATTCATTCCCACTCCCTCCTTCAAGGTCTGTTACAACTCGTGCTGCAGACCGGCACATAGTGGCACCCGGAACATGGATTTTGAATACGAGGGGCTTCAGTGAGGAATGCCAACATCAACTCAGGATCCGCAGAAGAAAGTAAAGATTAAAAAGAGGACTGTAGTCGCCCGCTCAGTTTTCTGGAATAAGGTAAGATGGCGCAATTATGGGACAAGCAAAAAAGTAAAAAGGAGCTAGTTGCAGTAGTAAAAGATATTTTAAAGCACAAGGAATTGGGATTACATCAAGTTCTTTAAGCAAATCTTTTGATTTTGTTAATAAAACGAGCCCTTGGTTTATAGAACAGGGAAATGTTGACTCAGATGCTTGGGATAAGGTTGGGAAAGAATTAAATGTCTGAACTAACTTTTGTGTGTCTGTGTATGTGTTTATGTGTGCTCATTGTGCTTGCTAGTCATGTCGTGTTTGTGACTGTTTGTGACTAAAGAGATGAGATGAACACAGGTGACACCCCTTTCTCTTCTAGAATCAATTTGCTGTAATTTTTAATAGCCTCATAAGAAATATGGTTAATAATATGGTGAGATGAATTGATTGAAGGAACTGGAAAGGAATTTTTCAATGTTGGGACATAGAATGCTCATTAAAAATGCCTTTTGAGTGGTACTTAGATCAGAATGTTAAAGGATGTAAATAAAGGTGTGCGAATGTAAAAAAAAAAAAAATGTTTAGGCTAAACCTAAACACCATGCCTAAAGTCAGAGGTTTTTAAACTAAATATGTTGGGACAGCTTGCTTAAGCTTTATCAAATTTAAGTCATGAGTAAAACATAAAATTGTTTTATGTTAATAAAATTTCTGTGGTACATGAAATCAATAGCTATCAAGTTTAAGCCAAAATCATTGATTGTCAAATAATGTTTTTTCTTTCAAAAAGATTTATCAAGGGTCATATTAATATTTAGCTAGCTGTTTTGGCTCAGAAAAGACCAGATTCTACACTATTGTATGTAAAGTAACTGTCTCAATTTTGGCATCTTAATGTCCTGTTACTTGAAAATCTATAGGCAAAGCTTGTTTATCAGGAGGAGAATATTTAATTTGGAAAGTAGAACTCTATGACTTATGCAAAAAGACTACAATGTTGAATCAACAGGCAGGAAATGGTAATTGGAATGTTGATATGTTTATTGGGGAAGGAAACTATGCTGGGAATGACTATCAAATTGCATATCCCCGTGCTGTTTAACAACAAATAGCCACAGCAGCTCGTAAAGCATGGTTTACTCTTCCTTCAAAAGGAAAAGCTGCGGGGGAGAATTTAACTAAGATTATACAGGGTACTGATGAGAATTATGCTGATTTTGTAGATAGATTGATAAAAACAGCAGGGAGAGTGTTTGGAGATGCTGGTGCTGGTATGGACTTTGTAAAACAGCTTGCTTATGAAAATGCAAATAGTGCTTGCAAAGCAGCTATACAGCCTTATAAAAGAAAGTTGAACTACAAGGATATATTAGATTATGTGCTGATATTGGCCCTAGCTATATGCAGGGAATAACCATAGCTGCAGAATTGCAAGGAATTCCTTTTGAAAGTGCCCTTTGACACGGGAAAAACTGAGCTGCTCAAACGTTAGTTCAAGAGCAATTAGAGGCAGGGCATATAGAGGAATCATCTTCACCCTGGAATACTCCAATTTTTGTCATTAAAAAGAAATCAGGAAAATGGCGATTACTACAAGATCTGAGAGCTGTGAATATTACTATGCATTTAATAGGAGCATTGCAACCTGGTCTGCCTAGTCCTGTAGCTATTCCAGCTGACTTTTCTAAAATGATTATTGACTTAAAAGATTGCTCTTTTACTATACCTTTACATCCACGAGATTGTTGTCATTTTGCTTTTAGTGTTCCTTCTAGTAATTCTAAGGAACCTATGAAAAGATATCAATGGAAAGTTCTCCCTCAGGGTATGTCTAATAGTCCAACTTTATGTCAGAAATTTGTGGCTAAGGCTTTAGCTTCTACAAGAAGCAAATTTCCTCAAATATATATTATTCATTATATGGATGATATTTTATTAGCTGGAAAGGAAAAGACAGATGTTTTGACTTGTTTTTCTTACGTGGAACAACAGCTCACTATGTGGGGATTAAAAATTGCACCTGAAAAGGTACAACAAGATTCCCCTTTTTCTTATCTTGGGTTTTATTTATATCCAAAACAAATTAAACCACAGAAAGTTACTCTTAAAACACAGAACCTTACCACTTTAAATGATTTTCAGAAATTGTTAGGAGATATTAATTGGATTAGGCCTCACTTAAAACTTACTACTCATGAATTAAAACCTTTATTTAATATACTACAGGGGGACTCTAATCCTTCTTCTTTTCGTTCTCTTACACCTGAAGCTTCTAAAGCATTAATTACAGTACAAAAGGCTATAGAAGAACAACTTATCACTTATATTGACTATAGTAAAGAGATGTGGTTACTTGTATTTCCTACCCCATATACTCCAACAGGATTGTTGTGGCAAGGAGCTCCTATACTATGGGTATATCTTGCATCTTCTCCTCCAAGAACTGTCACTCCTTATTATGATGATGTTGCTAAAGTAGTGATGGAAGGAAGAGCTGATTCTATTAAATATTTTGGAATAGAACCACATGTTATCTGTCAGCCTTATAATTCAAAACAGGTTTCTTGGCTTTTTGCTTTTTCAGATACTTGGGCATTATCCATGGTAGGTTTTGCAGGAAGCATTGCTAATCATTACCCTAAACATAAGTTGATTCAGTTCTTCATGCAACATCAAGTCATTTTTCCTTGCAATGCACAATTTTCTCCTATCAAGGATAGATGTTGGCCTTTACAGATGGATCTTCTTCTGGCCTAGCTGCTTATTCTTTAAATGGAAAAACATATACTTTTAATACTCCTTATAAATCTGCACAATTTGTAGAACTGGCAGCCTTTAAAGCTTTATTGCAACATACTGGTATTATATCTGTCAATATTTACACTGATAGCCAATATATTGTCTGCTCAGTTCCTTATTTAGAAACCTGTAGTAGAATAAGTCCTTCTTCTACTGTTTACAATTTGTTTGCACAGGTTCAACTTTTGATTCTCCAGCGCTCAGCACCTTTCTATGTAGGACACCTTCGTGCTCATTTTGGCCTCCCTGGACCCTTAGCTCTGGGAAATGCTATTACAGATGAGGCTACTAGAAATTTTTCTGTGGAAGGAGCTATTAGTGCTCATAAGCTTCATCATCTTAATGCTAATACTCTACATCTTAAATATAAAATTACACATGAACAAGCATGACAGATTGTTAAAAATTGTCAACAATGTCTCACACTTTTACCTGTCCCACACCATGGTGTCAATCCTCGAGGTTTGACTCCTGGCCATTTATGGCAAATGGACATAAGTCATGTTCCTGAGTTTGGAAAAATGAAATTTGTACATGTTTCTATTGACACTTATTCTGGTTTCATTTGTGCTTCTGCTCAAACAGGAGAAGCTACTAAACATGTTATTGCTCATTGTCTTCATTTTTTTAATATGTTAGGAGTCCCTAAACAACTGAAAACCGATAATGGTCCAGGATATACAAGTGCAGGATTTAAGCACTTTTGTTCTTCTTTTAATATTGAGCATGTTACTGGAATTCCTTATAACCCCCAAGGGCAAGGTATCATTGAACAAGCAAATGAAACATTAAAAATCTGGTTACAAAAAACTAAAAAGGGGGAAATGACACAGGGATTGGTAACAAAATGGCTAAATCATACTTTATTTATTTAAAATTTAATACTTTTGGATGCAAAAGGGTTTTCTGCTGCTGACCATTTTTGGCATGCACAAACCAAGACTAATTATGCTAAAGTAATGTGGGAAGATCCATTGACTAACAAATGGAGTGGACCCGACCCTGTATTAATATGGGGATGAGGATCTGTTTGTATTTTTTCACAGAAAGAAAATGGAGCCAGATAGTTGCCAGAATGTTTGGTCCAGTATGCAGGCCATGAGATCAAACAAGAGAACACTGCTGATCCTGATAATATGGTGTCATCTATATCTTGCTTACAGTGAAGTCTAATGGACTGTCCTCAGGATTGTGGTGGTCAGACAATGGACATCAGCAAACTTACGTGTGGAAAATTGCTGCTGCTATGGGAGGTATCAAGGTTACATCTGCCAGCAATAATTCAAATAGTCTTCCGAAGGGAACTGTTATGGCCTGTGTTACACCACCTTATGCCCTGATGTTAGGAAATATAAATATTACTTGGTATCATGGATCTGAAGGAATGTTTAATGTTACCTGTGATAATTGTAGTCTGTCCAATTGTATTTCTCATGATTCTAAAACTGTAATGATTGTCAAACAACCTGCATTTGTTATGATTCCTGTAAATCTTTCTAAGCCTTGGTATTCTGACAAGGGTATTCAAATTGTAGAGGAGGTTAAAAATAGTTTAAGTAGACAAAAGAAAGTTGTAGGTTTAATTATTGCTGGGATTGTTGCATTTATTACATTATTAGCTTCTATGACTAGTGCTGCTGTTGCTCTTACACAAGAAGTTCATACTGCACACTTTGTTAATAATCTAGCTAAAAACGTTTCTGTTGCTTTGGGAACTCAAGTAGCCATAGACAAGAAGTTAGAAGAAAAAATAGATGCTTTGTTTGATGTAGTGACATATTTAGGAGAACAAATCCAAGGAATAAAGATTAGAGCTCAATTGGAATGCCATGCAAATTACCAATGGATCTGCATCACCTCTAAAACTTACAATGCTGGTTATAAAGATTGGGTAAAGGTCAAAATTCATTTAGAAGGAATTTGGCACCATGATAACATTTCATTAGATTTGATTAGTTTACATTCAGAACTTCTAGCTATACAGAAGAGTCATCTTGATTTTGACTCCACTAAGGCTGCTAATGATTTAATTGCTGCAATTAAGTCTGTGTTGCCTGGTTGGGACTCTCTGAATTCCTGGATAGGCAGCTTTGCAGCTGTGGGAGTTCGCCTTCTGCTTCTCTTATGCCTATTGCCTATTTTCTTCAAGTGTCTAATGAGGTCTATTGTAAATGTTTGCGCAGAGGTCCGAGCTATGCACTATAGAACACGTCCTTGGCTCCCTCAGACTTTATCCTAATTCTCCCTGAATTTTATCTGGCTGGTAGCCAGAGATGGGTAAGATCGGGGGAGGAGGCATCCAACCTAAGACAGGGCACGTATTGAAGGATAATGCGTTTGTCCAATGACGGGTAAGGATGTTCTTCTGCCTCTGACAACCTAAGACAGGTACAGTCGCTTCTTTTAATAAATAAAGAAGGGGGAGATGTCGGGAGCTGCAGCTTCTCTGAGACCTTGGGGACTGCAGCTGCTCTTTGAACTCTTGACACAGACGCAATTAACGTAGGGTCTTGCTGAAGCAGGCACCAGGCACAGAGGCCTTATCGCAAGGCTTTGGAGAAGTGGGCGCCAGACACAGAGGCATAAATTATTATACAACCCTGGTGAAGCTGACTTTAGGCATGTAGGCATTGCTGAAAAAGTTTTCTTTTCTGTATATAAGCTTGTGTCTGCCTGAATAAACCTGAGCCTTGATCAGAACTTGTCTTGGCTCCATTCCTTGTGTTCTTGTCTCAGATTCATTCCCACTCCCTCCTTCGAGGTCTGTTTTGACTCGTGCTGCAGGCTGGCACACCAAGACTATAATTTCTCTAACTTCCCAAGTTGCTGGGTGTAAGATTGGTGGGTCAGGAACATAAGCCCAATACAGCTCACTGTGGATCATCGTGAGTTGAATCCACATCATCAGTAGCAGAGGCATCATTCTTCTGATGTTCAATCCCTGCGAACTGGACCAACCTCTCTGGCAGCCACCTGGCATTGTCAGCATCCTGTGGGAAATCACAAACATGCCCTCATCCCCATATTAATACTGGTTCAGGGCCATGCCATTGTCCATCAATGGGGTCCTTCCATGTAACCTGAGCATAAGTGTCCAATGTTCTAGGATGCCATAATCTGTCTGCAGCACAATGACCGGATGCATCCACATTTTTAAAACATTTTAAAAAAGAGTACATGATTTAAAGCATTCTGTGGTGACCAAGGATATAACTCCCCCTTTTTTATTTTTGTAATTGATTTTTTAAAGCTCCATGAGCACGTTCAGCAATTCCTTGTCCCTGAGGGTTATAAGGTATGTCTGTTTTATGAACAATTGATAATTGGGCACAAAAGCACTGAAAAGATTGACTAGTGTAACCTGTACCATTATCTATCTTTATGATTAATGGTATACCTGCTACAGCAAAACATTTGATGCAATGTGCTATGACATATTTAGTAGCTTCCCCAGTCTGTGCCGTAGCCATCAGAAATCCTGAGTAAGTATGAGTGGATACATGAACATATTTTAATTTTCCAAATTCAGGAATATGAGTTACATCCATCTGCCACAGATGATTTGGTTTGAATCCTCTAGGGTTTACTCCATACTGAGGAATTGAGTGATATTCAGGACAGGTATTACACTGTCACAATTTGCCTAGCAGCTTCTCTTGTAATTTGAAACTGTTTTCTTAATTGGCTATTTTGATGATGTAAATTATGAGATCTTTGAGCTAATTCCAATTGAGATATACCTATGATCTGTGTGGCTTTATCTGCCATATCATTTCCCAATGCTAAAGGACCTGGCAAGCCTGAATGAGCTCGTATGTGACCTACAAAACAAGGATGAGAGTGAGCATGCATGCATTTTAGTATCTGACTAAACAAATCTTGCACTTAAGTATTGGCAGTTTCAATATAAGACATGGTCTCAAACACCTGTAAATCTCTAGCAATATATTGACTATCAGTATACAAATTAAATGGAATTTCAGCTAAAACATTAAATACTGTAGCTACAGCTCTAAGTTCTACTACTTGAGCTGACGCTGGGGGAGTAGAAAATGAATAAGACTGCTCTTGAATAACATATGCTGCTCTGCCATTAGAGGATCCATCTTTAAACACAACTAAAGCATCTTCAATAGGTTCTGCCCTGACTGTGCAGAGGAAAACAAATGGATGAGAATTTGCAAATTGCAACAATTTGTCTTAATGGTAATGATTATCTATAATACCAGGATAATGTGCAAAAGCAATAGCCCATGAATCCACATTTTGAAATAGCCAATCTACTTGTTGCTTTGTAAAAGAAACTCCTATAATAGCTGGCTCCTTTCCAAAATATTTTCTAGACTTTACTCGGGCCATTTGAATTAAACAAGCTACTGCTTCATAATAAGGAGTCAACACTCTAGCAGGAGAAACAGGTAAATGTAGCCACAATAGAGGTCCTCCTTGCCAAAAAGCTGCAGTTGGAGTATGTTCAGTGGCCAGAACATATGCAGCCCATCCATGAGAATAATCTATATATTGAACTTGTTGTTTTTCAATTGCTGGTTCTACTAAGACTAATGCCTTATGTCCCTCATCTGTTAACTGATGTACAGACTTTGGATTTGGATCTCCTTTTAAAATGTCAAAGACAGTCTTTAATTTTCCAGTACTAATCTTTGAAGGAGGTCTAAGCCAATTGTTTTACAAGTAGAAGTGCTGATTCTGAATCTCCCAGCAATCTGTTTGCAGTCTGTAGTAATCTATCTACAAAGTCCTGATATAACTCATCAGGTCCTTGCCTAATTTTTGACAAATCTTCAGTCCCCCTCCCAATGGATGGAAGTTTATATCAAGCCCTCCTAGCTGCGGCATTAACTTGAGCATAAATGGCAAGATCAAAGTCTAATTGCTGCCTTGTTTCATGATATTGTGCCTGTCCTGCAAGACTGGCTTGCAGGGCCAAGACAGAAGGCCACATCAAAGATAAAGGATGAAACTCACCTGCAGGTTTCGACACTACAGCTACAACAGGAGGTTTCATTATAGCAGGAGGATTGGGAGTGACTGTATTTCCTGGAGTACACTTTCCCTGAAATTGCTGTACTTGTAAAGACAGTGATTCAACCATGCTTTGAAAATGTTGCAACTCCTCTGAATATTTTTCTTTCTGTTCATCCTCAGATTGAGTAAAAGCTATAAAAGGTGGAAAGTCCTCCTCTTGGTGATCTTTTGCCACCTCCTCCTCTAATTCTGCTTCCTGATCTGAATCTAAATGATCAAGACAACATTCTTCTTCTCTAAATAAAAGCTTAAATCCAGACTCCGGCTCTTCAGGTGGAACGGAAGGCTTACTTTCATTTTCTAACTCCATGCTGGGAAGCAGTCCTTTGTCTTTAACTGTACTTGATTTAACTGTAACTGTGTCTCTTGCATGTCTAGGGTTTAAACTATCTCTAACTAAAACCCACAAGCTAAAAGTTTCCACTGGTACTTTACCTGGCCCATGGGCATCATAATAATCTTGAAGCTTAGTCCCTACCCTTTGCCAGGTTTTTAAATCAACAGTTCCTCCTTCTGGGAACCAAGGACAGACTTTTTCTATAAATTCCAAAAAATTACTGAGTTGTTGCTGACTAACTTTGGCTGCTGAGCATGCAACATATTTTTAAGCATATGTGCAAAAAGCATACAACTATTACCTTGTCCCATTTTTACTTATATTACTCACCACTCCTTTTTTTCTTTTCCCAAACACTCTTTTCCAATCCAACAGTGTCTTTCACTTTGGATCCCCATATTCAGGCCCCACATTGGGCGCCACTTGCCAGAGCCTGCCGGCTGAAAGGGTTCGAGCCTGATGGGGAGTGAGGATTAAAGAAATACAGGAGAAAGAATGAAAGCAAGGACTCCAGTCCAGGGCTGAAGCACCATTTATTTCTCAGCAGTACTTTTTAATATCTTCTTGTAAACAGTTTGCCCATGTACAAAAATTCCATGACCTTCACACAAGTTTCTGTCAAAACAACTTCTTTCTGTTACAGAATTATGCACTTCGAGCACTTCTCAGTACAAAAGATTATTCCAAGGTTGAGAGAGAAACAAACCCTATGTTCCTAGCAATACAAGCATAAATGTTTAAGGAACGGTCAGCTCTTGCCAGTAACACTGAATGTACATAATCTTGATTACTTGCAGGTGCAAAAGTCTTGCTGCCAAACAGCCCAATGCTATGGATTCAAGGCCAGCCCAATGTCCCACGACAGCATATAAACATCTAAAAAAGTGTTCTACATCTGTGAAGATAACTTGAGAACACCAGCCTGAAGGAGAAGGTCCTCCAAGGATGATGGTGAATAGCCAAGAATCCTGGTAAGCTGTTCAAGTGAAGCTGAATCTCCATCATGTTTTTAGCTTACCTCTTATTCTTCAACTCGCTCTTTAGTCTTTATGCCCATTTTCCCAGACATGTTTTCTTACTGAAGTCCTCAGTCATGGTTGCCTTGTACTTACAGCATAAATGTATCTTTTTTTCCTTTTAAACAGCTTACTTAGTAACTAATGTACAACTCTGATGTCTCTATAAAAATTGTGTGGCTGCAGAATAAATTTGTCAGTTGCATTGAACAGCTTTCCATGTCTCATTTCAGGGTTAGAGTCTTCCAGGTCTCCAGAGAAGTATCTCCAGCATACATCCTTAGCCATCAGGGAAATTCAAACTAAAACTACCTTGAGATTCCATCTCTCTCCTCTCAGAATAGCTACTATAAAGAAAACAAATGGCAATAAATGTTGACAAGAATGCGGTAAAAGGGGACCCCTTCTACACAGTTGGTGGGAATGTAATCTGATACACCTGTTGTGGAAGTCAGTGTGGAGGTTCTTGAGACAGGTAAAAATATATTTGCCATATGATCCAGCTATAGCACTCCTAGGCATATGTCCTAATGACTCTTCTCACTACCTTAGAGATATTGCACAACCATGTTTATTGCTGCTCTATTGACAATACCTAGGAAATGGAACCAGTCTAGATGCCTATCCACTGATGAATGGGTAATAAAGACATGGTACATCTACACAATGGAGTTATATTCAGTGGTAAAGAAAAATAAAGTTATGTAATTTGCAGGGAAATGGATGGATCTGGAAAGGATTATAGTAAGTGAGGTAACCCAGGCCCAGAAAGCCATGCATTTTTATATATGTATATATGTACATATACATATATACATATACATACAATGCTGTTCAATGTTGTTCAGTGATGTTATTTCACTGTATAGCCCAGGCCTGCCTGAAGCTTGCAGCAATCCTCTGACCTCTGCCTCCCAAGTATTGACATGTATACACATGAACCACCAACCTCCAGCTACCTGTCCCTTTTTAAAAAATTAAGTTTTATTTATTTATTTACTTGAGAGAGTGACAGATAGACAGAAAGAATGGACACACCAGGGCCTCCAGCCACTGCAAATGAACTCCAGATGCATGTGCCACCTTGTGCATCTGGCTTACATGTATTCTGGGGAATTGAACCTGGGTTCTTTGGCTTTTCAGACAAATGCCTTAACTGCTATTCCATCCCTCCAGCCCCTACCTGTTCATTTTGGTTCCTCCTATCTGTCTGTGCCTCTCTATTCTCTGTGGCCTATCTGTAAGACAATGAACATCAGTGTGTAGCCCTGGTTTGTGGAGGTATTTTTTTCTCAATGAGACCCCACCCAGGTGGATGGTTAACACTGGTTACAGGATACCAG
Source organism: Dipus sagitta (assembly GCA_036346955.1). Classification (NCBI taxonomy): domain Eukaryota; kingdom Metazoa; phylum Chordata; class Mammalia; order Rodentia; family Dipodidae; genus Dipus; species Dipus sagitta. The sequence continues at coordinate 12,267,518 of CM070791.1, read as the reverse complement.
GAGCAGACATGCCGAAAGGTCTTCCTCCTTCCTGCCTCCTTCCTTCTGTCTCTGGATGTTCCTGCATCAGTTTCCTTTTAAGACAAAACAGGTGAAGGGGCCAAGATGTGGGTTCAATCTTACTGCTAAATTGACATATGTGTAAATATTTGTAATCCCAAGTACTCAGAATCTTAAGACATGAGGGAGAACCACAAGTCTCAGACAAATCCGGTCTCCCAAGATATTTCCTGGCCAAATAGGGCACTTACGAAACTGTCTCAAATAAAGAATAACCAAGTGTATAAATTTCAGTGAGGGAGCATGTACCTGTCATGTCCTGTGCCTTAAGTTCATTCCAGTTCCCACTTCAGTAGCACCTCAGGGCATCCATTTACTTCTTTTTTTTTCTTTTCTTTTCTTTTCTTTTTCTTTTTTTTTTTTTTTTTTTTGTTTGTTTGTTTGTTTTTCAAGGTAGGGTCTCACTCTACCCTAGGCGCTGACCTGGAATTCACTATGGAGTCTCAGGGTGGCCTTGAACTCATGGTGATCCTCCTACCTCTGCCTCCCGAGTGCTGGGATTAAAGGCATGTGCCACCACACCCAGCTCATCCATTTACTTCTTGTTGTAGTCAGAATCACATTGTTGGCAGAAAACACCTGGCCCAGAGCAGCTTGTGGGTTAAAAAGGTTTATTTTAGTATACAGACTCAAAGGGAAGCTCCACAATGACATGGGGAAACAATGGCATGAGCAGAGGGTGGACATAATTTCCTGGCTGACATTAGGTGGAAAACATCAGGAGAGTATTCCAAACCTGGCAAGAAGTGGCTTATAACATCTATAAGCCCACCCCCAACAATACACTGCCAACAGGAGGCTTCAGTTTGCAAATTGCCATCAGCTGGGGAGCTGGCATTCCGAACACCTGAATTTATAGGGGACACCTGAACCAAACCACCATACTGCATTGACTCCATTTTTCTTTTCTTGTCCAGAATGGAGTGATGTTGCTCTCTGCCAGCCTGTGTGGTTTGGCTGAAGCATGGCAAGAGTAAAACATCTTGTTTTGGGGAGGTCATAGCTGCTAACCCTCTGGGACAATAAAACTTTGGAAAACAGTGGGATGTGGAGCCTATCTTACTATAGAGTGAGGGAAGCTGATGGCAGGGGTTGGGGATTTGGTGGGTGAGTCCCTCATTGCTACCATGGGACAAATAGGATGGTGGTTTGATTATCAAAGATTCAGGAGGCTGTAGGCTCAGGGTTCTAAAAAGGATGGGAGAATATTTTTTGAGGATGGATGAGAGACTGAAGAGTATGGAAGGTGGATCTGTGTAAGTAAAACAAACATTATAGGTGTGAAGGTAGTAGTCGTGGTCTATGAAAGGCAATGATGAGGGTCTGAGGGAAGAGACTTCAGGAAAAGCATTCTGAGGGAAGATGAGATTTGGATGGGATTTGAGGCTGGAGCCCAGATCTCCAGAAGGAGTGAGGTTGAAGGAGATCTGAAGAGTGAAGTCATGGCCTATAGAGAGAGTGATAAGAATAGAAATGGGGAAAGTTAAGAAAATATGGGAAGGGAAAAGAGCTCCTTATTCTGATGCCATCTTCAAGTCTCTTGTGAGCTGAAAGTAAATAATTCCAGGACAGGTAGCAAGATTTTTGGTGATGATTACCTACATACAGAGAACATTCATTCTACACACTTAAAATAATAATGTAATAGTAATAATGATTTATGCTTAAATCATAAGCATGTCTGACCTTGAGTTGTGTCCTTATTAATTTCCTAGATGGAAAGTTGAAATTTTCTAGAATTCTCTGTGAAACATTCCTGCAGTGGAATGAAGTGAGGGCACTTTACACCCCAGGATTTAAACATGGTGAGTTTGTGTCTGACTTCCTAGGCCAGAGGAGGGAAATGTGACTACCATATAACCATGTAACACTGTTCACTGGCTCCCCATTGTCTGTGTCACTTGTTTCGTGGGTTCTGGAGGTGAGAGGTCAGGACTTCCAGACCTCTCTCACCTCCTGGAATGTGTATGTGATTTCAAAGTTATGCAACCTGGTGTCAGTGTAATTGAACACCTATATCTCTTATATCTGCTCCTGAGTCATCAGGTTCCATTCCATCTCCCTGCTGCTCAGAACTCCATGCTTTGTGACCTAAACTCTTTGTTTTGGTTCTGGTGATCTTAGGTGACCCTCACCTACCAGTGACCATCAGGAAGGTACTTAACCTGTGGTGGTGAAGTTGTCATCCATTCATGTTTTAGCCATCAGGCAGAGGTCTAGGAGGATTTAGAGAGGCATCATGGTGTTAAAAACTGATATTATTGATCTATATGAAAACATGTGGGCCTCTTATCCATGGTTTGAGGGCAGCGACAGAGTATCTGATCATGGTGTGTAGGAGATGGAGACTTCAGCAGTAGTGTGGGATTATTTGAGAAGATGGTTTCACCAGATACCCTGGCAGCAGCTGAACAGAAGAGACTTTGGTCATTCTGTGTGATCATGGCCACCCACTTTCCCAGGGTAGCCATTCTTTCCCCTATATTTCCCAAACCCTCTTGTAGACCCTCAGGGTGGCACAGCCAAGGATCAAGGTTATAGCTCACCTGCAATGCATTGTGTTTGCTTCTAAGGTTGTGTCTTGGGTTGTTACCCTGAACCTATCTGTCTCTGAATCTCTGTGAGTCTCTTTGTCGGAATCTAGGCATGTGGATGTGACCCCACACTGTCACTGGCCCATCTCTCTCTAGTTCCTTACTACATGTTCCTTATGAAATATTTCTTTAAGTTCTGGGGTCACTAAGGTCATGGGCTGGAATCACAATTATCACTTGCTGGCTTGTGATTAGGCAAAATTCCTCTTGAGCCATTTATGCACGTGTCTGTGTGTGATCTTGGGTTTATAAGTGTAGAGAGCTGACTGTCCAGCTGGGATAGTTAATGAAGGATGCAGGGTTTCAGGAGCAGCTGTGTGCAGAGGCTTTACCCCTTCCCATATCCTTCTGCCTATATCTGTATATCCCCTCCAGTGCCCAGTTAAGGTGAAGTGCTAAGGGGTCCTATCCCTTAGTTCAAATCTCCCCACAAACCCAGAAAGGGTAGGCCTGTATTTCTAGTTGATGAGGAGACCTGCAGGAGAAAATAGACAAAGTTTAGAGCAAAATATTTTCCAGAAAAGCTAGGCAACTTAGTGATCTTCTTTCAAAAAACTAAGATGTACAGTTCAGGAGTAGAGCACTTGCCTGGCATTCACAGGCTTTGGGCTCCACTCCCACCCACCTCCTCCACATAGAACCTTAGAAGAGCCAATCTCCACTTTTAATGCTCAGTTTGTGCTGAACAGTGGGATGCAGTCACCTGCTGCCTGTCAGGGTATTGAGGCTGTAGCAAGGCACATATATAGAGTTGCCTTGGAGATGAGGCTGATTTAACATCCACCAGCTGTGTGTTTTCCTTGCTGCATAGGGTTATGGCAGTGTGATGTCCATAGTCTCCTATCTGGCCCTCTGAATATGTCCTTTTCCTAAATGGAGAATACTGTGCACACCCTTCCCTAGAACACTTACTAGGCAACTGATTTCATGGCCTGGGATAAAAGGATGGCCAGGACCCTCTCCTCACTGAGCATTTCTTTGTTTATGAAGGCTCAAGGATGGATTGTTTAAGGGAAACCCCGCCTGGGAAACATGCTGTGTTCTCACTGATGGTCCTGCTTCTAAGATTCACCAGGAAGGTGGAGAAGGGGAGCCACTGGCCATGGTCAGTTAATCCTAGTTGGCCATAGAAGCCAGAGCAGAGGGAGAAGGGCCAATCAAGAAGTTTTAGCAAAGAATGATGATATATCTCTCTCATTTCATTACTGAGGCAGTGAGATTGATTTATGATTTTGAAGACAATGTTAGCTACAGTGTTCCAAAGCCAACTGACCTATGTGGCAAGTGCTAGTCTTACACTCCCTTCTCCATAAACGTTCTGAGAAGCGCATGGGGACATATCTAGAATCTCAACACTTGGCAGGCTGAGGCAGGAGGTTGTTAGTTTGAGCCCCGCTTGTGATACATGTGAGAAATCATGGGGTGAGTAAAAAGAGAAAAAGAAAGACAAGGAAGGTAAAGAAGATGGTGGAAAGGGAGAGGTAACAGGTGGGAGGGTGACTTAATGAGTTGGTAATGTCTCTCATCCCAGCACTTGGGAGCATGGTGCATGTGGATTGTTGTGATTTCATGGCCCCTCTGAATTGTACTGTGAAATGCCATTTCCAAATAAAGTAGAGGAAGAGTATGCTTGTGAGGATGTAAGACTGAGAAATTGATCATAGGACTAGAACTGTGCAGAACTATGAACTGAGAAGAAGAAAATTCCCTATTATTAAACTGGGCATGGTACATGCCTTTAATCCCAGCATTCTGGAGGCAGACATAGGAGGATCATCAGGAGTTTGAGACCACCCTGAGACTACATAGTGAATTCCAGGTCGGCCTGGGTTAGAGTGATTTCCAACCTCGAAAAAAAAATGCTAACAATAAAAAATAAAATAAAAATTCCCTACTATCTACCATGGAAACATCATTGCAAAAAGGTAAATTGTGAAAAATGAAGAACTAGAGAAATATTTGAAAATCAGTGGTGGTCAAGATATCTGTTTGGAGTGTGTTTATGGAAGGGGAAGGGTGATCAGTAGGTGGATGTCAGATAATTTGGGGGGCAGTGATATTATTTTACATAATACTGGGATGCTGGATATATGACATGTATTTGTCAAAAGCTACCAATATATCACAGTGAGGGGTGATCCATAACTTAAAGTATGGACTTGGTGACCAATTATGCATTCATTATTTCTCATTACTATCAAATATAACATATTGGTTCATGATTGTAATAATACATTGACTACATGAAATATGGTAAGAACAGGAAAATATGAGTTATAAAGTATGAGAATATGGAAAATGTGTACTATATGCTCAGCTTCTCCATAAAATAAGACATCTTTGGAAAGTAACACTTTTTGCAGTTCCCAACACATTGTAGGACACTTGACTGGGTTCAATCGAGAAAAAAAAGGAACAGAATATTCTCAGTTGAGCATATAACCCCAATTAGGTATCACGAGTAAGAGTGAAAGCCCACAGCACAGCTGCAAACTGTTTCATCTCAAGTTAAGATGCTACTTGCAGGTAGTTCAACAATGGCAATGCTTCAAAGAGGTGGTTTTGGGTCTTGTACTCATACTAAATTACTTTGAATTCTTTAAACATATATAAAAAATAACAGAATCACAATTCTGATTTTATTATTCCAGGGTGACCTAAATTTGGAAGGCTTACAAAGTCCTTCTATGAGAGTGTAATGTATAGTCAGCAGTTTACCCATAAGTTCTAGGGCCTGGGATTCTGATCTGTGCATAACATCCATGTGTGCTATGTGCTTTGCACTCTGTAATATTTTATTTATGAATATTAGAAAACTAAATTGCATGGCCAAAATAAAAGAAAAAAGTCGAGATGTACCCCTTTGTATAGCTAGATTGCTAGAAGATGAATATAAATTATTAGTAGATATTAATCCTAAATTAATACCTCTTTCTTTCATAGATTTTTCAAATAATGTAATTGGATTTTGTTTATATTGGAAATCATAAACAATGCCTAAGTATCAAAAGGAATAGAAATAATTTGTATTCATATGGGAGATGTTATACAAGTTTTAAATTTTCTTTGGCAATCAGAACTTAAAACTATGCAATTAATTTTTAAACAATTACTTTTTCTGATCAATTTCATTGATTTTAAAAATGAATTGAAAATATTCAAAATTGAACTTACAACTCATGAACTGACAACTAGGTTGATATTGTTGGGGGATGGGATCTAGCCATGTAGGAACTGTGTTGTGGGTGAGGGAACTGAGAATGAAGTATAATGTTACATACGCATGTGACAATTTAATACTATTGTCAACTTGATCAGATCAGGAGTTAATTATGAGACACACCTGTTGTGTGGGTCAGTGAGGGCATTTCTAGGAATTATTTAGGACCACATTAAGACCTTCCATCGGAGTGGCCAGCTTTTCATGTGACAGGCTATATGAAAAGAAGCTCCAGAAAACAGGACCATGAGCCTGGCTGCCTTTCCTCTTCACTGGTGCTTGTCTCTCCACTGTTGCTGCTATCCTTCATGCACATGTGAACCCAGCTTCCCCAGCTTTCCCACATGGACTGCAAACCAGCAGTGCACCAGGAATAATCTTGGTCTCCAGTGCCAGACTGGAACTTCTGAGGCATACAGCCTCATGGACTGAGTGACCACAGAGTTCTGACTCTCCAGTCATTATTGAGCTACCCAGATCTTAGTCTGAAAACCAAATGTAAGAACCCCCTTTTAATACATAGTCATTCTATTGACTCTCTTCCTTTACAGAACTCTAACTAAAATACATTGTGCTGCCAGAAACCAGAAATGGTTTTAGAGAAACAGAATTGTACACATGAAGTTCCAAAGTGGGCTCAGTGTTAATATCTTGTTATCCAACTGCAAAGCTACTAAAGGTTCCATCTTGACTCAGCTTGCTAAGCATGGGGATTCATATACAGTGACCCCTTTCCCACAGACACACGTCCTCTTTGTCTCTCCATCTATTTCAACATCTGTCTTCAATGGTCTGGCATTGGATGTGAGTGGTAAATCCTGGACTGGTAAGGAACTTTGGTTGGCTGGGACCCCAAGGTTTTGAATGGTAAATTTGGGATGCAGGAATCAAGGAGCAGCTGTGCACAGAGACCTCAGTCCTTCATGTCCCCTCCTCTGTGATCCTCTCCTCCAACACTCTGTTAATTGTAAATAGGGGATGTGGCCTAGGCCTGGGTTCTAATTTCACTTGCAGACCAGTCATGGTGGTTCAGGCCTATCATCCCATCTTCTGGGGAGGGTTAGGAACAAGGAAGTGTTGCAAGTTCCAGATGAGCTTGGGCTACATAGCGTGTTCAAGTCGGTCTGCTTAACTTAGTTACAGGCTATCTGAAATAAAAAACACACTGATAAAGTCCAGCAGTAGTAACTATGGTTGACATGGCCAGAGCCCTTATCTCCATTCCCATTCAACTTCTGTATGTGTGATTTCAGAGAAACCAGGCCCTCTCCTGAGACTCACTTTGTTCTTCTGGAAAATTGTATGATGGCACTCTCTGCTGGGCAACATGGTGTGAACAGCAAGGCAAGAATAGCTAATTGCCTGGGGAGGACTGTGCTGTTTCAGAGCCTACCCTTGTCCCTATGGTGACCATCAAACCAAAGAGAGGGTTGGAGTGTAGTGCGTGGCTTGATTTATGGAAAGCGATGCTGTGTTCAGAAGGGCAGGGCTTAATCCTACACCAGCTATCACCATGGGTCAGGCAACACAGTGACCTAGATATCAAAGGAGCCCCCAAAACATTTTGCACTAGGCTCAGTTTGGCCTGAATAAGATATGAGACATCAGTTTTCAAATGCTACTAGTCTCAGAAGATGGATGATGAACTCAATGGTCTGTGGGAGGAGAATATGTGCTAGGAAGACATCTGACTGGTGTGAAGGGAAGATTCATGGTGTGAGGAAACATTGAGTGCCTTCTGGAGGTGGGCATTGACTGAGGGACTCAGGAGGAGATGAGCAACTGAGAGAAGTGACTTTCAAAGCATGCAGATAAAGATTCAATAAGTGTGAGGAACCAGTGAGGTTCGCAGGAGAAGGTAAGAGTCTGAGGAAGGAGACACAGTCTGTAGCAGTCAGGACTAAGAGAAAAGAGGGCTTTTGAGGCAGGAAAATTGAAGGAATGGTGTCTGAGAGAAGAGGTATGGTTTGAAGGGTATCAGAGCATGGAGGCCAGACCTGATGCAGGAGAATGATTAGAGGATATCTAGAATATGGGGGTGAGGGATTTGAAGACACACCGTAGGGAAAGACAGATTAAAATAATGAGCGAAAATTAAGGGGACATGAAGAGGGAAAAGAGCCCTTTAGTGTGGCATCCAAATAGTCTCTGGGAGTCAGGAATTCAAGTACAATTTCTAATGTTTACTATGAAAGTTGTCAACATACAGAGACTATAATTATACTTTTTGCTAGTTCAAATAATAATTGTAAAGGCGTAATGAGCCTTGCTTATGTCCTAAGTGTATATGACCTTTTAGCATGGTCAGTATTACTCCTTTTCCAGGTGTAAACATAAAAATTTCTGGTATTTTCTGTAACAAACTACTGTGTGGGGGGGATTAAAGCATGACACCTTATGCTTAGGAAGCCAAAAATGGTAACTTTGTGGACTGGATTCCTTACCTAAGGGTGGGAAGCTGTAACTCCTATATCTCTACCATAAGATGGTGTCTTCAGTTCTTTGTTGTGTATTCCATATGGGTGCTGGATTCTGTCCTACTGGATACCATGATCTCCAATTCCTGAGCCCTTCTTTAGGATTTCTAGAAGACTGCAAACAGACCTTTGATGATATGTTATATTCAGTCTGTCAGCTACCCACAACATCCAGCTATTTGTGTTCTGAGCACTATCTGTGGACTCTGGTGTTTGCAAGTAACCCTGATGAGGCCCTCACTCTCAAAAAGCCATGCATTCTGACTATTCTGTCTTGAACCTGAGGACCATCCATCAATAACTTTTAGCTGCTAGACAGAGGTTCAGAAAGACATTGGGGTGGTTAGTGCCGTGTTGATCTATGGGCTCTATGCATAGTGGGGTAATGGGGGAGCAGAAGTGTTGTACTAAGAGCTATGTAGTTGTCTGAAGAGCAGATACTATAGCCCTTGTATACAGTCCATGTGGAGTATGGGGGCAGGGTGTGATTGGAGATGAAGGCTGTGGCCACAGTGTGTTGGAGCACAGATTGGTGATTTCTTCATGTACATTGAGACAAGCTGAAGTGAAGAGACTTTTGTCAGACTGTTATGAGGGCCCTCTCCCATCTGCCTCAACATTTTCTAGACTCAAGTCCTAGGAGTAGCGTCAAGGCTCTTGACCCCACTCAGCCTCAGCCTGCCTGTGTAGCTTTTTGTGCACCTCTGTGTTTGTATCTCTGTCTCTATCTGAACCCCTGTGGTCTCCCTCTCTCTCTCTCTCTCTCTCTCTGAATCTTTGTGACTGTTTACATTTATGTTGTAGGGCAGGGAAGGGAGGCCAGGAGTTATATGCACTGTACCTGTTACATGTGCACCCACAGCATCCTCCCATCTAGTTTTATGAATGGAGGATAAAGCAGCATCTCTCCCCCTACCATGACCTTTCTTTAATTTTTAAAAAAATATATTATTTATTTACATATTAGAAAGAGAGAGGCAGATGGAAGCAGAGAGAGGATGGACATGCCAGGGCTTCTAGCCACTGTAAATCAACTCCAGATACATGGGCCACATTGTACATTTGGCTTATGTGAGTACTGGGGATCCAAACCTGGGTCTTTGGCTTTGCAGGTAGGTGTGTTAACCACTAACTAAGGCATTTCTCCATCCCCACCATGACCTTTCAAAACCTTTTTTTGACACTTGTGATCATCCTGCTTTGGCCTCCTAATAGCTGGGATTAAAGCGTAGTGCTACTTCACTCAATGCCCCCCCCCCCCTCTCTCTCTCTCTCTCTCCATCTCACTATGAAATTCAAGCAGTCATGCTCTGTGTAGGACAGGCTGTCTTCAGACTGATAGTAATCCCTCTACTTTACCATTCCTAGCTTCTCCTTCTCAACCTGATCTGTTCCTATCTAGATATGTTGTTAGATAGACCCTAATCCAAACAACAGGTGGTCATCCAGCCTGGACTGGTTTTGGGTAGACAGCAAACCTCTATTTACCATTTTATGCTTACGTAAAACTGAGTATACATATGACTAAAACCAGATGCATTAGGGGGAGGAACATGCAAAGAGAAAATGATATCTAACTAAAATATGTCAGTAAAACCACAGTATCACCAAAAAAAAAAAAAAAATGCATGAAACATGTTGCAGTCAGCTTCTTATTGCTGGCAGAAAATACCTGACCTTGGGCTGGAGAGATGGCTTAGTGGGTTAAGGTACATGCCTACAAAGCCTAAGGACCCTGGCTCAATTCTCCAGGCTTCATCTGGAGTTTGTTTGCAGTGGCTACAGGCCCTGGCATGCCCATTCCCCCTCCCTCCCTCTTTCTGTCTCAAATAAATAAATAAATAAATAAACAAACAAATAAAAAGAAAATATTTGACCAAAAGCAATTTATGGGGGAAAAGGTTTATTTTGGCTTAGAGACTTAAGGGAAAGCTCCATGATGGCAGGGGGAAACATGGCATGAGCAGAGGCTGGGCATCACCTTCTGGCCAACAGCATGTGGATGAGAGCAGCAGGGAAGTGTCACACACTAGCAAGGGGAAACTGAATATAACACCCATAAGCAGGCAGCTAATAATTCACTGCCCCTAGGAAGTTAAAATTCCCAAATTCCCACCATCTGCACCTAGCATTCAGAACAAATAAGTTTATGAGGTACGCCTTATTCAATCCAGAACACCAAGCAACTGGTTCATCTTTCCCTTAAGAATTCTTCATTTTAAATATTTCATTTTATTTATTTATTTGAGAGGGGGAGCAAAGAGAGAGAGAGAGAGCAGAATGGGCACACTAGGACCTCTAGCCATGGCAAATGAACTCCAGCTGCATGTGCCACCTTGTGCATCTGGCTTACCTGGGTACTGGGGAATTGAACCAGGATTCTTAGGTTTCACAGGCAAGTGCCTTAACCAGTACGCCACCCCTCCAGCCTCTTCCCTTAAGAATTCTATAAAGACAAGTCCAAGACTACTTTTTGGAGCCTTAGAGTATTCTGCATGAAAGTGACCTGATGACACTTTTGAAATGTATTCAAATCATTAGTAATGTTTTGCTCTAGATAAAGTTTCTTGCTGCTCAACTACTTACATGCACCTTTCTTTAATACTCTGAGTATATCACCAAGAATCCAGAACTACCAATACACCACTGACAACAGATATAGGATCACATCACTCACATAATCTAGGAGAACTGAGTCTTAAGAGAGGGGAGTGTTTCTGTGAGGTCCCATCAGGACAAAGGTATTGGGAGTGGGATCCAGGGCCCTGCATGTGACAGGCAAGCACTTTGGCATGAGTGGTACTCCTTCATTCATTGTTTTAGTATTTTTTGAGACAGGATCTAAGATATGTAGATTTTCTTACAACCCAGGCTGGTCTGGAAAATTACATTCTTCCTTCTGCTTCACTAGCCTCAGTCTAGGATTACAGGCTAATGCCACTAGGTTTGGTTTGTAGGTGGGATTTGAACCCAGGTCTAGGTCCTTTCCAATGTTCCATATTAACAGTACACTGAGGGTAAATCCACAGTAAGAGAAGTTGTAAACCAGGGTGAGGGTGTTGCATACTGCTGCTCCTGCAATCACGTGTCTAACTTAAATGTGCATGTGGTATGAGGGGGCAAGTCAAGGATATTGACCCATCTTCAAACCCACATTCTGAGTGGAGTGACATATATAACACTAAGAACACACAGAGATAAGGAGTCTGAAACTGCTGGCATTTACAGGCACGAGGCAGGGTTTCTAGCTCATGGCTGTAAATTGCAGTGCTTAAGAGGCTGAGACAGGGAGACCACCATAAGTTTAAGGACAGCCTGGACTATAGACTGACACTTCTCTTAGAAATCAAACAACAAAACAATGAGACATGGTGAGAAATTATGTGTCAAGGGATGGAAAAACACATTTGCAGAGATGTAGGAACAGTCACGGAAAAAGTAGACTGTGTGTGTCCCATAGCAGGCCAGGGATACAATCTTTAATTTCCTCCCACTTTTCTCTAAAGCCTTCATCTCTGTCCTGTCACTAAGAGACCAACCTTAAACCCAGGAAAATGTTGAAATTGGGGCTGTAGACCAAGCACAGGCTGAAGACAGGAGAAGAGTCCTGTGCTCTTCCTCTCCTGCTATTGAAGAACTGTTCCATGTCCTTAATGTCCCTGGCCTGTTTGCCTGCCCAAGGTTGTAGAGCACGTGGGGGGTCAGGAGTCTCCCTACCTCTGTCTATAGGAGCCTAACTGCAGTGTGTTCATTTGTCTGATCCTATTGCTCTCTGTCAGCTAATATGACTCACAGTTTTGGAACCTCCATCTCTAAGTCTCTTTAGTTTTGAATATCTGGGATTCTCAGGATAATACCCTATGCTTCAGGGATTCTGGTGTAGACGAATGATAGTGCTAGGAGACACAAATTCAGCACCTCTGCAGCAGCCCCACCTCCAAACCTGAAACTGGGGGGCATAAGCAAGAGGCTGCAGTTGAACCTAGGAGACAAGCAGAGCAAGTGTGTGCCCTGGGCCCCTCTTTTTGCAAGGACATGTAGCTAGTCTTAAAGGTGCAAACAAGTAATCCCAGCAACTTGGCAGGAAAGACAAGAGTATGCCAAGTTTAAGGCCAGCCTGGTTTAGAGTGAGACTACATCTCCAAATAAGAAGTGAAATAATGCACCAATGATGTGAATAAGTGGCTGATTGTTTTCCTAGCATGCAGGAAGCTCTAAATTCAGCCTGGTACCAGACACACACATGAACACTGACTAGAGGAGGGGAAGTACCTAATAACAGTATTCCAGCCAGAAAGTGTAAATCTTCAGTCTGGCCCAGGGGTTAGAAACCTCAGTAGCTGAAGAGGTGGTGAGATACAGAGAGAGAAGGGAAAGATGGGCCAGTTACAGCAGAGACAAATGGGAGGTAGCTCTCACACACCTAGATTTCAGGTAGTCACAGAGACTCGGGCACAGAGAGACCACAGAGAGTCAGATATAGACAGCCAGTGTCACAAACCCAGAGGTACCAACAAGGCTGTCCCAGAGCTGCCCAGGTGGGCTGTAGCCAGCTGGACTCAAAAGCAGTCATTCTACTTCTCAGTGCTTTGGTCTGGGAAACCCTGGGCTGGCTGAGTAGGGACCTCATTTCATTGGTTTGATATGGGAAACTGAGGGTCACTGTTGCAGTCAGGTTCTCATTGCTGGTAGAAATCACCCAACTAAGAGGAAAATGAGGTTTCTTTTGGCCTATAGGCTCAAGGGGAATCTCCGTGATGGAATGGGAAAACTATGGCATGAGCAGAGGGTGGACCCCACCCTATTGCCAACATAAGGAGGACAATAGCAATAGGAGAGTATGCCAAACACTGGGATGGGGAAACTGGCTATAATACCCATAAGCCCACCCCAACAATACACTGCATCCAGGAGGCTTTAATTTCCAATTGCCAGCAGCTGGGGAACCTAGCATTCAGAAAACCTAAGTGTATGGGGGACAGTTGAATCAAACCACCACAGTCACAGACCCAGAACCAGACACTAAGTAGAAAATCAGTTTATTTTCATGCCAATGTGCACCCAGTGGAATATCTCCCAAAGCCTGGAATCTGATTCTTCTTGGCTCAGAGCTTATCTACCTTATCTACAATTATTCTTCTTATTGGAAAGACTCTGAGTTCAAAGCCCTGGGCTAATGCTTGCGTATGAAATAGGCAAATTTTATAGAAACAGAAAAATGTTAGGAATCAGATGCTGAAATAACCTCTAGTGAACAGATCTAAGAGAAGCCATGTTAGGCCACTCAGCCATCTTGACATTCTCCGGGAGCTATAAGAGAATATAGATTAACACAGAAGAGTAACTACAAGCCTGAGGACATGATTTGAGTAAAGACATCTGTTGTTAGTCTTGCTCTGAGGTAAGGTGGCCTGGTACTCCACACAAGCTTCATCTGATGTTTGATCTTGCTCTTATGTGGTTGTCTGTCCAAATTTTGCTTTTGAAAACCTTGCTTGCCAAGGGTGCTGTTTTCCTGATGAACTGGATACCAGCACAAGGGGGAAGGAGATCAACACAGAGAAAAATTAACTCCTACCAAATCAGAGAGCCAAAGCCTCAGAGGCCTCCAACACCTCATCACTGAAGCAGACCAAAAATGAACCCTACATGGCTCAGGGAAATTTTGTGGAAGAGGGTGTGGAAAGAATGTCAGAGCCACATGTTGGGTCATGATATGCAGAGACATTTATCTTACCCATAACTGTGGGATAACTCCACAATGCATGACCCATATCCCTCAACAAGGAGGGGCCAAGGGGAGGGGGTAGGTCACAGATGAGCCTAATAATGGTACCAAACTGACTGAATACAAAACTAACTAATAAAGAAAAAAAGAAAAAAAAAAGAAAACCCTGCTTGCTTGCTGTTGCAAAAGATAATTGGTGGTGGGGGACAGGGTGACTGAAGAGTAAGGGGTAGGTCATTGTAAAGGAATGTGGCATTTGCCTTTAATAACTTACTGTAGAGGAAGGACGGGTGGCTCTCCTCCTTATTGTGAGGGGACTGATGCTGTTCGGCTTAATAAAGATTCTCTTTTTAAATTTTATTTGGGTGGTCTTCTGTTTATTTCTGGTCTAGAACTTGTTACATCTGGAGACCCCTGCAAGAAAATATATTCTTCTCGCTAAAGTGACCCCTGAATCTGGTCTCACAGAGTCTTGATTTCTTGGGACTGTACTCAGACTGCAGGTTGGAGACCCCAGGGAGTGGCTACTAAGAAACCCTCTGTCCCAGGGACACTCTCCAGGACCCAGCAGGAAGGACTGTTAATCAGAGGACATCAAAACCATGGGTGGAGAATCATCTGGTATGAAAACCTCCAGAGGTAAGGGGGATTCAATGGAAGGCTGGACAAAGCACTACTTCCTGCTCTGTCTCTTTCAGTTCTGTGTGGCCACATGTCCTTGTCTTTCTGTTTAGTATTTGTTTTGTCCTTTTATGCTTAATATTTTTGGATCCTCCTAGGAAACCAGTTGCAAAATTTGAAAACTCCTCCACAGGACAGAAAAGCTCCACATTTAGCACATGTAGCCCATTGCAATGTGTCCTTACTAACTTTTCCCTTCTCCCAACAGTGGGCACCTAACTTAGATGCCACGTGTGATGGCTTCTCCTTAGGAAGTTCTGTAAATTAGATTGACTATCCTTTCATGTGGGATGGCCATTAGAGGGAACCTTTGACCTTCTAACTGCATTGAGGTCTAACAGGTCATCCTTGCACAAACTGATAGCCTGACCACCCCAGGTAAATTGTAAATTAAAAATTGGAGTTGAGACTGGTCAAGTTTTCATTTGGAAAATCCTCAATGTGAGGTCTGAGATTATACTTGAAGTAATTTTGAGGTTTGGTTTTGGTCTCCGGAGTTGTAAATAGAATAGAAATTTAAAATGGGAAAACATGGCTTCTGAATGAATGAATGTGTAAGGGGAAATGATGTCTATGTTTCTATGAATCTACTAACTGATATCAACCTCAAGATTTATGTTTAAATTTAGAAGCACTCAATACTGAGTTTATCAGAGAATTCCTAATAATATTTGAATCTGCTTTCATTTTTTAAAAATGTCTTTCAGGAAAGTTACTTTTAAAAAGTTCCAAAATCAACAAATGCTAAAATCTATATGTATATTTTGGGTAAATAATATAAATAAAGTGTGGTCTACTTTTTATAAAAAGGTTATTTCAAAAAGCCTTTTGAGGAGAAGTAAAAAACTTAAATGGTCATGTTAAAAGTCTTATGGTAAGGACAATAAAAGTTTTTATTGGTAGTTATGAGATGAGCTGATGAAAGAAAATAATTTGGAGAGGAAACTTTAAATGTTGGATGTTAAATGTTTAATGAAAAAAGATTGTTACAGAATGGTTACACAGAATGTAAGTTAAAAGTATGTAGATAAAGGGATAAAAAAAGTATGTAGATAAAGGTATGAGTAATCTTAAACAGAAGGTTAAAAACAAACTTGATTAACTATGCTAAGGTCTTGATCAGATTACAGACTTCTTGAGATATAAAATGACTATTAGCCTAGGGCTTTCATCAAACTAACAAAGAATGGCCCTGGGTGGTAGCAGGTTGCTATGATAATCAGATTGTAAATTTAAAACTTTAACTCATCCATGTTAATCTGTTCATAATAATGGTTGTGAAAGACTGACTTTAGAGTATTCAACCTAGTTAGCTATGTTCTTCTATTTGTCAACCTTTTAACTAAATTTTAGGGGTAAAAGTGGCTCATTAGTATTTACTTCTCTCCTGATATTATTGTGGTGGTTTGATTCAGGTGTCCCTCATAAAATTAGGTGTTCTGAAGCTAGGTTCCCAGCTGATGGAGATGTGGGAACTAATGCCTCCTGGAGGGAATGTATTGTTGGGGCGGGCTTATGGGTGTTATAGCCAGTTTCCCCCTTGCCAGTGTTTGGCACACTCTCCTGTTGCTATTGTCCACCTTATGCTGGCCAAGGGGTGATCTCCACCCTCTGCTCATGCCATTGTTTTCCCTGCCATCGTGGAGCTTCCCTTCAAGCTTGTAAGCCAAAATAAACCTCTTTTTCCCACAAGCTGCTCTTGGTTGGGTGATTACTACCAGCAATGTGAACCTGACTACAACAGTTATTATAGCTACAACCGTGCCTCGGGGGGGGGGGGGACTTTACAGAGGAATTATTTACTCTTTTTTCCTATAAGACAAATAGACCACATTTGAAGACACTTAATATCATTTATCTGTCACACACTTGCAAACAATTCACTTCATGGTGAACAGTAAAAGAAAATTCTAAATAAACTTATGTTGTGATTTAAGATGTAATCCCTCAATTCCTCCAACAATCACAGTCTTAATACTTTAGATTGAATTTACATCATTACTGAGCAAGTTTAGCATGGTGATACAGGCAGAACTGTAGAGTTGGTTTAGGTTTGAGTAGTTACAGATTGTGTCATGAAATTTGGCATATGTTGGGAGTCACTATAGTTCTATTAAATTGATTTGGAAGAGATTAAAAATATTTCTTTCTTGCTCAGCAGTTAACGGTGCTCTTTTGCAAAGCCAGATGGCCTGGGTTCAATTCCCCAGTATCCATATAAAGCCAGGTATACATAGTGGACATGCATTTGGAGGTTGTTTGCAGTGGCAAGTAGTGCTGGCATGCCCATTCCCTTTGCTTTCCAAGAGATTTGTCTCCATTTTCATTAGATCATGGCAGTTTAGGCCAGTGTCTCTAATCTTTTGGTATGTTAGATATAGCTGAATTCATTTCAGAAACTCACTTATAGATTGGGTGGACATCTTATTTAGCTCTTTAAAAGAGCTAAACTTCCTCATAAAACAATAAAGGTATACCAATTCTGATGAGCTTTAAAAGTTGTAACATTTTTGGTGTCTTCATATTTACACCAAAAATGTTACAATATGATATAGATTTCTTGTCTATTTTGAATTCTGTTAGCCAATCTTTTGTTCATAGTTTATTCTGTGTACCCTCATGTGTCTTAAATATGTGAACTCATTTTGTCAGTATCAGACTTTTCCAGATATCAGAATATTATAATTTGGTTTATAAAAAGTACATGGTGTTTGGCTATCAATAAGCAAAACTGTTCAGCTAAACCAATCAGTAGTAATAGAATATAAAAGAAATCAAAACTTTTAGATCTCACATTTCATTTTATTAACATTGTTTTTGGCCAGTAAGATCATTGAAAATTATCTAAAGTTTTTCTAAAAGTTTTTTTTCTCTCTTGAAAAAAGTTAAAGGCTAGGATAATTTTTATTTATTTACTTCTGCTAAGGTGGGGCGGAGGTCTCACTGTAACCCAGGCTGGCCAGGAACTCAATCTATAGTACCAGGATGGCCTCAAACTCAGAGTAATCCTACCTCTGCCTACCAAGTGCTGAGATTAAAGGCATGCACCACCACACCTGGCTAAAACCCTATAATTTTAAGATGGCTCCTGTCTTGTTCATGCTAGTTTTGCTGGGTGGTTATCACTGAGGTTATAAGCTAAGTCTTGTAAATAGTGACTTAGTCATTGAGACTTTGTTCTTACAAAATCTGAGGAAGCTCTCCAGAATGTTTTAGGAAATCTACTATATATGAACAATGTGAATATAGCTTGTCTAAGCTTCATATATTCTAACAGTCATAAATGTTTCTTTATGTTAAAATATAAAATTGTTCAATGGTTAAAAGAACTTGCTTAAGAAATAACTTTTTGGGCTAGAGGGATGGCTTAGCAGTTAAGGCATTTGCCTGCAAAGCCAAAGGACCCAGGTTCGGTTCCCCAGGACCACATTAACCAGATGTACAAGGGGGTGTGCATGTCTGGAGTTTGTTTGCAGTGGCTGCAGGCCCTGGCATGCCTATTCATTTGCTCTCTCTCCCTCTTTCTCTGTCAAATAAATAAATAAGAAATAACTTTGTGTCTGTCAAAATATCTGTAATGCATGTTTAAAATCAGGCTACTTCAGCTCAACAATGACCAGGTTTGACTTTATTCTTAATCTATGTCTAATCAGTCTCAGTCAAGCTTTTACTTAGTAATTGTCTCATTCCTATTATCTAAAGTTCATTGCTTATAGATATATTGACACTTAAGACATGTTTCCTGATCTAGAAAAATAATCTTAAACTCTGCTATTTGCTTTCAGTTTGGGTGGTAATTGGTACCTACATAGGTTTACAGACTAGCCAAAGTTTTCCAACACAAATGCAAAGTGTTTACACTGTCTTCTCTTTTGCTGACATACAATATCTAGATTAAATCAACTAGCTTAAGGTTACTGATAAAGTGATTGGTAAAATATTGTTTTCAGGGCTACTGAAATGTTCTGCCTATACTTATAACTGAAAGATACTTGAAAGATAAAATATGTATGTTTTATATGTTCCAGATACAGATTACACTGTCAATTAAAGCTTACACCTACAACTAAACTTAAATACTAATCAAAATGATTTTAAATTTTTCTATCATTCTCTGATCAGATCTGCTTTGCTAACTAGATATTCTGCACCTTTTCAACTGAATCTGTTTTCCTAATCAGTCTCTCTGAGTGATTAATAACCATCTGTAGAAACCAAAATCAATTGGAATTAAAAGATAACCAATATTTTGCTTCCTGCTCCCAGCTCAGAAGACCACAGGAGACGATTGGATACGTGCTGGTTTCTAGCCTCTGGTTAACTTACCTGTCTTCTTGATCAGAGAGGATATGAAGACTTAGAGATGAATTCCAAATCAGTGTATCTGCAACAGGAGAGTCACATTGGAGGAAAATCAGTTCTCCAGGCTTCCCAAAAGAGGAACAGCTACTTAGTCAGCATGGCCTTGATTATCCTAGCAGATGACAATGCTGAGAGTCATAGAACTCCTCAAAGTTCCCTGAGAATCTTTCCTACAGAGCCATTATAGACTGCCAATATGTGATACATAGTTAATTTTGACAGCCTGCATAGTCTTAATCACTCAGTAAGAAAATATAACTCCAATATAAACAAAGATTCAGACTAATAGACTCCCCTGTCTGATGCTGGCTTACAATACTAGACTCTAACATTACCTCATGCCTTCTGCCTCTGCCTGTCCCTGATTAGTTAGCCACTGCTGCCTTTAAATTTAAAAAAATTCCAAAAATGTCATCACTTGTTATGCTTAACTGATAGCTATTGGTTTGTATTAGTCTAATCTCTCCTTTATATGTCTTATTAAAGAGGTATATCACTAAAGACAGATCTCAGACTCCCATTCTGACATGTAAGAACAATTTAGAATTCTAGCTGTTTGTACTTGCTGATGTGGGTTGTTCTGGTTATTTGAAGGTGTCTCTATGCTCAGACTTATAGAGTCAAACCAGATTTGCCTGCCATTAATGGTGCTCCCTTCAAATTTATAACACAAGGAGACCCTCATAACCTCAGGGAATTGCGTCCATATCCATCAGCCAAGGGGTATAAATTCATCACACCAGAGTCCAGAGGAGAGTATCCTCAGCCAATTGTAGTATCTAACAGGTCACCAGGGACCCAGAGAGTCCTCTCTAAGTCAAGCTCTAGAGGACACCTGCCCCTGACAAGGAGACTACAGCCCTGCTCTAATCACTCTGGAAGCTGACTAGTCTACACACCACAGAAGCTTGAGGAATTCAACGTGAGATATCAAAATATAAAAAATAGGCAGAGCACAGGACTTCTGGGTAAGATGGCTGCATAGGAGTCATACTAATCCAGCCTAGTGAGGGATTTGAGCAAAACCACAACAAAATGCAATCTTCATCTGAAAGGTGAAGGTATATAGGGTTTTTCCCGCCACAGCATAGATGCAAGAGACACTAAAATTTATCAGAAAGGAGGAAATTGGTCAAATCCTTCCAAGGAGCTTGGGGACCCAAGCCAGTGGACCTGTGCAGGTCCAAACACCCTGCAAGAACAGAGACCAAAACAAGGGGATTTTCCTATCTCATCAGCCTCCTTGCAAGGTCAAGTAATATGAAGGGGAGACAGCTGGACACAGGCGGGATGATGAGTGGAGCAGTTCCAGTACATCTCCAGGCTCCGTGCACTCTCCCATCCCCCAACCAACAGAACTATGACTCTCCAGAGAACACAGTTAGCACCCAGCAGCAGTGGCAGGGCATCCAGGACAGGTGAGCAGAGCAAATGATTAATGGCACAACATGGCGAGATCAGGGTGGGCACTCAGTATTGGTGAGATTTGAAGCCACCTCAAAAAGTATCAAGGCTGACTGACAAAAAAAGCAGGTACGTAGGCGTGCACTAGAAGTGCTAATCACTCTTTCTGTCAGGGAATGTTATGCGTTACATATTCTTTGTTGAATTTACCATTCTCAAGCTGTATTTGGGGGTTGACTGTGAGTTCCTGGGTCCCTGGGCATGCTGTGGTCCCCCAAGTCATCTGAGGCAACCGTGGAGGTGAGCTTGCAAATGTAAACACTTTCACAAGATAGTTTCAGTGAACAGCATTCTCGGTTTATTGTCAGGGAAATGGGTTTATAAGCATCTGAGGACTGGGGGTGGGGAGGCTCCTAAGGGAATTAGATGTACAAGGTTCATTGCTAATGCCTAATTAGCAGTGGGGACATTCATTCCAGCAGCACATAGGCAATGATGGCAGAGGGGGTGTGTGTGGCAAGGGTCAGGTGATCTAGGGTCTCAGGGGGATGGGCTATGTAGCTGCTGGATGATAAGGAGTTTCCTAGACAACTGGCCAAATGTCACAGGGCTATGGGCAAAGCCTAGGTTCAGGTGTGCTGGGCTTGGAGAGAGAATGGCCTCCTGTGGCCCAGGGGTTCTTAGCTTTACCTGGCAGTCAGGCCCCTCTCCTGAAGGCTTCAGTCTGTGCGTGGCGTGCCCAACAGTTGAAACTTGTTGCCTTTAATGCATTCAGACATTTTAGGCCTTTACCTTTTTCTTGTCATTATTGGAAGCAAGGTCTGATCTAGATCCAGGCTCAAATAGAACTCATTTCAGAACAGAAATCGCAACCTCACAGCTGACAGGATTAAGGGTGTAGAGCAACAAACACCCTAATGATTTGTGGCTTTATAAGGATATCTGTTTGGTTCATTCCTCCCACTTGCATACCCTGTGTTGGTATTTATTGATTGTGCATATAGCTCAGTTGAATTTTAGAATTTGCCAGTAAAATGCACCACCCAGCTCACTGGAATACTTGAATAGCATGCAAAATCAATACCTAGGATTGAGGGACTTCCAGTTAAGATGGTGGCGTAGGAACCATGCCAAAGCAGCCTAGGGAGGAAAAAGCCAAAAAAAAAAAAAAAAAAAAAAAACCAGCAAAATACACACTTTTACTAAAAAGTGAGGAGTGTAGGAAATTGAAACAGCAGTGGAGAAATAGGAGAGATCCAGAGCATCCAGAGCCCACACGGCACGGCAGAAGCTGCTCCGGCAGGGCAAGTCTGTGTGCCAGACCTCAGTGGTGGCATGCCAGCCAGCTGCCAGGCTCAGCCACAGGAAAAGCCAGGCGAGGGGATTTACCAATCACACCAGAGCTCTCCACAAACTCAAGAAACATGAAGGGAGAACGGCAGTGAACAACAGAGGAGCAGATCACAAGGTAGAAGAACACGTGGAACAGCGGGCAAACTAGAGAAGCATCAGCTCCCTCCCCTTCCCCACCGCCAGGGCCCAGCCCTCCAGAACAGAGCAGTGGTCCAGGGACCCAGCCACGCCTACTTGAACTGACAGAGCACCAAAGAAGGACCCAATAAAGAGCACAGCTGAGACCAAAATCATCCCAAAAGGTAACTGGGATTACACCAGGTCAGTACCCGCCTAATAAACCTGGTATATATGCCTGAACCAGAAGTGCTAATTGCACCTTCCATATCAGGATAAATTATATGTTAAATCGGATGGATGGTCAAATTTGCCATTCTTAAATAAGCTGTATTTTAGGCTTGTTATTTGTTGCTTCTTGAGTTATAGTGGCTTTGTTTCTTCTTCTGTTATATATTAGGGAAGGGTCTCACCTGGTCACAAGCTGACTTGGAACTCTGTACAGACCAGAAATCTTAACTTCCTTGTTGTCAGGATTAAGGGAGTGGGTGAGGCACCACACAGCCTAAGGGACAGACAGAAGATCTGGTTGTCATAATACCTACTCTTGCATAAATACTCTGTGTGGTTTTTCATTGAAAGTGTACATAGTTTAGTTAAATTTTAGAATCTGCCTGTATTTTGTTCCACTTAGCCTACTTGAATACTCTCATAGCAGGCACACCCATCACCTAGAGTCACTTTTGTAGATACTCTGAGAGTCTTGAGAGCCACATGTAGCGCCTTAAGCTCCTACCCTGAAGATATATAACATCAGATTGATTGATATATCTCATAATACCCAGCTAACTGGAAAATCCAATCATTAAATAATCCAAGATGGAAAATATATATATTATAACACAAGAAACACCAAAAATCAAGACAGTATAAATCCACTAAAAAGTATTAATGCATCAGAAATTACCTCCAGTGAGAACTAGTTAGAGGAAATGCGTGAGAAAGATTTCAAAAGAATGATTATAAATATGTTCAAAGAACTCAAAGAAGAAATCAAAGGAAGCAAAGAAGACACAGGGCGCCAATTTAATGAAACAAAGAATACTAAACATAAATAAGGAAATAGAAATAATAAAGAAATATCAGTTAGAATTACTAGCAATAAAGAACACAATTAATGAAATTAAAAAACTCTGTAGAAAATCTCAACAGCAGAATGAATGAAGGAGAGGACAGAATATCTAAGCTAGAAGACCAGGTGGCAGATCTAATACAGTTCAACAAAGAGAATGACAAACTTATAGAAAAATATGAGTGGGAATTTCAAGATACTCGAGACACTATGAAAAGATCAAACATAAGAATTCAGGGCATAGTAAAAGGAGAAGAATTTCACTCCAAAGGCATAGTAGGCGCCTTCAACAAAATCATAGAAGAAAACTACCCCAAATTGTGAAAGAGGTTCCAATGCAGATACAAGAATCCTTTAGAACACCAGCCAGACAAAACATGGAAAGAACCTCTCCTCACCATATTATAATCAAAGTACCAAACATACAAACCAAAGAAAAAATATTTAAAGCAGTCAGAGAGAAAATTCAAGTTACCTACAAAGGCAATCCTATCAGGATTACAGCAGATTACTCAACACAAACTTTAAATGCCAGAAGGGCATGCAGTGATGTATTCCAAGTTCTGAAAGATAACAACTGTCAACCAAGATTACTTTATCCTGCAAAGCTATCCATTCAAGTAGATGGAGAAATAAGGATCTTCCACGACAAAGGCAGGTTAAAGGAGCATTTGAAGACAAAACCAGCTCTACAGAAAATACTTGAAAGAATCCTCCATGCTGAAGATAAAGAAAAGCACACATATAGGGAACAGGGAAAAAACAAACAATACTCAAATACTAGTTAACACAAGACAGCAAAGTTAAAACTGGAAGAACTACAAAGAAAATGGCAAAAATGAAACATACCTTTCAATAATATCTCTTAATATCAACAATCTCAGTGCCCCAACCAAACGACATAGGTTTGCAGACTGGGCTAAAAAGCAGGATCTTTTAATTTGTTGCCTCCAATAAAACCACCTTTTCTACAAAGGATGGACACTATCTTAGGGTGAAAGGTTGGAAAACAGTGTTTTAAGCAAATGGACCTAGAAAACAAGCAGGGGTGGCTATCCTAATATCTGACAAAGTAGATTTCAGTCCATCATTAGTTAAGAAAGGTAAGGAAGGCCACTTTTTGATTAAAGGCATCCTCAAACAGGAGGACATTATAATCCTAAACATATATGCACCTACCATGGGGGGCCCCAAATTCATCAAACAAATGCTATTAGAACTAAGGTCACAGATAACACCAAACACAGTGGTAGTGACTGAATTCAACACCCCACTCTCATCAATTGACAGGTCATCCCAGGAAAAAATAAACAAAGAGGCATCTGGACTAAATGAGATCATAGAAGGAATGGACCTAACAGATATATACAGGACATTTCATCCAAATGCTGCAGAATATACATTCTTTTCAGTAGCACATGGAACATTCTCTAATATAGACCATATATTAGGACACAAAGCAAATCATAACAAATACAGGAAAATTGAAATAACTCCTTGCATTCTATCTGACCACAGTGGAATCAAACTACAAATCAATAGCAAGGAAGGCTATAGAGCACACACAAAATCATGGAAATTAAACAACACATTAGTAAATGATGAATGGGTCAATGAAGAGAACAAGAAGGAAATCAAAAAATTCATAGAGTCAAACGATAATGAGAATACAACATACCAAAATCTTTGTGACACAATGAAGGCAGTTTTAGAGGTAAATTTATAGCTTTAAGTGCCTATATTAAGAAATTAGAAAGGTCGCAAGTAAACGATCTAATGCTTCACCTTAAAGCCTTGGAAAAAGAAGAACAACACAAACCAAAAATCAGTAGAAGAGAAGAAATAATAAAGATTAGGGCAGAAATTAATGAAATAGAAACAAAAAAAGTAGTTCAAAGAATCAATGAAACAAAGAGTTGGTTCTTTGAAAGGATAAACAAGGTTGTTAAATCAAGAGGGCAATCAAAAAATTTATAGAGTCAAACGATATTGAGAACACAACATACCAAAATTCCTGGGACACAATAAAGGCAGTCCTAAGAGGTAAATTTATAGCTTTAGCTGCCTATATTAAGAAATTAGAAAGGTCACAAGTAAATGACCTAATGCTTCACCTGAAAGCCTTGGAAAAAGAAGAACAAGGCAAACCCAAAATCAGCAGATGGGAAGTAATAATAGAGATTAGGGCAGAAATTAATGAAGTAGAAACTGAAAAAAACAATCCAAAGAATCAATGAAACAAAGAGTTGGTTCTTTGAAAGGGTAAACAACATTGATAAACCCTTAGCAAATCTGACCAGAAGAAAGAAGAGACACAAATTAATAAAATTACAGATGAAAAAGGTAACATCACAACAGATGCCAGAGAAATTCAAATAATCATAGGGACATACTATAAATGCATATACTCCACAAAGTGTGCAAATCTGAAAGAAATGGATGATTTCCTTGATTTATATGACCTATCTAAGTTAAATGAAGATGAGATTAATCACTTAAATAGACCTATAACAAGCATGGAGATCCGAACAGTTATCAAAAATCTCCCAACTAAATAAAGCTCAGGCCCAGATGGATTCCCTGCTGAATTTTACCAGACCTTCACAGAAGAGCTAACACCATTGCTTCTTAAGCTTTTCCATAAAGTAGAAAAAGAAGGAATCCTACCAAACTCTTTCTATGAAGCCAGCATCACCCTGATACCAAAACCAGGCAAAGCTAGAACAAAAACAGAAAATTACAGACCAATCTCCTTCATGAACATAGATGCAAAAATTCTCAACAAAATATTTGCAAACAGAATGCAAGAGTATATCAGAAAGATCATTCACCCTGACCAAGTAGGCTTTATCCCAGAGATGCAGGGATGGATCAATATATGCAAATCGATAAATGTAATACATTATATAAATGGATTGAAGGACAAAAATCACATGATCATCTCATTAGACACAGAAAGCGTTTGACAAAATCCAACATCCCTTCAATACCTAGGATTACTTCTGAAGCTGATTGGAGTACAAGAGCTACACTTGGCACTGTAACCTTCTACTCTGAAGGTACATAAAGGTGGACTACCAAATATAAAAGCACTGCAAATTATTAGGAAGCCAAAGCATCAAATCAATGCAGGATGCAAAAGCAACATTATAGTACAAGAAACACAAAGAATCAAGACAATATGATCCTGCCAAAAATTATAAATCCATCATAAATGGCCCCCAGTCAGACTGTTTTAGATGAAATGCCTGACATAGGTTAAAAAAATCATTTTATCTATTCTCAAAGGAATCAAAGGAAAAAAAAAGAAATTAAAGAAGGAAACAAACTCCTAAAGTAATTCCAACAGACACAGTAAACCAACTTAATGAAATAAGGAGGTGCTTATGAGACATAGAAATACTGAAGAAAACCCAGGCAGAAATTCTATTGCTGAAAAGCACATTCCATTCAATAAAAAAAACTTAATGGAAAGTCTCATGAGTAGAATGGATGAAGGAAATAACAGAATATCTAAACTAGCAGACCAAGTGGTAGACCTAATACAGTCCAATAAAGAGAAAGACATGCTAATAGGATGGTGTGAATGGAAATTTCAAGATATGTGGGACACCATGAAAAGATCAAACATAAGAATTCAGGGTATAGTAGAAGGAGAAGAATTTCATTCCAGAGGCTTAGTATGCATATTGAACAAAATCCTAAAAGAAAATTTCCCAAAATTGGGGGAAAAAATGCCAATGCAGATATAGGAAGCTTTTAGAACACCAAGCACACAAAACCTGGAAAGAACCTCTTCTCGCCATGTTATAATTAAACTACTAAACACACAAACTAAAGAAATACATTGAAAGCAATTAGAAAAAGCAAGTCACATACACATGCAAGCCCATCAGAATAAAAGCAGATTATGCAATACAAATATTAAAAGCCAGAGGGCTTGGAATAACGTATTCCAAGCTCTGAAATATAACAACTGTCAACCAAGATTACTTTATCCTGCAAAGCTATATACCCAAATTGATGGAAAAATAAGGATATTCCACAACAAAAACAGGCTAAAGAAATTTATGACCACTAAACCAGCTCTACACAAAATACTTGAAGGAGTCCTTCATGCTGAAGAAAAAGCAAAACACACACAGGAGGAAACAGGAAAAAATAAACCATACTCAAATAACAATTGAAACAAGCAAGTAAGGGAAAACAGGAAGCACTACAAACCAAGAAGACTGGAGAGAATAAATACATAATTTTCAATAATAAGTCTTAATATCATTGGCCTCAATGCACCAGCCAAAAGACAGAGGCTTGCAGACTAGATTAAAGGTCAGGATCCTGCCATTTGTTGCCTCCAGGATACTCATCTCTCAATAAAAGATAGACACTGTCTTGGGTGAAAGGATGGAAAATGGTGTTTCAAGCAAATGGGCCTTGGAAACAAGCAGGAGTGGCTATCCTAATATATGACAGGGTAGACTTCAAACCAACATTAGTGAAGAAAGATAATGAAGGCCACTTTATACTGATTAAAGGAACACTCTAACAGCAGTACATTATGCACCTAACATGGGGCTCCCAATTTCATCAAACAAATACTACTAGACGTAAGGTCACAGATAACATGAAACACAATTTTAGTGGGTGACTTCAAAACCCTATTCTCATCAGTTGAAAGGACATCCCAGAAAAAATAAACAGAGAGACATCTGGATTAAATGATGTCATGGAACAAATGGGCCTAACACATATCTATAGAACATTCCATTCAAATGCTGCGGAATATAATTTTTTTTCTCAGTAGTTCATGGAACATTCTCGAAAATATTCCACATATTAGGACATAAAGCCAATCATAACAACTACAGGAAAATTGAAAAAATCTCTTGTACTCTATCTGAGCACAAATCAGTAACAAGAAAAACTACAGAACATACACAACTTTATGGAGACTATTGATTGATGAAGGGATCATTGAAGAAATCAAAAAGGAAATGAATAAATTCATATAATCAAATGTTGATGAGAATAGAACATACAAAAATCATTGGGACACAATGAAGGCAGTCCAAAGAGGGAAGTACATAGCTATAAGTGTCTATATTAAGAATTTATACAGTTCACAAGTAAACAATTCAATGTTTCACTTAAAGTCTTGGAAAAAGAAGAACAAGGTAAAGCAAAAACCAGTAGACAGGAAGAAATAATAAAGATTAGGGCAGAAATTAATAAAATAGAAACAAAAAATCCAAACAATCAAGGAAACAAAGAGTTAGTTCTTTGAAACAATAAATAAGAATGATAAAGTCTTATCAAGTCTGACCAGAAGAAAGAGGGAAGAGAGAAAAATTAATAAAATTAGAGATTACAGTATTACAACAGATACCAAAGAAATCCAGAAAATCATAAGGACATACTTTGAGAATAAATATGCCTTTAAGGATGAAAATCTGAAAGAAATGGATGATTTTCTTGATTCATATGACCTACCAAATTAAATCAAGATGAGATAAACTGATTAAATACACCTATTACAAGTACAGAGATCCAAACAGTTACAAAAAGTCTCCCAACTAAGAACGTCCAGGCCCACATGTACTCACTGGTGAATTTTACCAGACCTTCATGGAGGAACTAACACCACTGCTTCTCAAACTTTTCCATAAAATAAAAAAAGAAGGAATTCTACTGAACTCCTTTTATGTAACATCATCACCCTGATACCAAAACTAGACAAAGACAGAACAATAAAAGAAAATTACAGACCAATCTCCCTCATGAACATAGATGCAAAAATTCTCAACAAAATATTGGCAAACAGAATACAAGAATATATCAGAAATATTCACCCCAACCAAGTAGGCTTAATCCAAGAAATGCAGGAAATACAAATCAATAAATTTAATACACTATATATAAGTGGACTGAAGGACAAATTTCACATGATCATCTCAATAGATGTAGAAAAGGAATTTGACAAAATCCAGCATCCCTTCATGGGAAAGTCCTACAGACTGGGAATATAAGGAACATATCTCAACATAATACTAAATGGGGGAAAACGTGAAGCTTTTCCATTAAATTCAGGAACAAGATAAGGGTGTCTGTTGTCCCCCCTTTTATTTAATATAGTACTGGAAGTCTTAGATATTCCAATAAGGCAAGAAACACTCATAAAAGGGATACAAATTGGAAAGGAAGAGACCAAGTTATCATTTTTGCAGATGATATGATTCTTTACATAAAGGACCCTAAAAGCTCTACCAGCAAGCTGTTAGAGCTGATAAACACTTTTACCAATGTAGCAGGGTACAAAATAAACACACAGAAATCAGTAGCTTTCCTGTATACTAATAACGAACATGCAGAGGTATGAAATCAGGGAATCTCTACCATTCACCATTGCCTCAAAAAAATAACAATAACAAAATACCTTGGAACAAACCTAACAAAGGAAGTGAAGGATCTGTACAATGAAAATTTAAAACACTCAAGCAAGAAATTGCAGAAGACCCTAAGAAATAGAAAGACATTTCGTGTTCTTGGATTGGAAGAATCAATATTGTGAAGATGCAAATATTACCAAAAATAATCTACACATTTAATGCAATCTTCATTAAAATGCCAATGGCATTCTTCACAGAAATAGCAAAAAAACAAAACTACCATTCATTTGGAAGCATAAGAATCATTGAATAGCCAAAACAGTTTTCAGCAACAAAAATAAGGCTGGTGGGACCACCATACCTGATTTTAAGTTACATTACAAAGACATAGTAAGAAAACCAGCATGGTACTGGCATAAAGGCAGACACACAAATAAATGGAACAGAATAGAAGACCTAGATGTTAATCTAGGCAGCTACAGCCATCTGATATCTGACAAAATATGAAAAATATTCATTGGAGAAAAGGCACCTTCTTCAACAAATCGTGCTGAGGAAACTGGATATCTATCTGTAGAAGGATGAAAATAGATCCTTGTCTTTCTCCATGCACAATAATCAAGACCAAGTGGATCAAGGACCTTAATGCCAGACATGAAACTCTGAAAATGCTAGAGGAAAAGGTAGGGCCACAACTTCATCATACTGGCATAAGTAATGACTTTCTGAATATAACCCCAATTACTAAGGAAATAAAACTATTAATCAGCCATTGGGGTCTCATAAAATTACAAAGGTTTTGTACAGCAAAGGACACTGTCAATAGAGCAGACAAAACCTACACAATTGGAGAAAATCTTTGCCAGCTACATATCTGACAGAGGATTAATACCCAGAATATACAAAGAACTCAAAGAACAAAACAATAAAAATCAAACAACCCAGTTAAATAATGGGCTATAGAACTAGAGAGTTCTCTTAGGAAGAAATACAGATCACATATAAACATCTAAAGAAGTGTTCTACATCCTTAGCCATCAGAGAAATGGAAATGAAAAGTACTTTGAGATTCCATCTCACTCCTGTCAGAATGGCTACCATGAAGAAAACAATAAACGTTGGCAAGGATGTGGAAAAAGAGGCACCCTTATACACTGTTGGTGGGAATGCAATCTGGTAAAGCTACTGTGGAAGTCACTGTGGATGTCATTTGACAAGTAAAAAGAGATTTACCATGTGATACAGCTATAGCACTCCTAGGCATATATCTTAATGACTCTTCTTCCTACCTTAGAGATACTTGCACAACCATATTTATTGCTGCTGTATTCACAATAGCTAGGAAATTCAACCAGCCTAGATGTCCCTCAACAGATTAATCAGGAATAAAGATATGGTACATCTACACAATGGAGTTCTATTCATCAGTTAAGAAAAATGAAAATATGAAATTTGCAGGGGAATGGATAGATCTGGAAAGGATTGTACTAAGTGAGGTAACCCAGGCTCTGAAAGGCAAAGATTGCATATTCTCTCTCATATGTTGATCCTAGCTGCAAATGTTTAGATTTGTGTTTGAGATGGAACCAAAAATTGGTAGCAGAGACCCCTAATCTGGTAAAAAGCTATGAGGGCGGGAGTAGAGGAAAGCATTTAGGGGATGATGTTATATATATGCAAGTAGGAGAACAGATTACAGGGAGTATAATGGGCTAAGTGAGGTCAGGGGAGGTGTGGGGAGTGTCATTGAAAATTCAAGATATTCTGAATAAGACATATGTCTTTGGATAACAACACAACCAGAAGCCATAGATTGCTACTAGAAAAATTTCAGTGCTGGGGATGGAATACCTACCAGTGAGTTGTTGGTCAGGGAGGTCCTTGCTGCCTCCAAAACAATATGGGCTTTTTCCAAAACCCTTGTTCTCTCTGGAGTAACAGATGGTAAGACCCTATTGCTGAAAACTTCATGTGCATGGGCAGCAAGATCACTGAAAAGTCATGCTAGTGCTGAGCTGAAAACCGTTTCCCTGTAGACCAGCCAACTGTAAGCTAGCAAAAGCTGCATTGCATGCAGCTCTATGGGAAACCGAAGATGAAAGCAGTAAAAACAGTGGACATTTGAAGCCTCAAGTGTGGCCAGACAGGCCAAATGACTGAACAATACTGCAATAGTGGCATGTCTACTCTGGGGGAAACCAACTGCTCAATAATTGGACTGGAAGCCCACTATATGGGAGGGAATACATGTCTGGTACTGAAAACCTAATCAAAAGCCTATAGCAGGGGAGGTCATGTGCCTTAGAGGTATAAAGCATGCTCTTGTCTGGCTAAATGCATATATTATTCTCACCAAACTGCCATGAAAGCACTACACTTAATGTTCATATTCATATATTAGTACTACTCTCACTTTTGTTTAGAGAAGCTTCTCTTTTCAGATGGCAGTGACCAGTGGGATGATCCAAAAGACAACCTAGTGCTGGGAAGAAGTGACAGAGGAGTGCTCAGCACTGGAACATCTTACACCCTTCATGGCTCAGGGTCCATTATGAAAGAGGTGGTTGAAAGAATGTAACAGCGAACAGAAGGGCACCAGTCCTTACAATGCAACTGCCCAGACAGAAACTGGACTTGATATCCATGACCTCACAGTGCCTGGCAATACCTTCACAAAACCCTCATAATAGGAGAAAAAGATGATGACATCGAAATAAAAGAGAGTAGCAGAGAGAGTGAGGGGATATGATGGGGAGTAGAGTTGTGACCGGGAAAATGGGGGAGGGGAGAAAAATATCATGGTTTATTGTCTACAAATGTAGAAGTTGCCAATAAAAAAAATTAACAATATATAAAAAAGAAACATGATATACACCAGTCCTATTTGGTGTTTGCTGTGCCTGGTTGGGAAAGTTACATGTTAGAACAAAAGGGATTATGACTGGGAAAAGAGGGAAGTGTAATGGAAAAGCTGAAAACTGGGCTGATGCACTAAGTCACTGTAAGAGTTAACTGCTGAGGAGGTGAACTTATCTCTGTCAGTAGCTGAAGGAACCCCCAAAAGAGAACTGTTTAAGGGGGACCCAGGTGGATAATAAGTGGTAAGGACAGTTTAAGACTAAAATAGAATAAAATAGAGCTCATGGTTAGGGCTACCCAACTACATGATTCATATGCATGTTGGCTTATAGGTATGTTTTGAGAAATTGTTTTGAATCATATAGACTACACAAGCTCACTGTCACATCCTGCTACTGTAAAGCAGCTGCTCATTTGCTTGTATAAAATTTTGTTTTTGTTTTCTTGGTCACCCCGCCTCACCACTCTGATTACTGCCATCTCAGGGCACATAATTCTGTTACTTTTAGGATTGGTTGTAGGTCCCTACATTTTAAATGCTCTAATCAAGATTATCCAACAGAGAATTTCCTCAGTAAAATTAATGTTTCTCAGGACCAAGTATGAGGCTATGGTAACTGGTGAATCCAAG
Source organism: Dipus sagitta (assembly GCA_036346955.1). Classification (NCBI taxonomy): domain Eukaryota; kingdom Metazoa; phylum Chordata; class Mammalia; order Rodentia; family Dipodidae; genus Dipus; species Dipus sagitta. The sequence continues at coordinate 12,234,574 of CM070791.1, read as the reverse complement.
ATTTGACTCAGTTACTAAAACCAGTGGGGAATGAAAAAACCTCTGATGACCAAGCATAAGGGAAGCCATCTTAGGCCACTCAGCCATCTTGGCATTCTTCAGGAGATATAAGAGAATAAAGATTAACAGAAAACACTAACTACAAGCCTGAGGACATAATTCCTGTAAAGACATCAATTGTTAGTCTTGTCCTGGAGTCAAGGTGGTCAGGTACTTCATACAAGCCTCATCTGGTTTTTAGTGTCACCCTTATCTGCTGCTCCCTCTGCCCAGATTCTGCTTTTGTAAATTGTGCTCACTTGTTCTTGGACAAGATAATGGGTGGGGGGAATGACTGAATAGTAAGGGGTAGGTAATTGTAAAAAATGTGGTTTTGCCTTTAAAAGGTCACTGTAGAAGAAATATGGGGCTGCTCTCCTTGTGATGGGACAGACACAGGATGGCTTAATACAGACTCTCCTTTACAATTTTATTTGGGTGGTCATCTGTTCATTTCTTGTCTAGTACTTGCTGGAATGCCTGCAGCTGTGCTATGGAGATTAAAGGGAAATGAAAGATGGTTTACAGTTCAGGATATAAGCTGCAGTAGAGATCATGGCCTTGAAACAATAAAAAGACTACAGTGTTAGGCTTAACCCACTCAAACACTATACTGTACAGGACATAACCAATACAAAAGTCTATTACAGTACAGGACATACTTTGGAGCAGAGGCTTCTAAATTTCCTTGTCCCAACTATCACCTCAGGTTAACAAAAGTCCCATTAATCCAGCTGGCAGAACACACCGGAGGAAACCATCTTTCTATACCACACTATGGCTGCAGTGTTCCAATTCATACCTCATACTCTACAGGGTCCAGATGCAGTGGGCTTGAACTCATAGTTTTCCCTGTGGCACAGGAGGCCTGAAAGTCTCTGTGGATAACTTCCTGGTAGCTGAAACATGTGGGTGGTACTTGGGCCCCAACATGGAGGCAAAATTGAGTAGTTTCCTAAGGTTCAGGGCCAGATGGTGGTCACCTAAGGTCATTAGAGATCAGAGAAGGATAGAGCTTAGTTTTAGATTTGGCGTTAAGATATAAACACTGAGCCTAACTATTTCTGGAGTCCAGTACTTAATTTTAACACCAGAAAAGTCAGATTAGATCTGAATCCATAGGGAGAGATAGAGGCATTAGACCTGGAAAGAGTAGTAGAAAGAGTGAGGGAGGCATAAGCCAGAAAAAGAGCAAGATGGTACAAGGAAGCTAGAGACCAGAGAGCACTTACTGGGAAAAGGAGAGAAAGAAATGGGCCTTGAGTATTGTGCTGGGGAAGGGCCTGGGGAAGGTGGAATTCCCTTATCTTAGCTCAGTTATGATAACAGGAGGTGGTTCCTAAACCACAGACTTTGTCTATGCATAAGCTGGTGTCTGGAGAGAACACTGGGAATATGAACTCTCTATACTTGTTTATATAGAAAAGAATAGAGCAAATTTTGTAGTACTGGAGGATAGAGGAGGGGAAACTTCTTGGGGACTGCATAATTCATATCTCGAACATCTTGTGCTAAATTGGAATGTTATAGGATAATGGGGCTTCCTCTCCTTAGGGTGTTTGAGTCAGAAGCCCATACCTATATTCTTGCATTATGTGGATGAGAAAGTCTGGGGTGGATATTCTGGAGAATGAAATTGGAAAAGGCTAGAGAAGGGGAAGGCTGGAGAGATAGCTTGTCGGCATTGGTCTGCAAAGCCCAGGGACCCAGGTTAATTTCCCCAGGACCCACATAATCCAGATGCACAAGGGGCACACACATCTGGAGTTTGTTTACAGCAGCTGGAGGTCCTGGCATGCCAGTTCTCTCTCTCCCTCTCTCTCTCTCTCTCTCTATTTACCTCTCTCTCCCCCCTCTCTCTCTCTATCTCTCTCTCTATCTCAAATCAATAAAGTATTTAAAAACAAAACAGATTAGAGAAGGTATATGTGGATATAAAACTAGAAATAGTAATAGGAAAATGTTGAAACTATTTGGATTTGGATCTGCTGCATAAGTTAAATAGATGAAAAAATATTTTTATTGTTTGTTTTTGAGCTAGGGTCTTGAGCTATGCCCAAATGATCTGGAATTGACTATGTAGCCTCAGGATTGCCTCAATCTCACAACAATTCTCCTGTCTCAACCTTCAAAGTGTTAGTGAAAGAGGATTTTATGTTTCAATGGTGTCCACCAGAATTTATAAATCCCAGGTTTTGCATTCTGTCCTGTCTTTAATAAAGAATTAATAAAGGCCAACTCAAGAAAAATAAATTATTAACTATTATTTATGGGGGAAATCACAAGTTGTAGGATTTATTTAAGGGAGATCGTGGTCTAGGAAAGGAGGCTAGAGCAGAATCATAGACATCTGGGAGGCAGGAAACACACTCATGTGGAAAACACAACATTGCCCATGACATTAATTTAAGACAAATTGAGGGTTTTAGGTAAAGACTGGAGTAGAGCTGCCAATACATGGAAGGAAGTTCATGAAGTCGATTAAAGAGAAACCAAGGATTTTAAAGAGAGATTAGAGTACAGCTGTAAATGCATGGAAAGTAGATCTAGTAGCTTGTGTAGGGAAATTTGGAAGGAACACCCATTATGTCCACCCTGAGTTTCCACACAGAAGAAGATTAAAAGGACAAATTGTCGTGACTTAAGGAACAATAGCAAAGAGAAAATATTCAGATGAGAAATGAATAGTAAATAACTTTACATCTGTGGTTACCCTGAATTTAGAGTAATTACACAGGTAACAGGCCTAGAGTTAGAGAAAGCACCCCTGTGGTAAATCTAGAATGTAAGGAAAATACACGCATGGTAGGAGGAAAATCATAAATGTAGTTAAAGTGAGTAGTTACCCCAAATTATGAAGCAGAGAACATAAAAACCTTCCAACCAAAAATCAGTATTCTGTTCCACCATACACCCAGACAGGGTGGGTGAGTGGGCAAGCCACTCACATTTATCCAAGCAAGGATGAGAGGGAATCCAGAGAGAGACACACACACCAAGGGTTGTGACAAGGGGTGGGGACAGGAAGACCACAGCCTTTATAGTGTAAGATTCAGGTATGAAAGGGGAAGTCCTGATTGGTTCATCTACTTTAAAGGCAGACCCCAGGACCAACCCACATGGACCAGCCCGCCAAGGCAGCACACTAGATTGTGAGCAGCAAGGGCCACTGTAGATCAGTCTTGATCAACATAAGTTTCATTTCTTCTAAGAGTTTTGGTCTTGTGCACGGGAGAGGTCGCATCCCCTGATTCTCTCTGGGACTCAGTCTCTGAATGAAACTGCCTTACAGTTTTATATTTTGCCTACCCTCCTTCATTCTCCACCCCTGTGATGAAACTCTAACTGATGTTGGAACAGGACATGCAAATAGTTCTACCATTTGCAGGCTGACTAGGGTCATAAGGAGTAGCACTTAGGGTCTTGCTCAGAGGGGAACATTATGCTAGAGGTCCAAGAGAGAAATCTAGGAGCCATTCACATGCCTCATCGACATCTGTATGTCGGTCTATTGCCTCAATGAAAGTTCTGGGCACATTTACATTTCTTATATATATATTGATTATATTTCATCTAAACTAACATAAGCTAGAAACAAGATATATGGTCTTTCATCAATAGTTTGCCCCTTTTTGAAGTCTTGTCTATTTTATATAAAATATTCCACCTTTATAAATCTGAGTCTTCTTGTTTCACTGGACCATAATAAACAATCAAGGCTAACAGCATCTAGTGGTGATAAATCTAGCTTGAGGTCCAAGATGCAGGGCCCAAATAATCCTGAGAAGAACTTTGTTGGTATTATGATCAGGGACATAGATCCATTATCTATTACTAATACCTGTCCTATGACAGCCAGGAGTTTGTTAATGTTCTGTCCTTTCCCCATGCTTTCTTTAAATGTCTGGACACTATTCATAATAACTCCAGATTTGTTTGTATAAGGTAGCACTCCTTATTTAAAAAAGGAATAGTTTTCTTTTATCAGCTGTAAGTAGATTTAGGCCTCTGGTTTTGTACAACCACATCAGCCAGGGAATTTAGCTGCTAAATTGGTCTATCAATGACTCAGCTATTTGGTGTACATTATCCATGAATTTAGCAGACAGGGTATGTTAAAAGTGTGTAGAGAGTACTATATTTATTTTCACTTTGAGTTCCTATTCATGGGTGCTTCCTAGTAGTGTAGGGTTTGGTATGACATAGAATTTTCCAAAAGCAGATAGCCCCTCCAATCTTGTTTTCTGTCACTATCTAGAATATGGTTATAGCTATTCTTTTCCCAAGTTTTAACCCTGTGGGCTCATTGCCCCCAACCCCACTAAAAGTACCAGAAATATTTCTACTACCAGACCCAAGGGGATATATGGCATCATGACCATGGTCCAGAGGTGTCTCCTGGAGACTTCCTCAAGCTTCCAGTGTGCATGAGCCAATCAGCTCCTAGTTGTGCAATTGGTGCAGGTCTGTAGATCCTCAAGCTCCAGCTGTGCATAGACTGACCAGCTTCTGTGTGTGGTCAGAGCAGGGCTGCAGAGCTTTCGAACACTTCTGGCACCTCCTCAGGGTGACTCAGAGTGGTTGGCCTGGACATTATTGTGCCATCCAAGACATGTTCGCTTCAGCTATGTGGGCCTTCTTTACCCGAGTGTGATGAATCCACAAGGTGGCATCTGTAACTGTGCCCAGTTACCTTGGGGTGTGCGGGTTTTCTTGTGTTACAAATTCCAAGACAACACCATTTTAAAAAACCAGCACTCACATTTTAAAATCAGAGATCACATTAGGGTTGGACTCCATATTTCTTGTAAAAAAAAAAAAAAAAACACCTTTTAGCATTAGAGATGAGATTTAAGTCTGATTTTATGGGCCCACATATTTAAACCATTAATTTTTTCATAGATTAATGACCTTCTCACTAAGTAAACTGTATTTAAGCTAGCTTTATAAGTCCCCATAACCTTTTGACAATTTCAAGATAGTTCTTAAGCCTCATCTGAGATTTTGTACAGTTTGATAACTGTAAATCCTATAAAATCTAAACAAGCTACATATTTTAACACATGATGGCAATGTAAGCATTTCCATTGTAATAAGGCATAATGACGGGAGACTGAACCAATACAAATTGATAAGCACTAGGTAAACAATAGCCAGTAACAACAATCTGTGGATTGTCTAGTTTACCCCTCCAACTGTGCTCATCACAACCTGGTCACACATCCCATCCTGAGCCATCAGTGTATATCAGATAACTTCTAGATTTTTTTTTTCTTGTATTATCTCCTTTCAAAGAATTTGTATTCTTGGGCTGGAGAGATGGCTTTGTGGTTAAGGTGTATGCCAACAAAGCCTAAGGACCCAGGTTCAATTCTCCAGGTCCCATGTAAGCCAGATGCACATGGTGGCACATGCATCTGGAGTTCATTTGGACTGCGTAGAGGCCCTTGCATGTACATTCTCCCTCGATCTTTCTCTCTCTTCCTTAAATAAATAAATAAAGTAAAATAAAATGTTTAAAAAATAATTTGTATTTTAATCAGCTCATTGTACCTATCCTGGGTGGATTTTACCCTTAGGCATTCTCTTTCCTTCATTTTCCTATTTATTTATTTTTTACTGGATCTTTAATCGAAGGCAGACAGTTGCTAGTTAATAGGATCAGACATATGTAATGGAAGGCAGAAGTTAACATAAGAGCTTAGTAATATAAGCCAACATCAGACAAAGGAACCTGATGCCCCCAAAACATTATAGGCCATTGCTGAGGCCCTTGGTTTCCCACCAGGAATAGATGGTAAGACCCCATTGCTGAAGGCTCCACATACTTGGGTTGCAAGGCCACTGAGAAATCCTACTGGAACTGAGCTGAGAACCTCCTCCATGTAGACCAGCTGACAGAAAGCTGGATGAAGCCATTCTTCATGCAGTTCAATGGGAGAAAGAGAAATCACCAGTGAAGATACTCAACAGTGGACACTGCAAGCCTTATATTTGGCCAGCCAGGCCAAATGAGCCAATGGGTGCAATAGTGGCACATCTGTTATGGGGGAAACCAACTGCCCTCTAATTGGACTGGAGGCCTGCTCCATGGGAGGGAATACATCCCTGATACTGAAAACTTAAAACAGGGGTAGTCATGAGCCCTAGGGGTGTAACATCTGCTTATGTCTGGATAAATGTATATACTATGCTTATCAAACTGCCCAGTAAGCACTTCTCTTAATGCTCATACCTTTATATTAATGCTACTCTCACTTTTGATAGAGAATCTTCTCTTTTCGCAGTGACCTTGGGATGGCTCAGAAGGTATCATGGTGCTGGAAAGAAGTGACTGGAGTACTGAGTAATATCTCTATCACACCTTCCAAGGCTCAGGATCTAATGTGGAAGAGGTGGTAGAAAGAATGCAAGAGCCAAAGGAAGGGTAGGACTCCTTACAACATGCTCCCTCCAGTCATAAAATGGCCTGGATATCCATGACCTCACAGTGCCTGACACTACCTACACAAGACCATCATAAGAGGAGGAAAAGATAATGACATCAAAATAAAAGAGAGACTGATTGAGTTGGGGAGGGGATATGATGTAGAATGGAATTTCAAAGGGGAAAGTTGGAGGGGGGAGGGTATTACCATGGGATACTTTTTATAATCATGGAAGATGTTAACAAAAATTGAGAAAAAAACAAATATGTTGTAATTTAGAGGGCAGTCTTCACTCTGTAGTAGAGACTTTTAGGGACATTTGAAGAGCTCTATGACCCTCACTATTGTGTCATCTGCTAGGATGAGTCATGTGGTATCCTTTAGAAGTGTCTGTAGCGACTTTACTTCTGCAGATACACTGATGTGGAGTTTGCTTATTGGTCTCTTGGTTTCCATGTCCTTTCTGACCAAGAAAATAGGTAACTTACCAGAGGCTAGAACTTACAAGTGTCCCATTTTCTCCTATGGCCTTTTTACCTGGGAATTGGAACCAAAATATGAGTTATCCTCTTAACTCTGATATTTTCAATTGACTTTGGCTACTACAAATTGTTGTTAAGCTCTCAGAGAGACTATACACACCTGATTAGCAAGCATATATTCTTAGAGAAGTACAGAACATATCTGGTTAATATGGCAGATCTGATTAGAGAATAATGCAGAATAAAGCAGAACCTGGTCATTGTTGAGCTAACCCAGTCTGGATTTTACATACATTAGAGCCATTCTGATAGATATAAAGCAATCTTGTAAGCAAGCACCTCTAACCACTTGGCAACTTTGTAAATACATTAATGACAGTAGACAATAACAAAATCATTTTCTTAAGACTTATAAGATAACCTCAGCAATGACCACCTAGCAGAACCAGCAAAAACCAGACAGGGACATTGGATAGTTACAGTATCTTTATATATAATAATCTCCCAGCATAAGACTAAATACTAACCTGTAAACCTTGATGTTAATGCTCAGTACTTTTAGTAGCTAAAAGGGTGACAGAGGAGCTTAGATAATTTGATTGAGTTACAAACATTACCAAGAATAGGTCAACATCAGTGAGCTGAGGTCTTAAACTTGACATCTTGATGGATGGCCATCAGAACTTATCACCTGGATATCATGACATAATTGGTTAACAAATAGATATTTTGGACAGAAACATCAATATGTTATGTTTTAATCATCTTAACTAATAACCTTTTCAATATCCCTAATCCCTCTATTAAAATTGATTATTAATATCTCCAAATATTATTAAGCTACATTAAATATATTTTCCTTTTATCAAGGTCTATTTAAAAGTTAGTTTTTGAAGCAGTACTCTGTATACTTTATTTTCACCAGTTTTTCAAGATGAGCATATTATTTTTCTTGTTATGATCACTGACTTCTATAATATAATTTTATACTATATATTAATATTTATAAAATATTCTTGAAACATTTCTTATGATCAGATCTGTGTATAAATTTTGCTAACAGGACACACTACTTATTACGTTATAGGTTTAGGCGTTTTATGCTGCAAGGCTAAAATCCCAATGCCATCACATACCAATGTAAAAGTTATTTTTAACTATAGCTGACTTTCTGGGTTTCCTATTATTGTTGTCCAAGGCCAAGCCCATAAGAGTAAAGATTTTATAACTCCTTATTATCCATTTCCAGTGTAGCAAAGCAAAATTTAGTTAATATCCATTCTTCAAATTATTATGGGTTCTAACTCTTAAAAGGGATGATATAATGATACCACTTAGGCTCAAAGGTCAACAAAAACTGACCTAACTTTATTAACACTAAAAAGAACTATTTTCTTCTAACCATAGGACTAGTCCCAGATACTTCTAAGTTAAAAGATATTGAACTGGTTAAAATTACATTATTTGGGGGCTGGAGAGATGGCTTAGTGGTTAAGGCACTTGCCTGCAAAGCCAAAGGACCTGAGTTCAATTCCTCAGTACCCATGTAAGCCAGATGCACAAGGGGGTACATGCATCTGGAGTTCGTTTGCAGTGGCTAGAGGCCCTGGCACACCCATTCTCTCTCTGTCTATCTCTTCTCTCTTTCTCTCCCTTTCTTCTTAAAAAATTACATTATTTGATGCCACTTTTATTAGGGAATATTAAACTTCCATAACCAAAATTCAAGTCTTAGTAAATCTAAGTTTACTCTTAGAAATTGCTATACTTCTCTTGATGTTTATAAAAGTTGTTTTCAGGCTTGAGAGATGGCTTAGCAGCTAAGGTGCTAGCTTGCAAAGCCTAAGGACACAGGTTTGATTCTCCAGGTTCCATGTAAGCTACATGCATATGGTGGCACATGTGTCTGGAGTTCATTTGTGGCGGCTAGAGGCCCTGGTGTGCCTCTTCTCTCTCTCTGACCAGAGATGGCAAGCATGCCATTTCAGGAACACGAGGACTTGAGCGCTGAAGAGCTGCATGATACAGTTCCAGCCCAGCTATCTCTTCCTTGAAGTCCAATGTGGCCCCTCTATAGAAACATCTTTGGCTCTCTAAGCTACAGATATCTATGGTTTCCAGTATAATATTTGTGTTTTTCTGTCTTTCACTTTGTGTATCAATCTCTAAGTTTACTTTTCCAGCAAAAGTTGGTGTTAGTGAAGTGTTGGTCAATGTATCTGAAAGAAGCTCTGGCATAGAAGTGGAAAAACAAGAAAATGGGTCAGAGATAATTGTTTTCCTTATAGGCCTTAAAGAAAGTCAGGCATGGAGTACAGTACACTTAGGAGGAAACAATGAACCTCCTGGAACAATGTAAAAATTGTTCTATGACTAATTTTTCTAAATGGTGGCAATTACAGCAAACTATGACTCTTTACCAAGAATCCTTACAGGAAAAACAACTGAAGTCAGAAAGAGTTCAATCAGGGGGACCAAAGTCTAAGTATTGGAAAGACATGAAAAGGAAAATTCAAAATAAATGATTGGGGGATAAGTGGGTTTATTGGATCAGTGATTAATGGCAGGAGCCCCCATTTTGTGGTTGTTTTGTCTCTCACCTTTAATGTAGTAATTGAAAGTAGGAGTTCAGGAAATTCAAGTGCTTGACCACACATACATGGGGGAAATGTGAAAATAGTTAATCATTATAGGGGCTTGATGACTTTACTTGAGGTAAATAATTATGAGATTGTTTGATGTAAAGAAATAGCAAAAAGTTTCTATGAATTCTGTGAAACTGTACCTTTCTTGAAGTTTGCACTTGGATGACATGATCAGAAAATAAAATACTGAGGCTAAGAGGTGTGGCAGGAGAGCAGACAAGCAGAAAGAGAGAGAGAGAGAGAGAGAGAGAGGGAGAAACCCAGCTGCCTTCAGTATTAGCCTGTCAGCTTGCACCAGAACTTGACTTCAAGTCGTTATTGCACTGCTCCCTTTCACACCTCTCTTTGGGGACCCTCCTTCAAGCCATGGCTTGACCCCGGCACTCTCTCTCTCTGTGTCCTTCTCTCTGTCTCTAATAAATAAATAAAAATAAATCAGAAAAAAATCTTAAGTAAAAAGTTTTCTTCAAACAGAACTTTAGATTTTTTTTATTAATTAATCCCTGATTGTATGTTCTTTTGTTCATAACAACAATAGTTCTTCCTTTAAAATACGATTATCTTTTTGCAGGTTTTCCCAATGAACAAATTAGGTATTTTGATATAATATATAAATTCCTCTCCATATATATTGTTTTGATCTCATATCATTCCTGTTAGACAAAACATCACTTAGTAGGGAAATTCATTTCAACAGACAACATTAGGCCCAATGATACAAATCTGATAATTTCATAGTGATATAGAACTTGACAAAAATAACAAAACTTTATGCTTTTTAATTTGACAACCTTTCATATCTGTAGTTCTTTTGTCTGCACTAAGTAAGCACTTTTATTTAATAATCTCTTAATTTTAATTAACTTCATTTATCTAAGTTAATGTATCTTTTTATAGACAAAACTTCTCTCACCTGTAATTGTTAGTTTTGACCTTGGATATAATATTTGTCTGTGTCACTGCATATATCATGCCACATACAAAAGGTTGTATACAGTAATAGCCAGGCTATGAGGGCTAATAGACTTAATATAATCCAGGGAATTATTTCTTTGGTGGCTATGATAAGCATCTTTCTCTGAAGAGTGGTCTTTGTGCCTGTCCAGTATACAAAAAGGAACTAAAACTGAAGTTCCTAAGAGTTACACCTGTATTATTAGAACTTTATCTTCAGCAACTAAGGAGAATTCATTGCTATCTGTCCAGACCATAATGATCATGGACTAAATTTGCCCCATAGAATAGTCAATTTACTGTCTTCCTGTATGTTGTAAAGAGAGAAAAATGTTATATTTCTTTATATTTTTATACTTAGCCTAAAGAAATATAGAAGTCACTTCCTTGTAGGAGGCTCTGCTGATCTTAGACAAACAGGAGGCTCTGCTAATGGCAGGTAAACAAGAGGCTCTTCCAGGATGAATAGCATTTCCTGGGGCCTGTATTGTTGAGCAAACTCCTTAAGATAAGTGGGACTCCAGATCACAGGCCTACCTTGCACCCCTCAGGCGGTGCTTCCCCTAACTGACAGAGATCTGTTTACAAGTTCCTTTTTTACTTTTAAGGGTGTAACTGTCACATAACATCATGTGGTTATTTCCAATAAAAAGCTGAAACTCCAAACGGTTCAGGGCTGTTGCCCCCCTCCCCCAATCTCTGCAGTGTAGACCTAGTATACCAGACTCTAATCTTTTTCTTTTCTTTCTTTTGTTACCCAATAAAACTTTGTCTCACATTTCTTGAGTTGATGGTCTTACTTGTGTGACACCGGACCCCAAAACATCTTGGGAGCTCACCTTGGATCCACATTTCAAGACTTCACTCCCTGACTCTGGGGTGACTGAACCAGGGAAGGGCCCCTAGTCTCAGTCCGAGAAACATATCTCCAATCATCTGCATGTTCCTGGCTTTGGAGTTGGTAGCAAGCCATTGACGGGGAACTTTTTCCTAGGATTGCTGGCCCTGTCCTTTATTGGGTAAGAAACCTCCAGAGGTGCTTTTTCCACTCTTTTCTTTGTTTTACTTTTTTTTTTTTTTTCTGCTTTTCCTGGTTTTCTGGTTTTGCATGTTTTTCTGGGTCCAAGAGGGAAGCTGGGCACAGCATCAATTTCCCTGGAAGAGGGGTCAAGATGCTGCCCTTGACCCTTTCTGGCTCTGTTCAGAGATTTTGAATGGAGGTCTATTTCCGGTTCAACTTTGGTTTGACAGTGCATCTGTTTCTGGTTCAGTTTTGGTTTGGCAGCCACGTGGCACTGTCAGGAGAGCCATTATTATTAGCATGTTTATATTGACTGTTGTGTTCATTTGTTTTGTCCTTGTCTTTGAAGATATGGATCCAAATCATTCTGTTGAAAAATGTCCTTTAAAACTGGTTAAAAAGCATTTTAAAGATATTAAGAAAAAAAAAAGGTAAACAATAAAATAAGCTAAGCCTATTATGCTGGCTACTTCGGAAGCTGAGACAGGAGATTCCAATGTGATAGCATGACTCCACATATTAAACCATGTGACTTTTAAATAGCTTGATGAAAATAAATACATAATTTTAAATTGAACTTTGCCTGATAGTTCCTCTTTTGTTTAGGCTTTAAACAAAGAAGACATTGTTTATAGACACTTTTTTGTTTCTTTATTAATCCAAATAGTCCAACAGGTCTCTCCTAGAGTTTTGTTGACATTTGATTTAGTTCAAGGTATTTTTGTTGTTGTTGTTGTTTTTATCGTTAAAAGTCAGATTTAACTAAGGCCTATGGTGAGCTAAAATTTTATGTAAACAAAGCCATATTTTGTTACATTATCTCATGAATATAATTACTGACTTTATGTTCTAGGTCAACTTCAACTTACATAGAGGATTAATAAAAACAACAAAATTCTCTCTGAGGTGGTGACTCATAATTTGCCAGGTATTTTGAAAGATTGTAATGCACTGCTAGTTAAAAGGAGGAGGTAACTGGCCTGAGTGTTGACCAGACTGCCTCAAGGTAGAAACACAAACTTGCCTTTCTTACTCCTAATAAAAGCATTTCCAATTGTGTTAGAGGTATTTATAAAGATTATTCCCATAAGAGTCATGATGTTTTACCTTGTATTCATAGAAAGTGCATTTCATAGAGCTTATTAATAGGAGCTATCTCAAGTCAATGGATAACATAAAATCTGAATGTATATAACAATATTATAAGGCAAGTCTGCTTGTCAGGTAGAGATTTGGTGGTGATCTAAATACTAAGAAAGGCTTTTTCTCTACAAATTTCCAACAATAAGATGGTTAACTCTTTGAAGCCAGACTGCTTGTCAGTGGGTAATAAGATTAATCGATTTGGTGTAATTTTTCTTAATAGCCTTATAAGAAAGATGGTTAATTATGGGTTAAGATGAGATGATTAAAGGAACTGGGAAGGTATTTTTCAATGTTGGACATAGAATGTTTATAAAAAAATGCTTTGTGTGGAACTTAGATCAGAATGTTAAAGTATAGCCGGGCGTGGTGGCGCACGCCTTTAATCCCAGCACTCGGGAGGCAGAGGTAGGAGGATCGCCGTGAGTTCGAGGCCACCCTGAGACTCCATAGTGAATTCCAGGTCAGCCTGGGCTAGAGCGAGACCCTACCTCGAAAAAACAAAAACAAAACAAAAAAACGAAAAAACAAAAACAAAACAAGAATGTTAAAGTATGTGGATAAAGATGTGTATATGTAAAAAGGATGTAAGAGATCTCAAAAGACCAAATTTTGCCAAAAATTAATTTCCTTTTAGAAGGAACAGAAAGCTAATTTTCAGGCTAAATCTAAACACCATATCTGAAGTTAAAGAATTTTCAATTGTTTACAAACTTTCAAGGATGCTCTAAAAGTTTTATATAGTGACATAGACTTAATGTGATTCAGTTTACATTAAACACAGGGGATGTCCTATGCTAGGTGAGTCACAAAGTCCTAAGCATAGATGTAATTCATCTTCTTTAGAAGTCTAACTACGTTAGACATAGACAAGACCCTATTGCCTTATGTACTACAAATGAATAAAATAAATTTCCTAGTTTATAACAAAACAACTTCAGAGTAAGACAAGGAATATCAGGATGCTTAGCTCTCTGCTCTGTCATTTCCTTTTGCTCTTGCTTAATGTTATATGTATGCTATTTAAAGTCATGACAAGCTAGACTCTGGAAAAAGGGATGACAGCCCCTTTATCTCAGACCCCATGCAAGTTTAAGCCATGTGTCCCCCTGATCCTGTCCAGAGACAAAATGGCCAATTATCTCTGATAAGGAAAAGGGAATGACAAGTGACATGTAACTTTGTTTCTCTTTATAGTTCCTCTCTTTTGAACACCTAAACTCACATCTGGTAGATGAAATCTCTCAATAGACAAAAGTTTAGATAGGTAAACTGAGTCAAGTTACTTGATAAAGTTACAAACTCCTTATGTAAGGCAAACATCAGACTTACCTAAAATGTATATCAGGATATAAACAGATGATAAAAACGGGGCATCAAGTAAATGATGGCTTAATGGTTAAAGTGATTATCGGGGAAGCCTAAAGCCCTAGGTTCGATTCCCCAGCACCCACATTCTTATTGTTAAATCTAAATCTGATTCAAAGTAGGTTCTCTGATATACCTTCTTGCGACAGTCTTCTATACCCATCAGCCCACATAGGAGGACTATCAGCAACTCCTGCAGACTCTTTCACCACAGAAGAATATGAAAGAATCAGAAGGGAAGCCAAGAAACTAGGGTTGGGAGCTGATGGCCATCTCACCAAGAACAACAATGTTATTGACAAGGTCTTCCCTTCTTCCCTTCCACGTGACCGGACAGGGATCCCAACACCTCTGAAGTAGGGCATCCCTTAACCTCTTTTGCTGGACTCTGATGGGTGGTCTCCAGGCAGCCACTCACTCAATGCCCTACAATTTTTTCTTTAATTTTTTGGTTTATTTATTTATTTGAGAGCGTCAGAGAGAAGGAGGCAGAGAGAGAGAGAGAGAGAGAGAGAGAGAGAGAGAGAGAGAATGGGCGCGCCAGAGCTTCCAGCCTCTGTAAACGAACTCCAGATGTGTGCGCCCCCTTGTGCATCTGGCTAACATGGGTCCTGGGGAATTGAGCCTCGAACCGGGGTCCTTAGGCTTCACAGGCAAGTACCTAACCTCTAAGCCATCTCTCCAGCCCCTCAATGCCCTACAAATTTTACTAAGATAAATGAAGTGACCCAAGGGCCCCCAGATTCCCCTGCTGCTTTCCTAAAAGGGCTGCAGAAAGCATATAGGACATACTCACCTTACAGATACTGAGGACCCTGAGAATAGGTGAACTATTAACATTGCATTTATAACTCAGTCCACACCAGATATTAGAAAAAGGAGATTCAGAAAATAGAAGGCTTTGAAGGTAAGCTCTTTTTAGAGTTAATAGTGATTTTTGTGAGGATATATAATAAAAGAGACACTCCAGAAGATAGACAGGTTAAGGTTATGGTGGCTACCTTCCAGAAGGGACAAGGTCCCAGGAGACAGCCCTTCTACTTTGCTCAGTATGATTCCATCGGAAAGGCAAATATATACTCTGCTTGATCTAAAAGATGCTTTCTTCAGTATCTCATTGGCAAAGGGAAATCAACCCACTTTTTGCCTTTGAATGGACAGACTTGGAACAAGACACCAGTGTGCAACTATCCTGTACTAGGTTTCCACAGGGATTTAACAATTGCCCCACCCTCTTTGATGAGACTCCATTTCACAGAGATTTTCAGATCTTTTGTAAAGAGACACCTGAGGCCACTCTCCTACAATACATGGACGTCCTTCTCCAAACTGTAGAAAATGGAGGAAGAGAGCCGGGCGTGGTGGCACACGCCTTTAATCCCAGCACTCGGGAGGCAGAGGTACGAGGATTGCCGTGTGTTCGAGGCCACCCTGAGACCTCCATAGTGAATTACAGGTCAGCCTGGGCTAGAGTGAGACCCTACCTCGAAAAAAACCAAAAAAAAAAAAAAAAAAGAAAGAAAGAAAGAAAGAAAAAAAAAAAAAAGAAAATGGAGGAAGAATACCTCTTTGCCACAGAGCATCTCCTGTACAACTTATAATATCTTGGCTATTGTGTATTAGCCAGGAAGGCTCAACTATGTGTCTATGTATGTTGGGCCTTGAAAGGACCGGACACAAGGCCTAGTGGAACTTCCTGAGCCTAGCTAAAGTTTGGTAACCTGTCTCTGGCCAGCTATGACTCAGCAGGGCGCCAAATTGCCTCTGGCCTGCTACTTCTGCAAAAAAGTTAGAGTTCCCGCGTGCACTTAGAACCAATCATTTCAAAAGTCACGGTATACTATTGGCCCTTACCTCTCCCCCCATCCTAGAATCCCCACCCTCGTTCTCAACAATATATAGGCAACTGCCTGTAACAATAAAGCGAGATCCTGCTTCAACAAGATTCACAACTCAGTGTGGTTTTTCTCCGGTGACTAGTAGAGGTTCTGAGTCGTCAACACTCACCATCCCACTCAGCCCCAGGAAGAGACTGGCGGGACTGGCTCTCCTACAGCTCTACCTGCCGGGGAGCCCGGCAGACTGGCACCCAACGTGGTGGCATCTCTCCGACGGAAGAATGCTGATGGGCCCATTGGTCTGCAGGTGAGTGTACCCTCATAAATTATGAGGCAGTCCTCCTATCTAATGTGCTGACCTTTGCTTCTGTAACCTGTGCTTGCTTATCAACATCTCTTTGTTCTCTTTCTCTTTCCTTTCACTTACGGTTTGTTGGCAAGCTGCACCTGCGGTGTCTGTATTTCTGAATGGGTCATACGTCCCTGGTGGACACACCATGTGGGCAGACCTGGAGGAAACTCGAGGCGTATTGCCCCCTCATTTGAGTGGGGACTCCTTCCCAGAAGACAGAGCAAACATGCTGGGGAGATCTGCTCCCATCCGTACTGTTTGGTATCATTGAGCTGTCCCATAAGGACACAGACTGGCCATCACGGATCTAAATCTGAACTTAATTCTGCAGCATGTTTAGCTATTTTTTGGGTCCTTTGTGTTTGTGTTGTACTCCTGTGTCTGTGTGTTGCTGTTGCCCTAGGCCTTAAAAAGGCTGTCTCAGAGGATGGACCTCATTCCCCCTGGGCTGAGACCATCCTCCAGGGTTTGGCTCATCATCAGTGTACTACCCAAGATTGGAAACAGCTAAAGCTGTTCTTTCTGGCCCCCTGCACATAAAGTGGTGTGCCTTCTTTCAGGATGAGTGCCGTACTCAGGATGAGCGGAATCAGGCCACTCAGCCCCCAGTCCCAATCACCTTCGGCGTGCTCTTGGGCACCACAGACGCGTTTTCCATGGACCTCCTGCAAGCTGCCATCCCTGATCCATATCAGGATCAGGTGTAGGCTTTGGGAATGGCTGCATAGAGGAAACTAGAGGAAGGCCCATCTGAGGCCCCCATCACAACAATCACACAAAAGGCTAGTGAAGACTTGGCCACCTTCATAGAGAGGGTTGAAAAGAGCTTACAGAGAAAGTTCCGCCCTGGTCCCCTACGCGACCAGTTCATTAAAATGCTGGTCTGGGAAGGCATGACGAGTGACCATAATTTGGCCTGCGCTGGACTAAAAGATCACTCTATGAGTAAATGGATTATAGCCACAAAAGACGTAGGATCCAGCTCCCATCAAGCTGGGCCATGGCATCAGCATTGCAGGCTGCTCACCATGAAGACATGGCCACCCTAGTTTGTGCCTTTCAACAGGCCTCGGGGGGGGGGGAGGGGAGGTCCTCTTTTGGGTGTGGCCAAAAAGGTCACTTTAAAAGGGAGTGACCCAATCGGACAAAAAATACTCCAACAGTCCCTGGGGCCCCTAACGTGCCACGTACTCCCTGCCCCAGGGGCAAGAAGGCCAAAATGACACTGGGGCCAACCGCACTTTCTCTCTTGAGAAAACAATTTGGCTGATAAAATGGCTTCTATACCTCAGTGTAATATTAATTAGAAAGGAGGAAGTCCCTCCTTCATGGCAGTTAGTCCCTGGTCCACCTTTACTTGGTGTGGGCGGACAGTCAACATCCTGGGAAATGGCCAACTGGCAGCCCTGGACTGATCCTGACGGTACCCATGGGGAGGTGCGCCCTCTGGTGGTGTCCAGCCTAACAGCCAACCTCCTAGGTCGGGATATACTTGGAGAAGCTGAGGCTTATATCACCACTAAAACTTTAGGAAGCAATCCTCGAGGGCTCTGCCCTAATCATCTTTGGCAAATTGATATCACATACTAGTCTCCACTTGGAAAGCTTAAATGTATTTTTCTTTCGGTCAATGACTTTTCCTGCGCCTGCTGGGCATTGGCACATGCCATGAAAAATATAAACATGCTATTAGCCATATGCTTCAATGCTTTGACACCCTTGGACTACCTAACCATGTGAAGACAGATAATGGCGCCTGCTTCATAAGCAAGGCCTTTGTAGATTTTCTCCAGACCTGGAAAATCTCACATTCCACAGGCATCCCATACAACCCCCGGGGCCAGGCTATCATTGAAAGATATAATCAGACTCTCAAGTCTCAATTACAAAAACAAAAGGGGGAATCATTACCCCCACATGACCAACTAAAAAAGGCATTATTCACCCTAAATATTTTAAATTTTTCTAAAGAAGATAAACAGTAACCCCTGGAGGCGACAGTGGGTGGATAGCAGGGGATTCCAGACATGCTCTTTCTCCCTGCTTTGGCAAACCAGGTGAGGTGGTCTGCTGGGATTATGCCCCCTCTATTGGCTATTCAGATGGCGGGGGAGTTCAAAATAAAGTCAGGGAAAAACAAGTCCATGAAAGGATAAAACAACTCATTTTGTCCCAGTACCCAGAGCTTAATTATCACCCTATTGCCCTTCCTGAAAATTGGGGTGATTTAGCCCTTGACCCCCCTATTGAATCCATATTAAAAATGGTCTCCACAGTGCTAAGCCAAATGGCTCCCTCCCTTGAGGAGGTTTGCTGGCTTTGCCTCTAATGTGGGCCTTCCCGGCTGCTTGCAGTAATCACCAATGAAACAAATACAGTTGCCTATGTGACCCCCCCAAAATTTCTCAGCCACCTTCCCTAAGAGAGATGTACAATGATACCTTTACTCATTGGATTGGGAATAACTGCAGGTATGGCCACCAGAACAGCCGGGATGGGTATGGCAGTCCATCTCCACAGAAAGATCCCTCTCCAGTTGATCACGGACATAAAAGCCATGTCCAACACTACCCTTGATCTCCAACAACAGCTAGATTCCCTGGCTGAGGTAGACCTACAAAACAGGAGGGGACTAAATATACTGATGGCTGAAAAGGGAGACATATGCTTGTTTTTACAGGAAAAATGCTGCTTTTATGCCAATGAATCAGAAATCATCCAGGACAAGATTAAGAGGCTCCAGGAAGACTTGGAGAGGAGGCGGCAGGACCTCCAGGACAACCCACTGTGGACGGGCCTACATGGCTTCTTACCCTACCTCCTCCCTCTACTTGGACCTCTTCTTCTCCTTTTCCTTATCCTCAATGTCGGGCCTTGTGTAATTAACAAAATTGCACAATTCATTAAAAAGAAGCTAGAGGCAATAAAACTCCATCAGGTTGAGATACATTACCAAAGGCTGGCAACTCAGAAATTAACCTGCTCATATGGCCCACTACCACCTCGCCTGCCCTCCATGTGACTGATGATGGGTAAGATCTCAGACTGACTGAGACAACCTAAGACAGGTCATGGAGTGGGTTCTCAGTGAGCTAAACACCTGGTACCCAGTGACAGGTAAGATACCCAGAGGAGGACAACCTAAGACATGGGCCATGATGACTGACACTCTTACAAAAACAAAAGGGGGAGATGTTGGGCCTTGAGAGGCCCAGACACGAGGCCTAGTGGAACTTCCTGAGCCTAGCTACAGTTTGGCAACATGTCTCTGGCCAGCTATGACTCAGCAGGGTGCCAAATTGGCCCTAGCCTGCTACTTATGCAAAAAAATTAGAGTTACCGCAAGCGCTTAGAACCAATCATTTCCAAAGTCATGGTATGCTATTGGCCCTTACCTCTCCCCCATCCTGGAATCCACACCCTCGTTCTCAACACTATATAGGCAACTGCCTGTAACGGTAAAGCGAGATCCTGCTTCAACAAGTCTCCTGACTCAGTGTGGTTTTTCTCTGGTGACTAGGAGAGGTTCTGAGTCGTTGACACTCACCATCCTGCTCAGCCCCAGAAAGAGACCAGCGGGACCGGCTCCCCTATAGTCCTACCTGCCGGAGGACCCGGCATATGTAAGGCAACCTACTTGGGATATGGACTCCAAGAAGGTAAAAATATGCTGTCTGCCTCTGGGATTCAGGCCATCACTGCAATCCCCACTAAGAGACAGATCCACAAATTCCTCGGAGCAGTAGGTTATTCCAGAATTTGCATCCCAAGGCTTTTTGAATTATCCAAGCTTCTATATGAGGTAACTAGATGACCAAAATAAAAAAAATTAAAAAGGGATTTTAATTGGACTGAAAATGAGAAACAAGTACTCCAAGAACTAAAGTCAGCCCACACATCAGCCCCTGCCCTTGTGCTTCCAGACTTAATCAAACCCTTCACTTGCATGAAAAGAAGGAGACAGCCAGGGGCATCCTAACTCAAAGACTGGGGCCATGGCATTTCCCAGTGGCCTTTTTTTTTTTTTTTTTTTTTTTTTTTGTCTAATAAGCTAGACCCAGTAGCTGCTGGTTGGCCTCCTTGTGTCTAGACCATTGCAGCTGCTGCTATTCTGACAGTGGACACTGACAAATTAACCGTGGGCCAGACTTTATCGATTATGGCTCCACGTAGAGCCTCTTTTAAAGAGTGTGCAGTCTGATGGCTCTCTAACTCTCACAGGATCCACTATCAGGCCTTGTTCTTAGATCAACAAAGGATACAATTTTGCCAGACTGAGGCTTTGAACCCAGCCTCCCTGCTGCTAGAAACTGATGAGGCATCAACCCCTCTGCTTGACTGCCTAGAGATCCCCTCTGCCTTCCATGGACTCCACCTGGACCTGACAGATTTGGCTTGCTGGACCCTGGCCTAGTGCTGTATTCTGATAGCAACAGCTTTGTTGTGGACAGAATCAGGTATGCACGGGCAGCTGTGGTGACTTTCAAAGAAACCTGGTGGACTGAGGCCCTATCTTGGGTACATCAGCTCAGAAAACTAAACTGATAGCACTGACCAACACTCTGATATAGGGAAAAGACAAGATGGTGAATGTCTACACAAAACACAACCTACAGCGCACTTCTCTTCTGATAAAGCAACAGACCCCCACAAACATGCTATCAACTGGAGAATGGATGACTATTGCTGCCCCAAGCACTATGGCAGAGACTAGCTAAACAACTACATAAAGAAATTCACTTAGAAAGCAACATGAGCTGATAAGGAAAGAATTTTTCTTCCCAGGTATGGACTCAGTCATCAAGGACATCACCACCCACTGCCAGGCTTGCCAACAGACAAATGCCTCCTCCAGTAAGGTACCATCAATGGGGATGATAGAGAGAGAGAAAGAAAAAAAAACAGAGCCAGAGAGATATTGGGAACTTAATTTCACAGAGGTAAAGCCAGATAAATATAAATATAGATATTTACTTGTTTATGTTGATACCTTTTCAAGATAGACATAAATGTTCCCAACCAAGTCTGAGACAGCCCAAATAGTGACTAAGAAATTGCTAGAGGGGATAATTCCCTGTATGGGTTGCACATCAGGATAGGAACAGATAATGGGCCTGCCATAATGTCAAAAATCACTCAAAAAATTGACTAAGACTCTGGGGATTAATTCAAAATTACATTGTGTCTATCATCCCCAAAGTTTAGGACAGGGAAAAGGGATAAATTGAACCTTGAAGGAGACTTTAAATTAACACTAGAGACTGGCAAAGGATGGATGGGACCCCTTCCCTTCACCCTTTTAAGGGCAGGATGTACCTTTTATGTAAGAAAAAAATTACTCCACTTAAAATTATGTATGGACTGGCTCCCCAATTCTGCCCTGTATGGATCTTGAACAGATAGCTGACTTTACTAATAACGGCTTCTTCTGTTCTATCAAAAGAGTCCAGGAGTCGATTGTTCAGGCAGCCAAGGCTGCTTTGCAGACACACCCTGTTTGCCCCCATCCCTTTCAGCCTGGTGACAGCCTGTATCAAGAGACATCATACTGGGATATTGGAAGGGACCCACCAGGTCATCCTAACCACTCTAACATCTGTGAAAGCGAAGGGGACAAAATAAAGGAGGATTACACTTACTTTTTATAAAACAAGGGGGCCTATCTAGAGCTTTAGATAAAATAATTGGTTTCAGTCTATGTTTAGTTGGTCTGTATGACAAAACTCCCTTATTTCTTCTATTGATGGCCCCCTGATACTACTATTCTTAGGCCTTACCGTAGGGCCCTGCTTTATTAATACTCTAAGTAGATATATAAAAATTAGAATAGTTACGTTAAGCTCATGGTATTACAGACACAATATGCTGCCCCATCTGAAAGTAAACAAACCTTAGACGTTTTCCCTCATGAGTCTAAGATTTAACTCAGTGTCATGTCAGAGAGGGAAATGTAAAGAGAGAAAAATGTTATATTTTTCTACATTTATTTATACCTAGCCTAGAGAAATATGGAAGTCACTTCCTTGAAAGAGGCTCTCCTGAGATTAATAGCAAACAGGAGGCTCTGCTAATGGCAGGTAAACAAGAGGCTCTGCTAAGATTAATAGCATTTCCTGGGGCCTGCACTGTTGAGCAAACTTCTTAAGATAAGAGGGACTCCTGGTCACAGGCCTACCTCTCAACCCCCAGGGGGCACTTCCTGTAACTGACCAAGAGATCTATTTACAAGTTCCTTGGTTTTTACTTTTATGGCTGTAACTGTCAGGTGTAAATTGTGATTTATGGCTTAACTCCCATCCTGTTTTGTATTTTTTTTTCTAACATCATTTGGTTTTTTCCAATGGTGACACTCTGAACAGTTCAAGGTTGCTGCTCCCCCGCCCCCCACCAAGGCACAGACCTGATACACCAGATTCTCTTCTTTTCCTTTTCCTTCTTTTTTTTTACCCAATAAAACTGTCTCACATGTCACGAATCGATGGTCTTACTTGTACAACACCAGACCCCATAACAATGTAACCTGGCATCTCTGAGACCAACTGAGACATCTGTTACTATGGTTTATAATTCTCATAGTTTTCTTTTTTAATTTACAAAACCAGTTAGGATCTTTTGGTCCCTTTTAAATAATTTACTAGGAAATAACAAAGAAAGTTACTATACTTGGTGTAAGGAAAATGTAAGAGAAAGCAAAAGAGAACATGGGACTTGATCTCTACAGATAGACTATTAGAGAAAACAGGGAGGGGGCTTAGCTTTCCTGCAGGATGAAGGCTGAAGCACTGAGCCAGGCTAGGGTTTAAGTTTATCAAGACAAGCCTAAGAAAAACAGACTGGAGCAGGTGCAGTTGATAAGAAAATTGTAACTGTTTGTGTCCTTGTTCAGAATAGGTTTCTTGAGCTAGGAATGTCTAAGGTAGGATATTCAGATGGTGTCTGGTCCTTCAAGGCCATCTAGTCTAAGGGGAGTACATCAATAAGGGAAGGATGCCAAAGTTCTTTATTACCTGCAAGCTTAAGGGATAGTTGTTAACTCTTTAGTTCCCTTTAGTTTTCAGGGAAGGCTTCTGACCCTTTACTTGGCAGATCCAAGATGACCTTTTGTTCATGTATCTGTGTAATTAAAACAGTTTTATGTTCCATCAGGACAAAAGGAAACTATACTAAATGGAAAAATAATCTTTTAAACACTTATTTCCCACTTGTAAATTTTGTGACAATTTCCCTTTTCTAATCAACCCTAGTGTGTGAAGTTCAATAGTATTTTATTTTCCTCTCAAGTCTTCTGAAGATCCATCTCTGCTTATGTACCTTTTCCCCTTTGTTTACTCTGTGGGGTTGTGAATGCATCAGCCAGTCCCTCTGGGGGAACAATGGCTTAGAATACTCCTTCCCACCTTATCATAAGACTTCATCACCACTGAAGGATTTATGAACCACTGACCTCCATGGAAAATTTCTTGTGGAAAATAAAACTTACAAGTTCACAGATAGCTTGATATGACTTTGGAGCCATGAAGCAACCTGGGGATCAGTTTCAATCCCCTCTCAATAGGCAATTAGTAAACAAAAGGAAAAGGACTTTTCTTCCTATAATCCACTCCTAAGGAAAAGTAAATAGGCAGAAGTTTAATTTTATCTCCATTCTGCCCTCATCTCAGGCTGCTCTAGCAACCCAGAATTTTTAATAACCACCCCCCCTGCATAGTTTCAGTGTTTTAACTTCTTCCAATAGACCCTCACCACTGAGGAACACAGTGAGACAGTATAAACCCTCCAGTGAGACGTACACTGCAGTGTGCCTCCTTCTCCCAGTGCTCCCCCTTTACAGGCCAAGGGAGACAAAATGTATTGAAACGGGGCTGGAGAGATGGCTTAGCGTTTAAGCACTTGCCTATGAAGCCCAAGGAACCCAGTTCAAGGCTGAGTTCCCCAGGGCCCACATTAGTCAGATGCACAAGGGGGTGCACACATCTGGAGTTTGCATTGGCAGAGGTCCTCACTCTTTCTATCTGCCTCTTTCTCTCTCTCTCTCTCTCTCTCTCTCTGTCGCTCTCAAATAAATAAATAAATAATATTTTAAGAAGGTACTGAAACAGCTACAGCAAATTCTTCCACAATTTCTACAAGTCCATCTTGCATCCACAAGGAAACCTGTAATAGCTCGGAACCCAAGCCAGCACCCAGCTTTATTAGATCAACTTCCAGCGTTGGGGAAATAGCAAGGACTAGGGGCACAGGAGCACAATAGTGTTGGCATAAGCTGTGCCAAATCCAGTCTCTCAATTCCTTCCCCAAGAGACTTTAACATAGGGCTCACCCTCTGTGCCATTCATAGATGCATAGGCTTCTATGTCTTCCAGGCCTCAGCCTGGGATCTCAAGTCTTTTCCATGCTCTGCTCAAGAGTCAGAGACCCTGGGCAAAAATCACTCCCAGTTACACACACACACACACACACACACACACTCACACACACCCCAGAAACACTAGGAGACATCAAAGTGTCTCCCCCCAACCTGCTTACTTATGGGTTCAGGGATGTCATACGCATTCACATACACATAAACATTAAGAGGCATCATAGTGTCTCCCACTTCTCATGTTCTCCTCCTGGTTTCAGTGACACATGACAGAGAAGGGATGGGGTTGCCACCTCAGAAGGATGACATTCACATGCTTATCTAGCCCTGTCCAGAGGAACTTTGGCAGAACTTGCCAGCAGCTTCAGCTTGTGACTCGAGGTTGGATAGTATTCCAATCCCAACACTTGCACTGGTACTGCAGAACAAGCCCAGTTAAATCCCGTGGCCTTTGTGGGATCTTAAGGATGCATTGCTGTGGGACTACAAACTCAAACTCAGAAAGCAAGCAACTGAGTCACCCATTCACACAGAGGTTAGCTAGAGTTCTCTCCCTCCTTATAGGAATTCCATGGCTGTCACTATGTATGTGCCTCTTACTGCCCCCCTGTTGGGCTCCTGTAAAACTTTAGTGTTTAGCTCAGAATACACATGGATCCCCATTGCAGCTCATTACACACATGGAGCAACTCCAAATACACATGGAACAGTCCTCTCAGCTCTGAATACAAACAGAGAAGCCCTGTCAGCTCAGAATACACATGGAGCAGTCCTGTGAGCCCCTAATACACATGGAGCAGTCCTGTGAGCCCCTAATACACATGGAGCCGTCCTGTCAGCTTCAAATACACATGGAGCAGTTGTGTCAGCACCCAATACACACTGAGCAGTCCGGCCAGCTCCCAATACATGTGAAGTCCTGTCATCTCACAATACACAGGGAGCAGTACTGTCAGCTCCAAATGCACATGCAGCAATCTTGTCAGCTCCCAATACACATGGAGCCGTCCTGTCAGCTCTGAATACACATGGAGCCGTCCTGTCAGCTCTGAATACACATGGAGCAGTCCTGTCAGCTCTGAATACACATACAGTAGTCCTGCCAGCTCTGAATACACTTGCAGCAGTCCTGTCAGGTCCGAATACACATGGAGAAGCCCTGTGGGCTCTCAATACTTATGGAACAACCCCATGGGCTCTGAATACTCATGGAGCCCTCTGTCAGCCACAGTTTCAACCCTGTATACACATGAGGTCTACTTGGAATGACTCTATAGTTGATCAGGCTCTACCCCAGCATGATTTCTGCGCCCCCTCCCCAGGACCTATCTTGGCCATTTGTCTGGTGGCTCAATCCATCTTCTCTTTCAATTCTGGTCAGGAGCTTGGATGTCATGGGAGGGCAGAGCTCTGATCTGAGTTTGGGCCCTGGAAACCATCAGGGAGTGTGCTTTTCAAGTCATTCAGGGGCTGCATCCCCCACAGCAGCTTGGATGCCCATGCCAGTGGCTCAAAGGGCCAGGAGTTTGTATGCAAGACTTTTGTGACTCAGTTTCCTGGCCAATCAACACCAGCTATGTTATAGCAATTAATGACTCAATGAGAATAATCATGCAAAATCCACTTCAGAGAGAGGGAAAGAGCCTTTATCCACATGTGGACCTCTGCTGACCAATGCCAAAAACCTGGCAGAGGCCCTGAACTCAGATTACCCTGGACTTATATATCCTTTACAATCCTTTGTCCAAATTCTCCTGTGCTTACAGAGGGGAGAGATTTACATCCTTAAGTGTAGTGTTCTGTCAAATAAGATTAAGTCCAGGCAGCTGTCTCCTGACATAAGGTAGTTATATATTTTCCCAAGGTGTCAGGCTGTCAGAGTCACAGAATTGTTGCTAGCTACCATCAGAGGAATATTCCCCACTGTAGTTTCACCTTATCACTTCACTGAAATTCCTAGTTACATTTGCATTTCTTATAGACACATTTATTATATTCCATATAAACTAAAAACATTAAATATATGATATCTCCTTAATTCAAAATCCCTGCTCCAGTATAGCTGCACCCCATCTGGTCTGAGTGGTTGGCGGAGCACACAAGCTCTGTGATCTGCAACGTCTCTGCTCCAATACAGCTGCACTCCACTTCCCTTCAGCAAACTGCTTTCCCCCACCTATGGATGACTCCAGTCTCCCTGCATCCTGGGCAAGTGGAATTGCCCAGGATGTCACAATGATGTGGCTCAACCATAACGACCTTAGGAAAATTGTAAATGTAAAGGCAGGCCATAGGAACAATGCAGAGGTAGCAGCAGAGTTATTTTCCTGAGCCTCTATCTGGCAGCAGGCCTGAGGAGGTGGCCTTGGAGTGTCCAGCGAGTGAGATCACCCAGCAGCAGGTAGGAGAAGCAGGCCAGGCAGAGGGGCTATGAGGGCTCCCCTGATGACAATGCAAGGATGTGGCCCCAAACCCAGCTCCAGCGCACTGCCCTGGAACACACATCCACATCAACACAAACCAAACACATGCATGTCCCTCCCCTCAAAATATAATTGGGTGTGGGCAACTCTATAACCCCAGTGAAAGACTGAGGTAGGAATTTCAAGAGTTTGAGGCAAGTCTGGACTATGTACAGATCTCCTTCTGAAAACAAAAGAGCTAAAAGAGAGGGGAGGAAGGGTCCCTGTCCCTGCATCTTCTCTATTGGTCGGCGGGAGGTACAATCTGTGTGAGCTGACAAGTCCCTGCTTCAGTAGAGCTGCATCCCAGGTACCAGAAACCCTGCATACACTCTTTGTGTAGGTGGCTGTGGTAGGGGGAAAGGGATGGCACAAGCTGTATGAGCTGAACCACAAAGTCCTTGCTCCAATAAAGCTACACCTCACTCCCTTCTGCAAGCCAATGGATGGCTCTGCCCCTGCCCACCACCCCCATACCTGGGGCAAGTGGAACAGCCTGTGATGTCACAATGGAACAACTCAACCTGAGATTTAGGGAAATTGTAAACTTAAAGGCAAAGAGGCACAAAAGGTGACGGGGGTGCAGCAGAATTCATTTTCCTGAGCCTCTGTGTAGCAAGATGGTGGTGCAGGTGGCACCCATGTTAATCAGTAAGTGAGACATCTCAGCATCAGATAGGAGGGCCAGGGCTGGGAGAGGGGCCCCGAGGGTGCCCTGATGTTGCTGCGAGGACCTTGAGCTAAGAACCTGGCCACAGCAGCCCACAATCAGCTGCAGTGTGCCTCCCACAAGTGGTATCACTTCTCCATGCCAATTTCGAATCACACAGCCTTCATTCTCCTATGGATGGGGACAGAAAGTGAAAAGAAACAGTGTTAGGTACTAAATACTAGAAGCAAAAATCAGGAAGGAGAATAAATGAAGTTTTGGCTTTTCTGACCTCTGAGCATAACTCAAAATGCTATAATCATTTGGGGTGTGAGAAAGAGATATCCACCACTGCTGTGATTAACAAAATTGGGAATGTCCTAAGTTTAATAAGCTCACTATAACTTGGGGAAAGGTGTCTCCATAAGGTACCTATGGTGATAGGCAGGTAGAGATTGTTATATTAGACCTGCGAAGACATGACAGTTTGGAATGGACAGGCTGGTGTCTGGAAAATCCTGACACTTCTTAGATGGAAGAATTGATTAATGAATTAATGGAAAGGAAGAACAGGGTATTCCAGGCACAGAGATGCCTAACCTGCTATTTGGATGAGACCTACACATTTGGTTGGTTAATGTGACACTTAGGGTGTATGTAGGAATTTAGAAGAAGATGCCATTAAAGAGAGAAGTGATGTGTTTCAAGTGCCTTCTATGTGAATTAGCATGTACATGTCACAGAGTACATTTGGAGGTCTGAGGATGCAGAGGTAGGGAGGCAGGAAAATCACATGAATTTGAGGCCAGCTTGGGACTACATAATGAATTCCAGGGCATCCTGGGTTACAGTGAGACCCTAGATCAAAAAATCAAAAAAAAAAAAACATGAAAAATAAATCACTGCACATAAGATCCAACAGATGTTTCTTCAAAGAAGATATAAAACAAGCATGACAATTTGCTCTACATTATGGATCTCCAGAAAATATCCCAACAGCAGAGACCTGTTTCTTTACCCAAATAACAGTCTGTTATCAAAAAGAGAAGATAGGGCTGGAGAGATAGCTTAGTGGTTCAGCACTTGCCGGTGAAGCCTAAGGACCCAGGTTCGAGGCTTGATTCCCCAGGACCCATGTTAGCCAGATGCATAAGGGGGCACATGCGTCTGGAGTTCGTTTGCAGTGGCTGGAGGCCCTGGTGCACCCATTCTCTCTCTCTCTCTCTCTCTCTCTCTGTCGCTCTCGCTCTCGCTCTCGCTCTCAAATAAATAATAAAATTTTTTTTTTAAAAAAAGAGAGAAGATAAATGCTGGTGTGAATGCAGAGAATGGGAAACTCTTACCTTTCCTTTTCAGAACACTGCAAACCCACCCTGACCTCTAAACCTGTAGGTATGCTGCTTGAATTAGTAATCCCTTTCTCGCCTTTCTCCAATCTAGGAAGACTCACACAACCACAGGCTCCAAAGGTGCACCACTTTTTTTTTATTACTCTCCTTAAAACCTTATTTATCACTTTAATAGCACTTATGACGACCTGAATTGTTACAAGCTTGTATTGCTTATTTTTTGTTTTAACATCTTACAGAAATATGTGTGTAAATAGTCAGAGACCATGATTGTTTTATTCCTTGGTTCTGCCAGTCTCAAAAGTGCCCATTCTGGAGTCTAAATGAAGTAATATTTGTAAGTTATATTAAAAATTAACCATGAAACTGTGAAAGCCTAGTGCTTTTCTGGAACAGCTGCATTATAATAGATATTTTAATATGAGCTTTAAAAAACTATATTCACTTATGTATTTGCCAGGGGAGGGGGGGGGCGAATGGGTCACAGAGGCTTCCAGCCACTGCAAATGAACTCCAGATTCATGCGCTTCTTTGTGCACCTGGCTTTAAAGTAAGTACAAAGGAATCTAATTGAGGTCATTAGGCTTTGAAGGCAAACACCTTAAGTGCTCAGACATCCCTCAGCCCTAGTGTTGATTATATATATAGACAACTTCTCTATACACTTAAAGACAACAAAGCATGGTATTTCCCTCTCCTGCCCTCCCCTCTCTCTCTTTCTTCTTCAAAACTCTACTGTCTGTCATATCCCCTCCCTCTCTCCATTAGTCCCCCTTTGAAATCGTTTTCATCATCTTTTCCTCCTATTATGAGAGTCTTGTGTGGGTGTTTCTAGGCACTGTGAGGTCTTGGATATCAAGGCCAAATTCTATCCACACAGTTGTATGTAAGGAGTGGTACTCTTCCTTTGGCTCTTACATTCTTTCCACCACCTCTTCCACAATGGACCCTGAACCTTGGAGGCTGTGAGATGTTTCAGTGCTGGACACTCCTCCGTCCCTTCTTCTGAGTGCTATGTTGTGTTTTGGGTCATCCGAGTGGTATCACCATGTGAAAAGAGAAGCTTCTCTAACCAGAAGTGAGAGTAGCATTAATATATGAGTATGAACATTAAGTGTAGTGCTTTCAGAGCAATTTGGTGAGAGTAATAATGCATTTATCAAGACAAGAGCAGGCTTTATATCCCTAAGGCTCATGACTTCTCCTGACATAGGCTTTTGATTAGGTTTTAAGTACCAGGCAAGTATTACCTCCCATAGAGTGGGCCTTCAGTCCAATTAGAGAGCAGCTGGTTTCGCCCAGAGCTGACATGTCACTATTGCATTCATTCAGTCATTTGGCTGGTCTGGCCAAATGTAAGGTTTCCAGTGCCCACTGTTTTCACTGCTGATGACTTCTGTCTCCCATTAGATTCCATATAGTGCAGATTTTTCCAGATTTCAGTTGGCTGGGTTACAAGGAGAAGGTTTTCTGTTCAGCACTAACTTGATTTCTCCATGACTTTGCCACTAAGGCATGTGAAGTCTTCAGCAATAGGGTCTTACCATCTCTTTCTCATGGAGGAACCAAGGGCTTTGGCAATAGCCTGTAATTTTTTAGAGGCATCAGGGACCTCCCTGGCCAACGACTCACTGAAAGGTATCCCATCCCAGGCACTGAAAATTTTCTAGTAACAATCTATGGCTTATGGATGTGCCATTGTTTAAAAAAGTGGATTTTCATATATCTTATTCATAATGTCTTGAATTTTGATTGACCCTCCCCTCCACCCTTCTTTTATACAGTCTCTTCCCCTGTCCTTGCTTAGGTCTTTCCCCTCCCTGTAATCTGTTCTTTTACTAGGTTATGGGCCTCTGCTACTGATTTTTGGTTCCAGATCACACACAAATCTATGCATTTATAGCTAAGATCCACATATAAGAGAGAACTTGTGATGTTTGGCTTTCTGGGCTTGGGTTACCTCACTTAGTATAATCCTTTCCAGATCCATCCATTTCCCTAAAAATTTCATTTTCCTTTACTGCTGAATAGAACTCCACTGTGTAGATATAAGACATCTTTATTATCCATTCATCTGTGGATGGACATCTAGGCTGGTTTCATTTCCTAGCTATTGTGAATAGAGCATCAATAAACATGGTTGTTCAAGTATCTCTAAGGTAGTGAAAAGAGTCATTAGTATATACACCTAGGAGTGCTATAACTGGATCATATGGCAAATCTATTTTTAGCTGTCTCAAGAACCTCCACACTGGTTTCCACAATGGCTGTACCGGATTACATTCCCACCAACAGTGCAGAAAGGTTCCCCTTTTACCACATCCTCGCCAACATTTATTGTCATTTGTTTCCTTGATGGTAGCCATTTTGACAGAAGAGAGATGGCATCTCAAGGTAGTTTTAATTTGCATTGCCCTGATGGATGAGGATGTAGAACACTCTTTTAGATGTTTATATGCCATCTGTATTTCTTCTTGTGAGAACTCTATTCAGTTGCATAGATTGTTTTTTTTTTTTTATTTCTCATTGTTCTGTTTTTTGAGTTATTTGTATATTGTGGATATTAATCCTCTGTCAGATGTGGGGATGGCAAATACTTTTCCCCATTCTGTAGGTTGTATCTTTACTCTATTCACAGTGTCCTTTTCTGTACATAAGCTTTGTAATTTCATGAGATCCCATTACTTGATTAGTGGTTTTATTTTCTGAGGAATTGGGGTTATATTCAGAAAGTCATTACACAAGCAAGTATGTTGAAGGGCTTCCCATACCTTTTCCTCTAGCAATTTCAGAGTTTCAGGCCTTGTATTAAGGTCCCTGATCCACTTGGATATGGTTCTTGTGCACGGAGAAAGACAAGGATCCATTTTCATCTTTCTACATACAGATATCCAGTTTTCCCAGGACCACCAGTGGAAGAGGCTGTCTTTCCTCCAGTGAACATTTTTGACATTTTTGTAAAAATTCAGATGGCTGTAGCTGCCTGGATTAACATCTGGATCTTCTATTCTGTTCCATTGATCTACATATCTGTCTTTGTGCCAATACCATGCTGTTTTTGTTAGTATGGCTTTGTAATATAGCTTAAAATCGGATATGGTGATATCACCAGCCTTATTTTTGTTGCTCAGTATCATTTTGGCTATTCGAGGTTTTTTATTCTTCCTAATGAAATTTAGGGATGAAATTTAGGGTTTTTTTTTTCTGTTCCTGTGAGGAATGCCATTGGAATTTTAATAGGGATTTCATTAAATTTGTAGCTTGCTTTTCCTAAGATTGACATTTTTGCAATATTGATTCTTCCAACCCAAGAACATAGAATATCTTTCCATTTCCTTGTGTCTTCTGTAATTTCTTGATTGAATGTTTTAAACTTCTCATTGTAGAGATTCTTCACTTCCTTAGTTAAATTTATTCCCAGGTACTTTATTTTTTTTCTTTTATTTTTGTTTTTAAGGAATTTTTATTTTGAGACAATTGTGAATGGGAAAGATTTCCTGATTTCATTCACCACACATTTGTTGTTAGTATATAGGAAAGCTACTGATTTCTGTGTATTTATGTTCTATCCTGATAAATTGCTAAAAGTGTTTAACAGCTCTAATGGTTTGCTGCTAGAGTCTTTAGGGTATTTTATGTATAGAATCATATCATCTGCAAATAGTGACAATTTGATCTTTCCCTTTCCAACTTTTATCCCTTTTATGGGTGTCTCTTGCCTTATTTCTATAGCTAAGACTTCCAGTAATATGTTAAATAAAAGTGGGGACAGTGGATACCCTTGTTTTGTTCCTGAATTCAGTGGAAAAGCTTCTAGTTTTTCACCACTTAGTATTATATTGGCTGTACGTTTGTCATAAATAGGTTTTATTATGTTGAGATGTTTTCCTTTTATTCCCAGTTTCTGTAATACTTTTCCCATGAAAGGATGTTGAATTTTGTCAAATGCCTTTTCTGCATCTATTCAGATTGTGATTTTTATCTTTCAGACCATTTATATGATGTATTACATTTATTGATTTGCATATGCTGAACCATCCCTGCATCCCTGGGATAAAGCCCACTTGGACATAATGAATAATTTTTTGTATATATTCTTGTATTCTGTTTGCCAATATTTTGTTCAGAATTTTTGCATCTATGTTCATGAGGGAGATGGGTCTGTAATTTTCCTTTTTTGTTCTGCCTTTGCCTGGTTTTGGTATGAGGGTGATGGTGGCTTCATCAAAGGAGTTCAGTAGAATTCTTTCCCTTTCTATTTTATCGGAAAGTTTGAGAAGCACTGGTATTAGTTCTTCCATGAACAACTGTTAAAATTCACCAGTGAATCCATCTGGGCCTGGGCTTTTTTTAGTTGGGAGAATTTTTATAACTGCTTGGATCTCTGCATTTGTTATAGGTCTATTTGAGTGGTTTATCTCATCTTGATTTAATTTTGGTAGGTCATATGAATCAAGTAAATCATCCACTTCTTTCAGATTTTCAAACTTAGAGGCATATATATACTTAATGTATGTCCTTGCCTGAATTTCTTTGGCATCTGTTGTAATGGTGCCTTTTTCATCTCTAATTTTATTAATTTTTGTCTCTTTTGTCTTTCTTCTGGTCAAATTTCCTAAGGGTTCATCAGTCTTGTTTACACTTTCAAAGAACCAACTTTTTTTGTTGATTCTTTGGATTGTTCTTTTAATTTCTATTTCATTAATTTATGTCCTAATCTTTATTATTTCTTCTCATCTACTGATTTTGGTTTGCTTTGTTCTTCTTTTACCAAGGACTTAAGGTGGAGCATTAAATTGTTTATTTGTGAAATATCTAATTTCTTAATTCAGGCACTTAGAGCTATAAATTTACCTCTTAGGGCTTCCTTCATTGTGTCCCAAATGATTTGGTATATTGTATTATCATCATCATATGATTTTATAAATTATTGATTTCCTTTTTGATTTCTTCAATGACACATTGATCATTCAATAGTGTACTGTTCAGTCCCCATGAATTTCTGTGTGCTCTGTAGCATTTCTTTTCATTAATTTGCAGTTTAATTTCAATGTGATCAAATAGAGTACAAGGGATTGTTTCAATTTTCCTATATTTGTGGAGATTTGCTTCGTGTCCTAATATATGGTCTATTTTACAGAATGTTCCATGTGCTCCTGAGAAAAATGTATATTCTGCAGCATTTGCATGGAATGTTCTGTAGATATCTGTTAGGTCCATTTATTCCATGACATCATTTAATTCAGATGCCTCTCTGTTTATTTTTTGCTGGGATGACCTGTCAATTGATGAGAGTGGGGTATTGAAGTCTCCTGCTACAATTGAATTTGATGTTATCTGTGACCTTAAGTCTAATAGTGTTTGTTTGATGAAACTGGGAGCCCCCATGTTAGGTGCATATATGTTTAGTATTGTAATGTCCTCCTGCTGAAGTGTTCCTTTAATCAGTATAAAATGACCACCTTTATCTTTCTTCACTAATGTTGGTTTGAAGTCTATACTGTCAGATAATAGGATAGCAACCCCTGCTTGTTTTCTAGGCCTGTTTGCTTGAAATACCATTTTCCATCCTTTCACCCTAAGGTGGTATCTATCTTTTATTGAGAGATGAGTTTCCTGGAGGCAACAAATGGCAGGATGCTGCCTTTTAATCCAGTCTGCAAGCTTGTGTCTTTTGGATGATGGATTCAGGCCACTGATATTAAGTTATTATTTAAAGATATGTATTTATTCTTGCCATTCTTCTCATTTTGTATTGTTTCCTGTTTTCCCTTTACTTGTTTGTCTTAACTGTTATTTGTGTGTGGTTTATTTTTTCCTATTTCCTCCTGTATGTGTTTTGTGTTCGCTTTGGCAGTAAGAATTTCTTCAAGTATTTTCTGTAGAGCTGGCTTAGTTGTCATAAATTCCATTATTCTGTTTTTGTTGTGGAATGTCCTTATTTATCCATCAATTTGGGTAGATAGCTTCGCAGGATAAAGTAATCTTGGTTGACATTTGTTATCTTTCAGAACTTGGAATACATCATGCCAAGCCCTTCTGGCTTTTAAAGTTTGTGTTGTGTGATCTATACTTACTCTGATTATTTGCCTTCGTAAGTGTCTTGCTTCTTCTTTCTAACTGCTTTCAGTATACTTTCTTTGGTTTGTGTGTTTAGTAGTTCAGTTATAAGGTGACGAGGAGAGGTTCTTTCCTGATTTTGTCTGTTTGGTGTTCTCAAAGCTTCTTTTATCTGCATTGGCATTTCTTTTCCAATTTGAGGAAAATTTTCTTCTATGGTTTTGTGGAAAACAGCTACTAAGCCTTTGGATTGCAATTCTTCTCCTATTATACCCTGAGTTCTTATGTTTTATCTTTTCATAGTGTCCCGGATATCTTGAAATTCCCATTTGTACCTCGCTGTTAGCTTGTCTTTCTTTTTGTTGGACTGTATTAGATCTGCCACCTGGTCTTATAGTTTAAATATTCTGTTCTCTCCTTCATCCATTCCACTGGTGAGACTTTCCACAGCATATTTGTTTGACTGACTGTGTTATTTAGAGTTAGAATTTCAGTCTGGTGTTTCTTCAGTATTTCTATTTCCTTACGCATGTCTTATAATGACATTTTGATTCCATTATGCTGGTTTCCTGTGTTCTCTTTCAGAAGCTTGTTTTCTTCTTTAATTCCTTT
Source organism: Dipus sagitta (assembly GCA_036346955.1). Taxonomy (NCBI): domain Eukaryota; kingdom Metazoa; phylum Chordata; class Mammalia; order Rodentia; family Dipodidae; genus Dipus; species Dipus sagitta. The sequence continues at coordinate 12,198,810 of CM070791.1, read as the reverse complement.
ATTTTCTTTGATTCCCTACATTTCTTCTCTGATTTCTTTGAGCATAGATACCATCCTTTTCTTGAAATCTTTGTCAGGCATTTCATCTAAAACTGTCTCATTAGTGATCATATCTGATGCACTTATAGTTTTTGATGAGACTGTACTGTCTTGATTCTTTCAGTTTCTTGTATTATATTGTAGCGACTTTTGTATCATGAATTAATTTGTTTCTTGGGTTTTCTACTTATCTGCAGTGTTCACAGACATGGCAATCCACCTCTATATACCCTCACAATGTGTTCGAGGTGCTAGGTGTAGCTCTTGTCCCCCAATCAAGCCACAGAAGTAATCCTAGGTGTTGAGTTTGCTTGCTAAGAAGTATTCTAGTGGACTGGGTGGAATAATTTACTGGCAAATTCTAAACTTCAACCGAGTAACATACACAATCAAAAAAATAAAAACAGCACAAAGTATGCAATTGTGTGGATTAAAACAGATGGTCATATAAAGCCAAAGTCCCTAATGGTGTGTGTTGTTTTACACCCTTAATCTTGTCAGATGCGATGTAGATATTTCTGTTCTGAATTGGGTTCCAGGTCAACTTGGATATGGATCACACCCTATGCCCAATAATGTCAGAAGCAAAAAAAAAGGCTGTATATATATATATATATATATATATATATATATATATATATATACCAAAGGCAACAATATTCTACCCCCAAATACAGGTTATTTGAAAATGGTTAAGCCAACCAAGAATATATACCCCATAGTCTGTCCTCACAAGGAAAGAGAGATTAGCTCTTGCAGAATGTGTAGCTGGTTTTTCTTGTCAGCCTTGTTACCTTTTGGGGTGGCTTCCAATCTCACCAGTGCTGAGTGCCAGCCTTGATCCCTCCATGTTGTTCTGTGCAGCTGTACCTGTGATCTGCTCTGCTGGTTGTGCTGCAACTGGGGGCTGAATGCTGGAGGTTTTCAGTTCTGATGGTGGGGGACTGGAGAGTTCAGACTTCTGGAGTTGCCTGCACTTTCAGTAGCTCTTTAGTGGATCTAAGCTGTCTTCCTTCAGATTTCTTAACTTTGCAAGAAGGTTGATGGAGTTGAAAATCTGTTGCTTGCTCTCTGTTGCTGCTACCACTTGGCACACCTGGTGGGACTATGCTGGGTGGGCGTGCGGATCATGGGCTGTGATCACTTCGGGGGACTCTGGCCATTTACCTCCTTTCTGATGGTTCTTGGGCTCTCCTGCTTCTTTGCTGTGTCCAATAATAACCTATACTCCTTTACTTTTCAGAGGAAGAGTGTATTTTTCTGGGGGTTTGCTTAAATCCCTCCCTAGGCTGGTTTTGTGTGGCTCCTAAGCCACCATCTTACCTGCACATCCTAATGTTGATTTTGAAAAGACCCTTCACTTTGTCAACTCTTAAATTCAATAAGTGTTTGATCTTTCAGTCAAGGTTAATAAACTGGCATTTTATGTGAAACTTTAAAGTACATTGGTTCGAATGGCATTGGAAAATCTTTAATTCAAGATGTCAGGAGCTGTAACTGTTGCTTGACCTCTTGTCTTTAGACTTTAGACACAGAGGCATTGTTGTACGGCCTTGGAGAAGTTGACTTTAGACACAGAGGCATTGTCGAGGAAGTTTTTTTCTGTATATAAGCTTGTGTCCGCCTGAATAAACTTGAGCCTGGCTCAGCAATTTAATCTTAAATGTGTGCTCTATTGAGGAGCTCACAATTTGGGATAGGAGTGGAAACAAAGGCATCATTTCAAATATTTTTGGTCAGGTAATCAGTCATGACTCATAGATTCATGGTGTTAATATATCTTTATGTCTCCTTATGGCCTCTTCTCTCCATGTAGTGAGGATTTCACATAAATCAAGGCCAATGCTGCTTGCATTCCTCTGAATCTCTGTTTATATTATATGTAAATCAAAAGTTAACACATGAAAAACCATGACCAGTATATGTATAGTTTCCTTTATATAAAACAATATGTTTCTATGTTGCCCTTATCAGTCATATCAGTATGATGTGAGGAAGTGGGTAGCCCAGCACACACTGAGCCCTGAAAGTCTTCTACACTCTGGCCTGTGCTTTATTGCCTGTTCCATCAAATTGAGGCTAGGGCCTCTCTTGAGGTGGTTCACTTGGTGTCTCCTTGCAATTGTTCAGCATCTTCCCTAACAGAATCAATCCAAAGTCATAGCACATCTCTTACTTCCACATAGCCCCTGTGCTTCTCCATGAACTGGTCTGATATTACCAGAAAAATGGTAGAGACTGTGATGCCAGGCACCAATTTTTGTTATTTCATTGAGGGTGGGTCATACAATGCTGCACCTGACCTTGTGCATGGGGATAGGAATGTTGCTTAGCACTCTGAAATGTGTATGTTACTCTCAAAACAAAGTCTCTCTGACTCAAATTGTCAAAGGGCAAAGAGAATGCTAAGAGCAATAGTATGGACATGTGAAAGAACCTAAAACTCTTAGCGGAGAATATGTGCTGATTTTTCATTTCATTTATTTATTTATTTACTTTTAAAAAAATTTTTTGTTGTTTATTTTTATTTATTTATTTGAGAGAGAGAGAGAGACAGAGAGGAGAGAGAGAGAGAGAGAATGGGCATGCCAGGGCTTCCTGCCACTGCAAATGAACTCCAGATGCATGCGCCCCCTTGTGCATCTGGCTAACGTGGGTCCTGGGGAATCCAGCCTCGAACTGGGTCCTTAGGCTTCACTGGCAAGCGCTTAACCACTAAGCCGTCTCTCCATCCCTATTTATTTACTTTTCTATTGCGGTGCTCTACATGGAATCTGTGGATGTCAAACCATGCTCTCACCTCAAAGTGAATAAGAAATAGTTTATTCTGAACCAAATATGAATGATTATGGCTTGGGAACATATCTAGGCTAAGTCAAATTTGATGTTTCAACATGGTAAAATTTTCAGAGGTTTTTATTTCATTTCTTAAGCCTGGTCTCGCTCTAGCCCTGGCTGACCTGGAACTCAATCTACAAACAAAGATAGCCTAAACTCACAGTGATCTTCCTACTTTAGCTTTTGCTGTGCTGGAACTAAAATTATGGCCAAGCAGGGCATGGTGGCACACGTCCCACTACTTGGGAGACAGAGATATGAGGATCACCATGTGTTAAAGGCCATTCTGAGATTTAAACAGTGAACTTCAGGTTAGCCTGGACTGGAGTTAGACCCTACCTTGGAAAACAAAACAAATCAAAGCAAAAAAAATCTGGATCACCATACTTGATTCATGGAACTTTTATAGTGTAGAACAAGAAACTTATAAATCTAGGCATTTTAATTGCATTCATGGAAACATCAAGTAGTTTTCAAAGCAGAGGTCTCTGCTATGCTACAGGCCTCAGATGTTTTCGGATGCCATCCTTAGTCTAAGCATTGGTGGAAACTAAGATGTTTGTTTGAACATTCCAATAAGCATTTTACCTAATACTAATGAGAATGTTAGATCAAGCAGGGAGGTGGGGTGTGAATACCTACTTATGGAACTGAAGGTCACCTAACAAAATTTGGTTACAAACCTGCAGCAGAGGAGCTTTCCACTACCACAGTCTTTCCAATCATTCAATCGCCTATGTAGAATATTTAACACAGGCATGGCTTTTATTTTCTGGGAACTTGTTCACAAAGATTCCCCCACTGAGCTCTAGCTCTAGCCTGGACACACCATATCATTGCCTAAAGAGCAAAATATGTATGAATAGTGAGTGTGAACAAGGCCAACGAGATGCATGTGCCAAACTGATAAGGGAGCTAAGAAGCTGCTTCATAATAACTCAGGTGGTCTGATATGAATACATGAAAGAGGAAAAGGAGATCATTGCACAAAATAAATAATACATGGGGAACAAATACGGGATAGAGATGAGGGGTGTAAGGATCAAAATTGCACATACCAGGCAAGTGATCTGTCAAGGGAACAAATGTTAACAACTGCCCTGTTTCAGTTACCAGCAGAGGTGCCTAATGAGTGCATAAATGTTCATACCTGCCATTCAGCAGAAAGTGCAGAGCTAACATGTATTTTTTAAAAACTACAACATGTTACTCTATTTTGAGACCCTGGGTGTGGATAAGGTGATCTAGAGGGAATGCAGACAAAGAAGTGAGTGCAGTAAACTTTGATTGGTGGCTGTGGTAGTTTGATTCAGTTGTCCCCCATAAACGTAGGTGTTCTGAATGGTAGGTGCCCAGCTGATGGACATTTGAGAATTTGTGCCTTCTGGAGCCAGTGTATTGTTGGGGGCAGGCTTATGGGTGTTATAGCCAGTTTCCCCTTTCCAGTGTTTGGCACACTCTCCTGTTGCTATTGTCCACCTTGTGTTAGCCAGGGGATGATGTCCACCCTCTGCTCGTGGCATTGTTTTCCCCACCCATTCTGGAGCTTCCCCTAGAGCCTATAAGCCAAAATAAACCTCTTTATTCCACAAGCTGCTCTTGGTTGGGTGATTTCTACCAACAATGTGAACTGGACTGCAATTTGGGATGTGGAGGCAAGAGATTAAAATTCAACATAATCCTTGATATGTCGTAAGTTTGAGGTCAGCCTGGGTTAGAGGTTACCCTATCTCAAAATCAAACAAAGAAAACCCCATACAGAACAAATGTATGGAGGACAAGGTCAGGCAACAGAGCATGAGTGGGCTCCATGGAAACTGCACAGGCCAGTGAGTGCTAAGCACACTCCTCTTCATAGGCAGCTTTTCTCATCTCTTCTGGCCATTTGTACACTTTCCATTTTCTTCCATGCAACCAACCCCTTTTCAACTTTTATTTTCACTAAGCTTTCCCCAGCCATTTTGATATCTTCATACATATTTATGATGTATTTTGAGATTATGCCAAGGAATTAGATGATACTCCCCCTCTCCATCTCTCTTTAACACACATTTTCATTCATATGACTCTCTATCTTACTTTATTGCCTTTTTGTTTTTTACCCTATTGGGTTAAGTTAGGGTTTCTTGCCTGGTAATGTGTTGAGGGTGATTTCACAGTATGGTCATTATTTCCTTGGTTTGTCATTTATACCTTATTTGGGATGAATAAACATTTGTTTAGTGGTAGAGCAATAGCTTACTGGTTAAGGCACTTGTCTGCACAGTCAATGGACCCAGGTTTTATTCTTCAGGACCCATGTAAGTCAGATGCACAAGGTGGTGTATGTGTCTTGAGTTTATTTGCATTGTTGGAGGCCCTCATGTGCCCTTTCTTTCTTTCTCACTCTCAAAAACAACAACAACAACAACAAAAACAAAAACACTTGTTGACTTCTCTCCAGAAGTTGATGCAATGATATTCTGGATGTACTATGGAGAGCTGTATGTATTTATAGTCCATTGCTCAAGACTAAGGAGACAGGAGACAATTTTATTGTGCTTCTTGCTGTGAGCACTAGGTACACACCTTTGGTCTCCCTCAAAGCTGTGCCCAGTGTGCATGTAATAAAAATGTCAGAACACTTCATGTTCTGTATACTCACCAAATCTTGTACTGGTGGGCTCTGCACACTATTTTGCCTGAAGGCAAAACATTTGCACTCTTTTTCAGCTGAAAATGAGTAATTGTCAGTGTTTATCCTGTTACTGGCTAACAAATGCTAACTCAGAATTCATGAGAATAAAGACCACCAACCAGAAATTATGGACAAATTGAAGTAATACTTTAAATGTGCACAATAGAGCCAGTCCAGTGGCTGCCTCCCTAAGGCAGGGGTGTAGAGAGTAGCCTGAAGTCAGCTTCTTGGGATCCTTTTATAGTGCAAAACCATAGAAATCACAGGGTAGGGGATTTCAGAGACAACCAAGCATGGTGACAGAAGCAGACCAGCTGCCGCAGACCACCCAGTGGGGATGTCTCTGCAGGGGGACCAGGCTTGGATATTCAGGTAAGGAATGGATTCGACGTGACAGACAGACAACACAGGTTGTGATTGCTGCTGCAAAGAACTTTACTTTCAGGTCTCAGTTATATACAGAAACAATCAGGAACTGCTCCATTTGGCAGGTTTTCAAAAAATGAAATCAGTACAATAACTCCTTATGACATATACTCAGTATAAACTTGCTATACCCAGGAACTTCCTCTTTCTGTAGCTGCTGGAGGACCAGACATTTGTGGTTAATGACTAACATCTAAAGATTTCTAATATTAACATCTTACATTCACATTTGGGTCCCACATTTCATCCCAAACTCTTAGGTCTTTCAACATTCTTTCTTGACTTAAAGGGTTTCCAAATATATCATACAATCTTTTATTCCTAACAGCAAAGAATACATATACTTCCCATCTAAGTTCTTGTTGCTGTTTATCCGTCAAAGCACACCATGGGGGCCGGCTTCTCCTAATCATTTCCTATATACTCAATGAATAATATTTGATTCTCTTTCCTTTAAATGTTACCCATCTGATTAGATTCTCATCATATTTTCCTGTCCAAGGGAGTGGTGCATCAGTAGGATCAAAATTATAAGGCCCTCTATATTTAGGTGGTTCCCTCCATCTGCCATGAATCAGAAACTGCAGACTACCAAACAATTCTGTTAGTGGAGGGTCATATGGCGTTAAAGTTACATTCTCAGCAAGAATAAAAATTAGCTATTCAAGCTTTTCAGACACAGCCGGCGTCGCGGTTAAGGCTGCTGGGGTCACTGAGGCTAGGGCTGTCTCCATAGGTGGAAGCTTCCGTTTTTGTACTCTTAGTTTCTGGAACATCTAAAGGCCCGTCGAGAATATCTGCTGAGAGCATGATTTTATCAGTATAAAGTTGAGTGGGCTTAGTTCCTAGAATCAATAAGGCAAGCACCCAGAGAAAGAACACACTGCAGAATGAGACCCAAATCACAAAACACCAAAGACTCTGCCAGGGACCTCCAGGGGGCCTAATCACGTGTGATGCAAAACCCCAGGTCTAGTAGCCATTCGAGCTGTTCAGGCTCTATGCTACACAGACTCCACTGGAGTTGGTGTGGCACCAGCTGTTACAGTTAAACTACTTCCCAGAATGTTATGAATACATCATCCTGGGAACAGCAACCAGGGAAAAATTTGTGGCCACAGTTCAGAGACACAGAAACTTAACTTAGTCATTATATCAAAATGGCTCTTGCTGTTAAAAATGGAGTCAGGGTGACTCTTCATAAACCCAGGGTCTCTTGTATACTGACCAAGAACTTTTGCACCAAACTACCTCATCAGCTGTTTTTATTGTTACTTAGAGATGAGGTCTCACTATGTATCAGCGCAGGATGCCCCTATCCAGCCTCCCCTGTTAGATTTACAAGTGTGCACCACAATGCTCAGCTATCTCTTACACATGATGGTGGCCAGTCACTTAATGTGAGGTTTACAGTAGTTAATATGTACTTTAGTTTTTATGTTATTGTGGCAATATAAACATAATATCAAAATATATTTTAAATATAATAAATAAATAAATAAATAAATAAATAAAAAATATTTTAAATATTTTAAGTAGAAACTTGTGTGGCTTTAAATATGTAAGCACTACAATGATCTATTGACATCGTTTTCTGAGATTCCCAAAAGGAACTGTACAAATGTACAATTTCTCCACACCCTTGCCAACACTTCATTTATTTTAAAAAATATTTATTTATTTACTTATTTATTTACTTATTTATTTATTAGAGATAGAAGGAGATAGAGAGAGAGAATGGGGTTCCAGGGCATCTAGCCACTGCAACCAAACTCCAGATGCATGTGCTGCCTTGTGCATCAGCTTACATGTGTACTAGGGAATCACACCTGGATCCTCTGGATTCACAGGAAAGCAACTTAACTACTAAGCAATATCTCCAGCTTTATGTATTTATTTATTTATTTTGGTTTTTCAAGGTATGGTCTCAGTGTACCCCAGGCTGGCATAGAATTCACTATGTAATCCCAGGCCAGCCTCAAACTCACAGTGATTCTCCAACCTAAGTCTTCTAAGTGCTAGTATTAAAGGCATGCACCACAATGCCTAACATTTTTTTCTTATTTTGTTGTGTCTCTTTCTAATAATGATTTCATTTTTTACTTATGAATAGACATAGCTCGTCCTGAAGAATTTATCTGTATATCTTACATACACAACAAGAGATTTGTTTCAATGGTGATTCTAAATGTTTTCAAGTTCATAAACAAGGAAAAACGATCACACCAAGGGAGGGACCATTTGGAGAGTCAGGAGTTTGCTCTGAAGATTGGACAAGTATCTTGATCATGTTCCAGTCCTGTTCGGTACCTCCCCTTCATTTTGCACCTGGGTGTGTGGTTCCCAGTAGTCTGAACCCAGGAGTGGCTATCAGCAGATTCACCATGCAGCAGCATCCACACCTTATGTGTTTGTTTTGTGAGATTTTTCTGATGAGGCTTAAATAAACGTCTACTCACCTCAGATAGGGTTACCAATCACAGGAAGAAAGTAAAAGTTCCATAGAAGCACAGCTTGTTGAAACAATGATCTAAGTTAGAGATGTTTATTTAGGAGCATGAGAGAGGGGTAGCTTACAGGGGCTCAAGCAACTGATGAGCAGATACATCATTGAATAAAATGTCTCCTTTCTTTTTTTATTTGTTTTTTTTCAAGGTAGGCTCTCACTCTGGTCCAGGATGACCTGGAATTAACTATATAGTCTCAGGGTGGCCTCGAACTCTCGGTGATCCTTCTACCTCTGCCTTCCAAGTGCTGAGATTAAAGGCATGGGCCACCATGCCCAGCAGTCTCTTTCTTAAATAACCCTTTGTGTGTATATGTGAGTGTACTGTGGTGTGTTTTGTGCATGTGTGTATGTGCATTTTCCCTTACAGGGTATTATGGTCTCTGCTCTATTTTCCACTCCTCCCTGTTGGTCCTGGGGAATCGAGCCTCGAACCGGGGTCCTCAGGCTTCACAGGCAAGCACTTAACTGCTAAGCCATCTCTGCAGCCCCTGTCTGATTCTTTTTCAGCTTTCACTTGGCTAAAGTTTCTGAACTTAATATTACATTAGAAAAATTCCCTTACACAAGGCACAGACACATTTATTGTGATATATTTAGATTTAATTTCATGCTTTCACACCATAATCATATTATATGTCATGTTTGGGGCTAATGTTTCTAGATAGATAAGAATAGGAAAAGTGGATTCAATATGGATATAACTCAAAAAAGCAATTTTAGGAAGCTGATGTGATGACAAAAATGCAAAATGAAATAAAGATGTTCACCATTATTAATGATTATAAGAATTCAAATTGCATGCTACTGAAGCATGAGGGGTCAGATATCTCCTTTAGGGGTCCTCCCTAAGATCTGAGCGCTTAAGGGCCGCTTCCCTCCAAGACCAACCAAACAAAAACAAAAGACAGAGGAAAAAGGAAAAGATAGTATATAGCCTGATCCGGCTACTCTTCCTGGAGATGCAGCTTTAAAAACCCCAGAAAAGGGTGGATCCTTATACCCCTCACTTGATCACTTTGGGAGTGCTCCTTGGCCTTCTATGGGACCTCTCCCACCTCCTCCATCAACTAATCCTTTCTGGACCCCCTCAGCCCCACCTTCATATTCGACTGCCAAGCCACCAGAAAATGAAACTACTTTTCTATTTCCCATCAATCTAAATCCTGGGGGTAATCGCCCTGCTGCCTGGTATCCATGGGAAGCTCAGGACCTTAAGGAGCTTAAAAAGGTGGTCTCAGAGGATGGACATAACTCTCTTTGGGCTGAGACCCTGTAACAGGGACTTGCCCATCAACCTCGTATGACCCAAGATTGGAAAAATCTAGTTAAAGCCGTCTTGTCGGGTCCCCTATACATTAAGTGGTGTGCCTTTTTTCAAGATGAGTGCCATATACAGACAGAACAAAACCAAAGTCAACAGCCCCCTGTGCCCATAACATTTGGGATGCTCTCCAGTTCCTCTGATCAATATGCTACAGGCACTCAGCAGGCGGCTATACCTGATCCGTATAGGGACCAGGTCAGGGCACTGGGCTTGGCGGCATGCAAAAAGCTTGATGAGGGACCCTCTGAACCCCCCCTTATGGGTATTACTCAGAAACCATCTGAGGACTTGGCTACATTTACAGATAGGGTGTAAAAAGTCTCCAAAAAAAATTTCCCCCAGGGCCATTATGGGATCAGTTTACTAGAATGTTAGTTTGGGAAGGGATGACGGCCGATTATCACCTTGCCTGTGCAGGTCTCGAGGACAACTCCATGAGTAGATGGATTGTAGCCACCAAGGACGTTGGCACTATCTCCCTTCAGGCTAGAGCCATGGCTGCCGCCCTTCAGGAAAATAGACAAAGAGATTTTGCTACTATGATCTGTGCATTACAGTTAAATCCTAAAAAACTAACATGTTTCAGGTGTGGGGGGTGAGGGCCATTTTAAAGAGGAGTGCCCTAACAAGACAAAGCCTCCACCGCCCTCTGGGGGAACAACCAACACCCCTCGCACCCGCTGCCCTAAATGCAAGAAGGGGTTTCATTGGGCTAGGAAGTGTTGGTCGAAGTTTGACATATAGGGAAAGCTTTTAAACTCCTCCTGGGACACCCTCCAGCCCCATTAAATAAGGGGAAAGAGACCATCAAAGCCCATTGGACCATCCCTCTGGTCCCCGGCCTTACACCCAAAATTATTTTAAATATTGGCAATAAAAGATTCAAAGTTCTCATTGACACTGGAGTGGACCGAACGTTCCTGAGAAAGGAGGAAGTGCCCCCCTCCTGGCAGCTTGTGCCCGGCCCTCCCCTCCTGGGAGTTGGCGGGCAGTCCATCTCCTGGGAGACTGCCACATGGCTCCCTTGGACTGACCCAGGTGGGGACAGGGGAAAAGTCCACCCTCTCGTGGTGACTGGGCTCACTGCTAACTTACTGGGGCAAGACATCCTTGGAGATGCCGAGGCCTTCATCACTACTGACCATAAGGCCTTTTATAATGATTTGTTAGATGAAGAAGAATATCAACAACAGTTTGAGGAAGGGAGGGAATGTCATCCCAATTATAGAGATGACCCTTACTTTGAGCAACTCAGACAAAAGTATTCCAATAAACACCCCCAATTCTAAGGGCCACTGCCCAGCCACCCCCCCTTTAAAATCCAGTGGAGACTGGGGGACCCTATATGGATTGAGCAGTGACCTCTCCCTTCTTCTAAGTTACACCAACTCCACATACTTATTGATCAACAGTTAGAGGCTGGACATATCTGTCCCTCCAGTAGTCCCTGTAACTCTCCTGTCTTTGTCATAAAAAAGCCTAATCGGTCCTGGAGATTTTTACATGATTTAAGAAAGATCAATGAATGCACGATCCCCTTTGGAACCTCCCAGATGGGACTCCCATGGATCCCAGCTATTCCCAATATATACCATCTTACTGTCATTGACATTAAAGATTGCTTCTTCTCTATCCCTCTCCATCCAGGAGACATGGAAAAATTTGCATTCTCTGTACCTGCTGTTAATTTTTGTGGCCCAGATAGGAGATTTGAGTGGACTGTCTTACCTCAGGGCATGGCTAATAGCCCACCCATTTGTCAATATTACCTGTCATCCATTTTCTCTTCTCTTATCAATCTCCCCAATACTCTGTTTTATATTTACATGGATGATGTTATTCTTGGGTGCCTAGATTCCTCCACACTCCAGGACCTTATCCACCAATGTCTAACTATCCTTCATACTCACAGCTTTAAAGTAGCTCCTGAGAAAGTTCAAACTGTGCCTCCTTTTAAGATCTTGGGCTTGATCCTTACCCTAGATACCCTGTTAAACCACAACTTTATATTCAGGATTCTTACACCTTGCCTCAACTCCAGAAACTCTTGGGAGAAATTAACTGGATGAGGCATTTGATACGTATAATCACTGAGGAATTATCCCCCTTGTTTGACCTCCTAAGGGGCCTCGGTCTTTTATCCCAAGTAACCCTAACGTCTGGCAGAGACAAATCCTCCATAGAGTCCAGGAGGCCATAGATAACTCCAATCTCAAATGATTTGACCCTGATCTCCCTCTTTCCCTCTACCTTTTCCCTATGGAGACCCTGATAACTGCCCTGCTGGCTCAAAAGGGCGAGCTTATTCAGTGGATTCACCTCTCGATCAGTGGGGCCCCTAGGGTCTGATCTTTAAGTAATGAAGTAGCTGATTGTATCATTAAAGGAAGGGAAACTGCCATTAGACTCTTTGGTATTGAGCCTCACTCCATCATTACCCTGTATAAGATAACTGATTTCACTTGGCTCCAAAGAAATAATATAAGAGTCGCTATGGCACTTGAAGGGTTCCTGGGCACCATAGATTGCCATTATGGTCCTCATAAGTGGATGAACTCCTTCTCTAGGTTGGAGTGGAGACCCCCCAGGGTTTTCCTACCTCAACCCAACCCTGACTTCCTCATTGCCTTTACAGATGGGGGATGCTTGGGGGTTTCCCTGGTTGTGTATCCCCCCTTTAAATTGGGGGTCAAACCTGAGCCCATCAAGTCTATCTCTCAGGAAATAGAGGGATCAGCACAGTACAAAGAGCTTTTTGCAGTTGTTCTGGACCTGGATAACATTCAAGAGCAATTCAACTTATTTTATGACAGCCTCTATGTGGTAAATCTATTGCCCAATCTCATTGAAGCTCACATTAGATTTGATTCCAATCATATATACCCCTTAATGATCCAGGCTCAAGCCCTACTCAAACAGAGAGTCCACCCTATCTTCATACAACACCATTGAGGCCATCAAAATTTACCAGGTTTCCTGTCCGAAGGAAACAGCTTGGCTGATCAATTGGCCTTTGTGGCTCACTGTCACACTGTCTCAGAGGCTATCCAATTTCATTCCCTAACCCACACCAACTGGAGAGGCCATAAACAAAGATTCCCCCAAATACCAAATAAAGATCTTGAAAAGATTATTAGGACATGCAAGTCTTGCCAACCCTTCCTCCAGGTTCCCCCCCTCCAAACTTCCAGGAGTAACCCTTGGGGCCTTCACCCCAACAATCTTTGGCAAATAGATGTTACTCATTATTCCCCCTTTGGAAAACTTAAATATATTTTCTTATCAGTTAATACTTTCTCCCATGCCTGTTGGGCATCTGCACATGCCGGGGGGGCGGGGATCTAAACATGCCATTAGTCATATGCTTCAATGTTTTGCCACTCTCAGGCTGCCCGATCAAGTAAAAACAGATAATGGCTCCTTCTTTGTAAGTCAAAACTTTACAAGTTTCCTCAAGATGTGGCAAATTACACATGCCACAGGCATTCCATGTAACCCTCGAGGCCAAGCCATTGTTGAAAGATATAACCAAACACTTAAATCACAATTACAAAAACAAAAGGGAGAATCACTACCCCCCTATGATCAGCTAAAGAAAGCATTATTCACCTTAAATATTTTAAATTTTTCTAGAAATGAGAAAAATGTCTCCATTTCAAAAACATTGGTCATCCTCTGTCACATACAGCTCGATCAAGGTCAAATGGAGAGACCCATTGAATGGGGCCTGGAGAGGACCAGACCCACTCCTTACAGCAGGCAGAGGGTTTGGATGTGTCTTCCCTCAAGATGAAAAAAGACCCATTTGGATACCAGCGAGGGACCTAAAATAGTTGTCCCAACAAGGGGACACTGACAATCACTTCTCCAGGGAGTGTCCCACCCCTGAGGACTGTTCCTAAATGGTCTTCACCCTACTAAGCCATACAACTCCCTCCCTTGCAGAGGATTGCTGGCTTTGCCTCTGATCTGGGCCTCCCCAGCAGCTTTCAGTAATCACCAATGATACAACTACAGTTGCTCATACAACCCTAAAAAATATTGCTCAGCCACCTTCCCCATCCCTGTCAGGCTTTTCCCAATGTCTCCTTCTGGAACTTGCATTTGGGCCCCGCCTTCCCCTAATAACTCCAATACAGATGTGGGATACATTCATCCTTCCTTCTGTACTTTCAATACAACTGAGCCTAGTGCTCAAGGCTGCCTGCCTTCTGGAATGGTTTATGTTTGCAGAGGCAGGATGGCCGATGACTTTCTGCCCACCAATTGGAAGGGCCTTTGTGCCCCAGCCACCTTAATTCCAGATGTAGATATCATTCCTGGAGATGAAGCCCTCCCTATGCCCTCTTTTGATTATATCAGAGGGAGACCTAAGAGAGCTGTACAAATGATACCTTTACTCATTGGATTGGGAATAACCACAGGCATGGCCACCGGAACAGCCAGGATGCGTATGGCAGTCCATCTCCACAAAAAAACTCTCTCTGCAGTTGATCAGTGACATAAAAGCCATGTCCAGTACTATCCTTGATCTCCAACAACAGCTAGATTCCCTGGCTGAGGTATTCCTACAAAACAGGAGGGGGCTAGACCTATTAACAGCCGAAAAAGGAGGCATATGCTTGTTTTTACAGGAAAAATGCTGTTTCTATGCTAATAGATCAGGAATCGCTCAAGACAAGATCAAAAGACTTCAAGAGGACCTGGAGAAGAGGCAGCGGGATCTCCAGGACAACCCACTGTGGATGGGCTGGCATGGCTTCTTACCTTACCTCCTCCCTCTACTTGGACCTCTTCTTCTCCTTTTCCTTATCCTCACTGTCGGGCCTTGTGTAATTAACAAAATTACACAATTCATTCACCAGTGGCTAGAGGCAATAAAACTCCATCATGTTGAGATACATTACCACAGGCTGGCAACTCAGGAATTAAGTTCCTCAGATGACCCACTGCCACCTCCTCTGCCCTCCATGTGACCAATGATGGGTAAGATCTCAGACTGACTGAGACAACCCAAGACAGGCCATGGAGTGGGTTCTCAGTGACCTAAAAACATGGTACCCAGTGATGGGTAAGATCCCCAGAGGGGGACAACCTAAGACAGGGGCCATGGTGACTAATGCTCTTACAAAAACAAAAGAGGGAGATGTTGGGCCTTGAGAGGCCCGGACGTGAGGCCTAGTGGAACTTCCTGAGCCTAGCTAAAGTTTGGCGACCTGTCTCTGGCCAGCTATGACTCAGAAGGACGCCTAATGGCCTCAGGCCTGCTACTTCTGTGTAGGAAGTTGGAGTTCTCTCTTGCATGCTTAGAACCAATCATCTCAAAAGTTGCAGTATGCTATTGGCCCTTACATCTCACCCCATCCTAAAATCCCCACCCTCATTCTCAAAGCTATATAAGCACCTGCCTGTTACAATAAAGTAAGTTCCTGCTTTGACAAGACTCCCGGCTCAGTGGTTTGTTCCTGGCCGTGGACACTCACCGTCCTCCTCAACCCCTTGGGAGGAACCAGTGGTCCTGGTCCTTCCTCAGCACTACCTGCCATGGGAGCCCGGCAGACCTGAGGCAGGAAAAGCCACATAAGACAAGGGAAAAGCATGGGGAGCCAAGGTAGAAGGTTAGGGCGGGCAAGGGTAAGGAAGGCCAAGGAAATGGCAAGACTAGGCATGGTGGCATGTGACCAAGGAGAAGGCAATGACTACTGAAGCCTATGATGAGACAAGACCCGGTCAAGCCCAAGAGAAACAAGGGGTGAATGGCCAGGGAAGGTGGGCAAGTGTGAAGTCAAGAGAGAAGTCAAGGTCATGGGAAAGGGTGAAAAGCCAGAGGGAAGGCAGGATTAAAGGCAGTCATGGCAAGGGAGGAAGCCAGGGAGAAGTCAACAAAGAAGGTGAGCCCAGGCAGGGAAAGGGAAGTGAGGCAAAGAGGAAGGCAGACCAGGCAAACTTCAGGGAGAGGCAAATGCCATGTAAAGCAAAAGTGAGAACTGGCCAAGTCCAGGGATGACGGACAGGGGAAAACAACTCCAGACCAGGCAAGAGAGAAGAATGGGCCAAACCAGGCAAAAGGAAGGCAAGCTAAGCCTGGCAAAGGAGGGAGCAAAGGAACAGGCAAGGCCAGACCCAGTCAGTGTGAACACCAGGCCAGGCCAGGCCACAGGTAGGAAAGGAGAGGCCAGGCAAGGTGGACAGCAAAGGACATCAGGCAAGCTCCATCCAGCAAAGTCCATGAAATATGGAGTGTCAGGCAAGGGTGAAAACACTGTCAATCTAGGACCTAAGAATGTGAGACCGGGACTGGTGAAATGCAACAAAAGGGAGGAAAGCAATGCTGGATATGGCAAGGGAGAAGAGAAGGCTAAACAAGAACAGGCAAGGAGCAAGGCAGGCAAGAAACTAAACAAGGAAAGAGAAAATTAAAACATGGGCCAGAAACAGCCAGGCCAAGAGGAAGACAAAGGAGAATCTAAGCCAGGACGGGGGAAGCAAGGCTAAGCCAAGCCAGAAGGAAAGCAAAGTCAGGTGGAAGGAGGTGTGAGAAAGACAGGAGGAGGGCACCGACAGACAAGGGAGAAGGAAGACGGGCAAGTGGAAAGATGAAGGGACAGAGGAGTAGGCCAGACAAGAAAAGGAAAGGCAGAACGCAAATCCATAAAGGAGAAGACAAGACCACACTTGAGACAAGGCAAGGAAACAGAGGTTCCGAGACCATGCAATGCAAAAGACCAAGAGAATGAAGTCCAGACAGAAGGCAGGGATAAGGCAACACAGGCCTGAGGGAGAGTAAGAGAAGGCATGCTAGGGCTGGAGAAGACAAGACAAGGCCAAGCAAGGGGAAGGCATGGCCAGGCAAGGAAGGGATGAAGACAAGGTCAAGCCAGGCTGAATGTCAGTCTGGGGGGAAAGCAAGGCCAGGTAGGGTAGACAAAAAGGAAGGGAATCCAAGACAGGCCAGACCATGAGCCAGCCAAGTGCAGGAGAAGGGTATGGTAACACTAGGTCACCAAGGCAAAGAGAAAACAAGCCCATGTTGGGAGTAGGGGGAAGGGATGGTTAAAAAGCTAGCATAAGTAAGAGGTAAGGCCAAGGGGCAAGTCAAAGCAGGGAAGGACAGGAGGAAGCCAAGTTCAGGCAAGGATAGAGGGAAGACAAGGCCAGGCAAGGGGTAAGGTAAAGGGATTTTAGGGAAGGACAGCTAGGCGAGGCCTCATGGAAGGCCAGGTCAAGCAAGCGGTAACACAAGGCGTGGCAAGATGAAAGGCAAGCAGGTGAGTGAAGTCAGGCACAAGGCACATCAGGGGAAAGCAAGGAGGCTAGTTAAGGGAAGACAAGGGCCCGGCGGGGTCAGGAGAAGGCATGGTCAGACAAGGTGGAATTCAGAGCAATGAAGAAAATAAAGCTAGGCAATGGCAAGCCAGGACAGGACAGGCAGAAGGGCAGATGATGAGGAAGGCAAGGCAGAGCAGGCAGAAGACAACAGGGAAGGCAAGGACAGGTCATGTACGATGCATTGTGATTTAGGACCAGGTACAATACAAGGTAAGGAAGACAGCAAGGCCAAGAGAGACAAGGGTTATGCGAAGGGCAAACCAGACCAGGCCTGGGGCAAGGCATGGTCAGGCATGCCCAGAAGGAACGCATGTTCAACTTTGGCTAGAGCACCTTTAAAAATGTGTCGTATGCATGCTCGGAGGATGAGGGGCGGTGACTGTGAGGCAGGATTTGCAGGGCGGGGCTATGAGAAGGGCGGCGCGTGCGCACAGCTCACAGCCTGCACTATGAGGTCAGCGCTGCGGGAGGCGCGGAGGCTGCGGGTCTGTGGGTCGCTGTGGAGACGGAGGCCCCGCCCAGGGCAGGAAGGCGCCCGCTGACCGGACCTGAGCCGGCTCAGCAGCGCAGGATGCAGAAGAGGCTGAACCGCGCGGTGTCCGTGGCCTTTGCCCTCAGGAGACAGCAGACGGACTGATGGACAGAGGCTGGACACGGCGGAACTTGGTCTCCTCCCAGGTGCGCGCAGCTCCCCAGGGCTGGGCCAGCTCGGACACCCGCGGGCGTCCAGACCTCCATGAGCTGGGCGAAGACCCCGGTTCTCTGCAGACCCGGAGGGGGCCTAGCACAGGTCTGCGTCCTTCTGTGTCCAGTCGGTGCTCTGGGAAGTGATAACCAGACTGAGGCTTCTAGAAGCAGAGGCTCAGGTAAAGTGGTGAATGTCATTTGATGACATTATTAGAGCTGGTGTTTGTGCTGTGCCTTATGGACCTTAGTGGAGCTTGCATTGCAATGTGCAATAACTAGGGCTGTGCCTCTTCCTGATGAATATGCAGTCAGTGACATGGAGAAGGCAGAATGCTAGAGATACAAGGACAATTGTTAACATAAGATTAGTTAATAGTGCTATTATGAGATTATTGTGTCATCCTGCCAATGATTGTAATATACCTACTGATAAAACGAATGAAGAGATTACTATAATTTATGATTTATTGCATATATAGGATGGAGAGTGTAAAGGTGAAATTAATGGTAAGTATAAATATTACTGGTGTTAATATAAATAAATAAGTCAAAGGGTATAATAGATGTGTCATTAATAATGATGACTATTCATTATATGTGAGCATTAGATGCAAAAACTACAGTTTTTCCAGCATGGCATGGTGGCGCATGCCTTTAATCTGAGCACTTGGTAGGCAGGAGTAGGAGGATCACCATGCGTTGGAGGCCACACTGAGAATACATAGTTAATTCCAGCTCAGCCTGGGCAAGAGTGAAACCTACCTCATAAAACAAACCAAAACAAAAGGGGATTTTTCATGATTGTGTTTGATTTAATCTTCTTTAGCCACCAATAAGTTTAGATAAATTGTAGGGCTTAGAGGGTATGAGTTTCTGTGATGCTTGTTATAGTTTTAACATCTGTTAATGATACCTCTTGAGAACTTCTGGTTTTCAGAAATGGAATGGTGACAGGCCTAGTTTCATTAATAGTGAATGCTATGATCAGGGGTATAATTACATTGTCTGATTTATGTAAAACTCCCCGGCCTTGAAGGTATAAAGTTGATTGAAATGACTGGTAAGAGAAGGATTGAAGTGGTTGCTTGTGTCAGAAAATATTCTCCTATTACTTATGTGGGGATGGAATTTGCTATTTTAATTATAATTGTGATAATTACTAACTTGTGCATTTCAAGGCCTGCTCATATAAATAAAGCATCATACCTAAAGATGGTGATTAGGGACCCTTAGATTACTGTTGTTATAGTAGACATTACTCAAAATTTTTCTGTGTACAGGAAGGATATAAACCAACATTTTCAGTGGATGGGCCTGCCACCTTAGTTATCTGATTTCACTTATAGCAGACTTTGTGGCATAGATATGTTTGAGAATAGGTTCAAATCTTAACATTCTAGAAATAAAAAGGCTTAATCTTCTGTGATTTCTTATATGAAAGTAACTCTGTTTATATTATTGAGGCACAGTCTCACTGTACCTCAGGCTGGCCTCAAACTCATGGTGACCAAGCAGGTTAAACCTCTATAGTACTGGGGCTAAAGGCATGTCCCTCTATGGCCTGATCAAAGTGACTCTTTTTTTTTTCAAACATATTTCTGTATATAAGGGGTATTATAAAATGTTACAACAAGTAATAATATGTATCATATTCAAAGAGCTAATGCTAGGGGTAGAATTTTTTTAAATAATTCATTCCTTAATTGAGTATATTGGAACCTTGGGTATGATGCTCAAATTCATAAAAATAGAAATGACAAGATTAACATTTTAATTATGAAATCTAAGATTAATCATTCTTGGGTAAGGGAGTTCTAAAAGTACATAACAAGACAGTAGTAGTTAGGACATTCATAAAAATAATATTTATATATTCAGCTTATAAAAATACTATTACTGGGCCTGAAGTTCATTATACATCAAAACCAGACACTACTTCAGATATCCCTCAGATCAGGTAGGGCATGGTTGGTTTCTGTCAATGACATTATAGTTAAGGGTCGGTTAGGTAAAATCAGTCATGTTTATTCTCATGTTTGAGTTAGTGAGGACAGAGTAAATGGCCCATTCAACAAAAGAACTGAGAGTACGGTGATCTCTAGTGACACTTCTCACATGAGATTGAGAGGGCTACAGCTGAAGTGCTCATGCACATGTAGAGTTTGATACTGATAGGATGGAATATAGTGATAAATTTGATGTAGCCAAGATCAATACAGTTCCTAGACTTATGTCTGCAAGTGGCTGGGACATTGGTAGTGTGATCCACAAACTAAGTTATAGAATTATAGCTAGGGTAATGACTAGTATAAATAAGAAACTGAATAAGGAGTTTGGGTGAAGGAATTCTTTAAGAAATAATTTATGGCTGAGAATATGGTTGGAGAAGCCCATATGATCTGAAAACAACTGACCTTGTTTGTAGTTGTATATATTTCAGTAGTTCATGTTGGTGATTGCGACTGGGATAAAATGTGCTATGTTATTAATAAGATGCATTCATGTCAATTAGAAGATTTGAACCTCTGAAAATTAAGCTTTAGATGTCATGCAATTACCACTTTTACCACTGTAACAAGACATGTTCTTGAGCAAGCTTCTTGTAGTTACTTTCTTATTGCTGGGAGAAAACACCTGTCCACAAGTAGCTTATGGGAGAAAAATACTTCTTTTGACTTACACTCTTAGGCTTCAAAGGGCTAGGAAGCTTCATCGTGGCAGGAAAAACTGCTAGTAGAAGAAACCTGCCTGGATTACTGCAGTCTGAACTCAGGTCAAGTAGGCCTTTAATCATTGAAAAATAAGCTCTTAGAGTTACTGTGCCTCCTGGATGCCCTAATCAAACTATGAGGTCATAAATCCTATTGCTTCACTCTATAATAGGCTAGTGCTATTATCATGGGATTACTTGGTTTGATCAATTTTATTGGATCAATTTATAATAGTAATATATCTGTTAAATTCATTCAGAGGAGTTTTTGTTCTCCTAAGCCACTTCAACCAAAATTATTAATTCTGTTTTTTATTGATTAGTCAATGAGGATAAAGTTTTGATAATGAATTAAAAAGTTTTAGATCCAGAAAGTATTCTCAAGTATTAATTTATTCCATACTCTTCACTGGGAGGTTAATTACACTGGTTGGAAGTAAGAGACAATTAGTGCCCCTTTTTAGTCATTCATACAATTCCCTGATTAAGGGAAAAATGATTATGTTACCTTTGCATAGTTAGGATACTGCAGTTCTTTAAGATGTGTCAACAAACAGGTAGTGCCTCTAATAATATTAATGGTAGACATAGTTTTTTTTTTTTTCCAAGATAGGGTCTTGCTTTAGTCCAGGGTCACCAGTAACTCACTCTGTAGTACCAGACTGGCCTCAAACTCATAGCCATCATTCCTACCTCTACCTCAAAAGTGCTGGGAATAAAAAAGACGTGTGTATCCTTTTACATGTTTACTCTTTCCTTTTGGTCATATTCCTATTTTGACTTAGCCTAAATAATGCCAATGCGTTTAATATGGAATTGTGACTTACCTAATTTTAACTATCGATTCAGTATTTCATCTGACATACACTTATACAGGGATAAATAAATTCTTATTACTCATGTTAACAGTATCTCAAACTAACTTCATAGATTAATCTATGTACAATTTTCTTTTTAAATTTAGATACTGGCTATGTATGTATTTGAAAAAGAGCGAGCTAAATAGAGAGAGAGTGTGTGTGAGAGAGAGAGAGAGAGAATAAATGAATGGGAATGCCAGGGCCTCTAGCCAATGCAAATGAACTCTAATCACATGCATAATGTTGTGCACCTGGCTTATTTGGGTGCTGGGAAATCTGACCTGGGTCCTTAGACTTTGCATGCCAGCACCTTAAAAACTAAGTCACATCTCTAGCCCACTGGACACTTTCTGACTGATGGCTGCTTTTACACAAACTATAATTTTGTTAGGTAATTATGTTTGTTTGGGGCTAGGGATAGGCTGTTATCTAATCCCAGTTTGTTTCCTAGCTATCATGTGGTCAAGTTTCCTATTGCTTAAGAATGTAATCTCAGGTACTGGACCCTTTGTATGAGGTAGAGGAGGTATGTTACTAGGGGCCGATCTTGATGTTAATTGCTTCAGCCACACTGGGTGTTCAAAGCTCACTCTCTGCTTCTACTCTGCTGATGTGAGGATGTTATGACTAATTGTTTGCTCTTGAGATGCTTTCCCCACCATGATGAAGTTTCTTATCAAACATGTCAGCTGGAAATAAAACTATTCTTTCCGTAAGCTATTTTGAAGTAAGAAGGTAAATATTACAGAAAGTTGTTACCAAGATGTGGGGCTCATGCTACAAAAAGCCCAAACATGCAACTTGGTAAAATTTTATTTTGAAAGAGAGAGAGAAATACAGGGTGGAGGGAATGTGGCCATGCAAGGGCCTCTAGCCACCACAAATGAACTCCAGATGCATGTACCACCTTGTGTATCTGGCTTATGTGGGTAGTGGGGTATTGAACCTGTGTCCTTAGCATTTGCAGGCAAGTGTCCTGCCACTAAGCAATCTCTCCGTCCCCCAACCATGTGATTTGTAGTCTTTAGGAAATAGATTTCAGGGGAATATGGAAGGAATCTGGAACTTTGGACTAAAAAGCCTTGTAGTGTTGTAAGCAGAATTCATGGGCCATTCTCATGAGAGTATGAACGACTAAAATGCAGAAAGAGGTATGAATTGTGTAGGGTCCTGAGGTTTCAGAGAGCAAAGAGGTCTTTTTCAGAAACTGGGCTACATGCAATTTGTGTGATATTCTCACTGTTCTGCTCTTGTCCTGAGAGGTTGACTAAAGATGACTAAATTTAGACATAATGCACTGATGTGTTTGGTGGAGAAAAATATAAAGCAGAATTATATGAAGGATATAAAGATTGGCAAGAAGGAAGTATGTACAGATAAGTTTTACACAGAGATTGCTATCACCTTAGTTAGAATGGTTAAAGGATTACCATTTTGAAGGATGGTCCAGCTCCTCGGAATGGGGGACATAGCTAAGATTCCCTGCAGGTGAGACTCAGCACACAGTAGGTTCACAGTAGAAGGTACACCCAACAGGAGGGCCTGAAGGAAGAATGCTGAAGGAGTTTCTTGGTCCTGGGAAGTCCAGCTTCATTTCAGCCTGGATAAAGAAGTTGTCAGCATCACCTGCTTGGCAGTGGTGAAGTATTATAGATGCAGGAAATTTGGGGTCATATCGTTCCCTCGTGGTTCTTGAAATTTTTGGGTCTGGATAGTGTTTGTGTCAGTTGTTTTGTCCCAACAAGAAGGAAACAATGGCTACTGAAAATTTTAAACACAGATGTCAAAAGCTAAGCCTACCATTTCTTTCCAATGTAAAATTCGATTTCCTTGTTTATAAAGTAGCAATAAGAGTAGATAATCTCATAACAACATTATAAGCCTCTTCATTGTGTATGTTGTTAAGCACAGAGCAACAGTTCTTCTTTGATACTGACAGTTTGGAGTGGGGGTAATGTAACAGTATTGCACATGTGTGCACATACTTTAAAACTGATGATGGAGGTTTCCATATGGCTTACTCAAAAACTTTTTAAATTTGTTGAGAGCGACAGAGAGAAAGTTGAAGAGAGAAAGAAAGAGTCAGGGAGAATGGGTGTGTTAGTCTTCAGCCACAGTGAAAAAAGTCAAGACATGTGCACCGCCTTGTGGGCGTGTGCAACTTTGCACACTTGAGGCACTGCGTCTGGCTATGTGGCACGTGGAGATTTAAACATGGGTTCTTTGGCTTCACAGACAAATGCTTTAACCACTAAGGCATCTCTCCAGACCTCAAAACATCTTAAAATTTTTGATTAAGCCTTCTCTGACACCTCGTCTCTTCCTTCCCATTCCCTGACTCTCTTTTCATATATATTTTTTTCTTTTCATATTTTTAATTGAGCTCTTTAATATACAAGCATAGTGCAAATTGTCATTTCCCTTTGGATTATTTAGTTATGTTCCCTTCTCAGTGTCATTTAACTGAGGGCGCTCCTCAGCGAGATTATCACACATCATTTTGGGGTCATTATTGAACCATCTAGTCTCTGTAGTAAGGAGGCACAATGCCTCAAAATACACTTTCCCTCCCTGTGGCTCTTACATTCCTTCTGTTCCCTCTTCTGCAATGTTACCTGAGCCTTGGAGGGCTTGATACAAGTCTCCTTTACTGTTAAACTCTCATCAGCCCCTGATTTTCTGCGTTGATGAGTTTGGAGAATCCTCACCATCTCCTCCCGAGTCCCTGTAGGAGGTTCATGGACTATCAGTGAGAACAGCACTCATACTTCATCCATCACTTCCTCTGTAATGTTTCCTGGGCTCTGGCAGATGCCATAGACATGAATGTGCTTGTGCTAAGTCATTGGCTTTCTTTTCTTGTCACACTAATAAGTCTGGGTTTCCCTTTTATTTGCTGCCATCTGTAAAAAGCTAAGTTTGAAAGCAGAATGGATCATAGGGTATATGTGTAGGCATTTTGGAGACTTTTATGGGCATCACCTCTCCTTTTAGCCAAAGTACAGTGGGGGCTTCCCTGTAGGGTCTCTGACTTTCTAAGCTATAGGCTCTGACTTGACTCTCAATTCAAGTATGAATTCCCTTCCACTGATCTTGCCTCATACCTAGTCAGAGAGCAGTTGATTACCCCCATAGCCTGTGTGCCAATGTTACACTGGTGTATGCATTTTCACTTAGCCAGATGATTTTGTAGTTTATAGTATCCAGTACTTGTTCACAGTGTTTAGTGACTTTCATTCATTCAGCCTATGGTGTCTTAAGCAATAGGCCTTACTGGTGGGTAACCCAAGTGCTTTTGCAATGGTCTGTATTAATTTTGTGACCTCATGGGCCTTTCTGTCCAGTAGTTCTTTGTGTTGAGTAATCCCATCTTGGCACTGGTAATTACCAGCAAGAGCCTGTTTTTTAGGTACTTGTGACCAAACTATCTCTCTCTCTTTTTAAGAACCTTCTTTTAATTATCTGAGGAAGGTTTCATCATTAGTTTTGTAGATTTCTCCTCCTTCCCTCCTTTTCCCATTCCCCTCCATGTTCACCAACCCTTTGTATTCTGTCCCTTTAATTGCCTTCCTAGTTATATCCTCCTCTGACAACTCCCTGGTTTTGCTCTTCAGAAACTTTATTCTAACTTCCTTACCAGTATTACTGACACTTATTATAACTTCTAAATATGCCAAACTATTCCATGTTAGGATCTGCATATAAGAAGAACATGGAACATATTTCTTTCTAAGCCTATGAAACCTCACTTAGTAGAACTTTTTCAATATCCTTCTATTTTATTGCCAATATCATAATTTTTTTTTCTTACCACTGAGTAAAAACTCTATGGTGTATATGTACCACATCTTCATTATCTAATCAGCTGATCAGCATCTGGGCTGATTCTAATTCCTAGGTATTGTGACTAGAGTGGCAACAAAGATGGCCATGCAGGTGTCACTATGGGAAAGACTGGACTATTTTGGCTATGTGTCCATAAGTTATATAACTAGGTCAAACAGATCTATTGTGATTTTTAAGAATATCCATACTGATTCCCCTAGTTTCTGAAGAAGTGTGCACTCCTACCAATGGTGGATGAGGGTTCCTCATTTCCTGCACCTTCTCCAGCATTTATTGATACTTGGAAATCTTTAAGATGAGTTATTTCTTCCTTCCTTCCTTTCTTTCTCTGTCTGTCTCTGTCTCTTTCTTTCTTTCTTTCTCTTTCTCTCTTTCTTTCTTTCTTTATTTTATAGGTAGTCTTGCCCTATCCCAGGCTATCTGCAATTAGCTATGTAATCTCATGTTGGCCCCAAACTCATGGCAGTCCTCCTACCTCTGCCTCTTCAGTGCTGGGTTTAAATTTGTGAGCCACCATGCCCAGCTTCATTTTAAGTTTTCCTTCAATATATCAATTTCTTTATTTATTCTATTTTCGTTTCTTGGTTTGACTTTCATAATTTTACTTCAAATTCATTCCTGCATGTGATCATGTCCTTTGTGAGTTCATCATTTTTTTCTGTTCATTAAGTTCTTTTCCTTGATACTCACTCATTTTATTCAGTCTTTGATTCAGTTCTTCTTGACCCTGCTCCATTTATTCAGCTGTCTGTTGCAGTGCATTTGCTGTTTCTCTTTCATTTCATTCATCCATATGTTTATGGCTTCATTAAACTTGTTAAGGATGCTTATGGTAATTGCCCTTTTGAATACTTTGGAGGTTTTTTCTAAGTAGTTATTGATTTTTTTTTTACTTTTTTATTAGTTGATGGGGTGGGGGTGGAATATGGGCATACCAGGGCCTCCAGACACTGGAAATGTAAACTAGAAGCATACACCATTTTCCATGTGGTATATGTGGGTCAAAGTGAGTTGAACCTGGGTCCTTAGGTTTCACACACAAGTGCCTTAACTGCTAAGCCACTTTGCCAGCCCATCTAACTAGGTTTCACTGGAGTGTTCCACTATGGAACTAGGCATTCTTGTTGGGTATATCTTGCCTTGGTTCCTTGTGTTATTTCTTTTGCACTGTGGTTTGCCCATCTACCGATAGTTTTTTGTCTTGCTGACAATACAGCAACACCAACTCATGCAGAACCATGTTGCATGACCTGGGGATCCTTTATTCAGGTGACTGTGGGCTGATGGTCAGTCCACATGTCTAGGATGAGCACACTGGAACATGAACAGACTTTTTTTTATATATATATATGCAATCTCCATGCAGGTCCAGACTAAGGAAAGTGACTGGCTTTGGATTTCCTACATAGGGCAGAGCTCTTGTGCAGGCCAGAAAATGAAGTCAGTGCCTCATGGGCCTTATCCTCTGTCTCTGTGTGCACAGGTTGGGGTTGTACACATGAGACTGAGTGTGTGTGTGTAAGGGGATTGGCACCCTTACATGGACCCTGGGTCACCTTGTTAGTGCCCTGGGCTGGTGAATGTAGTCAGTTCCAGTGTCCCTACTAAGGGTGGCACAGGATTGCAGTCAAGGAGTGAGGGCAGTGCCAAAATTGACAGATTCCAAATCTGAGTGAATGTGGCCAGTGTTGTATTCCAGGGACCAAATGGACACAGGCAGGGAGCAAGGGGTTACTCAACTGGTTGCTGAGTAGCCTGCTTAGTGCCCAGGGTTAAGGAATGAGGCAGGAGAATGTGAGCAGTTCTGGTGTCCCTTCTCTTGTGGCAAAGACAGGCAGGCCAGTAAGTGAGGTAAATATCAAATGGGCTGCATGATGCCTATGAACTTACATGAGGGTTCCTTATTTGCAAAACAGCTTTTAAGTCTCATGAGGTCCTGTTTGCCCATTGTCTTCTTTCCTGGGGAACCAACTGGGGTCCTCTTCAGGATATCCTTCTCTACAGCTGCATCTGGCATATTTTCACTACTTTTTCTTACTTATGTTTACAGGATTCAGGTCTTACATCAAGGTGTTTGATCCATTTGATGTCTGTGATCTCCCTAGATTCAGCATGGGTTGCCCCAGCCAAATTTGAACATGCATTCCTACTGGGCTTGCCTGACTATACCTTGTCCAAGGCCTGCTCTGGTTTGCCCTTCCCATCTTCTCTTGTCTGTCATGACCTTGCTGTCTCCCTTGCCTTGAATTGTACCTGGCTCTAAATCACAATCCATTGTGCATGACCTGTCCTTGCCATCCCCGTTGCCTTCTTCCTGCTCTGACTTGCTTTCTCATCATTTTCCCTTCTGTCTTTCCTGTCCTGGCATTCCCCATTGCCTGTGCTGGTTTGCCTTCTGCCTGGCCTGCTCTTGAATCTTCACCCTAGCATAGCCTGGCCTCATTTTCTCCGTTGTCCTGAATTCCACCTTGCCAGACTATGCCTTCCCCTGACCTTGCCTGGCCCTTGTCTTCCCTTAACTAGCCTCCTTGCTTTCCCCTGATGTGCCTTGTGCCTGACTTCATTAACCTGCCTGCCTCCCACTTTGCCAGGCCTTGTGTTACCCCTTGCTTGGCCTGGCCTTTCATGAGGCCTTGCCTTCCTGTCCTTCCCTTCAATACCTTTGCATTACACCTTGTCTGCTCTTGCCTGGCCTTGTCTTACCTCTATCCTTGCCTGGACTTGCCTTCCTCCTGTCATTTCCTGCTTTGACTTGCCCCTTGGCCTTACCTCTTACTTATGCTAGCTTTTTAACCATCCCTTCCCCCTGGTTTTGCTTTACTCCATGCCTTCCTTTGGCCTGTCTAGGTATGGCCTTACTCCACTGCTTACACGGCCATGCTGTTTCCTAACCTTGATCCCCTCGTGTTTCACCAAGCCTTGTCTTCCTCTAAGTCTGCATTTATTACCCCCTTGCCTTCTTCCTGGCTTTGTCTTCACTTACATGGGATAGCCTTCCACCTTTCCTGGCCTTGCCTCCCTTCCTTGTCTTCCTGTTGAAGTTGCACTTCAGATTCCGTCCAGGTATTCATGAGTGCTGGGGAATTTAACCTAAGCAGCAGGTTTTGCTAGCAAGTGCATTTCATTTCCCCAGCCTGTGTTTGTTTTAAGCAGGGTCTTATTCTATAGGCCAAGTTGACATGTAAGTGATGGTGTAGGCTAGACTAACCTCACAGCTGCAGGAATAGTCACAGCCCAGGCTCCTGTGTCATGGGTTCACAAGCTTTATCTAACATGCACCATTTACTCTATCTCTTTTGGTCATTTCTGTGTAAGAAGATAAACTTGACATTGTCACTTGAAGTAAAAATTACTTTGTTACCTTCTCTGTTTCATGGAGGCATGTAGCCCTGCCCACCATCATTTTTGGTTGTGAAAACTTATGGGGGTGTCTCTGGGTGGTGCCTGGTAAGAAGTCAGGATGCTACCATTTCTACCCTATTCCATGCAGGACAATCAAGAACAAAGTATTGTGGAGACCTAAATACCATCACTAATGGGACTGAGAAGGGCCAATAGAAACTTGAAAAGCAGCTTGTGTGGATTGGAGAAAAAAATGTAACTATTGGATATTTATTAAAATTTTGGTTGAATATCTGATCTTTTGCACACTTTAAGACATGTGAATTGCATGTAGTAAAAGATTCAGAGTAAGATTTCTCCATTCTAACATTTTGTTGAAACTAATTTAGTTTTTACTTTTTAATTCTACTTTCTTTGCCTTTATTCTCTCTGTGTTTTATAACTTTTCCTTTTGAACAATTAGGTCTTTATAATTTTCCCTTTTTTTTTTCCTTTGAAGTATCTAGATCCATAAGAGTTAAGTTACAAAGAGTGATGAATAACAAAACATCTACTTTTTGTTTTCTGACATGAAACACATTCCTGGAATGTTTTTCCTTTTCATAGCCTGTTTGCTACATGTGTTTTTGAGTATCCATTCTTTTTTTGTTTTTCAATTTTTATTAACATCTGCCATGATTATAAAAATATCCCATGATAATATCCTCCTTCCAGCCCATTTTCCCCTTTGAAATTCCATTCTCCATCATATCTCCTCCCCATCTCAGTCTCTCTTTTATTTTGATGTCATGACCTTTTCCTCCTCTTATGATGGTCTTAGGTAGGTAGTGTCAGGCACTGTGAGGTCATGGATATCCAGGCCATTTTATGCCTGGAGGGAGCACGTTGTAAGGAGTCCTACCCTTCCTTTGGCTCTTACATTCTTTCTGCCACCTCTTCCGCATTAGACCCTGAGCCTTGGAAGGTGTGATCGAGATATTACTCAGTACTCCAGTCACTTCTTTCCAGCACCATGATACCTTCTGAGTCATCCCAAGGTCACTGCCATCTGAGAAGAGAAGATTCTCTACTAAAAGTGAGGGTAGCATTAATGTAAGGGTATGAACATTAATTGAAGTGCTTACTGAGCAGTTTGATAAGCATTGTATATACATTTAGCCAGACATCAGCAGACGTTACACCCCTAGGGCTCATGACTACCGTGTTTTAAGTTTTCAATATCAGGAATGTATTCCCTCCCATGGAGCAGGCCTCCAGTCCAATTAGAGGGCAGCTGGTTTCCACCATGATAGACATGCCATTATTGCACCGATTGGCTCATTTGGCCCGGCTGCCCAAATATAAGGCTTGCAGTGTCCACTGTTGAGTATCTTCACTGGTAATACCTCTTTCTCCAATTGAACTTCATGTAGAATGGCTTTTTCCAGCTTTCTGTCAGCTAGTCTACATGGAGGAGGTTCTCAGCTCAGTTCCAGCAGGATTTCTCAGTGGCCTTGCAGCCCAAGTATGTGCAGTCTTCAGCAATAGGGCTTACGACCTATTCGTGGTGGGAAACCACAGACCCCTACTGTTATAAGCAGAATTAATGGTCAATTCTCATGAGAGTATGAATGACTAAAATGCAGAAAGAGGTTTGAATTCTGTAGGGTCCTAGGTTTCAGAGAGAAAAGAGGTCTTTGTTAGATACTGGGCTACATGCAATTTACATGATGTTATCCTTGTTCTGATGTTGTCCTGAGACCTTGACTAAAGATGAATTCAGAAGTAATGCACTGATCTGTTTGGTGGAGAAAAATATAGAGCAGAATTATATGAAGGATATAAAGATTGGCAAGGAGGATGTATGTACAGATAAGTTTTAGGACACAGAGATTCTAGCCACCTTAGTTGCAATTATTAAAGGATTGCCATTTTGAAGAATGGTCCAGCTCCTCTGAATGGGGACATAGCTAAGATTCCTTGCAGTTGTGACTCAACCTACTGTAGGCTCATGGCAGGAGGTATGCTCAAGATGTGGGCCTGAAGGAAGAATGCTGAAGGAGTTTGTTGGTCCTGGGAAGTCCAGCTTCATTTCAGCCTGGATAAAGAAGTTGTCACCAACAACTTCTTCGGCGCCAGGCTGAATAAGCGGCTGCCCAAGCTGGGCCAGATCAGTCGGAGCAAGCGGGTTGTTATTGAAGATGATGGGTTTGATGACATGCTGAAAAACATGACCGACAAAGCACCTCCTGGTGTCTAACTCCCCCAGAGACAATGAGTTGAGGGAAAGAATTAAGAACAGCGGCAGGCCGTAACAGATTGGCAAAAAGAAAAAGAGAAAGTACTTGGAGATATATTATTATCTTGCTAGCTACTGATGAAATCAACAGCCTGTATCTCGTGTCAGGCCAGGAGACAGATGAGGTGTGAGGAGGAGGAGGAAGAGGAGGAGAAAGCACTGGGCTTCTCTCAACAATTAAAAACAAAATAAAAAACCACATAAAACAAAAAATTAAAAATCACTATATACACATGTAAGAAATAAAGAAGTCTCCGTTGCAGGTTAAAAAAAAAAAAAAAAGAAGTCGTCAGCATCACCCACTTGGCATTGGTGAAGTATTATATGCCGGAAATTTGAGGTCATAGAGTGTACTCATGGTTCTGGGAATTTGGGGAGTTGGACAGTGTTTGGGTCAGGTTTTTTGTCCCAACAACATGGAAACAATTGCTACTGAAAATTTTAAACATAGATGCAAAGCTAAGCCTACCATTTTCCCAATGTAAAATTCAATTTCCTGCTTTGTATGGTGGCAATAAGAGTAGATAATCTCAAAACAACATTATAAGTTTCTTCATTGTGTATGTTGTGTGTATGTTTCTAATTTGTTTTCTAGATGGGGACTCATTCTAACAGAAGCTGACCTAGAACTTACTTTCTTGTCCAGGGCTGGCCTTGAACAAACAGGGATCCTTGTACCTTTGCCTTCCTAGTACTGGGATTAAAGGTGTGTGCCACCATGACTAGCTGTAGTGTCTGCATTCTTTAAGATACACAGCAGTAGTTAATTCCTGGATATTTCAGTATTAAAGCTCTGAAATCAGTATGAATGTAGACCAAATATTCCTTTTATTAATTTTATAATTCTCCTCTTAGGCATTTATCATGATTGTGTTTGCATAGGCCTTGAATTTGCATTTCTACACTCATAAATGTCATTTTCTATGAACTTTCAGAAGCAGGAGTGCTTAGAGTACTGACCAAATTTATTTCTAGCAATGAATTCTGAGCATCACAACCAATGACAGACTTCTAGAAGATGCAGCTGATGGCAGTGTTTCCTTTCTCACAGTGTATGTGGATTTCCTGTCCATCCTTTTTTATATGTGCAATGAGTTCTTCTTCTTCTCATCTTCCTCTTCCTTTTCTTCATCACCTTTCTGCTCTATCTCTTCTCAATCTTCCTGTGACCTACGTAACAGAGTCTCACTGTATCGCTCTTGATGGCATTGAACTCTCTTCATAGCCATAGCTGGCTTTGAACTCATGGGCAATCTTCCTGCCTCAGCTTTGCAAATGCTAGTATTATAGGTATGATCTACTGACCACAGTTGCTCTCTGTATTCTCACATAGTGGAATTTATGTGGCAGTTGTAGCTTCCTCCTCTTTGCTACTGTCCCTGTGGAATTTGTACCTCTAGAATTTGTCAGGCTGGTATGTGAGGTGAGACAAAATGGAAAAGAAAAATAAGTAGACAAGAGGGTTAGAGTAAAATAAGACATTATGGTACCACTGGGAATATGGGTTCAGGAAAGTCAGATCCATATACATATTTTGTTTTTTTTGAGAAACTAGTCAATAAACAAATAAATATATAAATAATTTTAATTAGTTAGATAATCTAAATCAGCTAGGTATGTCTCTTCCTTAAGGACAAATTTTAAATGTGGTTTTCCTTTTGTTTTATGGAATATCTCTTGTGTGTTCTACCAGCAGTATATTTGTGAACTCTACATTACTCTTTATGATTCATACTTATAAATGTATGTGCTTCTAAGTATTTCATATTTATATCTCTTCACTGTGATACTTTGAATATGAAATATACTCCAGCAACTCATCCTCTTGCTCAGTCACTGGCTGGTGGCAAAGGAGGAGGTGGAGCCTTGGGTTGCTGGTGGTCATCCTCGAAGTTCAGTAGCCCAGCTCCAAGTCCAGTATTTAGATTACTTCTACAGATATGTGACAGCTCATTTTCTTTTTGCTTCCTGCCTGCTGCTTCTGGCAAGATGTGATGCCAACCTTCTATGATAAATGCTGCCTTGGAGACTGTAAGATGAAGTGAACCCTTTCCTCCAGTAAGCTGGTTCTGGTCTGGTGCTTTGTCCCGACAATGAGAAGGTAATTTCAGCTATCCCCAAAGCACTAATAATGGCAACAATGTCTAGTTTTCTGTTCTAAAAAATCATCAGCCCAGCTGGGCAACTGGACAATTAAACAGTAATTTGAGGTGCTAAAAATTGAACCAGGGTCATCTATACCTACAATCCCATGTCAGCCAAAAGTTTTTACATAAAAATATTACTTGGTTGCCTAGCAGTGGGCCATAGGAATGTCCTGTTACACCAAAATCTGGACTGCCTTCATCCTTAATATGTTGAAATTATTTCACAACATAACCTGTCTGCTGTTCCTTTCTTTGACAAGGTGCCAGAGGAACAACTCCAAGAAAGGTTTATTTTATCTCCCACATATAGAGGTTTTTGAATATTCACTGCTACCATGCCTTTACACTAAGTTGAAACAGAATCATCAGGAATATAGATTGTAAGACCTGCATGCATAGAGACAGGGGCCTGTGTTGTACTTTACTCTGCCAATGTGTTTGGGTCTCTGTGTATTTTAACTTTTTTTTCTTTAAAAAATATTTATTTATTTATTTGAGAGAGAATAGTGGAAGCAGATAGATAGAATGGGTATGCCAGGACCTCCAGCCATTGCACACCAACTCCAGATGCATGTACCTCCTTGTGCATTTGGGTTATGTGTGTTCTGGGGAATCGAGCCTGAGTCCTTAGGCTTCACAGGCAAGTGCCTTAACAACTAAGCCATCTCTCTAGCCCCCTTAACATTTTTTCTTAAGATAAGTTATTTCTTCAAAATTTATTTTGCAAATATAAAGCAAATTAAAATGTGTCATGGTCTCACTAGCTAGATATAACCAGCATTCTTTTAGATTTAGATTTTTTCCTAATCTCTACATTTTGTAAACTAAGAATAAAATATGTTCAATATGATATTCTGTTTTCATACCTAGTATTTATTTTCCTTTTTGTGTGTGTTTGAACTGCATGTACAGATTTGTGTATCTAGTACCCATGCCTGCAGATGCCAGAATAGAAGGTCGAATGTCCACCTCTACTACTCTTCTCTATAATTTCCTTGTCAGAGTTGATTATTGAACCAGTAGTCTGCTGTTTTTAGGTTATACTGATACCCAGGTAGGCCCAGCATTCCTTTTGCCTTGTCTGTCCCTACCACTGGTACTACGGTTTTGAATGGTCATGTTGTGGCCTTTTATGTGCATGCTGGAGATGTAACTCAGGTCATCATGTTTTCAACACAAGTACTTTATTGCTGAACTATCTCTTCAGTCCCCACTTTTCTCATAGCTAGCATGTATTTTCAGTTATCACTGTTGAAACTCTACCCAGCCTCTTTTGTATGATAAGGAAACAGCTCTGCCATTAATCCACATCCTTACCTCAAAGATAGAATTGAACAGCTTTTAATAATTCACATGGATAAGCCATGACTTAGAAAGTATTTTACCCTTTCTTTACCTTTAATGCTGTTTTGTAATTTGCTTAATAATTTAGAAGTGAATTGTTCTGTACAAAAACTTCTTACTAAATTTTTTTTGCTTGTGTTTATGTGTGTTTGGTATGTACATGTGTTTGTACCCTAGTGATTTCCCATATGCTCCTGAGGAAAGGTCACTTGCTGACAGTGGTCTTAGTTGAGCTTGGTTCCCTGTGCAATCACTGCTCTGCTTGGTCTTGTTTTGATCCAGAGATTCTTTTTACTGACTCTGGAGATTGTGGGGCTCTGATGTACCTATGTGTCTGCTCCTCTGCAGGACTGGGGTTACAGGAGCTTATGGCCATGCTTAGCTATGTTATGTGAGATCTTGAGACTTGAGCTTGGGCAATGTCAGACTCCATGAGGCCCATAACTACTTATATACACTTAACTGCTAAGCAGCATCTCCAGCCCAGAAATTGTATATTTTAGGCTTTTAAAAATATTTTATTTATTTAAGAGAAAAAGAAAGAGAGAGAGAGAGGCAGATAGAGAGAGAGAGAGAGAGAGAGCGCATGGGTGTGCCAGGGCCTTTAGCCACTGCAAACAAAGTCCATACATATGAATCCCCTTGTGCATCTGGCTTATATGGGTCCTGGGCAATCGAACCAGAATCCTTAGGCTTTGCAGGCAAATGCCTTAACTGCTAAGCCATTTCACCAGCCCTTTCTTAGGCTTTGATACATATACCTATAATGCCCTCTAAAAGGATTTGATTTAAAAAAAACATATTTCTGCTAAAACTGTCTGACATTTTCTGTCTCAGGAAGATTCTATGAAAGCAAGCTTCATTATTAGATATACCTATTGCTAGTTTGAGGTGTTTGTCAAGTAGAACAGTTAAGGAAAATCAAAATTCTACATTTCTTTGATATTGAATCTTCCCATCTATTATGTACTACATCATGTTTATGTAGGAATTGTCAGTGAATATCCAATGAGCTAATTATGCTGGGTATCATCTTATTTGTTTGAAATCTTTACATATCACATTCAATATATAAAATTACATTAATAGGACAAAATATGGGATCATTTGTATTTAATACTTAACATTGGTATTTTCACATTACTGCCATGTATTTGACCCTCTTATGCTTTTGGAAAATAATTCCTCCACCTCCTCTTCTCTCTACTTCTTTTCTCTTTCTTGAGAGTAGGGTGGCCTTGATCCTCCTATCCCAGCCTCTGGAGTTCTGCAGTTACAGGCAGTCACACAACACTCATCTGTTGTTGTTTTCTTAAGCATATAATAAGTCTAAATGTTTATGTGGTCCACAGTGTTGGGAACAAAGGATTCAGAGAAGAGGTCTTGCTTGAGGACCACCTTGGTTTTGTTGTGCTGACTGGGAGGAGGTGGGGACAGGGTAAAGTGCCGCAGCTCCTGCCCCTTTTGTAGAGCTGGGTGCTGGCTCCTTCCCACTAACAGCGGCAATACAAAGCTATCCCTCTTCCTACTGTTAATCAACAATGCACTTGAAGTCGTAGTTTTAGCAATAAGACAAGAGAAAGGAAAGGGCTTCAAAGAGGATAAGATGAAGTATCCTTACTTCCTGATGGTATATATGATTATACACATCAGGGATCTTAGGATGGGTCCTGAACAGGTTCTGCGGGTGTATTGGAATTTTCTACACCAGGCATTATCTACAGGGTGCAGGTTGCATAATGCCTGAGGCATCCCATCCCTGGCTGTGCAGGGCAGAAGCACTGGTGAACTGACCCCATCACTGGACCTGGTGACAAGCTTTGGACTAAGTGTAAAACAGATGATCTTGTGGGGGACATTATTTATTAGGCCAAGAATTATTAAAAAGTGGGTGCACAGCTCCCAGCTATGGCGTTTTGTTGTCTTCTGGAACTCTTTCCCATTCTTTATGCATTTTCTATTTGAAACCCCCTTTCCATCCAAGTGGGGGCTGTCGCCAAGGCCTGTTCATGTGGTATAAGCCAAGGCAATCATGAGTTTTTTTTTTTTTTTTTTTTTTTTTTTAGTATTTAAATCTCTCATTTTATTTCAGGTTGAATCATACACTTTCACATCAGTGTCTTTCCTTATTAGTATTTAGTATACACAAGCCTGGATTCCTGTGGGCATCTAAGCAATACAATACAACCTCTTTGCTTTAGCAGCCCAAGCAGCCCATTGCCAGTCTTTGATTCTGCTGACATAAAGTATAGCTCTCACCTAAAAGGGAGACTGGAACATGGATTCAGGTTGCCCAAATGACATGTTCTAATACAGAAGTGGTTGCCTGAAGTTTTATAGTCACAGAACAAAAGAAAATTATAAATTAAAGTATTTGCCAAATACATGGGTAGGAACATCAGAACATCAGATAGGCAGGTTGTGGTAGTTTGAATAGAATAGATGGCCCCCAATATATTCAGTTGTTTGTTTGTAGTTTGCATCTCTAGCCACCTGGCTGGAGGCAAGGTCACTGGGTGGATCTTAAGGTGTGGTGGTGGATTTCAGATTACAATCTAAAGATATGCAAAGTGTGCCTAGCTGGAGTTCCTGAAGTGTGCTGTGGCTTTTGACCTTTAGGCTTGTGCTTCTCTCTCTCTCTCTACTTGGGCCTGTGAAAGCAGGCCAGTTTCTTCTGCCATTATGGAACTTCCCCTGGATCTGTAAGCTTCAATAAATCCCTTCCTCCATAACTGTGCCTGGTCTGGAATTTCATCTCAGCGAACTTAAAGCTGTCTGCTACAGAACTTGGTACCGAGGAGTGGGGTGAGATGAACCTTACTATGTGGATGTTATCTTTTGGAACCTTTGTTTTGGAGGAATAGGCATGGATATGGTGCTTGCAACTGAAGATGTCTTCTGGAGTGGTAAGCCAAGTTTTGTGAACTATTCTGATGAGAGTCTGAGAATGCTAAGTGCAGACAGCACTGAACTTAGAGGCTTGGCTTATGAGCTTTCTAAGGGGAAGGAAAGACTGCAGAGGACTTTGTTGGAACTGGGCTACTGGCATAAGGGCTGGCTGCGTCCTGCTGCCCAGGCCCAGAGAATTTGATCAAGGTTAAATTTGTAATGAACTGATGTGCTTGGCTGAAGATATTGGACTGAGAGATTTAAGATTTTAAGCTGGAAAATCTCAAGCAAGTTAAAATTACAGGCACTGAGACTGGTTTTAGGTTACTGAACCTGCTATTGTCAAACATATTAGCAATCTTAAGGAAGATGGTCCAACTTCTTTACATTAAAACAATGGAAAGGATGCCTGAGGAAGGACTATCATAGAAATGCAAACACTTTTGGAAAGAGTTGACTGGAGAAGGAACATGCTTTTCAAGGTTATGATTTACTTTGTCTGTGAATTAAGAATATGGCTGTGTCCTGCACACCTGGTATTGGTTTCAGAAGCATGAAAAATGCATGGAGTGGTCGTGAATTGCACACAGTTCCAGGAGCTGCTGCTGAGATGCAGCATGAGACAGGGCATGATGCCCTGATAGGCTAAAAGAGCCTTTGGAAGATAGACCGTGGTTTGCATGAAGACCTCAAGATGTTTTGAATATACGAGGACTATGCAAGGGCTATCATGGAGCGCACTACTGGCCTAGGATGGAAGTGTTCCCTGACTACTCTGCCCAGCTGGAGGGGCGGAATTGGAAAATCTGGAGACTGTCAGTCTTTGGTTGTATTGGACTTGAACTGTGAAAGATTCGGGAATAGAAGACTAAGAGTTTTTGCTTTTGCTAAACCTGCTCTATTCAGCTTCTGTAACATTGCTTGCTTGCTTCCGCTAAATAAAAAGAACTGCCATTTTATGATATCCATCAAAGTTAGTTAACCTAGAGAAAATGAGCTGCCTAGGATGTGCTTTGTTCTTTTGCCAGTTACTGGTCACCTAAGAGATGCCTGGCCCAACTGCCCCTTCCATGAACTCTGCCCCTGTGTCCTGAAACCCCCACCCCGCCTGCGGTTACTCAATTAAGAGACACCAGGTGGATCTGACCAATCAGGACCCACTCTATATGGAAAATTCCTAAGGCAGGACCCCCTCCCTACGGCAACCCACAAGGTTCCTGCGCGCACCCTCTCGGAAACAATCATTTTAAAGGATGCGATATGATGTAACCCCTTTGTCTTTTTCCCGCCTCACTCTCTTTTTCCCGCCTCACTCCCTTTATAAGCCTTTTCCTTCAGGGGGCCGGGGCTCTTCACCTCTCCTGCATGAGGACTCTGTGTCGAGCCCCGGTGCACCGGTCCCTCAATAAAAATCCTCATGCTGTTTGCATCAAGACCGCTTTTCGTGAGGGATTTGGGGTGCTGTCTTTCCTGAGACTGAGCCCGGGGAGTCCCCCGGAGTGGGACTTAACAAACTGCAGAAGTTTGATGTTTGTTTGATGGTGGTTGAGTTTGCATTGCTTTAGTCTGTCCTTTCTATGCCTTATACCAGTTGAAAATGCTTACTCTGTGCCTTTATATGTTAGAAATGTTTAACTTGCTTGATTTTACAGGTCTTAATATCTTAAATTGGTCAAGACTGTGGGGACCTTTTGAAATTGAACTGAGTACAATTTACAATGTGTGATTGTTATAAATCTATTGGGGGCCAGGGGCGGAATGTGGTAGTTTGAATAGAATAGATGGCCCCCAATATATTCAGTTGTTTGTTTGTAGTTTGCATCTCTAGCCACCTGGCTGGAGGCAAGGTCACTGGGTGGATCTTAAGGTGTGGTGGTGGATTTCAGATTACAATCTAAAGATATGCAAAGTGTGCCTAGCTGGAGTTCCTGAAGTGTGCTGTGGCTTTTGACCTTTAGGCTTGTGCTTCTCTCTCTCTCTCTACTTGGGCCTGTGAAAGCAGGCCAGTTTCTTCTGCCATTATGGAACTTCCCCTGGATCTGTAAGCTTCAATAAATCCCTTCCTCCATAACTGTGCCTGGTCTGGAATTTCATCTCAGCGAACTTAAAGCTGTCTGCTCCACGGGTTATGGCAAGGCAGGAACTACTCTGCTAAAGATTCAGATGCTGACATTTTTA
Organism: Dipus sagitta; assembly: GCA_036346955.1. Lineage (NCBI taxonomy): Eukaryota > Metazoa > Chordata > Mammalia > Rodentia > Dipodidae > Dipus > Dipus sagitta. The sequence continues at coordinate 12,159,387 of CM070791.1, read as the reverse complement.
TTTTCAGCATGTGTTCTGCTTAGTTAATACATTTCATTTAATTATTTTTTATTAATTAGTTTTGTATTCAGCAAATACAGTCAGTTTGGTACCATTATTTTCCTCATCCGTGACCTATCCCCACCCCTTGGCCCCTCCTTGTTGAGGTATATGGGTCATGCAAAGTGGAGTTAGCCCACAGTTTCCAGCATGAGTTTTATCATTATTTTAAGTTCCTAATTTTATTAATTTTGAACTTCATTATGTGAACATATTGCATACTGGTCATAGTTCCATCAAGTTATACTCTTTAAAAACCCTTTTTATTAATAACTTCCATGAATATAAATGATGTACCATGATCATAATCCCCAACCACCACCCTCTCTTTAACGACTTCCTAATACGCCCACTATTGAGTTGCTTCTTTCTGACTAGTTTCATATTTTGATGCCATCATGTTCCCCCTCCTATTATGCAGGTGTATGTAGGCAGCATCAGCCAATGTGAGGCCATCAATATCAAGGCTACTTTGTGCTGGAAGACACTATTGTGTCCACTCCTCCCCTTCCTTTGGGTCTTAGATTCTTTTGTCAGATCTCCACAGTGGTCCCTGCATCTTAGAGGGTATTATAGGTATGTCTTAGTGCCGAACACTCCACTGAGTCACTTCTCAGCACTTTGGTGAGTTGAGTCAACCCAATGGTCACCACTAACCTAAAAGAGGCACTTCTGTAACCATAAATGAGAAATTTGGCCCTTACATGTATGTTACATTGTCAATTTTCTTGTTACTTGCTCTTTTTATTTACTAATTTATTGGAGAGAGAGAGAGAGACAGAAAGAGAGGGGGAGAGAGAGAGAGAGAAAGAGAGAGAGAGACAGAGAGAGATTGACAGAGAATATGAATATGGGCATGCCAGGGGCTTTAGCCACTGAAAATGAACACCAGATGTGTGTATACCCCTGTGCATCTGGCTTATGTGGTTTTTTTGCCTTGAGATATCACTCAGATACTATTCTTTAAAATGTGCATGCTTCTTTGTTCCAAGACATGTTCTCTTTGTGTAACCCAGTGTAGCCTCAATCTGAATATGTAGCTCAAATTGACCTTGAAATTATGATCTTTCTGCTCACATTTCTTGTGTGGTGGGATTACAGATGCAAGCCAACTTGTCAACCAAGCTTGCTTTCCTCCATATACTTCTTTCTTTCTCCCCTTTTCCTTTCCTTGCCTTCTCCCCCCTGTCTGTCCTTCAGAGAGTATCTCTCACTCTCTCCTGATACCAAACCCATAGCCTTGTGCATACAAAAAAGCCTACCACTGTGCTACCTCCCTAACCCCTAAAATCCATCCCCACACTAACAACGTATACACTGGTCCAGGAAGATAGCTAATGGATAAAGTACTTAATGCACAAGATTGAATACCTAAACTTGTATCTCCAGACCCTGTATATAAGACAGAATCTCTGGCAGGCTTCAGTAACCCCAGCACCTGACAGCAAAATGGGGGACAGAGACAGGAGAATATCCATGACACTCAACCACAACACTGACCCACAAATCACATCAGAGGTGAAAAACAGCTAGCATGAAAGACTCTGCCTCAAATGAGGTGGAAGATGATTACCAACACCAAAAAGGTGTCCTCATAACAGTGAGGAAAATAAGAGGCCATAATTTACATGTGATGGAAGTGTAGGATCAACACCCAGAATTTGTCCTATAGCCTTCTGAAAAATGTTCCCATAATCACACCCATGAAGGCATACATACACAAACATAAATGTACACACACAAGATGAAAATTTAAACACATAATATCCCACAGTTAGTACATTAAACAGACCAATCATTAACAATTAAAAATATTCATACTCTTTTATACATATATTCAGCCAAAAGAAAAATACTGCAAGATGGTATAATGTGCAATGCAGATAAGTAGAGCATGTAGTACAAAATACCCCACACCTCTACTTCCTATCATTTAAAAAATTTATTTTACTAACATGTAAGATGTATTTTAGTAAGCTTGTGGAACAAAGGAAATGTTAGAATGAAATAACACAGCTAGCAAGTATGAGTGGAAGTAAAGAGGAAGGAGAACAGAAAAGTTCATGTTCTTTGCAGGACACCAAAAGTCTCTTAAGGGTGAACTATTTGCATACAACTTTTAACATAGAAGTTCATTCAATGGTGCTTCACATATGAATTGGAAAAATAATTTTATTTTCAAAACAATCCTACCAGGTAAGCACTGTGATTTTTTTCTTCAATATGAGGAAACCAATGATCACCAAAGTAAAATACCACATTGCAAGCCCTTGGTGCTTACAAACATCTTCAATAACACTTGGTATATATCATAGGCAGAGGGGTCTCTCTGATCAAAAGCTCATTGTGAGTTACAGGTCAGTGCCCACTAAGAAAAGGAGGATAAAGATAACTAATAAACAAGAGTTAGAGAGAAGAGAGAGGGAGGGAGAGGGAAGGAGGGAAGATGTAGAAGATTAAGGTTAGTCTTTATCCTACCCTCTCCAGTGTCTCCCAGTACCAGCATGGGGCTATCATCCACAATGAGCTTTTGATCAGAGAGACCTACAAGGTTTCCTAAAAGACACACAGATTTCTGTCATAGTACTTGATGACCCACCAAAGGTTAGTGGTAAGACCCTACTGCTGAAGACACCTTATGCGGTTGACATGCAAAATGGAATGGCATGGCTGGAAGTTGGAAGAGAGTCAGTCCCCAGACAGTCAGCGCGTCTAGTGCCAGAAGGTGCTACATGGGCGACTGGGGGAAAATGACCAATATCTGTCCAAGCAACACATGGTCTAACCTACTTGGCAGCAAATAACTTGTTGTGATGCCCACACAAGTGCAGTGGTGGCACACAGCCATGGTGGGGAACCAACTGCTCTCAATTTGGCTAACTGTTCCCCTCAGTGGTATGGGACCCATAGCTGGAGCTGGAAAACAAGTCAGAACCATATCCAAACATAAGCCCACTCTCCAATATCAAGCTGCCATCAATCATGAGCTACAAGAGGCCCTACACCTATTAAATTCTCTATTAAAAAAAATAAGGGTTATCTCATTTGTCCTGGTGCTAACTTACTCTCTGTTGGAGAATCTGCTTCTCTTTTTCAGATAGATGTAGATCCTATGGAGAGAGCCACCCCATCATACCTCACAAGGGCCCCGGCTGAAACTAAGAAAAATTGGCAAAACAAGCAAGGGTGCTGTTTTCCTGATGAACTGGATACCAGCACAAGGGGGGAGGAGATCAACACATAGAAAAATCAATTCCTACAAAACCAGAGAGCCAGAGCCTCAGAGGCCCCAATACCTCATCACTGAAGCAGACCAAAAATGAACCCAACATGGCTCAGGGAAATTTTGTGGAAGAGGGGGCAGAAAGAATATTAGAGCCACACATTGGGTCATGATATGCAGAGACATTTATCTTGCCCATAACTGTGGGCTAACTCCACAATTCATGACCCATATACCTCAACAAGGAGGGGCCAAGGGGAGAGGGTAGGTCACAGATGAGCCTAATAGTGGTACCAAAATGACTGTATTTGCTGGATACAAAACTAATTAATAAAAAACATAAAGCTCATTGTGGATGATATCCACATGCTGGTACTGGGAGTTACAGGTCAGTACCCACTAAGAAAAGGAAGAAAAAGATAACTAATATAAAAGAGTTAGAGAGAAGAGAGACTGAAAGAGAGAAGGAGAGAAGCTGTAGAAGATTAAGGCCAGTCTTCATCATACCCTCTCCAGTGTCTTGTGGATCAGGTTTTCTCTCTCAGGGCCTGGTGAGGGTTCAACCATTTGGTGTACCTTTTAGGATGTAGAATTTTATGGTACCATTGACATTTGGGTGTAGATTTGTGGCTCTCACCCCATCTCTTGCCCTCCCCTCCCTCTCCACCATTCCTATTGTCTGGTCCTAGAGATGCTTTCTGAGTATGTCAGCATCTTGAGTAGATTCAGGTTAGGTGCTGTAGATGAGTGAGACTATGCAGCAACTTTCTTTCAGTGATTGGGTAAGTTCACTGAGAATGACCTGTTCCAGGTTCAACCATTTTTCCTCAAATTTCATTGTGTCATTCTTTCTTACTGCTGTGTAGAATTGTGTAGATATACCACATTTTAGATATCCATTCTTCCAGTGATGGACATCTGGGTTGATTCCAGCTCTTAGCTATTACGAATTGAGCCACTATAAACATGGTTGAACAAATCTCTGTTGATTGTGGTTTAAAGGTTTTAGGGTACTTGCCCAGTAAGGAAATAACTGGGTCTGTTGGTAATTCTATAGGCAACCTTTTCAGGAGTCTCCATATTGCTTTTCAAAGAGGTTGTACCATCTTACATTCCCACCAACAGTGGATGAGGATTCCTAGTTCTCCACATCCTTGCCAACATTTATTTTCATTTGATTTTTTGATGTTTGCTATCCTTACTGGGGTAAGGTGGGTTCGCATAGTTGTTTTAATTTGCATTTCCCTGATGGTTAAGGGTGATGAACATTTTGTGAAGTGTGTGTTTACTATTTGTATTTCTTCCTCTGTGACCTGCCTGTCCAGCTCTATGCCCCATTTTGTGAGTGGGCTGTTTGACTTTGTATTCATTACATTTCTGAGTTCTTTGTGGATTCTAGAGATTAGGCCTCTGTCAGTTGAATAGTCAGGAAGTATTTTCTCCCATTCTGTGGGTAATCTATTGGTTTTGCTTATTGTGTGCTCATCTGTAAAGAAGCTCTTCAGCTTCATGTGATCCCATTGGTTGAGTGACTATTTAAGATTGTGAGCGACTGGGGTTTTGTTCAGGAAGTCTTTTTCCATTCCTATATCATGGAGACTTCTTCCTATATTTTCTTCTAGTAGTAGTCGAGTTTCTGGTCTTATATTGAGGTCCTTGATCCATTTGGACTTGAGTGTAGTGCATGGCTAGATGTGTTGATCAAGTTTCAATTTCCTGCATGTGGTTATTCAGTTTGTCCAGCACCATTTGTTGAAGACACTATCTTCTTGCATGCCTATATTGTTAGGGCCTTGTCAAATATCAAGTAGCAGTAGTTGCTTGACCCAAAGTCTGGGTCCTCAAGTCTATTCCATTGGTCTATACTCCTGTTTTTATGCCAGTACCATGCAGTTTTTATTACTATGGCTTTGTAATATAGCTTTAGATCAGGTATGGTGATGCCTACAGAGGTATTTTTTTTGCTGAGGATATGCTTGGATATCCAAGGCCTTTTGCCTTTCCGTATGAAATTGGAGATCATTTTTTCTATCTGTGTGAAGAACAAAGTTGCGATTTTAACTGGAATTGCATTAAATCTGTGTATTGCCTTTGGTAGGATTGCCATCTTCACAATGTTAATTCTGCCTATCTAGGATCAAGAGAGGTCATTCCATTTTCTCAAGTCCTGCTCAATTTCTTTTTTGAGTGTTTTTATGTTTTTGTTGTATAGATCTTTCACTTCCTTGGTTAACGTTAGTCCAAGGTATTTTATTTTATTTTATTTTTTGTTGCTATTGAAAATGGGACCATATGCCTTAATTCTTTCTCTATATCTTTGTCATTTGCATATAGTAAAGCTACTGATTTTTGTGCATTGATTTTGTATCCTGCTACTTTTCTATAGGAGTTAGTCACCTTCTGGAGTTTTGGGATGGAGTCTCTCAGGTCTCTTGCATATGTAATCATGTCATCAGCGAATAGAGCTAACTTAACTTCTTCCTTTCCAAATTGCATCCCTTTTATTTCCTTATCCTGTCTTATTGCTTGAGCTAGGACTTCCAGTACTTTATTGAAGAGCAGAGGTGAGAGTGGAGAACCCTGTCTCATTCCTGATTTCAATGGGAATTCCTCCAGTCTGTCTCCATTAAGTATTATTTGGGACTTAGAGGCTTTGTATATGTTAAGACATGAACCAACCATGCCAGTTCTTTCCAATGTTTTGATCATGAAGTGATGTTGTATTTTGTCAAAGGCCTTTTCTGCATCTATCGAAATGATCATGTGGTTTTTTGTGTTTAACCTTGTTTATATGGTGTATTACATTGACAGATTTCCATATGTTGAACCACCCCTGAGTTCCTGTGATGAATCCCACTTGATCGAGGTGGATAATGCTTTTGGTGTGTTGTTTGTGAGGATTTTGTTCAGAATCTTTGCATCTAAGTTCATCAGGGAAATAGGGCAGTAGTTTTCTTTTCTTGTGGCATCTCTGCCTGGTTTTGGAATTAGAGTGATACTAGCTTCATGGAAGGAGTTAGGTAGCTTTCCCTGTTCTCCAGTTGTGTGGCACAGTTAGAGGAAGTTTGGTTTGAGTTGTTCCATGAAGGTTTGATAGAATTCAGCTGAGAAGCCATCTCGTCCTAGAGTCTTGATTTTGGGGAGGATTCTTACTACTTTTTCAGTCTCAATGAGTGTGATAGGTTTGTTTAGGAGATTAATCTGCTCTGAGTTTAGCTTTGACAGATGGTATGCATCCAGTAGTTTATCTATCTCCTGCATATTATCCAGTTTTGTCAAGTAGAGGTTTTTGAAATAAGTCCTCATGATTCTCCCAATGTCACTTATGTCTGTTGTGATCTCTCCTTTGTCATTTTGAATTTTATTGATTTGAAGCATCTCTTTTTTCTGCTTGATCAAATTGGCCAGGGGTTTGTCAATCTTGTTTATTTTTTCAAAGAACCAGCTCTTTGTTTTGTCAATGTTCTTAATTGTTTTCTTAGTTTCCAATTCATTAATTGCTTCTCTGATCTTAATTATTTCTTTCCTTCTGGAGCTTTTTGGGTTGGATTTTTCTTGCTTTTCCAGTGCCTTTAGGTGGATGGTTAGGTTACTGATTTGGGATCTCCCTGTTTTTGTCATGAAGGCATTTAGGGTTATGAATTTTCCCCTGAGGACTGCCTTCATTGTTTCCCATAAGTTTTGGTATGATGTGATCTTATTGTCATTCATTTCTAAAAATTTTGCAATTTCATTTTTTATTGTGTCCATTATCCATTTATTGTTTAAAAGTATGCTGTTCAGTTTCCCGGAGCTGATGGGATTCTTGGTGGGTCATTTGTTGTTAATTTCTAGCAAAATAGCATTGTGATCTGATATCATGCAGCGAATTATGTCAATCTTCCTGAATATATGGAGTCAGGCTTTGTGACCTGGTACATGATATATTTTAGAGAATGTTCCATGGGCTGCTGAGAAGAATGTGTAGTCTGTAGATTTGGGATGGAAAGTTCTGTAGATGTCCATTAGGTCTAAGTGATCTATGGTTTTGTTGACCTCTCTTACTTCCCTGTTGAGTTTCTGCCTTCCTTCTTTCTCTTAAGTTGTAGCATAAGTTAAACATTTCTGTCTAAACTTAACCTCTGGTCTATGGATTTCAATTTTTTTGAATTCTTAGTAGAAGTTCCTGGTGGCCCCCAACTCAGTCCATTGAATTTCATGTGACTGTGACAGTCACACCACCCTAAATGATGGCTTACATCTCAACCAAGGGCCAAGCTCCATCGCTTTCAAAGACACCCCATTCCTGTATTCTATTGGCACAGCACCAAGAAATCTGAATTTATGTATCACTAGCCTGGATGGGATTTTCTTTGATGCAGATAACTGCATGTCCATGCTGTAAGCAACCATAATTAGCTAAGCTAGACTTGGGTGGAATCATTTCTTTGCCCTACCTGGGCTGAATAAATGTTTGCTCATGTCTCCTTGAGAAAACATTAACTCAACAGATGCACAGTGTTGTAGAAATATCAACGAAAAACAAGATGTTGATAATAAGATGAAAATGTATCTATGTATGTATATACTGGGGGCCAGGTGTGTGGTGCATATCTTTAATAGCAGCACTCAGGAGGCAGAAGTTAAAGGATTGCTGTAAGTTTGTAGTCACCCTGAGACTATACATACACACACTTTGTGTATGTGGCTTTACATGGGTACTGGGGAATTGAACTCAGGCTGTGATGATTTGTAAACAAGTACTTCAACTTCTGAGCCATCTCCCCAGCCCAAACTTCCTCTTTTAGAGATGAGAAAATGAGTCTTAAAAATTAACAATCTTAACCAGGTGTGGTGCCGCTCACCTTTAGTCTCAGCACTTGGGAGGCAGAGGTGTGATGATTGCCTTGAGCTTGAGACCACCCTGAGATTGCATAGTCAATTCCAAGTCAGCCTGAGCTAGAGCAACACCATACCTTGAACAAAAATTAACAAAGTTTTCCAAAGTTATAAAACTAGATTGTATAAATATAGAATCAGACATTGGTTTTCCTCAAAGTCAAAACAGTAGACACAAGAAAGTAATTAAAATACATTAAGTGATAAGCCACAGAATGAATATATGTGCTACCCACACCCACATAAGTACATAAAACAATTCTGGGAGTTGGCATCAGAATCCCATAGCTTGTGGAGTAGCTAGTTAGTCTGGCATTTTCAGTAGAGTAGGAAACAGAAGAAACCCTGTCTAAACAAAGTGGAAGTCTGAGGGGCCTTTCAGAAATACTTTCTTTATTTATTTGTGTGAGAGAGAGAGAGAGAGTAAGAGAGGGAGCTAGAGAGAGAATGGACACATTGAGGCCTCTAAGCAATGTAAAAATCACTTCAGACATACGTGCCAGCCACTTGGTGCATATTGCTTTACATGGGTGCTGGGGAATCAAACTCAGGGCCTTTGGCTTTGTAGACAAGTGCCTTAACTACTGAGCCATCTCTACAGCCCAAAAGACATCAAATTCTGACACCTTAAAAATATTTCATTTTTCAATTGTGTGGATTGGGGGAGAGGTTATGAGGGAGGGAGGGAGAGAGGAAGGAAGAGGCTCAGGGCTTCGTACCACAGCAAACAACAGAGGGATGTGACTCTTTGTGCATCTGGCTGCACATGGGTACTGGGGTATCAAACCCAGCCTGTTAGGCTTTGCAAGCAAGCCCTTTAACTGTTGAGCCATCTTTCTAGCCCAAGTTTTGTTATTTATTTTATTTTATTTTATTTTATGTTTAGACAGGAGAGGCTAGTGGCTTCTTAATCTTGCTAGGAAGCTGAATCAAGCCTTGAACTCCTGATGTCCTGCCTCTGCTATTCAAGACCCATGCCACCATTTTCCACGTAGTCTTGTTTCTGAAGGGACTGAATTAATGGAATTTATTTCATTTTTCTGTTTCAAAAGGGAAGATGGCTCTTATAACTTTGTTTTTTTAAAACTCAATTTTAAATTGCAAGACAGTAAATGTGTATTGTGAAAAATTTTAAGAAAACTGAATAATATACAAAGTATTTGTTTGAAACTTTTCATTGATTTAGTTAGCTATTGATTTTTTAGACAGTCTCTCTCTGTGCAGCACAGGCAGGCTTTGAACTCATGATCCTCATTCCTCCACCTATCACAAATACTTAGAGGTAGAACTCAGGGCCTCACTCTAACACTGCACCTCAATCTGATATCATTTTACTGCAAATAAGTTTCCGATATATTCATTCATTTGAAACATTCTGAACAGAAATCTGCATGGACCCTTGCCCTATATTTGAAATGCCTAACAGGAACAGAACACAATCTGCTCCTACAAGGCTTACAATATATAGGAGAGTACATGCACAGATTCTTGCCAATAATACAAGGCATTTCAAATCACAGTGAAGCCAGGCATGGTGGTGCACGCCTTTAATCCCAGCACTCAGGAGGCAGAGGGCAGAGGATTGTTGTGAGTTGTATGCCAGCCTAGCACTACATAGTTGCAGGTGGACCTCATCTAGAGTGAGACCCTACCTCCAAAAAACAAAATAATGTTAATAAATAATAATAATGAGAGTTGATTCTTACAGTGGGTAGCTGATAATTCATTTTCAATTTCTTATGTTCTTTTCCCAAAATAAAGCAGGGGTGGTGAGGTACTACTATTCTCAGCATTATTTCAACATCAGTTCTTAGACTGAAAATTCCACAGTTAGTGCTTGAGATGTTTAAACCTTTTAGAATAATCCTGGGTTACCTCACTTAGTATAAACCTTTCCACATCCATCCATTTTCCTGCAAATTTCATAATTTCATTTTTCTTTACCATTGTATAAATGTGCCATATCAGTTGAGGTACATCTAGGCTGGTTCCATTTCCCAGCTATTGTCAGTTGAGTGGCAGTAAACATGGTTGAGCGAGTATTTCTAAGGTAATGAGATGAGTCCTTAGGATATATGCCTAGGAGGGCTATAGCTGGGTCATATGGTAGATCAATTTTTAGCTGTCTTAGGAACCTCCACACTGATTTCCACAATGGCTGGACCAGATTGCATTCCAACCAACAGTGTAGAAGGATTCCACTTTTTCTGCATCCTCGCCAGCATTTATGGTCATTTGTTTTCATGATGGTAGCCAATCTGACAGGAGTGAGATGGAATCTCAACATAGTTTTAGTCTGCATTTCCCTGATGACTAGGGATGTAGAATATTTTTTTAGATGCTTACATGCCATCTGTATTTCTTCTTTTGAGGACTCTCTATTTAGTTCGATAGGCCATTTTTTAATTGGCTTGTTTGATTTCTTATTATTTAATTTTTTGAGTTCTTTGTATAGCCTAGATATTAATCCTCTACCAGATATATAGCTGGCAAAGATTTTTTTCCATTCTGTTGGTTGCCTCTTTGCTTTATTCGTAGTGACCTTTGCTGTACAAAATCTTTGTAGTTTCATGAGGTCCCAGTGCTTAATCTGTGGTTTTATTGCCTGAGCAATTAGGGTTATATTCAGAAAGTTTTTGGTAAGACCAGTATGTTGGAGGGTTTCCCCTACTTTTTTCTCTAGCAGTTTCAGAGTTTCAGGTCTGATGTTAAGGTCTTTAATCCATGTGGACTTAATTCTTGTGCATGGAGAGAGAAGAATCTATTTTCATCCTTCTACAGATACATATCCAGTTTTCCCAGCACCGTTTGCTGAAGAGGCTGTCTTTTCTCCAATGGGTATTTTTGGTATTTTTATCGAATGTCATGTGGCTACAGCTACCTAGAATTGCATCTAGGTCCTCTATTCTGTTCCATTGCCCTACATCTCTGGTTTTGTGCCTGTATCATGCTGTTTTTGTTACTGTGGCTCTGTAGTATAGATTAAAATCATCTATGGTTTTTAAATCAGCCTTATTTTTGTTGCTCAGTGTTATTTTAGATATTCAAGGTTTTTTGCTATTCCAAATGAATTTTTGGATTGGTTTTTCTATTTCCATGAAGAATGTCATTGGAATTTTGATGGGGATTGCATTAATGTGTACATTGCTTTTGGTAAGATTGCCATTTTCACAATATTGATTTTTCTGATCCAGGAAAAAGGGATATTTTTCCATTTCCTAGTGTCTTCTGCAATTTCTCGCTTTAGTGTTTTATAGTTTTCATTGTAGAAATACTTTACTTCATTGCTTATGTTTATTCCGAGGTACTTTATATTTTCTTTCATTCAATTTTGAATGGGATTGCTTCTCTGATTTCTTTCTCTGTGTGGTTGTTGTTAGCATATAGGAAGGCTGCTGATTTCTGTGTATTTATTTTGTATCCTGCTATATGGCTGTAGGTTCTTATCAGCTCTAACTGTTACTGGTAGTGTCTTTAGGGTCCTTTATGTATAGAATCATGTCATCTGCCAATAATGATAACTTGATCTCCTCGTTTCCAATTTGTATCCCTTTTATGTGTGTCTCTTGCCTTATTGCTGTGGCTAAGACTTCCAGTACTATATTAAATAAAAGTGGGGACAGTGAACACTCTTGTCTTTTTCCTGATTTTAGTTGGAAAGCTTCCAGTTTTTCCCCATTTAGTAATATGTTGGCTGTAGGCTTGTCATAAATAGCCTTTATTATATTGAGATATGTTCCTTCTATTCCCAGTCTCTGGAGGACTTTTCTCATGAAGGGATGTTAGATTTTGTCAAATGCTTTCTCTGCGTCTAATGAGATGATCATGTGATTTTTGTCCCTCGGTCCATTTATATAATGTATTACATTTATCGATTTGTGTATGTTTGACCACCCCTGCATCCCTGGGATAAAGCCTACTTGGTCAGGTTGAATGATCTTTCTGATGTATTCTTGTATTCTGTTTGCCAATATTTTGTTGAGAATTTTTGGATCTATGTTCATGAGGGAGATTGGTCTGTAATTTTCTTTTTTTGTTCTACCTTCGCCTGATTTTGGTATCAGGGTTATGCTGGCTTCCTAGAAGGAGTTTGGTAGGATACCTTCTTTTTCTATTTTATGGAAAAGCTTAAAAGCAATAGTTTTAGTTGTTCTCTGAAGGTATTGTAAAATTCAGCAGTGAATCCATCTGGGCCTGGACTTTTTTTAATTGGGAGATTTTTGATAACTGCTTGAAGTATCCATTCTTTTATCTGTCTGGCTCCTTACTATTTCCTTTACTTAAAAAAAATGTTTATTTGCAAGAAGAGAGACAGAGAGAGAATGGGCATGGCAAGCACTCTAGCCACTGCAAACAAACTCTAGACACATGTGCCCCTCGTGCATTTGGCTTACATGTGTCCTGCGGAATGGAAACTGGTCCGTATGCTTAATCTCTAAGGCATCTCTCCATCCCAATTTAGTATTTGTTCATAGGTGAGTGACATTTCATTTATGGGATTATTCCTGATTGTTGCAAAAAAAATAGTGTGTTAAATTTTTAGAAAAAGATTTTAGATATGAAAACAAAACTGTCAACTGATCCTCATTCTGAAATATCTCATGATTCTTTTTTACAGAATGTCATGAGTTAAAAGAACTGAAATCAAATGGAATCATGTGATTATTTGACAGAAGAAGTGGCTCTATGCTCATTCACGGGCTTGCTTTAGCAGTACAATGTAAGTCATCCATCATCCACCTCTTTCTTAAGACGAAGTCCTTGTTTTCACTAGAGCTCACTGCCTCACCAAGTAGTAGGTTGGCTAGCCAGTGATCTCCAGAGATCTTCCTGTCTCCTCATACCTGAAGTTCAGGCAAAAGCTTTTCTTTAGACTCCCTATGCCCATACACAGAAATGCATGTACTACTGCAAATAATGGAACAATGTGTGCATGCATATGCACACATAAACACACACACGCACACGCATGTTCACACAGACACACCTCACATAAACACATTTCCCTTTCTCTTGTTCCTCCTGTGGCACCTGTTTCTCCTTCTCCTGTTTCTCCTCCTCCCCTTCTTCTTCTTTCAGTTCTTCTGATCCTTCTTCGTTTCTTCCTACTCATACTTCTTTACTTCCTGTTCTTCCTCCATCCTTCTTCCTTCTCACTCTGCTGATGCTGCAGTCCTCTGCCCACCTGTCCCATTTTCAACAGCCATTCCATCCCCAACACTGCCACACTTATAGTTCTACTCAGTATCTCCTGGGAAGCATATCATCAACATGTCCTTTCTCCCTCTCTCAGCCTGCCCTTCCTCTCGGGTCCATATTGACTTTGATTCTAGTGCTTAGCACCCCACAGTCAGCCCTGTTTTGGTTATTCTGAGTTCACCATGGGCATACCCTGGTAATTGTAGTTTTCAAATTTTTATGTGGTGTATTATTTTTTCCTAAGAATGGCCTGTGGGTTGAAAATTAAATATTTTGTCTTCTGGGCTCAAATAGCCACGTAATTACTCTGTAGTCAATATAGAAACTATCATGCACTATGTGAATTTATTACATCATTATATTCATGGAGGGTTTCATGACAGTTAGACTTCATTCATCTTATTTTTTATATACTGTATCATGAACAAGTATATAACTTGTTGCTATTGTCTTTGATACTAATTTAAGTTTACAGAAGACCAGTGGCAGCCAGCATTATGCACCTAGATTTTTTTTTATGGAAAAAAAAATCTAGGTGCATAATGTTAGTTTTAGTTTTCTACACACACAGTCTTATTCTGTTTCTGTTTAACAGACAGTCTCAAGAAGTCTGATGTCACTCTGTGTACACATGCCCTTCAAGCCTCCATACTACAAAAAGCTCAGAGCTTCCACAGTCTGTTATCTTCTTGTGACAGGTAAAGAAACACAGTGTGAGAGAGTAAGTGACATGTCCAAAGTAACAACCCTAGTGAAAATAAAAGCCAAAATTGAACTCAGGACTCCAGATCTCTGGTTCAATACTTTCTCCTTTCCCACATCATTCCAGAGAGGTGAGGGTTTTTTTTTTTTTTTTTTCAGGTAATTTTACTGTAGCCCAGGCTGACCTGGAATTCACTATGTAGTCTCAGGGTGGCCTCAAACTCAGTCCTGAGATTAAAAGTGTGTACCACAACACCCAGCTTCCAGACAGTTTCGAGTGTACCTAACATTGGTGGGGGGGGGGGGAGAATCTAATAAAAATGAAATGACAACGTTTTTTCCTCACCTGTTTTAGAGAATCATCGGTTATATCACACTAAGGTAAAGAACAGATTTCAACACAGTACTTGGACATTTTTTTTGTATCTGAAATCACCATTGTGTATCTAATATGAGGGATACTGTTAACTTGTCACTGACAACTTGAGATGCTCCAAATTTGTTTACAAACAGCTCCATGGAAACCCAAAGATTCTACCAGGTGATGATTGGTTTAGAGGAGGATTGATGTCATAAGCAGGTTGTAGCTGTTAGGAAGGTCAGCTTCCCAGCCAAAACATAGGTTTGGACAGAGAAAACAGCAGGAGAGTTAATAGCAGCCCTAAGTGGCTGAGACCTTGGCAGGTGAAAGCCTGCAAGGCAGACTTGACAATCCTTCTTAATCCTGTCTCCTAGCTTAGTAGTGACATCTCTGTGGTTCTGATGCGTGTTCATGGGAAAAGTCATCTATATCTTTCACAGGACATTTCACATTCCTGTAGATCATCACTGTTAGTGTATGTTAAAAGTATAGTTGTCATCCTTGGGCAGGAAGGAAAGAGACTCTACATTGAGGTAACATGGTTATTCTGAAACCATTACACTTGACCTGATTGGAGACGTGACAGCAGCCTTGAAGACAAAGAATGGATTAAAGAGCATTTCTCCTTACTGGTTTCAAGAGCATAGTGAAGGTCATTGTGAGCATCTTCCATGATGATGTGGTCCAAGTCTTGACTCTGTTAGTTTCCTCTACTTCTCCCTTCCTTGGGCTGTCCTGGGCCAGATTGGATTTGCTTCTCACTTCTGTTCTCCTTATAACCATTTATCATGATAATTGTGTCTTGAATTTGCATTTTTACACTCATAAATGTCATTTTCTATGAACTTCCAGAAGCAGGAGTGTTCAGTATCCTGACCAAATTTATTTCTAGCAATGAATTCTGAGCATCACAACCAATAACAGACTTCTAGAAGATGCAGCTGATGCCAATGTTTCCTTTCTCTCACTGTGTATGTGGATTTTCTGTCCATCCTTTTTTATATGTGCAATGAGTTCTTCTCCTTATCTTCCTCTTCCTTTTCTTCATCACCTTACTGCTCTATCCCTTCTTAATCTTCCTGTGATCTTCATAACAGAGTCTCACTGTATACTCTTGATGACATTGAACTCTCTTCATGGCCATCACTGGCTTTCAACTCATGGGCAATCTTCCTGCCTCAGCTTCCCAAATGGTAGTATTATAGGTATGATCTACTGACCACAGTTGCTCTCTGTATTCTCACATAGTATAATTTATGTGGCAGTTGTAGCTTCCTCCTCTTTGCTACTGTCCCTGTGGAATTTGTACCTCTAGAATTTCTGTCAGGCTGGTATGTGAGGTGAGGCAAAATGGAGAAGAAAAATAAGTAGACAAGAGAGTTAGAGTTAGAGTAAAATAAGACATTACAGTAGCAATGGGAATATGGGTTCAGGAAGATCATATCCATGTACATATTTTGGTTTCTTTGAGAAGCTAGTCAATAAAACAACAGGTAAGTAAATAACATTAATTATTTAGATAATCTAAATCAGCTATGTATATATCTTTCTTAAGGACAAATTTTAAATGTGGCTTTTCCTTTTGTTTTATGGAATATCTCTTGTGTGTTCTACCAACAGTATATTTGTGAACTGTACATTACTCTTTATGATTCATACTTAAAAGTTATGTACCTATAAATATTTCATATTGAAGTTTCCTCACTGTGTTACTTTCAATATAAAATATGCCCCAGAGCCCCATCCTCCTGCTCAGTCCTTGGCTGCTGGCAAAGGAGGAGGTGGAGTCTTGTGTCACTGGTGGTGGACCTTGAGGCTTAGTAGCCCAGCTCCAAGTCCGGTATTTAGATTACTTCTACCACGATATGTGACAGCTCATTTTCTTGCTGCTTCCTTCCTGCTGCTTCTGGCAAGATGTGATGTCAAGCATCTATGATAAACCCTCCGTTGGAGTCTGTAAGATGAAGGAATTAAAGAAAAGGAATTAAAGAAGAAAACAAACTTCTGAAAGAGAACACAGGAAACCAGATTAATGAAATGAAAAGGTCATTACAAGACATGAGTAAGGAAATAGAAATACTGAAGAAACACCAGGCTGAAATTCCAACTCTGAAGAACACAGTCAGTCCAACAAAAATGCTGTGGAAAGTCTCACCAGGAGAATGCATGAAGGAGAGGACAGAATATCTAAGCTAGAAGACCAGGTGGCAGATCTAATACAGTCCAACAAAGAGAAAGCAAGCTAATATCAAGGAATAAATGGGAATTTCAAGATATCCGGGACACTATGAAAAGATAAATCATAAGAACTTAGGGTATAATAGAAGGAGAAGAATTTCAATCCAGTGGCTTAGTAGGTGTTTTCCACGAAACCATAGAGGAAAAATTTCCCCAAATTGGGAAAGAAATGCCAATGCACATACAAGAAGCATTGAGAACACCAAACAAACAAAATCAGGAAAGAACCTCTCCTCACCGTGTTATAATTAAACTACTAAACAGACAAACCAAGAAAGTATACTGAAAGCAGTTAGAAGAAGCAAGTCACCTACAAAGGCAAGCCCATCAGAATAACTGCAGATTACACAACACAAACTTTAAAAGCCAGAAGGGCTTAGCATGATGTATTCCATGTTCTGAATGATAACTGTCAACCAAGATTACTTTCTCCTGCAAAGCTATCTACCCAAATAGATGAAGAAATAAGGACATTCCACAGCAAAAAGAGGCTAAAGGAATTTATGACAACTAAACCAGCTCTACAGAAAATACTTGAAGGAATTCTTAGGCCAAAGAGAAAGCAAAACACACACAGGAGAAAATAGGAAAAAATAAACCACACTCAAATAGCAGTTAAAACAAATGAGTACAGGGAAAACAGGAAACATTGCAAAATGAGAAGAATAGCAAAAATAAATGCATACCTTTCAATAATAATTTAATATCAATGGCCTGAATCCACCATCCAAAAGACACAAGCTGGCAGACTGGATTAAAAGGCATATCCTGCCATTTGTTGCCTCCAGGAAACTCATCTCTCAATAAAAGATAGACACCACCTTAGGATGAAAGGATGAAAAATGGTATTTCAAGCAAACAGGCCTAGAAAACAAGCAGGGGTTGCTATTCCATTATCTGACAGGATAGACTTCAAACCAACATTAGTGAGGAAAGATAAAGAAGGTCATTGTATACAGATTAAAGGAACACTTCAGCAGGAGGCATTACAATCTCAAACATATATGCAGTTAACATGGGGGCTCCCAATTTCATCAAACACTGTTAGACTTAAGGTCACAGATAAAATCAAATGCAATTCTACTGGGAGACTTCAATACCCCACTGTCATCAATTGACAGGTCATCCCAGCAAAAAATAAACAGAGAGACATCTGAATTAAATGATGCCATGGAACAAATGGACCTAACAGATATCTACAGAACATTCCATCGAAATGCTTCAGAACATACATTTTTTTTTTCAGTAGCACATGGAACATTCTCTAAAATAGAGCATATATTAGGACACAAAGCAAATCTCCACAAATACAGAAAAATTGGAATAATCCCTTGTATTCTATTTGACCACAATGGAATTAAACTGCAAATCAAGAAAAAGAAAATCTACAGGGCATACAGAAATTCATGGAGACTACACAGTACACTAATGAATGATCAATGGGTTATTGAAGAAATAATTAAATTCATAAAATGAAATGATGATGATAAGACAATATACCAAAACCTTTAAGACACAATGAAGGCAGTCCTAAAAGGGAAATTTATAGCTTTAAGTACCTGTATTAAGAAATTAGACATTTCACAAAGAAACAATTTAATGCTTCACCTTAAGGCCTTGGTAAAAGAAGAACAAGGCAAACCAAAATCAGTAGATGAGAAGAAATCATAAAGATTAGGGCATAAATTAATGAAATAAAAACCAAAAGAACAAACCAAAGAATCAACAAAACAAAGAGTTGATTCTTTCAAAGTATAAACAAGATTGATAAACCCTTAGCAAATTTCACCAGAAGAAAGACAGAAGAGAAAAAAAATAAAATTAGAGATGAAAAAGGCACCATTACAACAGATGCCTAAGAAATTCAGGCAATTATAAGGACATACATTAAGAACATATATGCCTCTTAAGTTTCAAAAGCTGAAAGAAATGGATGATTTCCTTGATTCATATTACCTACCAAAATTAAATCAAGATGAGACAAACCATTTAAATAGACCTATAACAAATACAGAGATCCAAGCACTTATAGAAATTCTCCCAACTAAAAAAAAGCCCAGGCCCAGATGGATTCACTGGTGAATTTTAAAAGACATTCATGCAAGAACTAATACCAATGCTTCTCAAACTTTTCCATAATATAGAAAAGGAAGGAATTCTACTGAACTCCTTTTATGAAGCCAGAATCACCCTCATA
Source organism: Dipus sagitta (assembly GCA_036346955.1). NCBI lineage: Eukaryota > Metazoa > Chordata > Mammalia > Rodentia > Dipodidae > Dipus > Dipus sagitta. The sequence goes on along the minus strand of CM070791.1, from coordinate 12,140,550 downwards.
CCAAAACCAAGCAAAGACAGAAAAAAAAAATTACAGACCAATCTCCCTCATGAACATAGATGCAAAAATTCCCAACAAAATATTGCCAAACAAAACACAAAAATATATCAAAAAAAATTATTCACCCTGACCAAGTAGGCTTTATCCCAGGGACGCAGGGATGGTTCAACATACGCGAATCAATAAATGTAATACAACATATAAGTGGTCTGAAGGACAAAAATCACATGATCATCTCAATAGATGCAGAAAAGGCATCTGACAAAATCCAACATTCTTTCTTGGTAAAAGTATTACAGAAACTGGGAATAGAAGGAAAATATCTCAACATAATAAAGGCTATTTATGACAAACCTACAGCCAACATAATACTAAGTGGTGAAAAATTTGAAGCTTTTCCACTATATTCAGGAACAAAACAAGGGTGTACAGTGTCCCCACTTTTATTTACTATAGTACTGGAAGTCTTAGCTATAGCAATTAGGAAAGAGACACCCATAAAAAGGATACCAATTGGAAAGGAAAAGATCAAATTATCACTATTTACAGATGATATGATCCTATACATAAAAGACCCTAAAAACTCTACCAGAAAAGTATTAGAGCTAGTAAACCCTTTTAGCAATTTAGCTGGATACAAAATAAATACACAGAAATTAGTAGCTTTCTTATATACTAACAGCAAATGTGTGGAGAATGAAATCAGGAAATCTGTGCCATTCACAATTGCCTCAAAAGAAAAAGTACCTGAATAACAAAAATAAAGGAAAAAAATAAAAAATAAAGTACCTGGGAATAAACTTAACTAAGGAAGCGAAGGAGCTCTACAATGAGAAATTTAAAACACCCAAGCAAGAAATTGCAGAAGACACAGGAAATGGAAAGATATTCTATGTTATTGGATTGGACAAATCGATATTGTGAAAATATAAATCTTACCAAAAGTAATCTACATATTTAATGCAATACCCATTAAAATTCCAATGTCATTCCTCACAGGAATAGAAAAAAAATCTTAAATTTCATTTGAAAGCACAAAAAATCTGAAACAGCCAAAATAATTTTGAGCAACAAAATTATGGTTGGTGTTATCACTATCCCTGATTTTAAGCTATACTACAAAGCCATAGTAACAAAAACAGCATGGTATTGGCACAAAAACAGACATGTAGTTCAATGGAACAGAATAGAGGATGCAGATGTTAATCTAGGCAGCTACAGCCATCTGAATTTTGACAAAAATGCCAAAAATATTCATTGGGGGAAAGAAAGCCTCTTCAACAGGTGGTCCTGGGAAAACTGGATATCTATATATATAAAGATTAAAATGGATCCTTGTCTTTCTCTATGCACAAGAATCAAATCCAACTGGATCAGGGACCTTAATATCAGACCTGAAACTCTGAAATTGCTAATGGAAAAGGTAGGGGAAACCCTTCAACATATTGGCATAGGAAATAACTTTCTGAATACAAGCCCAGTTGCTCAGGAAATAAAACTATTAATCAATCACTGAGATCTCATGAAATTACAAATACTTTGTACAGCAAAGGACACTGTGAATAGAGCAGAGAAAACATATAGAATGGGAGAAAATCTTTGTCAGTTACACATCTGATAGAGGATTAATATCCAGAACATACAAAGAACTCAAAACACAGAAGACAATAAGAAATGAAACAAACCATTCAAAACATGGGCTAAGGAACTAAATAAAGAGTTCTCTCCAGAAGAAATACAGATGGCATATAAACATCTGAAAAAGTGTTCTACATCCTTAGCCATCAGGGAAATGCAAATTAAACTACCTTGGGATTCGATCTCTCTCCCATCAGAATGGCTACCATCAAGAAAACAAATGACAATAAACATTGGCAAGGATGTGGTAAAAGGGGAATTCCCACTGTTGGTGGGAATGTAATCTGGTACAGCCATTGTGGAAAACAGTGTGGAGGTTCTTGATACAGCTAAAAATAGATATGCCATATGATCCAGCTACAGCACTCCTAGGCATATATACTAATGACTCTTCTCACTACCTTAGAGATACTTGAACAGCCATGTCTATTGCTGCTCTATTCACAATAGGAAGGAAATAGATCCACCCTAGATGTCCATCCACAGATGAATGGATAATAAAGATGTGTTATATCTACACAGTGGGGTTCTATTCAGTAGTAAAGTAAAATAAAATTATGAAATTTGCAGGGAAATGGATGGATCTGGAAAGGATTATAGTAAGTGAGGTAGCCCAGGCCCAGAAAGTCAAATGTTGCATGTTCTCTTTTATAGTGGATCCCACCTATAAATGCATCGACTTGTGTGTGATCTGGAACCAAAAATCAGTAGCAGAGGCCCAAAGGCTATACAAAAAGGCTATAAGGGAGGGAGGAGAGGGAAGATCTTAATAGGATGGTATTGAATATTTGTAAGTAGAAGAACAGATTGCAGGGAGGGAAAAGGCCTAAGCGAGGACAAGGGAAGAGATTGTATTAAAGGAATACATGGGGGAGGTTCAATCAAGATTCAAGATATTCTGAATAAGATATATGAAAATATACTTTCTTAAACAGTGGCACATCCAGAAGCCATAGATTGTTACTAGAAAATTTTCAATGCCTGGGATGGGATACATTCCAGTGAGTCATTGGCTAGGGAGATCCCTGATACCTCCAAAACATTACAGGCTATTGCCAAGGCCCTTGGTTCCCCATGAGAAAGAAATGGTAAGACCCTGTTGGAGCTCCTGCCTTAGTGGCAAAGTCATGGAGAAATCAAGTTGGTGCTGAAAAGAAAACCTTCTCCCTGTAACCCAGCCAACTGAAAGCTGGAAAAACCTGCACTGTATGCAGTCTAATGAGAGACAGAAGTCATCAGCAGTGAAAACAGTGGACACTTAAAAACTTAAGTTTGATCAGTCCGGCCAAATGACTGAGTGAATGCAATATTGGCATGTCTGCTCTGGGGAAAACCAACTGCTCTCTAATTGGACTGAAGGCCCACCATTTAGGAGGGAATACTTGTGTGGTACTTAAAAACCTAATCAAAAGCCTATGGCAGGAGAGGTCATGAGCCTTAGGAGTTTAAAGTGTGCTGTTGTCTTGATAAATGCATATATTACTTTCACCAAATTGCCCTGAAAGCACTACACTTGATGTTCATACCCATATTAATGCTACTCTCACTTCTGGTTAGAGAAGCTTCTCTTTTCAGATGGTGACAGCCACTGGGATGACCCAAAAGGCAACATAGTGCTGAGAATAATGGATGGAGAAGTGTCCATCACTGAAACATCTCACACCCTCCAAGGCTCAGGGTCCACTGTGTAAGAGGTGGCAGAAAGAATGTAAGAGCCAAAGAAGTGTACCACTCCTTACATACAACTGTCTGGACAGAATTTGGCCTTGATATCCAAGACCTTGCAGTGCCTAGCAATACTCACACAAGACCCTCATAATAGGAGAAAAAGATGATGACATCAATTTCAAAGAGAGATAATGGAGAGAGGGAGGGATATGACAGAGAGCAGAGTTATGAAGTAGAAAGTGGGGGAGGGAAGGGAAATACAACAGTTTGTTGTTCATAAGTATAGAAGTTGTCTATATATATATAGTCAACATTAAGGCTGAGAGATGTCTCTGCACATAAGGTGTTTCCTGCAAAGCCTAATGACCTCAGTTAGATTCCCTTGTACTCACTTAAAAGTCAGGTGTAGAAAGAAGCACGTGAATCTGGAGTTCATTTGCATTGGCTGGAAGCTCTTGTGCCCCATCCCTCCCCCCACTCTCCTGGCAAATAAATACATAAGTGTATATGGTCTTAAAAAACAATATTAAAATATCTATTATAATGAAGCTCTTCCAGAAAAGCACTAGGCTTTCACAGTTTCATGATTAATTTTTAATATAACTTACAAATATTACTGCATTTAGACTCCAGAATGGGCACTTTTGAGACTGGCCGAACCAAGGAATAAAACAATAGTGGTCTCTGAACATTTACACACATATTTCTGTAAGATGTTAAAACAAATAAGCAATATAAGGTTGTAACAATTCAGGTCTTCACAAGTGCTGTTAAAGTGATAAATAAGGTGTTAAAGTGAGTAACAAAAAAGTGGTGCACCTTTTCAAGCTGTGGTTGACTCTTCCTAGATTGGAGGAAGGTGAGACAGGGATTACTAATTCAAGCAGCATACCTACAGGTTTAGAGGTCAGGGAGGGTTTGCAGTGCTATGAAAAGGAAAGGTAATAGTTTCCATTCTCTGCATTCACACCAGCATTTATCTTCTCTTTTTGATAACAGGCTGTTATCTGGGTAAAGAACCAGGCCTCTGCAATTGGGATATTTTCTGGAGACCCATAATGTAGAGCAAATTGTCATGCTTGTTTTATATCTTCTTTCAAGAAACATCTGTTGGATCTTATGTGCAGTTTTTAATCATGATGTATTTTTATGTTTTTTTTGCGGGGGGGAGCTTTTTTGAGCTGGGGTCTCACTGTAATCTAAGATGACCTGAAATTCATTATGTAGTCCCAACGCGATTTCCCTGCCTCCCTACCTCTGAATCCAGAGTGCTATTATTAGGTGTGTGCCACCATGCCCTGCTATTTTTCATGTATGAAATCAAATAATGTTAATGAGGGGACTGGGGAGATTATTAAAGACATTTCCTTGCAAGCTCAACAGATCCAGTTCAGTTCCCCACCATCCACATAGAGGCACATGCACACGGCATACCCACTCCAAGGCAATGAGAAGTGGAGCCAGGAGAACCCAGCACCTTACAAGCCAGTGAGAATGATGCACAGGAAGCAGCAAAAACAAACAGCACACCCAGTACAAGTGGGACCTTGTGTGAAGCAAGGTGAAAGTTGTACCCAGACCCCCACTTGTACTCTGTGACATGTACATGCTAATTCACATAGAAAGCACTTGAAACATATCACTTCTTTCTTTAATGCCATCTTCTTTTAAATTCCTGTATACACCCTAAGTATCACGTTAACCAACCAATTGTGAAGGTCTCATCAAAATAGCAGGTTAGGCATCTCTGTGCCTGGAATACCCTGTTCTTCCTTTCCATTAATTCATTAACTGATTCTTCCATCTATGAAATGTCAGAATTTTCCAGACACCAGCCTGCCCATTCCAAACTGTCATGTCTTCACACGTCTAATCTAACAATCTCTACCTGCCAATCACCATGGGCACCTTATGGAGACACCTTTTCCCAAAATATAGTGAGCTTATTAAACTTATGACATTTCCAATTTTGTTAATCACAGCAGTCGTGGATATCTGTTTCTTACACCCCAAAACCTTTTAGCATTTTGAGTTAAGCTCAAAGGCTAGCAAAGCCAAGACTTCATTTATTCTCCTTCCTGTTTTTTGCTTCCAGTATTTAGTACCTAACACTGTTTATTTTCACTTTATGTCCCCATCCACAGGAGAATGAAGGTACTGTGATTTGCAATTGGCATGGAGAAGTGATGCTACTTGTGGGAGGCATGCTGGAACTGATTGTGGGCTGCCTTGACTAGGTTCTTAGCCTGAGGTCCTCCCAGCAACATCAGGGTGCCCTCGTGGCCCCTCTACCAGCCCTGACCCTATTATCTGATGATGCTGAGATGTCTCACTTGCGAACAGATTACCATGGGCACCAGCTGCACCACCATCTTGCTACACAGAGACTCAGTAAAATGAATTCTGCTGCAACCCCCTCACCTTTTGCAACGCTTTGCCTTTAAGTTTACAATTTCCCTAAATCTCAGGTTGAACTGTGGCATTGCTATGTCACAGGCTGTTCCACTTGCTCCAGGTATGGGGGCAGTGGGCAGGGGCAGAGGCATCCATTGGCTTGCAGAAGGGAGTGGGGTGTAGCTGTATTGGAGCAACGACCTTGCAGTTCAGCTCATAGAGCTTATGCGATCCTTTTCCCCTTACCCCTCCACCTACACAAAGTGTGTATGCAGGGTTTATGGTACCTGGGATGCAGCTCTACTGAAGAACAGACTTGTCACCTCATACAGATTGTTGCTCCTGCCGCCCCATAGAGAAGATCCAGGGACAGGGACCCTTCCTCCCCTCTCTTTTAGCTCTTCTGTTTTCAGAAGGAGGTCTGTACATAGTCCAGACTTGCCTCAAACTCTTGAAATTACTACCTCAGTCTTTCACTGGGGCTACAGGGTTGCCCACACCCAGTGTTTTTGTTGGTGGGGGGAGGGACATGCATGTGTTTGGTTTGTGTTGATGTGGATGCGTGTTCCAGGGCAGTGCGCTGGAGCTGGGCTTGGGGCCACATCCTTGCATTGTCATCAGGGGAGCCCTCATAGCCCCTCCGCCTGGCCTGCCTCTCCCACCTCCTGCTGGGGGTTCTCACTCACTGGACACCCCAAGGCCACCTCCTCAGGCCTGCTGCCAGATAGAAGCTCAGGAAAATAACTCTGCTGCTACCTCTGTGTTGCTCCTATGGCCTGCCTTTATGTTTACAATTTCCCTAAGGATGTTATGGTTGAGCCACACCATTGTGACGTCATGGGCCATTCCACTTGCCCATGATTCAGGAAGACTGGAGTCATCCTTAGGTGGTGGGAAAGTGGCTTGCTGAAGGGAGTGGAGTGCAGCTGTATTGGTGCAGGGACTTTGCAGATCACAGAGCTGTGTGCTCCTCCAACCACTCAGACCAGATGAAGGGGTTCCTGCTGCCTAGGGTCCAGCTATATTGGAGCAGGGACTTTGAATTAAGGACATATCTTATATTTAATATTTCTAGCTTATGTTAGTTTAGATGGAATATAATAAATGTATCTATAAGAAAAGCAAATGTAACTAGGAATTTCAGTGAAGTGATAAATGTTACACTTCCCTCCTCTGAAAACACAGTGGGGGATATTCTTCTGATTGTAGCTAGCAACAATTCTGGAACTGATAACCTGACACCTTTGGAAAATATATATCTATCTTAACTCAGGAGACAGCTGCCTGTACTTAATCTTATTTGACAGAACACTACACTTATGGATGTAAATCTGTCCCCTCTGTAAGCACAGGATAATGTGGACAAAGGATTGTAAAGGATATACAAGTCTAGCATAGTCTGAGTTCACGGCCTTTGCCAGGTTTTTGGCATTGGCCAGCAGAGGTGCACCTGTGGATAAAGGCCCTCTCCCTCTTTGAAGTGGATTTTGCATGATTGTTCTCATTGATTCGTTACTTGCTATGACATAGGTGGTGTTGATTGGCCAGGAAACTGAGTCACAAGGGTCTTGCATACAAACTCCTGGCCCTTTGAGCCACTGGCATGGGCTTCCAAGCTGCTGTGGGGCATGCAGTCTCTGAGTGACTTGAAAAGCACACTCCCTGATGGTTTCCAAGGCCAAACTCAGATCAGAGCTCTGCCCTCCCATGGCATCCGAGCCCCTGACCAGACTTGAAAGAGAAGATGGATAGAGCCACCAGAAAAACGGCCAAGGTAGGCTCTGGGGATGGATGAGGGTAAGAAATCATGCTGCGATAGAGCCTGATCAACTATAGAGTCATTCCAAGTAGACCTCGTGTATACAGGGTTGAAACTGTGGCTGACAGAGGGCTCCATGAATATTCAGAGCTCACAGGGTTGTTCCATAAGTATTGAGAGCCCACAGGGTTTCTCCATGTGTATTCGTAGCTGGCAGGACTGCTGCAAGTGTATTCAGAGCTGGCAGGACTACTGTATGTGTATTCAGAGCTGACAGGACTGCTCCATGTGTATTCAGAGCTGACAGGACGGCTCCATGTGTATTAGGGGCTCACAGGATGGCTCCATGTGTATTCTGAGCTGATAGGGCTTCTCCATGTGTATTCAGAGCTGAGAGGACTGTTCCATGTGTATTTGGAGTTGCTCCATGTATGTACTGAGCTGCAATGGGGATCCATGTGTATTCTGAGCTGAACATTGAAGTTTTACAGGAGCCCAACAGGGGGCCAGTAAAAGGCACTTACATAGTGACAATCATGGAATTCCTATAAGGGGGGAGAGAACTCTAACTAACCTCTGTGTGAATGGGTGACTCAGTTGCTTGCTTTCTGAGTTTGAGTTTGTAGTCCCACAGGAATGCATCCTTAAGATCCCACAAAGGCCACGGGATTTAACTGGGCTTGTTCTGCAGTACCAACGCAAGTGTTGGGATTGGAATACTATCCAATCTCGAGTCACAAGCTGAAGCCGCTGACAAGTTCTGCCAAAGTTCCTCTGGACAGGGCCAGATAAGCATCTTAATGTCATCCTTCTGAGGTGGCAACCCCATCCCTTCTCTGTCATGTGTCACTGAAACCAGGAGGAGAACACGAGAAGTGGGAGACACTATGATGCCTCTTAATGTTTGTGTGTATGTGAATGTGTATGACATCCCTGAACCCAGGTTAGGGGGGAGACACTTTGATGTCTCCTAGTGTTTCCGGTGTGTGTGTGTGTGTGTGTGTGTGTAGCTGGGAATGATTTTTGCCCAGGGTCTCTGACTCCAGAGCAGAGCATGGGAAAGACCTGAGATCCCAGGCTGAGGCCTGGAGGACATAGAAGCCTATGAATCAATGAATGGCACAGAGAGTGAGCCCTATGTTAAAGTCTCTTGGGAAAGGAATTGAGAGACTGGATTTGGCACAGCTTGTGCCAACACTATTGTGCTCCTGGGCCCCTGGGCCTTGTTATTTCCCCAATGCTGGAAGTTGATCTGAAAAACCTGGGTGCTGGCTTGGGTTCCAAGCTATTACAGGTTTCCTTGCAGACACAAGGTGGACTTGTAGAAATTGTGGAAGAATTTGCTGCAGCTGTTTCAGTACCTTCTTCAAAATTTATTTATTTATTTATTTGAGAGTGACAGAGAGAGAGAGAGAGAGAGAGAGAGAGAGAGAGAGAGAGAGAAAGAGGCAGATAGAAAGAGTGAGGAACTCTGCCACTGCAAACTCCAGATGTGTGCACCCCCTTTTGCATCTGACTAATGTGGGCCCTGGGGAACTCAGCCTTGAATTGGGGTCCTTAGGCTTCACAGGCAAGTGTTTAAATGCTAAGCCATCTCTCCAGCCCTGTTTCAGTACCCTTTGTCTCCCTTGGCCTGTAAAATGGGGGCAGTGGGAGAAGGAGGCAGACTGCAGTGCACGTCTCACTGGAGGATTTATACTATCTCACTGTGTTCCTCAGTGGTGAGGCTCTATTGGAAGAAATTAAAACACTAAAACTATGCAGGGGCTTGGTCATTAAAATTTCTGGGTTGCTAGAGCAGCCTGAGATGAGGGCAGAATGTAGATAAAATTAAACTTCTTTCTATTTACTTTTCCTTAGGAGTGGATTATAGGAAGAAAAGTCCTTTTCCTTTTGTTTACTAATTGCCTATTGAGAGGGGATTGAAACTGATCCCCTGGTGGCTTCATGACTCCATTGTCATATCAAGCTATCTGTGCACTTGTAAGTTTTATTGTCCACAAGAATTTTTCCATGGAGGTCAGTTGTTCATAAATCCCTCAGTTGTGATGAAGTCTTATGATAAGGTGGGAAGGAGTATTCTAAGCCATTGTTCCCCCAGAGAGACTGGCTGATGCATTCACAACCCCACAGAGTAAACAAGGGAGAAAGACCAGAAAGGTACATAAGCAGAGATGGATCTTCAGAAGACTTGAGAGGAAAATAAAATACTGTTGAACTTCACACACTAGGGTTGGTTAGAAAAGGGAAATTGTCACAAAATTTACTACTGGGAAATATGTGTTTCAGAGATTCTTTTTCCATTTAGTATAGTTTCCTTTTGTCCTGATGGAACATAAAACTGTTTTAATTATACAGATACATGGACAATAGGTCATCTTGGATCTGCCAATTAAAGGGTCAATAGCCTTCCCTGAAAACTAAAGGGAACTAAAAAGTTAACAACTATCCCTAAAGCTTGCAGGCAATAAAGAACTTTGGCATCCTTCCCTTATTGATGTACTCCCCTTAGCCTAGATGGCCTTGAAGGACCAGACACCATCTGAATATCCTACCTTAGACATTCCTAGCTGGAGAAGCCTATTCTGAACAAGGACACAAACAGTTACAATTTTCTTATCAACTGCACCTGCTCCAGTCTGTTTTTCTTAGGCTCGTCTTGATAAACTTAAACCCTAGCCTGGCTCAGTGCTTCTGCCTTCATCCTGCAGGAAAGCTAAGCCCCCTCCCTGTTTTCTCTAGTAGTCTTTCTGTAGAGATCAAGTCCCATGTTCTCTTTTGCCTTTCTCTTACATTTTCCTTACACCAAGTATGGTAACTTTCTTTGTTATTTCCTATTAAATTATTTAAAAGGGACCAAAAGATCCTAACTGGTTTTGTAAATTAAAAAAGAAAACTATGAGAATTATAAACCATAGTATCAGATGTCCCAGTTGGTCTCAGAGATGCCAGGTTACATTGTTATGGGGTCCAGTGTTGTACAAGTAAGACCATCGATTCGTGACAAGTGAGACAAAGTTTTATTGGCTAAAAAAAAAAAAAAAGAAAGAAAAAGAAAAAGAAAAAGAAGAGAATCTGGTGTATCAGGTCTGTGCCTTGGTGGGGGGCGGGGGAGCAGCAACCTTGAACTGTTCAGAGTGTCAGAATTGGAAATAACCAAATGATGTTAGAAAAAAAAAAACAGGATTGGAGTTATGCCATAAATCACAATTTACACCTGACAGTTACAGCCATAAAAGTAAAAACAAAGGAACTTGTGAATAGATCCCTTGGTCAGTTACAGGAAGTGCCCCCTGGGGGTTGAGAGGTAGGCCTGTGACCAGGAGTCCCTCTTATCTTAAGGAGTTTGCTCAACAGTGCAGGCCCCAGGAAATGCTATTAATCTTAGCAGAGCCTCTTGTTTACCTGCCATTAGCAGAGCCTCCTGTTTGCTATTAATCTCAGGAGAGCCTCTCTCAAGGAAGTGACTTCTATATTTCTCTAGGCTAGGTATAAATAAATGTAGAAAAATATAACATTTTTCTCTCTTTACATTTCCCTCTCTGACATGACACTGAGTTAAATCTTTGACTCATGAGGGAAAACGTCTAAGGTTTGTTTACTTTCAGATGGGGCAGCATATTGTGTCTGTAATACCATGAGCTTAACGTAACTATTCTAATTTTTATATATCTACTTAGAGTATTAATAAAGCAGGGCCCTACGGTAAGGCCTAAGAATAGTAGTATCAGGGGGCCATCAATAGAAGAAATAAGGGAGTTTTGTCATACAGACCAACTAAACATAGACTGAAACCAATTATTTTATCTAAAGCTCTAGATAGGCCCCCTTGTTTTATAAAAAGTAAGTATAATCCTCCTTTATTTTGTCCCCTTCGCTTTCACAGATGTTAGAGTGGGTAGGATGACCTGGTGGGTCCCTTCCAATATCCCAGTATGATGTCTCTTGATACAGGCTGTCACCAGGCTGAAAGGGATGGGGGCAAACATGGTGTGTCTGCATAGCAGTCTTGGCTGCCTGAACAATCGACTCCTGGACTCTTTTGATAGAACAGAAGAAGCCTTTATTAGTAAAGTCAGCTATCTGTTCAAGATCCATACAGGGCAGAATTGGGGGCCAGTCCATACATAATTTTAAGTGGAGTAATTTTTTTTCTTACATAAAAGGTACATCTGGCCCTTAAAAGGGTGAAGGGAAGGAGTCCCATCCATCCTTTGCCAGTCTCTAGTGTTAATTTAAAGTCTCCTTCAAGGTTCAATTTATCCCTTTTCCCTGTCCTAAACTTTGGGGATGATAGACACAATGTAATTTTGAATTAATCCCCAGAGTCTTAGTCAATTTTTTGAGTGATTTTAACATTAAGGCAGGCCCATTATGTGTTCCTATCCTGATGTGCAACCCATAGCGGGGAATTATCCCCTCTAACAATTTCTTAGTCACTATTTGGGCTGTCTCAGACTTGGTTGGGAACGTTTATGTCTATCTTGAAAAGGTATCAGCATAAACTAGTAAATATCTATATTTATATTAATCTGGCTTTACCTCAGAGAAGTTAACTTCATAGTATCTCTCTGGCTCTGTTCTCTCTCTCTCTCTCTCTCTCTCTCTCTCTCTCTCTCTCTCTCTCTATCATCCCCATTGATGGTACCTTACCGGAGGAGGCATTTGTCTGTTGGCAAGCATGGCAGTGGGTGGTGATGTCCTTGATGATTGAGTCCATACTTGGGAAGAAAAATTCTTTTCTTATCAGCTCATGTGGCTTTCTAAGTGAATTTCTTTATGTAGTTGTTTAGCTAGTCTCTGCCATAGGGCTTGGGGCAGCAGTAGTCATCCATTCTCCAGCTGATAGCATCTTTGTGGGGGTCTGTTGCTTTATCAGATGAGAGGTGAGCTCTAGGTTGTGTTTTGTGTTGACATTCACTGTCTTGTCTTTTCCCAATATCAGAGCCTTGGTCAGTGCTATCAGTTTAGTTTTCTGAGCTGATGTACCACAAAGTTGGGCCTCAGTCCACCAGGTTTCTTCGAAAGTCACCACAGCTGCCTGTGCATACCTGATTCTGTCCACAACAAAGCTGTTGCTATCAGAATACAGCACTAGGCCAGGGTCCAGCAAGCCAAATCTGTCAGGTCCAGGTGGAGTCCATGGAAGGCAGAGGGGATCTCTAGGCAGTCATGCAGAGGGGTTGATGCCTCATCAGTTTCTAGCAGCAGGGAGGCTGGGTTCAAAGCCTCAGTCTGGCAAAATTGTATCCTTCGTTTATCAAAGAACAAGGCCTGATAGTGGATCCTGTGAGAGTTAGAGAGCCATCAGACTGCACGCTCTTTAAAAGAGGCTCTATGTGGAGCCATAATCGGTAAAGTCTGGCCCACGGTGAATTTGTCAGTGTCCACTGTCAGAATAGCAGCAGCTGCAATGGTCTAGACACAGGGAGGCCAACCAGCAGCTGCTGGGTCTAGCTTCTTAGACAAATAGGCCACTGGGAAATGCCATGGCCGCAGTCTTTGAGTTAGGATGCCCCTGGCTGTCTCCTTCTTTTCATGCATGTGGAAGGGTTTGGTTAAGTCTGGAAGCACAAGGGCAGGGGCTGATGTCAGGGCTCACTTTAGTTCTTGGAGTGCTTGTTTCTCATTTTCAGTCCAATTAAAAACCCTTTTTATTTTTTTTTATTTTGGTCCCCTAGTTACCTCATATAGAAGCTTGGATAATTCAAAATCCTTGGGATGCAAATTCTGCAATACCCTACTGCTCCGAGGAATTTGTGGATCTGTCTCTTAGTGGGGATTGCAGTGATGGCCTGAATCCTAGAGGCCGACGGCATACTTTTACCTTCTTGGAGTCCGTATCCCTAGTAGGTTGGCTTACATATGCCGGGTCCTCCGGCAGGTAGGACTGTAGGAGAGCCGGTCCCGCCGGTCTCTTCCTGGGGCTGAGCGGGATGGTGAGTGTCAACGACTCAGAACCTCTCCTAGTCACCAGAGAAAAACCACACTGAGTCAGGAGACTTGTTGAAGCAGGATCTCGCTTTATTGTTACAAGCAGTTGCCTATATAGTGTTGAGAACGAGCGTGTGGATTCTAGGATGAGGGGAGAGGTATGGGACAATAGCATACCATGACTTTTGAAATGATTGGTTTTCAGCGCGTGCAGGAATTCTAACTTTTTTGCAGAAGTAGCAGGCCAGGGGCAATTTGGTGCCCTGCTGAGTCATTGCTGGCCAGAGACAGGTTGCCCAACTTTAGCTAGGCTCAGGAAGTTCCACTAGGCCTCGTGTCCAGGCCTCTCAAGGCCCAACATCTCCCCCTTTTCTTTTTGTAAGAGTGTCAGTCATCATGGCCCCTGTCTTAGGTTGTTCCCCTGTGGGGATCTTACGTGTCACTGGGTACCAGGTGTTTAGCTCGCTGAGAACCCACTCCATGACCTGTCTTAGGTTGTCTCAGTCAGTCTGAGGTCTTACCCATCATCAGTCACATGGAGGGCAGGGGAGGTGGTAGTGGGCCATATGAGCAGGTTAATTTCTGAGTTGCCAGCCTGCGGTAATGTATCTCAACCTGATGGAGTTTTATTGCCTCTGGCCGGTGGTGAATGAATTGTGTAATTTTGTTAATTACACAAGGCCTGACAGTGAGGATAAGGAAAAGGAGAAGAAGAGGTCCAAGTAGAGGGAGGAGGTAGGGTAAGAAGCCATGTAGGCCCATCCACAGCATGTTGTCCTGGAGGTCCTGCCACCTCTTCTCCAAGTTTTCCTGCAGCCTCTTAATCTTATCCTGGATGATTTCCGATTTATTGGCATAAAAGCAGCATTTTTCCTGTAAAAACAAGCATATGTCTCCCTTTTCGGCCATTAGTATGTCTAGTCCCCTCCTGTTTTGTAGGACTACCTCAGCCAGGGAATCTAGTTGTTGTTGGAGATGAAGGGTAGTGTTGGACATGGGTTTTATGTCCCTGATCAACTGGAGAGGGAGCTTTCTGTGGAGATGGACTGCCATACCCATCCCGGCTGTTCTGGTGGCCATACCTGCAGTTATTCCCAATCCAATGAGTAAAGGTATCATTTGTACAGCTCTCTTAGGGAAGGTGGCTGAGCAATTTTTGGGGGGTCATATGGGCAACAGTATTTGTTTCATTGGTGATTACTGCAGGCAGCTGGGGAGGCCCACATCGAAGGCAAATCCAGCAATCCTCCTCAAGGGAGGGAGCCATTTAGCTTAGCAGGGTGGAGACCATTTTTAATATGGATTCAATGGGGGGGGGTCAAGCGCTAAATCACCCCAATTTTCAGGAAGGGCAATAGGGTGATAATTAAGCTCTGGGTACTGGGACAAAATGAGTTGTTTTATCCTTTCATGGACTTGTTTTTCCCTGACTTTATTTTGAACTCCCCCGCCATCTGAATAGCCAATAGAGGGGGCATAATCCCAGCAGACCACCTCACCTGGTTTGCCAAAGCAGGGAGAAAGAGCGTGTCTGGAATCCCCTGCTATCCACCCACTGTTGCCTCCAGGGGTTACTGTTTATCTTCTTCAGAAAAATTTAAAATAGGGTGAATAATGCCTTTTTTAGTTGGTCATGTGGGGGTAAGGATTCCCCCTTTTGTTTTTGTAATTGAGACTTGACAGTCTGATTATATCTTTCAATGATAGCCTGGCCCCGGGGGTTGTATGGGATGCCTGTGGAATGTGAGATTTTCCAGGTCTGGAGAAAATCTACAAAGGCCTCGCTTATGAAGCAGGGACCATTATCTGTCTTAACTTGGTTAGGTAGTCCAAGGGTGTCAAAGCATTGAAGCATATGGCTAATAGCATGTTTAGATTTTTGCCGGCATGTGCCAACACCCAGCAGGCACAGGAAAAGGTATTGACTGAAAGAAAAATACATTTAAGCTTTCCAAGTGGAGACTAGTATGTGACATCAATTTGCCAAAGATGATTAGGGCAGAGCCCTGGAGGATTGCTTCCTAAAGTTTTAGTGGTGATATAAGCCTCAGCTTCTCCAAGTATATCCCGACCTAGGAGGTTGGCCATTAGGCTGGACACCGCCAGAGGGCGCACCTCCCCATGGGTACCATCAGGATCAGTCCAGGGCTGCCAGTTGGCCATTTCCCAGGATGTTGACTGCCCGCCCATACCAAGTAAAGGTGGACCAGGGACTAACTGCCATGAAGGAGGGACTTCCTCCTTCCTAATTAGTATTACACTGAGGTATAGAAGCCATTTTGTCAGCCAAATTGTTTTCTCAAGACAGTGCAGTCGGCGCTAGTGTCATTTTGGCCTTCTTGCACCTGGGGCAGGGAATACGCATCACGTTAAGGGCCACAGGGACTGTTGGGGTATTTTTTGTCCAATTGGGTCACTCCCTTTGAAAGTGACCTTTTTTGCCGCACCCAAAACAAGACCACCTCTTCCCCTGCCCCCCCCCCCCCGAGGACTGTTGAAAGGCACAAAGTAGGGTGGCCATGTCTTCATGGTGAGCAGCCTGCAAGGCAGGAGCCATGGCTCTAGCTTGATGGGAGCTGGATCCTATGTCTTTGGTGGCTATAATCCCTTTACTCATAGAGTGATCTTTTAGTCCAGTGCAGGCCAACTTATGGTCTCTCTTCATGCCTTCCCGGACCAACATTTTAATGAACATTTTAATGAGAGAGAAGGGTAGGGAGAGAGAGAGTGGGGGGCGGGGCTAGAGAGAGAATGGACACATTGAGGCCTCTAAGCAGTGTAAAAAACACTTCAGATGTACGTGCCAGCCACTTTGTAAATATTGCTTTACATGAGTGCTGGGGAATCAGGCTTTGCTGACAAGTGCCTTAACTATTGAGCCATCTCTACAGCCCAAAAGACATCAAGTTCTGACACCTTAAAAATATTTCATTTTTTCAATTGTGTGGATTGGGGGAGAGATGTTGTGAGGGAGGGAGGGAGGAAGAGACACAGAGCCTTGTACCACAGCAAACATCAGAGAGATGTGACTCTTTGTGCATCTGGCTGCACATGGGTACTGGAGTATCAAACCCAGCCTGTTAGGCTTTGCAAGCAAGCCCTTTAACTGTTGAGCCATCTTTCTAGCCCAAGTTTTGTTATTTATTTTATTTTATTTTTAGACAGGTGAGGCTGACTGGCTCCTTAATCTTGCTAGGTAGCTGAGTCAGGCCTTGAACTCCTGATCTCCTACCTCTGCTTTTCAAGACCCATGCCACCATGTTCCACCTAGTCTTGTTTTTGGAGAGACTGAATTAATGGAATTTATTTCATTTCTCTGTTTCAAAAGGGAAGATGGCACTTATAACTTTGTTTTTTAAAAACTCAATTTTAAATTGCAAGATAGTAAATGTGTATTGTGAAAAATTTTAAGAAAGTTGAATAATATGCAAAGTATTCATTTGAAACTTTTCATTGAGTTAGTTAGCTATTATTTTTGAGACAGTCTCTCTTTGTGCAGCACAGGCAGGCTTTGAACTCATGATCCTCATTCCTCCACCTATCACAAATATTTAGGGGTAGAACTCAGGGTGTCACTGTAACACTGTACTACAATCTGATATCATTTTACTACAAATATATATATATATATATATATATATATATATATATATATATATATTCATTCATTTGAAACATTCTGAACAGAAATCTGCATGGACCCTTGCCCTACATTTGAAATGCCTAACAGGAACAGAACACAATCTGTTCCTACAAGGCTTACAATATATAGGAGAGTACATGCACAGATTCTTGCCAATAGTACAAGGCATTTCAAATCACAGTGAAGCCAGGCATGGTGGTGCACGCCTTTAATCCCAGCGCTCAGGAGGCAGCTGGCAGAGGATTGTTGTGAGTTGTATGCCAGCCTAGCCACTACATAGTTCCCGGTGAGCCTTGTCTAGAGTGAGATCCTACCTCCAAAAAACAAAATAATGTTAATAAATAATAATAATGAGAGTTGATTCTTACAGTGGGTAGCTGATAATTCATTTTTGAATTCTTATGTTCTTTTCCCAAAATAAAGCAGGATGGTGAGGTACTACTATTCTCAGCATTATTTCAAGATCAGTTCTTAGACTGAAAATTCCACAGTTAGTGCTTGAGATGTTTAAACCTTTTAGAATAATCCTGTTAAGTAAATTGGTCAGGCGCACATCTGGGATAACCATGACAAGGCTGACATATATTTCAAGGATCACAATGACATCGCCTGGAGAGTAGTGCCTCATGGGACTTATAGTCCCACCTGGACCAAGGAACCGTCCACTGGTCCCTGTTCAACTTTCTGGCTCAATAGTTACATTTATCTATAACCTAAAGCAAAACTTGATATTACATCTATGTAGGGCCATATGAAATTTTATTTATTTGCAAACATGCAGAGAGTGGTGAGTGGGTACATCAGTGAAAATGAACTCCACATGCATGCACCACTTTGTGCACCTGGTTTTACGTGGGCACTGGGGAATCAAACCCTGGTCATTAGCACCATAACCTCTGAGCCATCTCCAGACCCAAGTTAGGGTCATGTGAAATGCTCAGTGTCTGCTTCTTTCCCATGCCTCAAAGAGATTGGTTTTCACTGTGGGTGGAAAGGATCTCAGGATTTGGCTAGTCCTTGGCTAAAGGAGGCATTTTGAATTCTACGTGGTGCTATGTACACAGGATTTTAATAATTACTATTGTCTTTTTAAAGTGAGTTGTCACAGCACCTTTTCCACTAAGGGAAATCTTGCGATACTTAGGCCAGGGGCGCAGAGAGCTGGGGGTTGTGGACCAGAGCCAGGAAGAGTCAGATCAGGAGGGCAGGCGGATGGCTACAGCCTGAGCCTCTTGGGCTCCTCTGTACCTGCTGAGCAGGGATCAGAGGAGAGGGTGGACTGCTAGGTCCTCCTAGTCGCGGCTGTGGGTCCGTCAGGGGAAAGGACGCCAAGCTTCCCGTGGGCCTCTGGCGTGACAGATGCGGGAGCGCGGCACTCCCCCCACCCCGCCCTTTCCTGGCCCTGCCTGGAGTGCCAAGGCGTCATGCTCAGCGGCTCTGGCTCTGATCACCTCTGAGGACTGGACACTGAGTGGCCATGCCTTGTGGCACCCAGACGCTAATGGGAACCTGTCGCTGGCGATGAGCGGGCCTGGACCCCTTGGTGTGAGCACCTTCTCCATGGGCGATGTTGGCACCCAGCACTTCAAGGGGAGAGTGAGGCTTCCTCTTCCTTGAGCAGCCATGGCCCTCAGTGAGGCCCAGGATGGACCCGGGATGGTGATGCAGAGCCCAGAACACATTCTTTGCCCACTCTTATTGTTATGTGAGGACTATTTTCAAGAGAGAGAACATTTTCTTGGAGCTATATATTTGACAAATTCTGTAATCATAGACAATAAACCATAATTCCCTGCTCCCCAACTTTCACATTTAAAAATCCACTCTCCAATGTAAAGAATTTTTTAAGGAAGGCATACTGAATCTAGATAAGCAATGATATGAACTTCAAAGAGTATGCAGTAATAATGGCTTATTTATATACCTAAATGCATTCATCTATAAAACTTGGTGAATTGCCTCTGTGTTAGTTTTCAGGCGAGTCCATTTAATAGGTCAAGGGTTTTATGGTCATCCATAGACCTCCACAATAATAAAAGTTTGTTGTTCAGTTTTGTTTTTAAACTCTTATTTACCAAAAGTAAGCTTTAGTCATCTGCCTCGATGCCAATTGCAAATTTTTCCCAGGTCTCTGGACATATATCACTAAAGAAGATAACATATATACATATATATATATATATATATATATATATATATATATATATATATATAGAGAGAGAGAGAGAGAGAGAGAGAGAGAGAGAGAGAGATACAAAAATGATATGGAATATATATATTGTAATACATACACTGGTTTAGCACAGAATTCCCTATTATGTAATATATAATATTATATATATTAATTTGGTAGTATCTAAGGGTAGAGTCATGATTTTTTTTTGTAACTATAGTCAGTCATCTTTGATTCTTTTTATTCTTATTCTTTTTTTTTAATTAGTTTATTAGTCAGTTCTGTATTCAGCAAATACAGTCAGTTTGGTACCATTATTAGGCTCATCCGTGACCTACCCCCTCCCCTTGGCCCCTCCTTGTTGAGGTATAAGGGTCATGCATTGTGGAGTTAGCCCACAGTTATGGGTAAGATAAATGTCTCTGCATATCATGACCCAACATGTGACTCTGACATTCTTTCCGCCCCCTCTTCCGCAAAATTTCCCTGAGCCATGTTGGGTTCATTTTTGGTCTGCTTCAGTGATGAGGTGTTGGGGGCCTCTGAGGCTCTGGCTCTCTGATTTGGTAGGAGTTGATTTTTCTCTGTGCTGATCTCCTTCCCCCTTGTGCTGGTGTCCGGTTCATCAGGAAAACAGCCCCCTTGCTTGTTTCTCCAATTTTTCTTAGTTTCAGCCGGGGCCCTTTTGAGGTATGATGGGGTGGCTCTCTCCTTAGGATCTACATCTATCTGAAAAAGAGAAGCAGATTCTCCAACGGAGAGTAAGTTAGCACCAGGACAAATGAGATAACCCTTGCTTTTTTTTTTTTAATAGAGAATTTAATAGGTGTAGGCCCTCTTGTAGCCCACAATTGATGGTAGCTTGATATTGGAGAGTGGGCTTATGTTTGGATATGGTTCTGACTTGTTTCCCAGATCCAGCTATGGGTCCCATACCAGTGAGGGGATCAGTTAGCCAAATTGAGAGCAGTTGGTTCCCCACCATGGCTGTGTGCCACCACTGCACTTGTGTGGGCATCACAACAAGTTATTTGCTGCTAAGTAGGTTAGACCATGCGTTGCTTTGATAGATATTGGTCAATTTCCCCCAGTCGCCCATGTAGCACCTTCTGGCACTAGACGCGCTGACTGGGGACTGACTCTCATCCAACTTCCAGCCATGCCATTCTAATTTGCATGTCAATCACATAAGGTATCTTCAGCAGTAGGGTCTTACCACTAACCTTTGGTGGGTCATCAAGTACTCTGAGAGAAATCTGTCTTTTAGGAAACCTTGTAGGTCTCTCTGATCAAAAGCTCATTGTGGATGATAGCCCCATGCTGAATCTTGGAGTTACAGGTCAGTGCCCACTAAGAAAATGAGGAAAAAGATAACTAATATACAAGAGTTAGAGATAAGAGAGAGAGAGACACGGAGAGGGGAAGTGAGGGAGGGAAGATGTCGGAGATTAAGGTTAGTCTTAATCTTACCCTCTCCAGTGTCTTGTGGTTCAGGTGTTCCCTGTAAGGGCCTGGTGAAGGATCAGCCATTTGGTCTGTCTTTTAGTAAGTAGAAGATTATGGTACCATTGCCGTTTGGGTCTAGATTTGTGTTTCCCACCCCTTTGATGCCCTCCCCTCCCTCCCCTTCCATCCTAGTGTCTAATCTAGGAGATGCTTGCTGGGTATGTAAGGTATCTTTGGTAGATTCAGGTTAGGTGCTGTAGATGAGTGAGACTATGTGGCGATTTTTTTTCTGTGATTGGGTAAGTTCACTGAGAATGATCTGTTCCAGGTTCAACCATTTTTCCTCAAATTTCATTGTGTCATTTTTTCTTACTGCTGTATAGAATTCCATTGTGTAGATATATCACATCTTAGTTATCCATTCTTCTAGTGATGGACATCTGGGTTGATTCCAGCTCTTAGCTATTACAAATTGAGCCGCTATAAACATGGTTGAGCAAATCTCTTTAGTCTGTGGTTTGAAGGTTTTAGGGTAGATGCCCAGTAAGGGAATAACTGGGTCTGTTGGTATCTCTATACTCAGCTTTTTCAGAAGTCTCCATATTGCTTTCCAAAGTGGTTGTACTATCCTACATTCCCACCAACAGTGGATGAGTGTTCCTACTTCTCCACATCCTCACCAGCATTTATTTTTATTTGATTTTTTTTTTTGAAGCTTGCTATCCTTATTGGGGTAAGGTGGAATCTCATAGTTGTTTTAATTTGCATTTCTCTGATGATTAGGGATGCTGAACATTTTCTTAAGTGTATGTTTGCCATTTCTATTTCTTCCTCTGTGAACTGCCTGTTCAGCTCTTTGCCCCATTTTGTGAGTGGGGTGTTTGACTTCTTACTGTTTAGATTTTTGAGTTCTTTGTAGATTCTAGAGATTAGTCCTCTATCAGTTGGATAACCCACAAATATTTTCTCCCATTCTGTGGGTAATCTATTGGCTTTGCTTATTGTATGCTTGTCTGTAAAGAAACTCTTCAGCTTTATGTGGTCCCATTGGTTGAGTGACGGTTTAAGTTCATGAGCTACTGGGGTTTTGTTCAGGAAGTCTTTTTCCATTCCTATATCATGGAATGTACTTCCTAAATTTTCTTCCAGTAGTATTCGCGTTTCTGGTCTTATATTGAGATCATTGATCCATTTGGACTTGAGTGTAGTGCATGGCGAAACGTGTGGGTCAAGTTTCAGTTTCCTGCATATGGTTATCGAGTTTGCCCAGCACCATTTGTTGAAGATGCTGTCTTTTTTCCAGCCTATATTGTTTGGGCCTTTATCGAATATCAAGTAGCTATAGTTGCTTGACCCAAAGTCCGGGTCCTCAAGTCTATTCCATTGATCTATAGTCTGTTTTTATGCCAGTACCATGCTATTTTTATTACTATGGCTTTGTAATATAGCTTTAGCTCAGGTATAGTGATGCCTCCAGAGGTATTTCTTTTGCTGAGGATATGTTTGGAAATGCGAGGCCTTCTGCCTTTCCATATGAAATTTGAGATCATTTTTTCTATCTCTGTGAAGAACACAGTGGGGATTTTAATTGGTATTGCATTAAATCTGTAAATTGCCTTTGGTATGATTGTCATCTTCACAATGTTAATTCTGCCTATCCAGGAACATGGGAGGTCTTTCCATTTTCTCAAGTCCGCCTCAATTTCTTTTTTGAGTGTTTTTATGTTTCCTTGTATAGATCTTTCACTTCCTTGGTTAACGTTATTCCAAGGTATTTTTTTTTTTTTTGTTGCAATTGAAAATGGGACTATGTCCCTTATTTCTTTTTGTGTATCATTGTCCTTTGCATAAAGGAAGGCTACTGATTTTTGTGCATTGATTTTGTATCCTGCTACTTTGCTATAGGAGTTAATCACCTTCAGGACTTTTGGGATGGAGTCTCTCGGGTCTCTTACATATATAATCATGTCATCAGCGAATAAAGCTAACTTAACTTCCTCCTTTCCAAATTGTATCCCTTTTATTTCCTTCTCCTGTCTTATTGCTTGAGCTAGGACTTCCAGTACTATATTGAAAAGCAGAGGTGAGAGTGGACAACCCTGTCTTGTTCCTGATCTTAATGGGAATTCCTCCAGTCTCTCTCCATTAAGTATTATTTGGGCCTTCAGAGCTTCGTATATTGCCTTTATTAGGTTAAGATATGAACCAACCATGCCAACTCTCTCCAATGTTTTGAACATGAAGTGATGTTGAATCTTGTCAAAGGCCTTTCCTGCATCTATCAAAATGATCATGTGGTTTTTATGTTGAACCTTGTTTATGTGGTGTATTACATTGACAGATTTCCGTATGTTGAACCACCCCTGTGTTCCTGGAATGAATCCCACTTGGTCAAGGTGGATAATGGTTTTGATGTGTTGTTGGATTTGGTTTGCAAGGATTTTGTTTAGGATCTTTGCATCTAAATTCATCAGGGAAATAGGCCGGTAGTTTTCTTTTCTTGTGGCATCTCTGCCTGGTTTTGGAATTAGGGTGATGCTAGCTTCATAAAAGGAGTTGGGTAGCTTTCCCTGTTCACCAATTTTGTGGCACAGTTTGAGGAAGATTGGTTTGAGTTCTTCCATGAAGGTTTGATAGAATTCAGCTGAGAAGCCATCTGGTCCTGGACTCTTCTTTTTTGGGAGGTCTTTTATTACTTTTTCAATCTCCATGAGGGTGATGGGTTGATTGAGGTGATTAATCTCCTCTGTGTTTAGCTTTGGTAAATGGTATGAGTCCAAGAATTTATCCATCTCCTCCACATTATCCAGTTTTGTGGAGTAGAGGTTTTTGAAATAAGTCCTGATGATTCTCCCAATTTCACTTATGTCTGTTGTGATCTCTCCTTTTTCATTTTGAATTTTGTTAATTTGAAGCTTCACCTTTTTTTGCTTGAAAAGATTGGCCAGGGCTTTGTCAATCTTGTTTATTTTTTCAAAGAACCAGCTCTTTGTTTTGTCAATTGTCTTAATTGTTTCCTTGGTTTCCAATTCATTGATTTCTGCTCTGATTTTAATTATGTCTTTCCTTCTGGAGCTCTTTGGGTTGGATTTTTCTTGTTTTTCCAGTGCCTTTAGGTGGATGGTTAGGTTATTGATTTGGGACCTTTCTGTCTTTTTTACGAAGGCATTGAGTGCTATGAATTTTCCCCTGAGGACCACCTTCATTGTGTCCCATAAGTTTTGATACGATGTGTTCTCATTGTCATTCAATTCCAGAAATTTTGCAATTTCATTTTTTATTACATCCACTATCCATTTATTGTTTAAAAGTGTGCTGTTCAGTTTCCAGGTGCCTTTGGGATTCTTGGTGGGTCTTTTGTTGTTGATTTCTAGCAATATAGCATTGTGATCTGATATCATGCAGGGAATTATGTCAATCTTCCTAAATATGTGGAGGCAGTCTTTGTGACCCAATATATGGTCTATTTTAGAGAATGTTCCATGGACTGCTGAGAAGAATGTGTAATCTGTGGATTTGGGATGGAAGGTTCTGTAGATGTCCGTTAGGTCTAAGTGATCTATGGTTTTGTTGAGCTCTCTCACTTTCCTGTTGAGTTTCTGTTTGGATGATCTGTCTATTACTGATAATGGTGTATTGAAGTCTCCAGCTATGATGGTGTTCGTGGTTATTTCTGTTTTATTGTCAAGTAGGTTTTGTTTTATGAACTGTGGTGCCCCTGTGTTTGGTGCATCCAGATTTATGATTGTAATATCCTCTTGATGGATCGTTCCCTTGATAAGTAGGAAGTGGCCTTCTTTGTCTTTTTTGATTATATTTGGTTTGAAGTCTATTGTATCTGATATTAATATAGCTACACCTGCTTGTTTCTTATTCCCGTTTGCTTGGAATACTGTTTTCCACCCTTTCACCCTGAGGAGATGTCTGTCTTTAATGGTGAGGTGGGTTTCTTGAAGGCAACAGATTGAGGGGTCTAATTTTTTGATCCATCCTGTTAGCTTATGTCTCTTGATGGGTGAATTAAGGCCATTAATATTTAGGCTAATGACTGTGAGATTTGATTTGATCCCTGCCATATTGTGATGGTAAATATGGGTTGGAGTTTTCATGGACATTGAAGTTTTCGGGGCCTACTCTGAGTTTGGTTGTTGTGATCTGCTTCTTGTAGGCAATTGTGTTTGATTATTGTTTTCTTCTCTGTGGAGAATTTCCTGAAATACTCTCTGTAGGTTTGGTTTTGTGTTCATATAATTGTAAAGCTGAGTTTTGTCATGGAAAGTTTTTCTTTCACCATCTATTATGAGGGATACTTTTGCTGGGTAGAGTAGTTTGGGTTGGAAGCCATAGGTTCTTAGACTGTGCAGTGTTTCATTCCAGGCCCTTCTAGCT
This sequence comes from Dipus sagitta, assembly GCA_036346955.1. Lineage (NCBI taxonomy): Eukaryota > Metazoa > Chordata > Mammalia > Rodentia > Dipodidae > Dipus > Dipus sagitta. Next base: position 12,115,506 of record CM070791.1, on the reverse strand, counting down.
TTCAGGGTTTCCATTGAGAAGTCTGAAGTAATTCGGATGGGGTTACCTTTTAGGGTGGTGTCCTGATTTTCCCTAGCTGCTTTTAGGATTTTCTCTTTGGTGTCAATGTTTAGAGTCTTAATGATAATATGTCTTGGAGAGTTTCTCCTTATTTCCAGTCTGTTTGGAGTTCTATTGGCTTCTTGTATCTTGATGGGCCTTTCTTTTAAGAGACTGGGGAAGTTTTCTTCAATTATTTTGTTAAATAAGTTCTCCATGCCTTTGGTCTGAATTTCTTCTCCTTCTGGTATTCCAATGATCCTGATATTAGGACGATTAAGTGTATCCCACAACTCCCTCATGTTCTGTTCACAGGAGCTTTTGAACTTACTGAAATTTTTGAACTCTCTAACTGTTTCTTCCATCTTGTCTTCCAGATCAGAGTTTCTATCCTCCACTTGGCTGACTCTATTCTTGAGAGCTTCTAGCGAGTTTTGGACTTGTTCAATTAAGTTTGCATTTTCTATTACTTTTCTATGTATAATTTCCATCCCTCTGTCAAGCTCCCTTTTCACATCATTTTCTGATTTTCTTGATGATTCTTGGAGTTCATCCTTGCATTTCTTTATGTCTTCATTTAGCATGGCCAGCTGATTTTTAACGTCTTCTTTTTTTTTTCACTCTCCCTCAAGTCTCTTAACTCTCTTTGAAATCCTTCCAATTTCTTATCTAATCCTTCCAATTTCTTATCTATTAGTTCTAGTTTAGTGATGGCAGCATCCACACTATTGTCGGCCCTTTGTTGCTTTCCTGCAAGTTCTACCAGTAGGTTGGTCAGGGTTGCATTGCTCCTAGCTTCAATTTGGTGTTCCGGTCCTATTGGTTCTTCTATGTTTTGGTTAGAAGTATTCATTGTGGGACTGGGTGATCTAACTGGATTTTTATTGCATTTGATTTTTAATGTTATTTCTTTTGCGCTGTGTTCTGCCCATGACAGTGTATGGGCAGATAGTTGGGCATATCAGCCTGGGTTCAAGAACAATGGGAATCTTATGCAGCCTGGGGGAGTTGCCAAGAAGCTTGGGCTTTGTCTGTCACTTGCCAAAGCCGCCTATCTACTGCCTGGCAGGGGCGCCAATGTTGCCTGAGTTCTCAAGCGGTAATGTGCCAAAGCTTCCTGCGTTCGAGCTATGAGTGGCACTGAGGCACCAAGCAGTGAAGCCACCCGAACTCTGGCTGGGCACGCTGGGAACCAGAAGCAGTCTGCGCTCCCCCGCCATAGGACAATGGCAGCCCGCCGGCGAGGCAGGCAGGTAGGGGATGGCACCTGAGCTGACGCAAGCGAGAGATACAGTCTGAGCTTGTGGGGCAGGTGCTGTGGGACTGGGCACACTCAGTAAGTGGGCAAGTGGATGAGAGTGCGGAGTAGTCTAAGCTTCCTCGCGCAGGGAACGATCGGTGCGCGGTGGCAGCCCTGCGGGCTCCAGAGCAGCAGCAGCGGCAGGGGTGGAGCTTTGAACACGGTGGTTATTTGGGGAGAGGGGTGCCTACCTGCCCGCAAGGGGATCAGCGATTCCCTGTTCCCCCACCTCTGTGCCCTCCCAGATTTCTCTCCCCTAAAAGCCACTATATAACCTTAATATCTTGCCTTTCTTTCCCCGGGATTTGCAGCGCAGCTAAGCGGTCGCCATCTTGGCCGGAAGTCTTTTTTCTTATTCTTGTTCCTTTTCTTTTCTTGGTGTTTTAAGGTAGGGTACCACTCTATCCCAGGCTGACTATGTAGTCTTAGACTGCCTAGAACTCACAGCTGTCCTTGGTTCCTCAGCCTTTAAAGGGCTGGGGTTAAAGGTGTGTGCCACCACATCCAGCTCATCTTTGATTCTTCTAAGTTGTAGACTATTCCCCTTACTTTCCTGAATGCTTGTCTACATTCTACATTTCTCTTTCTGAAATTACCATTTTCATCTCATGTTAAAAACAGGATCTTTTGTTTGTTTATGTCTTGATTTTATTTTTAAGGTTTTTGGATTTGGGGCAGGCAGATGAGAATCATGTCAAGGGCCACTGATATGCTACTCAAGCACTCCACCACTGAGCAGCAACCCCACTCAGGCATTCAATTCTTATGTCTTTTACAGGCAGATAGCACATGCATAATTAATAATTGTGTGTGAGGATTCAAAATCCTTCTCAGTTAACATTATTCTTGCAGTTCCCCATAAAGGACTCTACTTTTGGGTACTTCTTGGCTTGTCTACAGAGAGTCTTATGTTCCTAATCCTTCCTTCTCCAAATGTGAAAATAATGCTTGTATTACAAGATTATGAGGAATTCAGTCTCATTATCTTCATAAGGTCTGACTAATTTCAGATTGAATTTAAATTGAATACCAATTTCATGTTTTCTAGATTTAAAAATATACAATTATTAACACAGGTTAGTGTGTTTTGGCATTGAAATTTCCTTTCTTTTCTAAGCACAAAATGGTATCAAGCTAGTTGTACTTTGCCTGTGTTAAGAAAGGTGGTAGGTAAGGACCATTTCTCTCATGACTTCACAGTACTTTATTTATAACCACTGTATCTTCTTTGTGAACTCCCAGTTAGTGACTGAGGTAGTTGTGTCACCTAACAGCTGACTCATTACTTGTTTTTAGTTTTCGGAATGCTGTTTTACAGTTAAGGTCTTTATATTTTTGTTTATTTGCTTATGACAGAGGGGGGGGGGGCAAGCCAGCCACTGCAAACAAACACCAGTGCCACCTTGTGCATCTGCCTTACATGGTTTTCTGGGGAATCAAACCTGGGTCCTTAGATTTTGCAGGCAAGCACCATAACCACTAAGCCATCTCTCCAGAAGATACATTTATTATTTACTTATTTTTATCTTTGATTTTCATGGTAGGGTCTCTCTCTAGGCCAGGCTGACTTCAAATTCACTCTGTAGTCTCAGGGTGGCCTCAAACTCACTGCCATCCTCCTACCTCAGCTTCTTCAGTGTTGGGATTAAAGGGGTGTGCCACCACGACTAGCTGTGTTCCTTCCCTTCTCTCTCTCCCTACCTCCTTTCTCCCTGTCTCTTTTTCTTTTATATTTTTTCTCACATTCTGGGGAAACAGCATTGCATATAATAAGTAGTTAATCTCTTTAGTACTGAGCTATATCCACAATACCCATGTCCTTGTAAAATTTTGAGTCAGGGTCTTCCCAAGTTGTCTAGGGCTTATGGTTCTTCTCTCTCAGCTTGCTCAGTAATTAGGAACAAGGTCTGTGCCACCAGTTGGGCTTAGAATTAGTTGTTTCTGAACAACTTCTTTTGCAATATTTAAATTTCTTTTTATTTCATCCATTAGATGGTACCAAAATACTACTTATCCTTAGAGTTGTTACATAAAAACATACTAAGCCAATAATCTTAATATGCTACAGAAGTTTTCATGTTACACAAGAAACTACACAAGATTGATTAGTTAAGTTTTTACCCATAAGTACAAAACCTATATATATTCACTACAAAAGTTTTGAAAAACTTACAAATCAAGAACCAGATGACAACTAGGTACTGTGGTGCATGATTACACTTTCAGACTTCAACAGGCACAGTCAGGAAGACCAGGAGGTCAGGTCAGGGTAAATCTGATCTATATTGATAGACATTGTGTAAGAAAACCAAGAGTGCAGAGTTCTCCTGGTCAAATCTGGGACAATTGAATATCCAAAAGACAGGGTTGGAGAGATTGATCTATGGTTAAGACCTTTGCTTGCCAAACCTTTTACCACGTCAAACGAACTCCAGATTCATGTGCCACTTTTTGCTACTGGCTTTATGTGGTTACTGGGAAAGCAAACTCAGGCTGTCCAGCCTTGCAAGCAAATGTCTTTACCCACTGAGCAATCTCTGCAAACCCTAAAATTATTTTCTAAAGATTTATAAGATAGCTACAGATGATTGGACTTACGTGTGAGTAGGAAGAAAACTCAGTAGGAAAGGCCAGCAAACTAGAAAAGAATTATAGACTTCCAGTTAAGATGGTGGCATAGGTACCATTCCAAAGCATCCTGGGGGTGGGGAACACAGCAAAAAACACACTTTTACTAAAAATTGAGGTGTATAGGAAATTGAAATGGCAGCAGAGAAGTAGGAGAGATCCTGAGTATCCAGAGCCGACACAGGCCGGCAGTTGTGGCTCTGGCAGGTCCCCAGAACTGCAGTGGTGGTGCGCCAGCCAACCGCTGGACTCAACTTGAGCCAGAGGAAAAGCCAGGTGAGGGGATTTTCCATTCACACCAGAGCTCTCCACAAACTCAAGAAACGTGAAGGGAGAATGGCAGTGAACAATGGAGGAGTGGATCACAAGGTATAAGAACACATGGAACAGTGAGAGAACTAGAGCAGCATCAGCAGCCTGCCCTCCCCCACTGCCAGTGCCCAGCTTCAGCAAACAGAGCAGCAGTCCAGGGACTCGGCCACACCTACTTGAACCAAAGGTGGGACCCAAGCAGGCAGCATAACTGAGATCAAAATCATCCCAAAAGGTAACTGGGATTACACCAGGTCAGTATCTGCCTAATAAACCTGGTATATAGGCCTGAACCAGAAGTGCGAATTGCACCTTTCATATCAGGATAAATTATATGTTGAATCTGATGGATGGAAGCTGTATTTTGGGCTTGTTATTTGTTGCTTCTTGATTTATACTGGCTTTGTTTCCTCTACTGATATACATTAGGGAAGGGTCTCACCTGGTCACAAGCTGACTTGGAACCCTCTACAGACCAGAAATCTTAACACCCTTGTTGAGGTACCACACAGCCTAAGGGACAGAAAGAGGATCTGGTTGTCATAATACCTACTCTTGGATAAATACTCTGTGCTATTTTCATTGGAATGTACATTGTTTAGTTAAATTTTAGAAACTATATGTACTTGGTTCCACTCAGCCTACTTGAACACTCTCATAGTAGGCAACCCAACACCTAGGGTCACTTTTGTAGATAATCTGAGAGTTCTTGAGAGCCATACCCAACACCTTAAGCTCCTGATATAACATCAGATTGATTGATACATCTAATAATAACCAGATTACAAAATACGATCAGTAAATAATCCAGGATGCAAAAATATATACATTATAACACAAGAAACACCAAAAATCAAGACAATATAAATGCACCAAAAAGTATTATTGCATCAGAAATGACCTCCAGTGAGAACGAGTTAGAGGAAATTCCTGAGAAAGATTTCAAAAGAATGATTGTAAATATGTTCAAAGAACTCAAAGAAGAAATGAAAGGAAGCAAAGACACAGGATGCCAATTTAATGAAATAAAGAGGACAATACTAGACATAAATAAGGTTATAGAAATAATAACAAAAAACCAGTTAGAATTACTAGCAATAAAGAACACAGTTAATGAAATAAAAAACTCTGTAGAAAATCTCACCAGTAGAAAGGATGAAGGAGAGGACAGAATATAGAAGCTAGAAGACCAGGTGGCAGGTCTAATACAGTCCAACAAAGAGAAAGACAAACTAATAGAAAAGTATGAGTGGGAATTTCAAGATATTTTGGACACTATTGAAAGATCAAACATAAGAATTCAGAGCAGTAGAAGGAGAAGAATTTCACTCCAAAGGCATAGCAGGCATCTTCAACAAAATAAAAGAAGAAAACTTCCCCCAATTTGGGGAAGAGGTGCCAATGCAAATACAGGAATCCTTTACAACACCAACCAGACAAAACCTGAAAAGAACCTCTCCTCACCATATGATAATCAAACTACCAAACACACAAACCAAGGAAAAATAGTGAAATCAGTCAGAGAGAAAAATCAAGTTACCTTCAAAGGCAAGCCTATCAGGATTGCAGAAGATTACTCAACACAAACTTTAAAAGCCAGAAGAGCTTGGAGTGTTGTATTCCAAGTTCTGAAAGATAACTATCAACCATGGCTACTTTATCCTGCAAGGCTATCCATTCAAATAGACAGAGAAATAAGGACATTCCATGACAAAAGCAAGCTAAAGTAGTATTTGAAGACAAAACCAGCTCTACAGAAAATACTTGAAAGACTCCTCCATTCTGAAGAGAAAGAAAACCACACATATAAGGAACCTGGAAAAAACAATACTCAAATACTAGTTAACAGAAGAAAGCAAAGGTAAAACTGGAAGAACTTCAAAAAAATGGCAAAAAAGAATAAACACCTTTTAATGATAATATCTCTTAGTATCAATGGCTTCAATGCACCAACCAAAAGACATAGGTTTGCAGACTGGGTTAAGAAACAGGATTCTTCAATTTGTTGCCTCCAAGAAACCCACTTTTCTACAAAAGATGGACACTATCTTAGGGTGAAAGGTTGGAAAACGGTGTTTCAAGCAAATGGACCTAGAAAACACGCAGGGGTTGCTATGCTAATATCTGACAAGATAGACTTCAGTCCAACATTAGTAAAGAAAGATAAGGAAGGCCACTTTACATTGATTAAAGGCACCCTCCAAAAGGAGGACGTTACAATTCTAAACATATACGCACCTAACATGGGGGCCACCAAATTCATCAAACAAATGCTATTAGAACTAAGGTCACATATAACACCAAACACAGTGGTGGTGGTTGACTTCAACACTCCACTCTCACCAATGGACAGGTCATCCCAGGAAAAAATAAACAGAGGTATCTGGGCTAAATGAGGTCATAGAAGGAATGGACCTAACAGATATCTACAGGACATTTCATCCAAATGCTGAAGAATATACGTTCTTTTCAGCAACACATGGAACATTCTCTAAAATAGATCATGTATTAGGACACAAAGCAAATCTTAACAAACACGGGAAAATTGAAATAATTCCTTGCATTCTATCAGGCCACAATGGAATCAAACTACAAATCAATAGCAAGAAAGGCTATAGAGCAAACACAAAATAATGGAAATTAAACAAAACACTACTAAATGGTGAATGGGTGAATGAAGAAATCAAGAAGGAAATGAAAAAATTTATAGAGTCAAACAATAATGAGAACACAACATACCAAAATCTCTGGGACACAATGAAGGCAGTCCTAATAGTAACTTTATAGCTTTGAGTGCCTAGATTAAGAAATTAGAAAGGTTGAAAGTAAATGACCTAATGCTTCTCCTTAAAGCCTTGGAAAAAGAAGAACAAGGCAAACCAAAAATCAGTAGACGGGAAGAAATAATAAAGATTAGGGCAGGAATTAATGAAATAGAAACTCAAAAAAGAAAAAAAAATCCAAAGAATCAATGAAACAAACAGTTGGTTCTTTGAAACGATAAACAAGATTGATAAACCCTTAGCAAATCTGACCAAAAGAAAGAGAGAAGAGACACAAATTAATAAAATTAAAGGTGAAAAGTGCAACATCACAACAGATGACAGAGAATTCAAAAAATCTTAGAGACATAGTATAAAAGCATATAGGCCACAAAGTATGAAAATCTGAAAGAAATGGATGATTTCCTTGATTTATATGACCTACCTAAATTAAATCAATATGAGATTAATAACTTAAGTAGACCTAAAAACAAGCATGGAGATCCAGGCAGTTATCAAAAATCTCCCAACTAAAAAAAGCCTAGGCCCAGATGGATTCACTGCTGCATTTTACCAGACCTTCAGGGAAGAACTAACACCATTGCTTCTTAACCTTTTCCGTAAAATAGAAAAAGAAGGAATCCTACCAAAGTCCTTCTATGAAGGCAGCATCACCCTGATACCAAAACCAGGCAAAGATAGAACAAAAAAAGAAACTTACAGACCAATGTCCCTCATGAACATAAATGCAAAAATTCCCAACAAAATATTGGCAAACAGAATACAAGAATTTATCAGAAAAATCATTCACCCTGACCAAGTAGGCTTTATCCCAGGGATGCAGGGGTGGTTCAACATACATAATTGATAAATGTAATACATTATATAAATGGACTTAAGGACAAAAATCACATGACAATCTCATTAGATGCAGAGAAAGCATTTGACAAAATCCAACATCCCTTCATGATAAAAGTCCTACAGTGACAGGGAATAGAAGGAACATATCTCAATGTAATAAAGGCTATTTATGACAAGCCTACAGACAACGTATTATTAATGGGGAAAAACTGGAAGCTTTTCCACTAAAATCAGGAACAAGACAAGGGTGCCCAGTGTCCCCACTTTTATTTAATATAGTACTGGAAGTCTTAGCCAAAGCAATAAGGCAAGAGACACACATAAAAAGGATACAAATTGGAAAGGAAGAGATCAAGTTATCATTATTTGCAGATGACATGATTCTATATATAAAGGACTCTAAAGACTCTACCAGGAAACTGTTAGAGCCGATAAACACCTACAGCCATGTAGCAGGATACAAAATAAATACACAGAAATCAGTAGCCTTCCTATATACCAACAACAAACACACGGAGAAGGAAATCCACAGAATCATTCTCATTAACAATTTCATCAAAGAAAATAAAGTACCTTGGAATAAACCTAACCAAGGAAGTAAAGGATCTCTAAAATGGAAACTATAAAACACTCAAGCAAGAAATTGCAGAAGACACTAGGAAATGGGGAAACATCCCTTGTTCCTAGATTGGAAGAATCAATATTGTGAAAATGGCAATCTTACCAAAAGTAATCTACACATTTAGTGCAATCCCCATAAAAATTCCAATGGCATTCTTCATGGAAATAGAAAAAAACAATCCAAAAATTCATTTGGAATGACAAAATACCTCAAATATCTACAGTAATACTGAGCAGCAAAAATAAAGCTGGTGGTATCACCATACCTGATTTTTAACCTATACTACTGAGCCATGGTAACAAAAACATCATGGTACTGGCACAAAGGCAGACATGTAGATCAAGAGAACAGAATAGAGGATCCAGATGTAAGTCCAGGTAGCTGTAGCCACCTGATATTCGATAAAAATGCTAAGAATACTCATTGGAGAAAAGGTAGCCTCTTCAGCAAATGGTGCTGGGAAAATGGGATATGTATCTGTAGAAGGTTGAAAATATATTATTCTCTCTCTCCATGCACAAGAATTAAGTCCAAATGGGCTTAAGACTTTAACATCAGACTGGAAATTCTGAAAGTGCGAGAGGAAAAAGTAGGGGAAACCCTTCAACATATTGGTCTTGGCAAAGACTTTCTGAATATCACCCCAATTGCTCAAGCAATAAAACCACAGATTAACCACTGGGACCTCATGTAATTACAAAGATTTTGTATGGCAGAGGGTACTGTGAATAAAGCAGAGACACAACCTACAGAATGGGAAAAAATCCTTGCCAGCTATACATCTGATAGAGGGTTAATATCTAGGATATTCAAAGAACTCAAAAAGTTAAATAATAAGAAATCAAACAAGCCAATTAATAAATGGGCTATGGAGCTAAATAGAGAGTTCTCAAAAGAAGAAATATGGATGGCATATATGCATCCAAAAACATGTTCTACATCCCTAGTCATGAGGGAAATGCAGAATAAAAGTACATTGAGATTCCATTCACTCCTGTCAGATTGGCTACCATGATGGAAACAAATGATCATAAATGCTGGCGGGAATGTGGAAAAAGAGGAACCCTTCTATACTGTTGGTGGGAATGCAATCTGGTCCAGCCATTGTGGAAATTAGTGTGGAGGTTCCTAAAACAGCTAAAAATTGATCTACCATATGACTCAGCTATAGCACTCTTAGGTATATGTCCTAAGTACTCATCTCATTTCCTTAGAAGTATGTGCTCAACCATGTTTATTGCCACTCAATTCATAATAGCTGGGAAATGGAACCAGCCTAGATGTCCCTCAACTGATGAGTGGATAATGAAGATATGGCACATTTATACAATGGAGTTCTACTCAGCGGTAAAGAAAAATGAAGTTATGACATTTGCAGGAAAATAGATGGATCTAGAAAGGATTATACTAAGTGAGGTAACCCAGGCCCAGAAAGCCAAGTGCCACATGTTCTCTCTCGTATGTGGATCCTAGCTACAGATGATTGGGCTTCTGTGTGAGAAGGAAAAACCTCAGTTACAGAGGCCAGCAAGCTAAAAACGAGTTATAAAGGAAGAGAAAGGAAGGGAGGAGGGTACTTAGTAGGTTGGTATTGTATATATGTGAGTAGAAGAATAGATTAACGGGGGTGAAATGGCCCAAAGTGAGGTCAGTGAAAGAGATTGAGTAAAGGAAAGGTGGAGGGAGGGCTAATCAAAATCTAATAGCATAAAAATAAATCATATGGAATCATCCAGTTTTGGACAATGGAACACTCAGGAGCTGTAGATCTTTCCAGAAAATTTTCAGTGCCAGAGATGGGATACCTTCCAGTGAGTTGTTGGCCAGGGAGGTTCCTGGTGCCCCCAAAACATTATAGGCAATTGCTGAGGTCCTTGGTTTCCCACCAGGAATAGATGATAAGACCCTATTGCTGAAGACTACACACACTTGGGCTGCAAGGCCACTGAGAAATCCTGCTGGAACTGAGCTGATAACATCCTCCATGTAGACCAGCTGACAGGAAGCTGGGAGAAGCCACTCTACATGCAGTTCAATGGGAGAAAGAGATACCACCAGTGAAGTTTCTCAACAGTGGACACTGCAATCCTTATAGTTGTCCAGCCAGGCCAAAAGAGCCAAAGGGTGCAATAGTGGTACGTCTATCATGGTGAAAACCAACTGCCCTCCAATTGGACTGGAGGCCCACTCCATAGGAGGGAATACATCCCTGACACTGAAAACTTAAAACAGGGTTTGTCATTAGCCCTAGGGGTGTAACATCTGCTGATGTCTGGTTAAATGTATATACTACGCTTATCAAACTGCCCAGTAAGCACTTCTCTTAATATTCCTACCCTTATATTAATGCTACTCTCACTTTGGGTAGAGAATCTTCTCTTTTCAGATGGCAGTGACCTTGGGACGACTCAGAAGGTTTCACAGTGCTGGAAAGAAGTGACTGGAGTACTGAGTAACATCTCCATCACACCTTCCAAGGCTCAGTGTCTAATGTGGAAGAGATGGCGGAAAGAATCTGAGAGCCAAAGGAAGGGTAGGACTCTTTACAACGTGGTCCCTCCAGACATAAAATGGCCTGGATATCCATGACCGCATTGTGCCTGACACTAGCTACACAAGACCATCATAGGAGGAAAACATCATGACATCAAAATAAAAAGACTGAATGAGATGGGGAGGGGATATGATGGAGAATGGAGTGGAGTTTCAAAAAGGAAAGTGGAGGGAGGGAAGGTATTACCATGGGATATTTTTTATAGTCATGGAAGTTGTTAATAAAAATTTGAAAAAAAAAAGATAGGGGCCGAAGAGGCGGGTCAGTGGTTAAGGAGCTTGCCTGCAAAGCTTACAAATCTGGGTTTGATTCCCAAGTACCCATTCAACATGAGATGCACAAAGTAGTGCATGTATCTGTGTCTGAAAGGCTCTGCCATGCACGTCCCCCTGCGCACGCACGCACGCGTGTATGTGTGTGTTTGTGTGTGTGTATATGTGTGTGTCTTCTCTCTGTGTAATTTTGAGACATTTTATTAGTTGCTGTTAATCTTTAACTGTGTTAATTAACTGAATCCTATATATAGATTCTCTTGAAAAATGAATGTACTTTGTTAGGTACTATCTATGGCTTCAGGCATCTGTAAAACATTCTGGAACATAATCTTCTGAAGGTTCAGGTGTACTAGTATGTGTTATAGCTTGCTATTCTTAGGAAATATATCTAAAAGACAGTATTCTCTGTCATGTCAGAATGAAACAGGATCTTGTGCATATCAAATGCTCTGTTGCAGATCTGCTCCCCACACCCAACTCACTGACAAACAAGGAGAAACTTTTAAATAAACATAGCTATCCAATGTTCTTGATTTTGAGTTTAGGAAACTCACATCCAGGAAGGAAGTTGATAGGTTTTCATGTGCTGTGGGGAATAACAGACGTGGAGTGAAACTGATATTCCTTATTTCCAATTCATAACATTACCCACATGTCATTGCCTTGCGATCAGAAAACTGACTTTGCAGTTCTATTGGGTCCATCTTATGGCTAATTTTCACCTATGGCCTCTTAGCTCTGGTACTGTCTAAGGTTTACTATTGCTCTGGCAGGATGTTTTCTTCTCTCCCCTCCCCACCTCTCTCTGGGGTCCTATGGACATTCTCACTATGGTTCTCACAAGTGCTTTATCCACTGAGACATCTCTCCAGCCTTGAGAAAGGATCTTTCTATGGTTGTTAATTCACCAAATAAGCTAGACTTACTTCCCAGCAAGACCCATGGATGCATCTGTATGTGCCTAGCCATGGGATTGTAAATGTGTGCTTCAAATGTGTATAACGTCCTTGAATTCTCTTTTGCCATAAAATAATTTTTGAGTCTTTTCAACACATTTTGCAAATCATCAGTGCATTACACATAGCAAGCATAAAGTAGATTCATAAGAAATACTAGGTGATTGGGATGAGGATGCAGCTCAGGATGCTAGTCTGGCATGGCAAAGGCCCTGGATTTAATCCACAGCAGAAAAAAATAAGGATGGAATAAGAAAAGACAGAAACAAACATCAAGGCCACCATGAGACTACATAGTGAATTCCAGGTTAGCCTGGGTTATTGCGAGACCATATCTCAAAAAACAAAGAAGAAGAAGATAAAAGAGTGAGAGAAAAAGTTTAATCTTTCTCTCCATTTTTGGGAAATTCCTTTATGGTCTACTCCTGCCCTCCACTGCCTTTTAAGGATTCCCTTCTCCAACTTCTCTGAACCATGTCACTTTGTAGCTATCCCATGAAGGGCTCCATCTCTCAGAGTCCTCTAATTCTCAATATGAGCATGGGAAAGTAACACATACCTGAGAGCATGAATGCAGGCTACTCTGAGTGACAATAACTAAAAGACATTTTTAACAAATATTTTAAGCATGGCACAAGGAGAAATAATGATCCAAACAATAAAGATAGGCATGGGCTTCTCAGGGGAGTCTCAATTAAGTATATTCACATGCATACATAGCATTTTTGTGCCTTTCAATTACATCTCAAAGAGTTTCTAAAGAACTTTCTTCTTTTTCTGTCTTTTGGATGCATGTGATTAAAGACTGGCTCCAGCAGTGCTGTGGTACTTTGAATATATGTCTGAAAATAGACAGATGTTTTATTGTCTCCAGCTGCCTGGTTGAAGAAGGTGTTAGAAGGGTGGAGAATTTGCAAGCAAGCACCTTTGATCCATCTTCCCATCTATGAAAATGGAACTTTTGTAACCATTTTCCTTATTTATGAATTTGTTAGGGCTGAGGAGTTGGGTCAAAGGTTAAATGTACTAGGTGTGAGCCTGTCATCCTGAGTTCAGTTCCTCAGCTCCAGCATCAATAATGGAAGCAAAGTGGCACATGAATCTGTAAACCCAATGTGCCCATGGCAGTGGGACCAGATCCAGGAGAATTCAGAAGCTCAGGCACCAGCTAGGCTGACTTATCCAGTAGTAAACATAACAAGGGATTCCCTGGCTCAGAACAGAGATGTCTCACAGCCATCACATGAGTGGTATACCAAAAACATTTCAACCTTTTCTCTCCCACACACAAACACACATACAGGGACAAAGACACAAAAGTTAAATTAAAAAAAAAAAAAACCCTCTTCCAGAGACAACTGAAATGTTTTCAGTATAGTTCCACAGGTAAAGAGTGAACATGGAGGAGGGTTACTGGAGGGATGGATAAAGAGCTTGCCTGTAATGCCAAAGGACCCAGGTTCAATTCCCTAGGATACACATAAGCAGACATACAACAAGGTGTCACATGCCTCTGTAGTTGTTTCCAATGGCTACTGTGCAAACCATGGTGAGCCCATTCTCCCTCCCCCTCTTTCTCTCTGCCTCTTTCTCTTTATCAATTAAATAAATAAAATATTTTATAAAAGAATGAATATGTGGTACTTGGGAGTATGATACTTAGTAAAATTATATATGTTTGAGAAAACCTTATCAATAAGGAACAATGTGAAACATAAGATGTAGGCTCCCTCACTTCTCATCAAATAATGAATGCTTTCAGCAAGTAACCTCAGGGACAATTTAGTGCACAAACCCACACACTGCATATGATTAAGGGATATTACATTCCCTAAATGTAATTTCTGAGTTTTCTTCGAGCTTTCTTTTTTTGTTCACTCTTGTTCAGAATCTTTACTTTGCCATTTGGAATTAAGTTTCTACCTCTGAATTTAAGGGTGCAGGCTTTCTTAGGCATTGAAAACTCCAATTTTTATTCACTGTAATATAAAATAAACGCAAAGGAACTAAGTTCGCCTACAAACTCACCCTTCCAATGCCTCCTACTTTATCATTTTCTGTACATCTATGATAGCAGCTAGAGGTCTATTGTACTCAGCAAGCTGCTTTTTCCCTCTTTGAGACATGTCCAACGGTAGACCAGGATAGTTGTAAATTTCATCCCACACAAAAACCCTGTGTTTACTTAAAATATAACCAATATTTTTATGTGATTTTTGCAGTACTAAATTCTTCAGCTCTGAGGTGTGACTATAAAAAGGTCCACTAACCTATAAGGTATCTCATTCATTTGCACACACCAGGCACCCATTTGTACTATGTGCCAACCAATAAGGATTTAGAGCTAAACAGTTACATTCATGTTTTTCACAGCTGTGAGGAATGTGTATAGAAGCATTCCTGTGAAGCTGCTGAGTTCATTGTGCATGTACCACGGTGTGTGTGTGGAGGTTAGAGGACAATTTTCCTTTACCATTTTTGCTTTTGACCTTGTTTGTGGCAGGTCTCATTGTTCACCACTGTGTTCTCGAGTCTAGCTTATTGAAGAGGTTTCCGAGGATTCTCATGTCTCCATATCCCATTTCAGTAGGAACCCTGAGATTATAGATGCTCACTACTGCTATATGTGGAATCTTTATCCACTCAGCCATCACACCAGCTTCTTGAATTGCTTTTTTGAGTTAAATCCATATTGAATGCATTTTTTTCTATTCTCATGTATCTAGAAACTTTAGTCCCAAACATAACATATAATATGATTATGCTATGAAAACATAAATTTAAACCTAAATATATCACAAAAAATAAATGTGTCTGTGCCTTGTGTAAGGGACTTATTCTAATGTAATATTAAGTTCAGAAATTTTAGCCAAGGGAAAACTGAAAAGAATCAGACAGGGCTGAGAATGTGGTTCAGTCCATAGAGGGTTTGCGTAACATGTATGAAGCCCTGGGTTCAATATCCAGTAATCATATAAACAGGAATAAGGAGATGATAAGAGGACCATCAATATTTTAAGGCTATTCTTGCCTACATAGTAAGTTTTAGACAGACTGAGCTACTTGATACTGTCTCAAAAAATGACAATAAACAAAATGCTGAAAGAGTTAATTAGTCATTCTACTTGCTGTTTGAAAGAAAATGCATCATTCTTCTAAATGGCATGTGGTTATCAACCTCAGTGTTTGATTAGTAAAAGGAATTAGAAGCAGTGGCAGGAGGCAGTGGTGAAGAGGCCCAACTCTTTCAAGGAGCTACACTATGAAGAACTGCAGTCATACTGAAAGCAGAAGCTGAGGACTGGGGAGAAAGGATCTAAGGTAATGATAGTTCCTGACAAGGTCTAAGGATGTTCTCTGGAAATTACCAGAAGGACCTTTTATTGAGATGGGAGAAAGAAATAAATGATAGAAATCATTCAAAATAGGTTTGTTGAATTGGTTGTAAAGTGATGGTAATTCAGGCTGACAGTTTAAAAATGAAAGACGACAAAAAATGTGAGAAAGGGCATGATCAACACAGCTTGAAAAAAAAAAAGTAGCATGGACTGCTGTCCTCCATACATAGCAGAACCACTGTCTGTTGAACTGTCAGTGATTGTGGCCTGTACCTTTCCACCATGGAGGACAGCAGGGTTCACAAAGGTCTCCACCTCTTTAAGGATTCATAGAGAGTTATTGTTACTAGAAGAGAGGGCTCACAAAGCCTCACCAAGGATTTACATACAGCTTAAGGTTGAGAAATGAAGAGATAGCTGAAAATTTATGTGCATTTTCTCTATAAACATGAGGATATAGTAGGGCCTGAAACAGCTCAAGTTTGAATTTTCAGATCTCACATAACAATATCTCATTCTCTCTTCACATTTCCCACTGCCTCATAACAATGTCCCACTGTGACATTACTATGACTCACTGTGACATCACTACTACAGCCCCACTGTGATTTCACAAGGCACCCTTGTGATATTGCAATGCTCCACTGGTTCATCACAAAAAACAGCGTGACATCACAATTCCTCACTATGATATCACTATTACATCAAAATGTCCCACTATCTCATCATAATGTCCCACTGTGTGGCATCATAGAGCCCCATTTGTAACATAATGTCCCATTGTGACATTACAATGTCCTAGTGTGATATCACAAAACCTCACTGTGACTTCACAATGCCCTACTGTTGTATCACAATGCCTCACTATATCACAATGCTCCAGTGTGACATCACAAAGCACCACTGTGACATCATAATGTCCCAATGTCCTACCACAATGTTGCACAATACCCCACTGCCACATCACAATGTCCAACTGTGACATCACAATGATTCATTGTCTCATGATATGACATCACAATGCTCTGATATGACATAATACCAAATGTTTTCATCACAATGCCCCATTGTCACATCAAAAAGCTCAACTTTGACATCACAATGAACCACTGTACCATTACAATCCCCTGACAGTGAAATCCCAATGCCCAGTTGTCACATGACAATGCCCACTATCTGATGAAAATGTCCCATGGTGACCTCAAAAATCCCCACTTTTACTTAATAATGCCCCACTCTGAAATCACTGTGCTCCACAGTGATGTTATATAACCTCAAGGTGAAATCACAATGCTCAACTGTGACATCACAATAACCTGTTGTGATTTCATAAAGCCTAACTCTGATTTCACAAGGCCCCATTGTGACATCACAAAGCCCCATTGTAATATCACAGTGCCCCACTGTGACTTCACAATGCACCACACTGATGTAAAAATAATCCACTGCGACATCAAAATACCACACTGTCACATCACAATGCTCAATTGTGAAATTACGATGTGCCAGTGTGAAATCACAAAGCCCCACTTTGACAATATAGTACACAGCTGTGATATCGCAAGGCCCACTGTGACATCACAATGCTTTACCATGACATCAAAACATGCTGCAGTCTCTTCAAAATGCTCCATGTTGGTATCACAGTACTCCACTGAAACATCACAATATTCCACTATGTCATCATCGTGCCCAACTGTCACAACACAACCTAGTGTTACAACATGGTGCCCACTGTGAAATCACAATACCCTAATGTGATATCACAATACACTAATGTGACATCACAAAGCCCCACTGTGATTTCACAATGCCACACTGTGCTAACACAGTGCTCAATTGTTACACAACAAAACCCCATTGTGACATAACTGTTACCCACTGTGTTATCATAATGGTACACTGTGACATCACAATACCCCTCTCCCTCCTTATACTATCTAACTATAACATCATAGAGCCCCATTGTAAAATTCTAATGTGCCACTGTGACATGACGATACTTTATTTTGACATCACAAAGCCCCACTGTGATATCACAATGCCACTCTGTTCTATTACAATACTGCACGTGACATTACAATATGCCACTGCCACATGACAATGTCCAACTGTCATATCACAACGATCTACTGTGACATCACACTGCCCCCTCTCTTATCATAATGCCCCACTGTGACAGCACAGAGCTAACCTGTAACATCATAATGTCCCCATGTGACATCACAGAGCAATACTGAGATGTGACAATGCTCCACTGTAACATCCCAGTGACTCATTTTCCATGATATTGCTCAGCTATGACATCAAAATGTCCTATTATGACATAATAAAACCAATTTGTTCATTGTAATGCCCTACTGTAACATAACAGGACCCCTATGTGATATCATATTGTCCCACTTAACAATGTTCCACTGTGACATAACAATACCCAATATCACATGAAAATTCTCAACTGTGTAATCACAACACTATTGTGACATCACAATGACCCATTTTGTTATAGCGATGCTTCAATGTGACATCACAGTACTGTAATGTGACATCACAAAGTCCCACTGTGACTTCACAATGCTCAGCTGTTACATCACAATGACTCATTGTCTAATGATAATGACATAACAGTGCTCCCATATGACATAATAAAACTAACTTGTTCATCATTTCATCATAATGCCCACTGTGACATCACAGTGCAATATGATATCACATTGTACCACAGTAACACCACAAGGTCGCCCTGTGTTATTAACAATGGTCCACTGTCATATCCAAATGCCAAACTGTCACATCACAATGCTCAACTGTGTTATCACAATACATGATTGTGACATCACAAAGCTCCACCCTAACTTCACAATGCCCATAGTGACACCAAAAAGTCTCATTGTGACATCACAGTGACCGACTGTGACATCAAATGCCCAAATTTTACATAACAATGTTCAACAATGTGAAATCACAAGACCCCATTGTGATTTCAGAATTCCCCACTGTGATATAACAATACTCCACTGTTCATCACAAAGCGCCTCTGTGACATCACAGTTCCCCATTGTGAAATTATAATGATCCACTCTCTCATCATAATGTTCTACTGTGACATCACAGAACTGAACTTCAGTATCATAGTGTCACACTGTGACTTCACATGCTGCACTGTGACATTAAAAATCCCCATTGGGATTTCACAATGCCTGCTGTGATATCACAATGCTCCACTGTGATATCAAAATGACTCCCTGTCTTATAATAATACCCAGCTATGACATCACAATGTTCCCATATAACATAGTAAAAGCAACTTGTTCATCAAAATGCCCTAATGTAACAACACAATGTCCCACTGTGATATCACATTCCCCACTGTGACATCACAGTGTCCCACTGTGATATATTTAATCTCCATTGTGACATCACAATACCTAATGTCACATCACAATGCTCAGCTATGATGTCACAATATCTAATGGTGACATCACAAAGCCTCATTCTGATTTCACAAAGCCACCCAATGACACTACAAAGCCCAACTGTGACATCATATTGCCCCATATGACATTCCAATGCCCCACGTTGATATAGCAGTGCTCCACTGTGACATCACATGACTCTACATGACATCAAAAATCCCCATTGTGATTTCAGTATGCCACAGTTTGATATCACAATGCTGCACTCTTAATCACAAAGTCCCTTTGTTACATCACAATTCCTCACTGTGACATCACAGAGGTACACTTTGACATCATAATGCCCCACTCTCTCATCATAATGTCCCACTGGGACATCAAAGAGCTGAAATGTAACATCATAATGTCTCAGTGTGAAATCACAATGCCCTACTGTGACATCAGAAAGCCCCACTGAAGTATCACAGTGCTCCACTGCGATATCACAATGACCCACTGTGCCATCACAATGACTCACTGTCTCATGATAATGTCCAGCTATGACATCACAATGTTCTTTTATGATATAATAACATGAATTTGTTCATCACATTGCCCCACTTTACATCACATTGCCCCAGTGTGACATCACAGTGTTCCACTGTGATATAAAAATGCTCCAGTGTGACATCAGTTTTTCACTGTGATATAATTTTCCATTGTGACATTACATTATCCAATGTCACAACCCAATGCTCAACTGTGATGTCACAATACCCTATTTTAACATCACAAAGCCCCACTCTGATTCTTCAGTGCCTCACTGTGACACTACAAAGTGACACCCATTGTCACATCACATTATCCCACTGTTATCACAATGCTCAACTATTCATCACAAAATCACTCTGTGACATCACAATTCACCATTGTGATATCACAAAGGTCCACTGTGACATCACAATGCCCCACTCTTTCATCATAATGTCTCACTCTGACATCACAGAGCTTAACTGTAACACCATAATATCCCACTGTGACATCACAATGCTGTATTGTAACATTAAAAAGCCCCACTGTGATTTCGCAATGCTCCACTGTGACATCACAATGGCTCACTTTCTCATGATAATGCCAACATATGACATTAAAATACTCTGATATGACACAATAAAACCAACTTATTCATCACAATGCCTCACTGTGACATAATGATGCCCCAACATGATATCACATTGCCCCACTGTGACATCACAATGTCCCATTGTGATAAAACAATGCTACACTATGACTTAATACCCAATGTCACATGACGATATTCAACTGTGTTGTCAAAATGTCCTATTGTGACATCACAAATCCTTACTCTGTTTTCAAATGCCACTTTGGTGACACAACAAAGCCCCATTGTGACACTTGGTTCCCCACTGTGAGATCTCAATGATGCACTGTGTTATAACAATGCTTTACTGTGATATCACAGTAACCTATTGTGACATCTAAAGCACCACTATGATTTCACAGTACTTCACTGTGATATGACAAGGTTCCACTGTTACACTACAATGACTCACTGTCTAATGACAATTCCCAAATATGACATCACAATGCTCCCATATGATATAATAAAATTAACTTGGTCACAAAATGGCCCAGTGTGACATCATATTGCCCCACTGTTATATTACAGAGGTCCACTGTGACATCACATATTAATGTCTCACTCTCATATTAATGTCTCACTGGGACATTACAGAGCTGAATTATAACGTCATAATGTTCCAGTGTGACATCACAATTCTCTATTGTGACATCAAAAAGACTTATTGAGGGCTGGAGGGATGGCTTAGTGACTAAGGCATTTGCCTGCAAAGCAGAGGGACCAGGTTTGATTCCCTGGACCCACATTAGCCAAATGCACAAGGGGGCACATACATCTGGAATTCATTTGCTGTGGCTAGAGGCACTGACGCACCCACCTTCTCTCTCTCTCCCTCCCTCTCCCTCCCTCTCTCCCTCTTTCTCTGTCAAATAATCAATAAATAGAATAAAATATTAAAAATAAAAGACTTACTGAGATTTTACAATGCTCCACTGTGACATCAAAAAACCCTGGTGTCTCATCACAGTGCTCAACTGTTAATCACAATACCTTATTTGACATCACAAAGCCCCACTTTGATTTCACAATGCTCATTGTGACACCAAATTCCACTGTGACATCACACTGCCCCACTATGACATCACAATATCCCACTCTGATATATAAATGTCCAACTGTGACATCATAATATCATACTGTAACATTACAAAGTCCCACATTGTTTTCAGACTTCCCCACTGTAACATCACAATGCTCCACTGTTCATCACAAAGCACCACTGTGACAGCACAATTCTCCACTGTGACATCACAATACCCTACTCTCTTACCATAGTGTCCCACTGTGACATCACAGAGCTGAACTATAACATCATAATGTCACACTGTGGCAACACAATTCCCTATTGTGATATCACTAAACCCCACTGCGTTTTCACAACACCCCACTTTGCCATCACATTGTCCTACTGAGACATCACAGTGTCATGCTGTGATATAACAATGCTCCATTGTTGAAATACAACACAACACTGTCACATCTCCATGGTCAACTGTGACATCAGAATGTCCAATTGTAACATCACAAAGCCCTACTCTGATATCACAATGCCCCACTGTGACATCAGAGTACTCATATATGACATCACAATGACTCACTGTATTCTCACAATGCTTCACTGTCTCATCACAATACCCAAAATGAAATCCTAATGTCCAACTATCACATCGCAATACTGTCTCATCAAAACGCACTATAGTGACATCACAAATTCCCACTTTATTTCACAATGCCCCACAATGAAATCACAGAGCTCCACTATGAATTTCCCTAACTTCACTGTGGCGTCACAATACCCCACTATCACATCACCATGCTCAACTGTGACATAACTGTACAGTATTGTGGCATGACAAAGTCCATTTCTGAATTCACAATGCCCCATTGTGACTCCACAATGCCACATTGTGACATCACAATGCCTCACTGTGACTTCATAATTGCCACTGTGATATAACAATGCTTCTCTGTGACATCACAATACCCTGATGTGATATCGCAAAGCCCCACTCTGATTTCACAATGTCCCACTGTGATATCACAATGCTACACTGATCATCACAAAACCTCTCTATGGCATCACAGTTCCCACTGTGTTATCAGAGAGGTCCACTGTGACATCACAATTCCCTACTCTCTCATCGTAATGTCTGTGACATCACAATGCCCTATTGTGACATAACAAAGCCTCACTATGATTTTACAATGTCCCACTCTGACATCACAAGGCCCCATTGTGACATCAGAGTGTCCCACTGTAACATCATCACAATGCATCACTCTCTCATCACAATATCCAACATTGAAATCCCAAAGACCAACTGTGCCATCACTATGCTCACTGTCTGATCAAAATGCACAATAATGACTTCACAAAT
Organism: Dipus sagitta; assembly: GCA_036346955.1. Classification (NCBI taxonomy): domain Eukaryota; kingdom Metazoa; phylum Chordata; class Mammalia; order Rodentia; family Dipodidae; genus Dipus; species Dipus sagitta. The sequence goes on along the minus strand of CM070791.1, from coordinate 12,092,924 downwards.
ACCCACTTTACTTCACAATGCCCCACAAAGAAATCACAGTGTTTGGCTACGAATATACATATCCTCCCTGTGACATTAAAATGGCCCACTGTGACTTTACATTGCCCAACTGTGACATCACAGTGTCCCACTGTGGTATAACGACTCCAGTGTTACACCACAAAACTCCACTGTCACATTACCATGCTAAACTGTGACATCACTATACCATGTTGTGAAATTACAAAACTCTGCTCTGATTTCACAGTGCACCACTGCAACAACAAAACACCCAATTGTGATATTACAGTGCCCCACCATGACATCACAATGCCCCATTCTGATATGACAGTGCTCCACAGTAAAAACAGAAACCCTAATTTGACATCACACTGCCCCACTGTGATATTACAATGCTCATTGTTAATCACAAAGCCCCTCTGTAACTTCAAAATTCCCAATTGTGATATCACAGAGGTCCACTCTAACATCACAATGCCCCACTCTCTCATCATAATTTCACACTGTGACATCACATAGCTTAACTGTAACATCACTATGCTCAACTGTGATGTCATATTACCCAATTGTGACAGCATAAAGCTCCACTGTCCTATCATAATTTCCCACTGTGGCATCATAAAGCCCATTGGGACATCACAGTGCCCCACTGTAATATCACAATGCCCAACCATGACATCACCATGCTCATCTATGACATCACAATGATTCACTGCCTCCTCACTGTCTCATCACAGTAGCCAAAATGAAATCCCAATGCCCAACTGTCCTATCACAATGCTCACTGTCTCATCAAAATGCACTATAATGACATCACAAAACCCCACTTTACTTCACAATGCCCCACGATGAAATTACAGTGCTCCACAATAAATTTACATAATCTCACTATGACATTACAATACCCCACTGTGACATCACAATACCCCACTATCACATCACCATACTCAATGTGATATAATTATATGATATTGTGACATAACGAACCCCAAATCTGAATTCACAATACCCCACTGTGACACCACAAAGACCCATTGTGATATCACAGTTTCCCAGTGTTGAAATTACAATGTCCTACTGTGATATAAAAATGTTTGACTGTGACATAGCAATTCCCCACTGTGATATCACAGAGGTCCACTGTGACATTACAATGCCACACTCTCTCACCATAATGTCCCACAGTGACTTCACAGGGCTGAACTAGAACATCAACATGTCCCATTGTGACATCATAATGGCATATTGTGACATCACCAAGCTCCCCTCTGATTTCAAAATGTGCCATTGTGACATCACATGGCCAGTTTGTGACATCACAGTGCCCCACTGTGACATCATAATGCCCCAATGTGACATTACAGTGACTCACTGTATCATCAATATGCCTCAAGGTCTCATCACAATACTCAGTAGTGAAATCCCAATGCCCAGTTGTCATATCATAATGCTCACTGTCTGATCAAAATGTACTGTAATGGCATCACAAGTCTCCTTACTTCCCAATGAAATTTCAGCATTCCATTATGAATTTACATAACCTCACTGTGACATCACAGTGCCCCACGGTGACATCACAGTGTCCCACTGTGATATAACAATGGTCTACTGTGGCAACACAATACCCTAATGTGACATCAGAAAGCCCCTCTATGATTTCACAGTGCCCCACTGGGATATCACAATGTTCCACTGCTCATCACAAAACAACTCTGTGACATCACAACTCCCACTGTTATATCAGATAGGTCCACTGTGAAATCACAATGCTCCACTGTGATATTACAATGTCCCACTGTGATATCACAGTATCCCACTGTGATTGAACAATGCCCCATTGTGATATAATGCTCCACTGTGACATCACAATACCCTATTGTGACATCACAAAGCCCTACAGTTATTTCACAATCACCACTGTTATGCCACAATGCTCTACTGTTCACACACCCCTCTATGACATCAGAATTCTCCAATGTGATGTCACAGTGTACCACTTTGATATAACAGTCCTCCACTGTGACATTGTAATACACCCCTATCATATCACCATGTTCAAATGTGAGGCCTCTATCCTATATTATGACCTGACACACCCTACTCTGAATTCACAGTGCCCCACTGTCACATCACAACCCCCCATTGTGAGATCTCAATGACCCAATCTGATATAAAAATGGTCAACAGAGCCAGGTATAGTGGTGCACACCTTTAATCCCAGCACTCAGGAGGCAGAGGTAGGAGGATCACATGAGTTCAAGGCCATCAGGAGACTCTATAGCGAATTCCAGGTCAGCCTGGGCTAGAGTGAGACCCTACCTTAGAAAACCAAAAAAAAAAAAAATAAAAATAAAAAAAATAAAAGGTCAATGGTGATATCACAATACCCTAATGTGACATAACAAATTGCCCACTGTGATTTCAAAATGTCCCACTGTGATGTCCCAATGACTCGATGTCTCATGACAATACCCAGCTATGATATCACAATGCTTACATATGACATAATAAAACAAACTACTTCATCAATACTTCATCAATATGCCCAACAGTGACATCACCATGCCCCACTGTGATGTCACATTGACCCACTGTAACATCACAGTGTCTCAGTGTGATATAATGATGTTCCAATGATATTACCATGCCCAACTATGACATCACAATACCCTATTGTGACATTGCAAAGCCCCACTCTGATTTCACAATGCTGCAGTTTGACACCAGAAAGCCCCATTGTGACATCACAGTTCATCACCGTGACATCAAAATGCCCCTCTGGGTTGTAAAAGTTCTCTACTGTGACATCACAATAACCCACTGTCCCATCACCATGATCAACAATAACATCAAAAAACCTGATTATGACAACACAAAGCCCTTGTCTTATTTCACAATGCCCCACTGTGACACCACAAAGCCTCAGTGTGACATCACAGTGCACCAATTTTCAAACACAAAGCCCCTCTGTGATATGGCAGTGCCCCACTTATATGACATAATAAAACTGTCATCACAATACTGTACTGCCACATCACCATGCTCAACATTGATATCACAATACCCTATTTGAAATCACAAAGTCCCACTTCATTTTCACATTGTACCACTGTGACATCACAAATCCCCATTGTGACATCACAGTGTCAAACTGATATCACAATGCTCCATTGTGACACCACAATGCTCATCTGTGACATCACAATGACACTCTATCATCACAAAGACTCACTGACTAATCACAATACCCAACAGTGAAATCCCAATGCTCAGCTGTCACATCACAATGCTCACAGTCTGTTCAATTGCACTATAGTGACATCATAAATCCCCACTTTATTTCACAATGCTCCAGGATGAAATCACAGTGCTCCACTATGAATTTACATAACCTCATTGTGACATTACAATGCCCCACCTTGATATCACATTGCTCCACCCTGACATTACTGTGTCCCACTATTATAACAATGCTCCACTGTGACATCACATTACTCCATTGTTACATCACCATGCTCAATTGTGATGTCACTATGCCTTATTGTGATATCACAAAGTCCCACTATGATTACACAATGCCCCATTGTGACATCACAGTGCCCCAGTGTGACATCACAATGCCCCCCTGTGATATAACAATGCTCAGCTGTGACATCACAATACCCAAAAGTGATTTCACAAAACCCCACTGTGATATCACAATGATCCACCATGACATCACAATGACTCCTTGTCTCATGCTAATTTCCAGCTAGGACATCACAATTCTCATATATGTCAGAATTAAACCAACTTGTTCATTAAAATGCCCCAATCTAACATCACATTGCCTGACTGTGTAATCACAGTGTTCCACTGTGATACAGCAATGCTCCTCTGTGACATCACAATACCAATGTCACATCACAATGCCCCGCTGTGAAATCACAATACCCTATTGTGGCATCATAAAGCCCTGCTCTGATTTCATAATGACCCACTGTGATACCACAAAGCCCTCATTGTGATATCACAGTGCCCAACTGTGACATAACAATGCTGTTCTGTGACATCACAAAGCCCTACTGTGGTTTCACAATGCCCCATGGTGATATCACAGTGCTCCACTATTCTTGACCAAGCCTCTCTGTGAAAATTCCCCACTGTGATCTCACAGGGTTCAACTGTGATATCACAATGTCCCACCCTTATATCATAATGTCCTACTGTGACATAACTATGATTCACTGTCTCATGATTATGCCCAGACATGATATTGCAATGCTCCCATATGATAATCACACAGGGTTATACTGTGATATCACAGTGCCCCACACTAATATGATAATGTCCTACTGTGACATCACAGAGATGAACTGTAATGCAATGTCCTACTGTAACATCAAAATGCCCTATTGTGACATGAGAAAGCCCCCCTGAGATTTCACAATGCCCCACTGTGATATCACAAGGCTCCACTGTCACAAAACAATGCTCACTGTCTGATCAAAATGCACTGTGGTGACATCACAAAATCCCCTTATACTTCACAATGCCCCATAATGTGAACATAGTGCTGAACTATGAATGTACATAACCTCACTGTGACATCAATTTCCCACTATGACATCACAAAGCCCCACTGTGATTTCACAATGCCCCACTGGAACATCAAAATGCTCCACTGTTCATCACAAAGATGCTCTGTGATAACAAAATTACCCACTCTGGTATAAATGCCCATTCTCTTATCATAATGTCCCAGTGTGACATCTCAGAGCTGAACTGTAACATCATAATGTCCTAGTGTGACATCACAATGACATATTATGACATCACAAAGCCCCACTGTCATTACACAATGCCCCACTGGGACATCAAAATGCTCCACTGTTAATCACAAAGCCCCTCTGTGTTATCAAAATTATCCATTCCTATAGAAATGCCCCATTCTCTCATCATAACATCCAATGGTGACATCACAGAACTGAACTGTAACATCTAAGTGTCCAAGTGTGACACCACAATGCCTTGTTGTGACATAACATAGCCCCACTGTGATTTCACAATGCTCCACTGTGACATCACATTGATAAAATTTCTCATAATGCCCAGCTATGACATCATAATGCTCCCATACAACATAATAAAACCAGCTTGTTCATCAAATGCTCCACAGTGACATTACCATACCCCACTGTGAAATCACATTGCCCCATGATCACATTACAATGCTCAACTTTGATGTCACAATATCCTATTGAGACATCACAAAGCCCCACTCTGCTTTAACAATGACCCACTGTCATGCTATAAAGCCCCAAGGTGACATCATAGTGCCCTATTGTGAAATCACAGTGTCTCACTGTGAAATCTCAGTGTCCAACTGTGATATAAAAATGCTCCACTCTGAGATTATACTACCCAATGTCACATCACAATACTCAACTTTAAGGTCACAGTACCCTATTGTGACATCACAAGGCCCCACTCTGATTTCAAAATGCAGCACTGTGACACCACAGAGCCACACTGGGACATCACAGTGCCACACTGTGTCATCACAAGGCCCCACTATTATATAACAGTGCTCTAATGTGACAACACAATACTGTAATGTGACATCTCAGAGCCCCACTGTAATTTCACAGTGCTCTAATGTGATATCACAATGCTCCAGTGTGAAATCACAGTGACTCATTTTCTAATAATAATGCCCAACTATGACATCAAAATACTCTGATATGATATAATAAAACCAACTTGTTCCTCACAATGCCCCACTATGACATAACAATGCCCCACTGAGACATTCACAGTGACATTACAATACCCAATGTCCCATCATAATGCTAAACTGTGTTGCAACAATTCCCAATTGTGACATCACAAAACCCCACTCGATTTCACAGTGCCGCACTGAGAAACCACAAATCCCCACTGTGATTTCACAATGAGCCACTGTGATATGCCAATGTTCCACTGTTCATCACAAAGACCCTTTGTGACATCATGATTCCCAACTTTGATATCCCAGTGGTTTATTGTAACATCACAATGCCCCACTCTCTCATGATAATATCTCACTGTGACATCGGAGAGATGAACTGTAACTTCATAATTTCCCAGTGTGACATAACAATGCCCAATTGTGACATCAAAAAGTCCCACGGTGATTTCACAATACCTCACTCTAACATCACAATCCCCTAAGGTGACATCCCAATGACTCACTCTGTCATGATAATACCCAGCTATGAAATCACATATGCTACCATATGATCTAATAAAACAAACTTGTTCATCATACTACCCCCATCACATCACAGTGCCCCATTGTGACATCATATTGCCCCACAGTGATATAACAATGCTTTGCTGTAATATCACAAAGTTCCACTGTGATTTCACAATGCCCCATTGTGATATCACAGTGCTCCACTATTCAGCACAAAGGGACTATGTGACATCACAGTTCCCTGATGTGATATAACAGTGATCTACTGTGACATCATAATATTTTAATGTGAAATCACAAAGCCCCACTGTGATATAACAGTGCTCCACTGTGACATCACAATACATCATATGACATCACAAAGTCCCACTCTGATATTACAATGCCCCACTGTGATAACACAATGCTCTACTGTTCATCAAGAAGTCCTTTTGTGATATCATAATTCTCCACTGTGATATCACTATTCCCCAGCCTCTCACCATAATGTCTCACTGTGACATCACAGAGTTGAACTGTAATACCATAATGCCCCACTGTGACATCATAATGCCCTACTGTGATATCATAAAGCCCAAGTGTAATAATACTCGGCTGTGACATCATAATGACTCAATTTCTCATAGTAATGCCCAGCTATGATACCATAATGCACCAATATGCCATAATAAAACCAACTTGTTCATCACAATGCCTTACTGTAAAATAACAATGCCCCAATGTGATCTCACATTGCCACACCGAGTCACCACAGTGTCCCACTGTGAAATAAAAATGCTCCAATGTGACATCACAATATTCTAATGTGACATCATAAGGCCCCACTCTGATCTCACAATGCCCCATAGATATATCACAATGTTCCACTGTTCGTTGCAAGGTCGCTGTGGCCCCACAATTCCCCACTCTGATATTACAGTGGTCTACTGTGATATTATAATACCCTAATGGGATATCATAAAGCCCCACTGTGATTTCACAATGCCCTACTGTGAAATCACAATGCTCCACTTTTCATCATAAAGCCCCGCTGTGACATCACAATTACCCACTCTGATATCACTGTGATCGACTGTGAAATCACAGTGCTCCACTGTCATCATAATGTTTCACTGTGACATCACAGATCTCAACTTTGACATTATAATGTCCTACTATGATATCACAAAGCCCCTTTGTCACATTGAAAAGAACCACAGAGATTTCACAATGCAAATGTGATATCACAATACTCTACTGTGACATCACAATGACTTACTGTTTCATGATAATGCCAAGGCATGACATCATAATACTCCCATATAACATAAAAATACTAACTTTTTAATCATAATGCCCCACTGTGACACAATATTGTCCCACTGAGACATCACAGTGTCCTACTGTGATATAACAATGCTCCAATGTGACATTATAATACCCCACTGTCACATAAACATGCTCAACTGTGAAGTCAAAATACCCTATTGTGACATCACGAAGCCCCAGTTTTATTACACTATGCCCCACTGTGACACCACAAAGCCACTTTGTGACAAAACATTGCCCACCTGTGACATCACAATACCTAATATGACATAATAAAGCCCCACTGTGATTTCACAATGCCCAACTGTGATATCACAATGCTTCACTGTTCATCACAAAGCCCCTCTGTGACATCACAGTTCCCCACTGTGATATCACACAGGTCCATGGTGACAACACAACACCCACTGTCTCCTCATATTGTCTGACATTGCAGAGCTCAATGGTAGCATTATAACATCCCACTGTTACATCACTACGTCCTACCATGACATCACAAATCTCCAGGGTGATTTCAAAATGCTCCACAGTGACATCACAATAACCACAGTCCCATCACAATGCTCAACTCTGATGTCACAATACCCTATTGCAACATCACAAAGCTCCACTCTTATTTCACAATGCCAAACTGTAACACCACAAAGCCCCATTGTTACATCACAGTGTCCCACTGTGACATCACAATGCCCCACTGTAATATAACAATGCTTCACAGTGCCATCACAATAGCCTAATGTGACATCACAAAGCTCCATTGTGATATCACAGTGCTCTACTGTGAAATCACAATAACTCACTTTCTAATGATAATGCCTAGCTATGTCATCACAATGTTCCCATATGACATAATAAAACCCAGTTGTTCATCAAGATGCCCCACTATAACACCACAATACACCACTGTAACATCACATTGCCACACTGTAACATCACAGTGTCCTACTGTGATATAACAATACTCCATTGTTACATCCCAGTGCCCAAAGAGTCACATAACTATGCTCACTGTCAGATATTTTGTACCATAGAGATATCACAAATCCCCACATTTACTTCACAATGCTCAATGATATTATCATAGTGTACCACTATGAATTTACATAAATTCACTGCAGCAGCACAATTTCCAAGTTTGACATCACATTGCCCTACTTTGACATCACAGTCTTCCACTATGATATAACAATGTTCCACTGTGACATCACAATACCCCACTATCACATCACAATGTTCAACTGTGACAACACAGTACCTGATTGAACATCATAAAGTCCTACACTGCTTTCACAATGCCCACTGTGACACCACAATACCACATTGTGGCATTATAGTGCCCCACTGTGACTTCACAATGTCTCTTTTTTATGTAAAAATATTCCACTGTGACATCAAAATACCCTAATGTGGGATAACAATATTCAACTGTGATACCACAGTACCATATTGTGACATAACAAAGCCCAATTCTGATTTCACATTACTGCAGTGAGACAACACAAAGCCAAATTGTGACATCATAGTACCCTACTGTGACATCAAAATGTGCCACAATGATGTTACATCACAATACCATAATATGACATCACAAAGTCCCACTGTGATTACACAATGCTCCACTGTTCAACAAGAAGCCTCTCTGTGATATCACAGAGGTCCACTGTGATATCCTATTGTCCCACTCTCTCATAATAATGTCCCACTTTGATATCACAGAGCTGAATTGTAACATCATAATGTCTCAGTATGATATCAAAATGCCCAATTGTGATATCACAAAGGCCCATTGTGATTTCAGAATGCCCCACTGTGACTTCACAACAATTAAGTCTGATAATGCCCAGCTATGACATCACAATGCTCCCATATGACATAATAAAACCAACTTGTTCATCAAAATGCCCCACTATAACATAACAATGCAACAATGTGACATCACATTGCCACACTGTGACATCACTGTGTCCCTTAGTGATAGAACATGCTCTACTATGACATCACAATACCCAATGTCACATCACAATATTCATCTGTGACACCACAATACCATATATTGATATCACAAAGCCCCATCTGATTGCACAATGTCACATTGTGACACCAAAAAATTCCCCATTGTGACATCACAATGCCCCATTGTGATATAACAATGCTTCTCTATGACCTCACAATACCCTAAGGTTACATCACAAAGCCCCACTGTGACTGCACAATGCCCCATTGTGATATCACAATGCTCCACTGTTCATCACAAACCCCATCTGTGACATCACAATTACCCACTGTGTTATCACAGAGGTCCACTGTGACATTACAATGACTCACTCTCTCTTCATAATGGCCCACTGTTTCATTACAGTGCTGAAGTGTAACATCATCATGTCCCAGTGTGACATTGCAATGCCCTATTGTGGCATTAAAAAGCACTGCTGTGATTTCACACTGTGATATAAAAATGCTCCACTGAGACATCACAATACCCAATGTCACATCACAGTGCTCAAGTATGACCTCACAACACCCTTTGTGTGACAACACAAAGCCCCATTGTGACATCACAGTGCTCCACTGTCATATGACAATAGTCCACTGTGACATCACAATACCATACTATGACAAAAATGCCCCACTTTGATTGCACAATGCCCCAGTATGTTACTCCAATGCTCTACTGCTCATCAAAAAACCATAGTGTGACATCACAACTTCCCACTGTGATATTACAGTGGTCTCTTGTGACATCACAGTACCCCACTCTCATGATAATGTCCCACTGTGACAGCACAGAGATGAACTGTAACATCATAATGTCCCAGTGTGACATCACAATGCCCTACCATGGCATTACAAAGCCCACTGTGATTTCACAGTGCCATACTGTGACATCATAATGACTCACTCTCTCATATTAATGCCCAGATATTATACCACATGTTCCCATATGACATAATAAAAGCAACTTGTACATCAGAATTCCCTACTTTAACATAACAGCGCCCCATTATTCCATCACTATGCCTCACTGTGATATCACTGACCAGAACATTAACATCATAATGTCCCAGTGTGACATCACAATACCCTATTGTGACTTCAAAATCCCCACTGAGATTTCACAATGGTCCACTGTGACATCATGAATCACTGTCTCATGATAATGCCCATCTATGACATCACAATACTCCAATATAATATAGTAAACCCAATTTATTCATCACAATGACTCACAGTGATATCATCATGCTCCACCTGTGACATCATATTGCCTCAAAGTCATATGACAATGGTCTGTGACACCACAATACCATAATGTCCCACTGTGGCATCATAGAGTCCAATTTGTAACATCATAATGTCCCATTGTGACAACACAGTGTCCTAGTGTGACATCACAAAGCCTCACTGTGATATCACAATGCTCCAGTGTGACATCACAAAGCCCTACTGTGACATCATAATGCCCCACTGTCCTACCACAATGTTGTGATGTCATATTACCCGATGTGACATCACAAAGTCACATTGTCCTATCATAATGTCCCACTGTGACATCATAAAGCCCATTGGGACATCACAATGCCCCACTATGACATCAAAATGCCCAACTGTGACATTACCATGTTCATCTATGACATCCCAACAGCTCACTGCCTCCTCACAATGCCTCACTGTCTCATCACAGTAGCCAAAATGAAATCACAATGCCCAACTGTCCTATCACAATGTTCATTGTCTCATCAAAATGCACTATAATGACATCACAAAACCCCACTTTAGTTCACAATGACCCATGATAAAATCACAGTGCTCCACAATAAATTTACATAATCTCACTATGACATTACAATACCCCACTATGACATCAAAATATCCCACTGTCACATCACCATGCTCAATGTGATATAATTATATAATATTGTGACAAACCCTAAATCTGAATTCACGACACCACAAAGACCCATTGTGACATCTCCTCCTTCCTTTACCCATTCCCTGCCATGTTCACCCAACCCTTTGTAATTTGTCCCTTTAATTGCCTCCCTAGTTATACTATCCTCTGATCCTTCCCTGATTTTTCACTTTAGAAACTTTATTCTAGCTTCCTTACCAGTATTACTGATGCTTACTACAACTTATAAATAAACCAAACTGTTTCATGTTAGGATCTGCATATAAGCAAGATCGTGTGACATATTTCTTTCTAAGCCTATGTAACCTCACTTAGTAGAACTTTTCCGGGATCCTTCTATTTTCTTGCCAGTATCATAATTTCTTTTTTCTTATTGCTGACTAAAACTCTATGGTGTATGTGTACCAACCACATCTTTATTATCTAATCATCAGTTGATTGACACCTGAGTTATTCTATTTCCTAGCTATTGTGACTAGAGAAGCAACGAACATGGCCAAACAGGTGTCTGTATGGGAAAGGCTATTTTGGCTATGTGTCCATAAGTTATATAACTAGGTCAAACAGTAGATCTATTTTGATTTTTAGGAATATCCATACTGATTTTCCTAGTTTCTGAAGAAGTTTGCACTCCTACCAACAGTGGATGAGGGTTCCTCATTTCCAGTACCATCTCTAGCACTTATTGATACTTGGAAGCCTTTAAAATGAGGTTTTTTCTCCCTCCCTCCATTTTTTTTAATTTCTTGCTTTCTTTCTTTCTCCTTCCTTCTTTCCTTCCTTCCTCCCCCTCCCTCTCTCCCTTTCTTTCTCTCTCCCTCTTTCTTTCTTTCTTCTTTCTTTCTTTCTCTCTCTCTCTCTCTCTCTCTCTCTCTTTCTTTCTTTCTTTCTTTCTTTCTTTCTTTCTTTCTTTCTTTCTTTCTTGGTACAGACTTGCCCTATTCCAGGTTATCTGCAATTATCTGTGTAATCTCAGGTGGCCCCAAACTCATGGCAATCCTCCTACCTCTGCCTCTTGAGTGCTGGGTGTAAATGTGTGAGCCACCATACACAGCTTCATTTTAAGTTTTTCTTCAATATATCTATTTATTAATTCCATTTTAATTTCTTGGTTTGACTTTCATAGCTTTACTTCAGATTCTTTCCTGCACATGATCATGTCGTTTGTGAGTTCATTTTATTTTCCATTCATTAACTTATTTTTCTTGATTATCATTCATTTTGTTCAGTCTTCTATTCAGTTCCTCTTGATCCTCCTCCATTTTGTTCATCTGTCTATTGCTGTTTCTCTTTCATTTCATTCATCCATTTGTTCATGGCTTCAGTATGTTTGTTAACTCTGCTTATGATAATTGCCTTTTTGAATTCTTTGGAGCTTTTTCTAAGGAGTTATTGATTTTTTAACGTTTTTTATTTTCTTGATTGGGGGGATGGTAGAGAATGGGCACACAAGGGCCTCCCATCACTGGAAATGAACTCTAGAAGCATACTCCACTTTGTCCATGTGATGTACGTGTGTACTAGTGAATTGAACCTGGGTCCTTAGGTTTCACAGACAAGTGCCTTAACTGCCAAGCCACTTTGCCAGCCCATCTAACTAGGTTTTATTGGAGTGTTCCACTATGGGACTAGGCATTCTTCTTGGGCATATCTTGCCTTGGTTTCTTGTGTTATTTGTTTTGCACTCGGGTTTGCTCATCTGCAGATAGATCTTTGTCTTGCTGACAATGCAGCAACAACAACTCTTGCAGAGCCCTTGTTGCATGGCTTGGTGAGTCTTCATTCAGGTGAGTGTGGGCTGGGGGTCAGTCCATATATCTGGGATGGGCACACTGGAATGTTAACAGACTTTTTTAAACATGCGGTCCCCATGCAGGTCCAGACTAGGGAAAGTGAATGGCTTTGGATTCCCTACATAGGGTAGAGCTCTTGTGCAGGCCAAGAAATGAAGTCAGTGCCTCATGGGCCTGATCCCCTGTCTCAGTGCACATAGGCAGGGGTTGTACACAGTGCATAAGGGATGTTGCATACTTACCTGGACCCTAGGTCACCTGCCAGTTCCCTGGGATGGTGACTGTTGTCAGTTCTAGTGTCCCTACTAAGGGTGGCACAGGACTGCAGGCATGGGGTGAGGTCAGTGCCAAATTTCACTGATTACTAATATGCATCTATGTGTGCCAATGTTGTACTCACGGACTAAATGGACACAGACAGGGATCAGGGGAGTACTCGCCTGGTCCCTGAGTGGCCTGCTTAGTGGCCAGGGTTAAGGAATATGGCTGGAGAGTGTGAGCAGTTCTGGTGTCCCTTCTCTGGCAGAAAAGACAGGCAGACCAGTCAGTGAGGTAAATATCAAATGGGTTGAATGCTGCATATGAGCTTGCATGATGGTCCCTTAGTTGTAAAATAGCTTTTAAGTCTCATGAGGTCCTATTTGTACATTGTCTTATTTCCTGGGAAACTGGGGTCCTATTCAGGAACTCCTTCTGTACAGCTGCATCTGGAATTATTTTCACAACGTTTTCTTATATATGTTTACGGGATTCAGGTATTACATCAAGATCTTTGATCCATTTGACGTCTGTGCTCTCCCTTGTTTCAGCACATGGTGTCCCAGCCAAATTTTGACATGTGTTCTTTCTGGGATTGCCTGACCATGCCTTGCCCCAGTCCTGATCTGGTTTGCCCTTCCTATCTCCCCTTATCTCTCTTGGCCTTGCTGTCTTCCTTGCTTTGAATTGTACCTGGCCCTAAATGAGAATCCATCATTCATGACCTGTCCTTGCCTTCCCTGTTGCTTTCTGCCTATTCTGCCTTGCCTTTCTCATCAACGTCCTTTCTGCCTGTCCTGTCCTGGCATTCCCCATTGCCTGTGTTGGCTTGACATTGGCCTGGCCTGCTCTTGAGTCTTAACCATGGCCCAGACTGGCCTTCTTTTTTCCATTGCCATGAATTCCACCTATCTGACCATGCTATCTCCTGACCCTGCCAGGCCCTTGTCTTCCCTTAAGTAGCCTCCTTGCTTTCCCCTGATGTGCCTTGTGCCTGACTTCACTCACCTGCTTGCCTTACACCTTGCCAGGCCTTTTGTTACCCCTTGTTTGGCCTGATGTTTCATGAGGCCTTGCTTCACTGTCCTTCCCTTCAATCCCTTTGCCTTACACCTTGCCTGGCTTTGTCTTACCTCTGTCCTTGCCTGCACTTGGCTTCCTCCTGTCCTTTCCTGCTTTGACTTGCCCCTTAGCCTTACCTCTTACTTAACCTAGATTTTCAACCACCCTTCCCCCTACTCCCAACATGGCCTTGTTTTCCCTTTGCCTTGGTGACCTAGTTGCCGGGCTGCCCCCTACAGGTAGTGTTGAGGAAGGACCAGGCCCGCTCATTTCTCCCAAGGGGTTGAGGAAGAAGGTGAACGTCAGACAGCTCAGAACCTCTCCTAGTCACTGGAGAAAAACCACACTGAGTCGGGAGTCTTGTCGAAGCAGGAACTCGCTTTATTGTTACAGGCGGTTGCCTATATAATGTTGAGAACAAAGGTGGGGATGCTAGTGCCCCGGCCACAGGCAGGCAATTCTGTGGTAATCACCAGTGGGCCAGTGTCTAACCCCCTCTTTGGGTCACGGTGGCCTCGGTGTGGGATCCCAATGGGCAGGTAGCAGACGGTGTTTCAGGCGATCCTAGGTTAGTGCCCCACGTTTGGGCGCCAGTTGCCCCGGCCAGCAGGGCTTCAACAGGAGCACGGACCCCAGAAAATCTGAAATGAAAGGGACAAGAGACACAAGGAACCGACAGTAAGACAGGAGTCTGATCAAGCTGCCAATTTTTATTTTTCTCAGGGTGCCTTTTATACAGCAGTACAGGGAAGTTTGTCAGCAGTTTAGGTATTGCTACAGTTCTGTTTCAATAGGATAAGGTCCCAGCCCCAAGGCCACAAGATGTTCCACAGCCACAGGATAAAGCCCCAGCCCCAAAGCCACAAGATAACGACTCCCTCATTCTTCATGTGTTACATTGTTCTTTCTCCGTGCACGGGTTAACAAACAACTGCAGACCTTGTGACTTTCCAGAACAGACAACTTATCACAAAATGGAGTCATTATTCAGGATGGAGACACATTTGGTTTCCTAGTGCCCTATGGTTCCCCACATTCTAGGATGGGGGGAGAGGTAAGGGCCAATAGTAAACTGTGGCTATTGAAATGCTAATTCCAACTCCTATGCAGAAGTAGCAGGCAAGAAGCCATTAGGTGTCTTGCTGAGTCCTAGCTGGCCAGAGACAGGTCGCCAAACTTTAGCTAGGCTCAGGAAGTTCCATTAGGCCTCATGTCCAGGCCTCTCAAGGCCCAACATCTCCCCCTTTTGTTTTTGTAAGCACGGTGGAAAACATGGCTCCTGTCTTAGGTTGCCCCCTCTGGGGATCTTACCCATCACTGGGTGCCATGTATCCAACTCATTGAGAATCCACTCCGTGACCTGTCTTAGGTTGTCCCAGCCTGTCTGAGATCTTACCTGTCATTGGTCAGATGGAGGGCGGAGGAGGGACGCTCATATGAGGACAGCCAGTCATATGAGGAGTTTGACTCCTCAGTAGCGAGCCTATGATAATGTATTTAGACCTGATGAAGTTTTATTGCCTCTAGCCATTGGTGAATAAATTGTGTAATCCTACTAATTACACAAGGCCCAACAATGAGGAGAAGGAGAAGGAGGGGCCCAAGTGGAGGGAGAAGGTAGGGTAAGAAGTCATGTATGCTTGTCCGCAGCGGGTTGTCCTGGAGGTCCCGCTGCCTCCTCCCCAAGTCTTCCTGGAGCCTCTTAATCTTGTCTTGGACGATTCCCAATTTATTGTCATGAAAGCGGCATTTTTCCTGTAAAAACAAGCATATGCTTTCCTTTTCAGCCGTTAGTAGGTCTAGTCCCCTCCTGTTTTGTAGGACTACCTCAGCCAGGGAATCTAGCTATTGTTGGAGATAGGTCTCCCTCTGATATAATCAAAAGAGGGCATAGCAAGGCCCTCATTTCCAGGAATGATATCTACATCTCAGATTAAGGTGGCTGGGGCACAAAGGCCCATCCAATTGGTGGGCAGAAAGTCATAGGCCATCCCGCCTCCACAAACATAAACCATTCCAGAAGGTGGGCAGCATTGAGCACTGGGCTCAGTTGTGTTAAAAGTACAGAAGGAAGGATGAATGTATCCCACATCTATACTGGAATTATTAGGGGAAGGCGGGGCCCAAATGCAAGTTCCAGAGGAAACATTGGGAAAAGCTGGACGGGGAAGGGAAGGTGGCTGAGTAATTTTTTAAGGTCGTATGGGCAACTGTACTGCAAGCAGCAGGGGAGGCCCAGATCAGAGGCAAAGCCAGCAATCCTCCGCAAGGGAGGGAATTGTTTGGTTTAGCAGGGTGAAGAACATTTTAGGAACAGTCCTCAGGGGTGAGACACACCCTGGAGAAGTGATTGTCAGTGTCCCCTTGTTGGGACAAATATTTTAGGTCTCTCACTGGTACCCAAATGGGTCTTTTTAGTTTTACAAAGTTTTCCCATGGACAAATATTCCATGGGCTTCACACAAGTTTCTATCAAAAAACTCCTTTCTGTTACAGAGATTTTGCATTTCAACCACTTCTCAGTACAAAAGACTATTAAGGCCAGCCAAATGGCTTCCGACACTGAACATACATAATCTTGCTTACATGTAGGTGCTAAAGTCTTGCTGCCAAAGGGCCCAGAGCTATGGATACAAGTCCACCCAAATGGCTCCCGACAGTTCCCCCTTTTTTATTTATTATTTTTTTATTAACCGGGCCCTTCTGGGCCTTGGTGCAGAAAGACTGTGCCTGTCTTAGGTTGTCCTCTACAATATTTAGGCCTTACCCATCATTGGTACATGAATTCCATCATTCATGCCCTGTCTTAGGTTGTCCTAACTGAAGAGAATCTTACCCATCTTTGACTACCAGCCTCTGCAGGGGCTTTAAAATAATGTCTCAGGAAGCCAGGGTTGGGTCCATAGCTGTATCCGTGTACTCCTGTATGGATATCCATAATGGATCTCAAAAGGCATTTAATGAGTATGGGCAGAAGACACAGAATGAGCAAAAGACAAACACCTGTAGCAGCAAAGCTTCCTATCCAAGAATTGAGAGAATTCCATCCAGGCAAGGCAGACTTAAAAGCAGATATTAAGTCATCAGCAGCTTTAGCTGCATCAAAAGTAAGATGATTATTTTGCAAAGACAAAATCTTGAATGTAACTGAATTAGATCCAAGGAAATATCATTATGCCAAACACCTCTTAAATGCATTTTTCCAATGCTGTTGACTGTCATTATATTTTTTAGAAGTAACAGAAATCTATTGAAAATCTACATGACACTCCAAAAGAGTTTTAACTATGAACCCTAGTCGCCCCAATACATAACCACATCATACAGAGCATCTAACAGGTGAAACTGTATCTAGGGTAAGGATTGAGCCCAAGATCTTAAAGGGAGGCACAGTTTGAACTTTCTCAGGAGCTATTTTAAAGCTGTGAGTATGAAGGATAGTTAGACATTAAAAGTACAAGCCTAAAGCCAAATGGGTCTTTTTTCATCTTGAGGGAAGACACATTTAAACCCTCTCCCTGCTGTGAGGAGTGGGTCTGGTCCTTTCCAGGCCCCAGTCAATGGGTCATTTCTAGAAAAATTTAAAATATTTAAGGTGAATAATGCTTTCTTTAGCTGACCATGGGGGGGGGGGTAGTGATTCACCCTTTTGTTCTTGTCATTGTTATTTAAGTGTTTGGTCAACAATAGCTTGGCGTAGAGGTTTGTATGGGATGCCTGTGGAATGTGAGATTTTCCAGGTCTGGAGAAAATCTACAAAGGCCTTGCTTATGAAGCAGGGACCATTATCTGTTTTAATTTGATCAGGCAGCCCAAGAGTGGCAAAACATGGAAGCATATGACTAATGGCATGTTTAGATTTTTCCCTGGCATGTGCTGATGTCCAGCAGGGGCGGGAAAAGGCATCGACTGAAAGAAAAATATTAGTGAGCCCAGTCACCCCGAGAGGGCAGACTTCTCCCCTGTCCCCACCTGGGTCAGTCCAAGGGAGCCATGTGGCCATCTCCCAGGAGGTGGACTGCCCGCCAACTCCCAGTAGAGGAGGGCCGGGCACAAGCTGCCAGGAGGGGGACCATCTATTTAAATTACCACATCCCTCCCCTGGCTCCCAATAGATTTATAACCATCACATATTATAAATTGTACTAAGTTCAATTTTAAAGGTCCCCACAGTCTTGACCAATTTAAGATATTATTAAGACCTGTAAAATCAAACAAGTTAAATACTTCTAATCTAAAGCCAGTCTCTGTGCCTGTAATTTTAACTTGTTTGAGGTTTTCCAGCTTAAAATCTTAAATCTCAGCCGGGCGTGGTGGTGTATGCCTTTAATCCCAGCACTTGGGAGGTGGAGGTAGGAGGATTACCATGAGTTCTAGGCCACCCTGAGACTCCATAGGGAGTTCCAGGTCAGCCTGGGCTAGAGTGAAACCCAACCTGAAAAAAAAAAATAAAAAAATCTTAAATCTCTCAGTCCAATATCTCTAGCCAAGCATATCAGTCCATTAGAAATTTAACCATGATCAAACTCTCTGGGTCTGGGCAGCAGGAGGCAGCCAGCCCTTATGCCAGTAGCCCAGTTCCAACAAAGTCCCCTGATGTCTTTTCTTTCCCTTAGAAAGCTCATAAGCCAAGCCTTGAAGTTCAATGCTGTCTGCACTTAGCATTCTCAGACTCATCAGAATAGTCCATAAAATTTGGCTTGCCACTCCAGAAGACACCTTCAGTTGTAAGCACCAAGTCCATGCCTATTCCTCCAAAACAAAGGTTCCAAAAGATCAACATCCACATGGTCAGGTTCATCTCAGTCCATTCCTCGGTACCAAGTTCTGTAGCAGACAGCTTTGGGTTCACTGAGATGAACTTCCAGACCAGACACAAGTTATAGAGGAAGGGATATTTATTGAAGCTTACAGATCCAGGGGAAGTTTCATAATGGCATAAAAAGCTGGCCTGCCTTCACAGGCCCAAGGAGAGAGAGAGAAAGAAGCACAAGCCTAAAGGTCAAAAGCCACACAGTGTGTCCACTAGGGACATATGACCCATTCAGAAATACAAAAGCTGCAGATGCAGCTTGCCGGTGAACCAAAGTGAAAGGAAAGAGAAAGAGAATGAAGAGATGTTGACAAGCAAGTACAGGTTATAGAAGCAAACTTTAGCACATTAAATATGAAGACTGCCTCATAACTTATGAGGGTATGCTCATCTTCACACCGATTGACCTCCTCAAAGAATACCTCTCTTGGGTCGCTAGTCTGCCGGGTTCCTGGAGCCCCACATTAGGTGTCAGATGCCAGGCTCCCCCAGCAGGTGGTAGTGAGGAAGGACCAGGCCTGCTGGTTTCTTCCAAGGGGTTGAGGAAATAGGTGAACGTCGGACAACTCAGAACCTCTCCTAGTCACCGGAGAAAAGACACACTGAGTCGGGAGTCTTGTAGAAGCAGGAACTCACTTTATTGTTACAGGCAGTTGCCTATATAATGTTGAGAATGAAGGTGGGGATTCTAGGATGGGGGGAGAGGTAAGGGCCAATAGTAAACTGTGGCTATTGAAATGATAATTCCAACTCCTATGTGGAAGTAGCAGGCAAGAAGCCATTAGGCATCTTGCTGAGTCCTAGCTGGCCAGAGACAGGTCGCCAAACTTTAGGCTCAGGAAGTTCCACTAGGCCTCACGTCCAGGCCTCTCAAGGCCCAATACCTAGTGTTACCATACCCTTCTCCTGCACTTGATTGGCTCATGGCCTGGCCTGTCTTGGCTTCCAGTCCCTTTTGCCTACCTGGCCTTGCTTTCCCCCAGACTGACATTTAGCCTGGCCTGACCTTGCCTTCATCTATTCCTTGCCTGGCCATGCCTTCCCCTTGCTTGGCCTTGTCTTCTCTTCCCCATCACTAGCTTACCTTTTCCTCTTACTCTCCCTCGTGCCTGTGTTGCCTTACCCCTGCCTTCTGTCTGGACTTCATTCTTTTGGTATTTTGTATTGCATGGTCTTGGGACCTCTGTTTCCTTGCCTTGTCTCAAGTGTGGTCTTTTCTTCTCCTTTATGGATTTGCCTTCTGCCTTTCATTTTCTCATCTGGTCTCCTCTCCTGTCCCTTCATCTTTGCACTTGCCTGTCCTTCTCCCTTGTCCAACTGTGCCTTCCTCCTGTCTTTCTTGTGCCTCCTTCCACTTGACCTTGCCTTCCTTCTGGGTTGGCTTAGCCTTGGCTCCCCCTGTCCTGGCCTGGATTCTCCCTTGCCTTCCCCTTAGCCTGGCTTTTTCTGGCCTGTGCTTTAATTTTCTCCTTCCTTGTCTAACTTCTTGTCTACCTTCCTCCTTGTCTGTTCTTGTTTGGCCTTATCTTCTCCCTTGCCATGTCCAGCATTGCTTCCTCCTCTTGATGCACTTCACCTGTCCTTGTCTCTCAGTCTCATGTCCTAGACTGACCTTTTTTTCACCCTTGACTGGCACTCCATATTTCCTGACATTTTCTCGGTGGAGCTTGCCTGATATTCTTTATTTTCCTCTTTGCCTGGTCTCTCCTTTCCTTCCTGTGCCCTGGCATGGCATGGTGTTCACACTTACTGGACCTGGCCTTGCCTGTTCCTTTGCTCCCTCCTTTGCCAGGTCTAGCTTGCCTAACTTTTGCCTGGCTTGGCCCATCATTCTCACTTGCCTAGTCTGGCTTTGTTTTCCCCTGTCCATCTTCCCTGGCCTTGGCCAGCTCTCACTTTTGTTTTACCTGACAGTTGCCTTTCCTATTTTTGCTTTCCCATGACCTTGCCTTCTAACTTTCTGTCTGATGATTTTATATTTCAATACATGGTAGAATTATCTTGGCTTTTTTTTAAAAGATAGGGTGTCACTGTAGCCCAGGCTGTCCTGTAATTCACTCTGTCACCCAGGCTGGGCTCAAACAGTGATTCTCCTGCCTCAGCCTGCATACTACTGGGTTTAAACGTGTGAGCCTGCTGCCTGGATAATAACTGATATTACCTCCTTCTTTCCAGAACATGAGTTACTACCCCTGCTTACAGCTGTGGAGCCCTCTGCACCTGACATTTCAGAGGCTGTCTTTGCAAGTGGATGGAGTGATTGGAATCAGAGAGGGGATTGGATGAGGGCATTTCCACAACAGGGAAGGTGCACATCATATGCGCACACTGAAGAAAGCAGGGACCCCCTGCACCCACGCACCACACTTCAGAGTTTTCTGTCTTCAGAAACAGAAGCAGCAGCTCATGTGTTACCCAATTGTCAGGGAGCCTCAACACTACTTGTTTCCTGGGGCATTGGGCAGTGTTTGTGGGGATCAGCAGCCTAGAGAAGGACACTGAGATAGCCTGAGGCCTATCCTCACCCCTCAGCAGAAGACAGAAAGACACTTGAGAATGTGACCTAAGGATAATTTAGTTGCTTCTCACAGGAAAGTACTCTGGATGAACATGGTGCCATCTGCAAGTGAGGCCACACTCCACCCTTGCTCTGTGTCTTTCAGCACCTTCCCCCTATATGTGCATCATCCACAAAGATTTTCTGTGGAGCAGGTCTTCAGCCACAGTGCATGTCCAGTGGGAATGGTTGTAGAGGTCACCAGAGTCCTGATAATCTGGCCTGTTCTTGCATGGACCAAGTCCAGTGGAAATTTTTTATAAATTAAAGACCACTAAGTACAATCTTTTCAGGTTCTTTTGATCCATTTCCTTGACAGTTCTTGGCCATGTAAGTCTTTCAGAGGTCTGCAGAGGAAGCAGCTTCAGTAGTATGCAATTTGAATTCCTATAATCATTAATAATGGTGAACATCTTTGTCTCATTTTGCATTTTTGGCATCACACCATCTTCCTAAAATTGCTTTTTTGAGTTATATCAATATGGAATCTTTTTTTTTTTCTATTCTTATCTATCTAGAAACATTAGCCCCAAACATAACATGTAATATGATTGTGGTAGGAAAGCATAAAATTAAATCTAAATATAATCACAAAAAATGTGTCTTTGCCTTGTGTAAGGGAATTTGTCTAATGTACTATTAAGTTCAGAAATGTCAGCCAAGTGAAAACCGAAAAAGAATCAGACAGGGCTGAGAATGTGGTTCAGTCCATAGAGTGTTTGCCTAACATGCATGAAGCCCTGAGTTCAATATCCAGTAATCACATAAATAGGAATAAGGAGATAATAACAGAAACATCAAAATTTCAAGGCAATATTTGCCTACATAGTAAGTTTTAGACAGACTGAGTTACTTGATTCTGCCTCAAAAAATAACAATAAAAACAAACAAAATACTGAAAGAGTGAACTAGTCATTCTGCTTGCTGCTTGAAAGTAAATGCATCATTCCTCCAAAAGGCATGTGGGTCTCAACCTCAGTGTGTGATTGATAAAGGAAATTAGAGGCAGGGGCAGGAGGCAGTGGTGAAGAGGCTCAACTATTTCAAGGAACTGCAGCTATACTGAAGGCAGAAGCTGAGAACTGTGAGAAAGGATCCAAGGTAATGACAGTTCCTGAGAAGGTCTAAGGATGTTCTCTGGAAATTACCAGAAGGACCTTTCATAGGGACATAGACATAAATACTAGACATAAATAAGGAAATAGATATAATAAAGAAAAACCAGTTAGAATTACTAGCAATAAAGAACACAGTTAATGAAATTAAAAACTCTGTAGAAAATCTCACCAGTAGAATGGACAGTGTAGGGGACAGAATATCTAAGCTAGAAGACCAGGTGCCAGATCTAATACAGTCCAACAAAGATAAAGACAAACTAATAGAAAAGAATGAATGGGAATTTCAAGATATTCAGGACACTATTGAAAGATCAAACATAAGAATTCAGAGCACAGTAGAAGGAGAAGAGTTTCACTCCAAAGGCATAGTAGGCATCTTCAACAAAGTCATAGAAGAAAACTTCCCCCAAATTGGGAAAGAGGTGCCAATGCAGATACAGGAATTCTTTAGAACACCAACCAGACAAAACATGGAAAGACCCTCTCCTCGCCATATTGTAATCAAACTACCAAACACACAAACCAAAGAAAAAATATTGAAAGCAGTTAGAGAGAAAAATCAAGTTGCCTACAAAGGCAAACCCATCAGGATCACAGCAGATTACTCAGCACAAACTTTAAAGCCAGAAGGGCTTACAGTGATGTATTCCAAGTTCTGAAAGATAACAACTGTCAAGCACATTTACTTTATCCTGCAAAGCTATCCATTCAAATAGGAGAAATAAGGAAATTCCATGACAAATGCAGGCTAAAGGAGCATTTGAAGACAACAGTAGCTCTACAGAAAATACTTGAAAGAATCCTCCATGCTGAAGAGAAAAAAAGCCCAAATATAAGGAACCTGGAAAAAACAAACAATACTCAAATACTAGATAACACAAGAGAGTCAAGGTAAAACAGGAAGAACTACAAAAATGGCAAAAATAACTACACATCTTTCAATAACACCTCTTATTATCAATGGCTTCTATCCCCAACCAGAAGACATCGGTTTGCAGACTGGGTTAAAAGGCAGGATCCTTCAATTTGTTGCCTCCAAGAAACCCACTTTTCTACAAAGGATGGTCACTATCTTAGGGTGAAAGATTGGAAAATGGCCTTTCAAGCAAATGGGCCTAGAAAACAAGCAGGGGTTGCTATCCTAATATCTGACAAGGTAGACTTCAGCCCAACATCAGTTAAGAAAGATAAAGAAGGTGACATTATTTTGACTAAAGGCACCCTCCAAAAGGAGGACATGACAATCCTAAACATATATGCACCTAACATGGGGGCTCACAAATTCATCACAGAAACACTATTAGAACTAAGGCCAGAGATAATACCAAACACAGTGGTAGTGGGTAACTTCTACACCCTACTCTCATCCATTGACAGGTCATCCCAGGATGAAATAAACAGTGAGCCATCTGGATTAAATGTGGTCATAAAAGACATGGACCTAACAAATATATACAGGAAATTTCATCCAAATGCTGCAGAATGTGCAGTCTTTTCAGCAGCACATGGAACATTCTCTAAAATAGACCATATATTAAGACACAAAGCAAATCTTAACAAATACAAGAAAATTGAAATAATTCCTTGCATTCTATCTGATGACAATGGAATCAAACTACAAATAGATAGCAAGAAAAGCTATAAAGCGAGGTGTGGCGTCCCACCCCTTTAATCCCAGCAGTCAGGAGGCAAAGGTAGGAGGATTGCTGTGAGTTTGAGGCCACCCTGAATCTCCATAGTGAATTCCAGGTCAGCATGGGCTAGAGTGAGACCCTACCTCGAAAAACCAAATGCAAAACAAAGAAAAAAAATAGAAAAGCTATAGAGCATACACCAAGTCATGGAAACTAAACAGTACACTACTAAATGATGAATGGGGTCAACGAAGAAATCAAGAACAAAATCAAAAAATTCATTGAGTCAAATTATAAGAACAAAACATACCAAAACCTTTGGGACACAATGAAGGCAGTTCTAGGAGGTAAATTTATAGGTTTAAGTGCCTATATTAAGAAATCAGAAAGGTTGCAAGTAAACGACCTAATGGTTCATTTGAAAGCCTTGGAAAAAGAAGAACAAGAAAACCCAAATATCAGTAGAGAGGAAGAAATAATATTAGGGCAGAAATTAGTGAAATAGAAACAACAACAACAACAACAAAAAAAAACAAACAAAAAACAACAACAACAAAAACAATACAAAGAATCAATTAAACAAAAGAGTTGGTTCTTTGAAAGGAAAAACAAGATTGATATACCCTTAGTAAATCTGACCAAAAGAAAGAGAGAAGAGGCAGAAATTAATAAAATTAGAAATGAAAAATGCAACATCACAACAGATACCAGAGAAACTCAAAAAATCATAGGGACATTCATTAAAAACACATACTGGACAAGTATGAAAATCTGAAAGAAATGGATGATTTCCTTGATTTATATGACATACCTAAATTAAACCAAGATGAGATTAATCACTTAAATAGATCTAAAATAAGTATGGAGATCCAAGCAATTATCAAAAATCTTCCAACTATAAAAAATCCAGGCCCAGATGGATTCACTACTGAATTTTACCAGACCTTCAGTGAAGAACTTACATCATTGCTTCTTAAGCTTTACCATAAAATAGAAAAAGAAGGAATCCTACCAAACTCCTTCTACAAAACCAGCATCACCCTGATATGAAAATGAGGCAAAGATAGAACAAAAAATAAAATTACAGTCCAATCTCCCTCATGAACATACAAGTAAAAATTCTCAAAAACATATTGGCAAACATAATACAAGAATATATCAGAAAGATCATTCACCCTAACGAAGTAGGCTTTATCCCAGAGATGCAGGGATGGTTCAACATATGCAGATCGATAAATGTAATACATTATATAAATGCACTGAAGGACAAAAATCACATGACAATCTCATTAGATGCAGAGAAAGCATTTGACAAAATCCAACATCCCTTCATGATAAAAGTCCTACAGTGACAGGGAATAGAAGGAACATATCTCAATGTAATAAAGGCTATTTATGACAAGCCTACAGACAACGTATTATTAATGGGGAAAAACTGGAAGCTTTTCCACTAAAATCAGGAACAAGACAAGGGTGCCCAGTGTCCCCACTTTTATTTAATATAGTACTGGAAGTCTTAGCCAAAGCAATAAGGCAAGAGACACACATAAAAAGGATACAAATTGGAAAGGAAGAGATCAAGTTATCATTATTTGCAGATGACATGATTCTATATATAAAGGACTCTAAAGACTCTACCAGGAAACTGTTAGAGCCGATAAACACCTACAGCCATGTAGCAGGATACAAAATAAATACACAGAAATCAGTAGCCTTCCTATATACCAACAACAAACACACGGAGAAGGAAATCCACAGAATCATTCTCATTAACAATTTCATCAAAGAAAATAAAGTACCTTGGAATAAACCTAACCAAGGAAGTAAAGGATCTCTACAATAAAAACTTCAGAACAGTCAAGCGAGAAATTGCAGAAGACACTAGGAAATGGAAAACATCTCTTGTTCCTGGATCAGAAGAATCAAATTGTGAAAATGGCAATCTTACCAAAGACAATCTACACATTCAATGCAGTCCTCTTCAAAATTCCAATGGCATTCTTCATGGAAATAGAAAAAAAAAAAAAGTCCAAAAATTTATTTCAGAAT
This sequence comes from Dipus sagitta, assembly GCA_036346955.1. Lineage (NCBI taxonomy): Eukaryota > Metazoa > Chordata > Mammalia > Rodentia > Dipodidae > Dipus > Dipus sagitta. The sequence continues at coordinate 12,066,205 of CM070791.1, read as the reverse complement.
CACAAAAAACCTTGAATATCTAAATCTATACTGGGTAAAAAAAAGTAAGGCTGGTGGTATCACCATACCTGATTTTAAACTATACTATTGAGCCATGGTAACAAAAACAGCATGGTACTGGCACAAAAGCAGGCACGTAGATCAATGGAATAGAATAGAGGATGTAAGTCCAGGTAGCTATAGCCACCTGACATTCGATAAAAATGCCAATGATACTCATTGGAGAAAAGACAGCCTCTTCAGCAAATGGTGCTGGGAAAACTGTATATGTATCTGTAGAAGGTTGAAAATAGATTCTTCTCTTTCTCCATGTACATGAATTAAGTCCAAATGCATTAAAGACCTTAACATCAGACTGGAAACTCTGAAACTGCTAGAGGAAAACTTGGGGGAAACCCTTCAACATATTGGTCTTGGTAAAGACTTTCTGAATATAACCCCAATTGCCCAGGCAATAAAACCACAGACTAACCCCTGGGACCTCATGAGATCACAAAAATTTTGTACAGTAGAGGACACTGTGAATCAAGCAAAGAGGAAACCTAGAGAATGGGAAAAAAACTTTGCCAGCTATATATCTGATAGAGGATTAATACCTAGGATACACAAAGAACTCAAAAAATTAAATAATAAGAAATCAAACAAGCCAATTAAAAATGGGCTATGGAGCTAAATAGGGAGTTCTCAAAAGAAGAAATATGGATGGCATATAAGCATCTAAAAAAATGTTCTACATCCCTAGTCATTAGGGCAATGCAGATTAAAACTATGTTGAGATTCCATCTCACTCCTATCAGATTGGCTAACATCATGAAAAGAAATGATCATAAATGCTGGCAATGATGTGCAAAAAGAGGAACCCTTCTACACTATTGGTAGGAATGCAATCTGGTCCAGCTTGTGGAAATCAGTGTGGATGTTCTTAAGACAGCTAAAAATAGATCTACCATATGATCCAGCTATATCACTCCTAGGCATATATCCTACAGACTCATCTCATTACCTTAGACATACTTGTTCAACCATGTTTATTGCTGCTCAATTCACAATAGCTGGGAAATGGAACTAGCCCAGATGTCCCTCAATTGATGAGTGGATAATGAAGATATGGCACATTTATACAATGGAGTTCTACTCAGCATAAAGAAAAATGAAGTTATGAAATTTGCAGGAAAATGTATGGATCGCTGAATGATTATACTAAGTGAGGTAACCCAGGCCCAGAAAGCCAAGCATTGCATGTTCTCTCTAATATGTGGATCCTAGCTACAGATGACTGGACTTCACTGTGAGTAGGATGAAAACTCAGTAGCAAAGGCCAGAAAACTGGAAAAGTAATATAAAGGAAAGATAAAGGAAGGGAGGGGGGTACTTGATAGGGTGGTATTGTATATATGTAATTAGAAGAATAGATTAATGGGGGTGAAAAGGCCCAATATGATGCCAGGGGAAGAGATTGTGTAAAGGAAAGGTGGAGGGAGGGCTAATGAAAATCTAAGAGGATATAAATAAATCATATGGAATCCTACTTTTTTTGGAAAATGGAACACTCAGGAGCCATAGATTGTTACTAGAAAATTTTCAGTGCCAGGGAGGAGATACCTTCCAGTGATTTATTGGCTAGGGAGGTCCCTGATGCCCCCAAAATACTATAGGCTATTGCCAAGCCTCTTGTTTTCCCACCAGGAATAGATGGTACGACCCTATTGCTGAAGGCTCCACATACTTGGGCTGCAAGGCCACTGAGAAATCCTGCTGGAACTCACCTGATAACCTCCTCCATGTAGACCAGCTGAGAGAAACCTGGAAGAAGCCATTCTGCATGCAGTTCCATGGGGGAAAGAGAAATCATGACTGAATATACTCAAACAGTGGGCACTGCAAGACTTATATTTGGCCAGCCAGGCCAAATGAGCCAACAGGTGCAATAGTGGCACGTCTGTCATGGTGGAAACCAACTGCCCTCTAATTAGACTGGAGGCCCACTCCATGGTAGGGAATACATCCCTGATACTGAAACCTTAAAACAGGGGTACTCATGAGCCCTAGGGGTGTAACGTCTGCTGAGGTCTGGCTAAATGTATATACTATGCTCATGAAAATGCCCAATAAGCAATTCTCTAAATGTTCATACTCTTATATTAATGTTACTCTCACTTTTGGTATAGAATTTTTTCTTTTCAGATGACTGTGACCTTTGGGTGACTCAGATGTTATCATGGTGCTGGAAATAAGTGACTGTAGTGCTCACTATGTAGTATTTCTATCATGCCTTCCAAGGCTCAAGGTCTAAAGCAGTAGAGAGGTGGAAAGAATGTAACAGCCAAAGAAAGGGGAGGACTCCTTACAACATGCTCCCCCCAGACACAAAGTAGCCTGTATAGCAATGATGTCACAGAGCCTGACACTACTTACACAAGACCATCATAAGAGGAGGAAAAGATCATGACATCAAAATAAAAGAGAGGCTGATTGAGATGGGGAGGTGATATGATAGGGAATGGAGTTTCAAATTTGAAAGTGCGGGGGAGGGTATTACCATGGGATATTTTCTTGTAATCATCAAAGTTGTTAATAAAAATTTGTAAAAAAAAAAAAAAAAAAAAAAAGTAAAACAAAGAGAAGCATGGAAAAAAGCATCTCTGGAGCTTTCTTACCCAATAAAGGAGAGGGACGGCTGTCCTAAGCAAAAGTTCCTCATCAATGGCTTGCTACCAACTCTAAAACCAGCAACATGCAGTTGATTGGCAATATGTTTCTCAGACTGAGACTAGGGGTCCTTCCCTGGTTCAGTCATCCCAGAGTCAGGGAGGGAATTCATGAAATGTGGATCTAAGGTGAGCCCCTAAGATGTTTTGGGGTCTGGTGTCGCACAAGTAAGACCATTGACTCATGAAATGTGAGGCAAAGTTTTATTGGGTAAAAAAAGAAAAGAAAAAGTTTAGAGTCTGGTATATTAGGTCTGCACCTCAGAGGTCGGGGTGGGGGGGCATCAGCCCTGAACTGTTTGGAGTTTCAGCTTTAATTGGAAATAATCACATGATGTCACATCACAGTTACACCCATAAAAGAAAAAATGAACTCATAAACATATCTCTTTGTCAGTTACAGGAAGTGCTGCCTGAGGGGTGAGTGGTAGGCCTGTGAGGAGGAGTGCTGCTTATCTTAAGGAGTTTGCTCAACAATACAGGCCAAAGGAAATGGTATTCCTCCTAGCAGAGCCTCTTGTTTACCTGCTATTAGCAGAGCCTCCTGTTTGGCTACCATCAGCAGAGCCTTCTGTTGCTGCCTTAAAAACACGAATGGCTACTAGATGTCATTCTAGTTTTCATTATATTTGTGTCACCCCGTTAAAGTATAATGCTTCTGAACAATGGGAAAAGACACGTGCACATTTGCAAGGACTATGGGCAGATACTAATCTCACTTATGACTTAAAAGCTTTACAGGAAGAAATATCAGTTATGAGTCAGCAACATCTAGATAATTGGGATTTCACAGGACTAGCTACCACTTTCTCGGACAATCTAAAGGCTCTCAATCCATTAGATTGGGTCCAATACTGTATCCTTGCAGCCATTATTTTGGCTCTTATAATCGTGGTGTTACTTATTTTTCCTATTATCTTTAGGCTGATCCTGAGATCGTTACACACTGTAAAGAGGGACATCTACGAGATCTGTCTTAAAAACAAAAAACCGGGAACTGCCACACCAACTCCAGTGGAGTCTGTGTAGCATAGAGCCTAAACAGCTCGAATGGCTACCAGTCCTGGGGTTTTGCATCACACGTGATTAGGCCCCCTGGAGGTCCCTGGCAGAGTCTTTGGTGTTTTGTGATTTGGGTCTCATTCTGCAGTGTGTTCTTTCTCTGGTGCTTGCCTTATTGATTCTAGGAACTAAGCCCACTCAACTTTATACTGATAAAATCAGGCTCTCAGCAGATAATCTCGACGGGCCTTTAGATGTTCCAGAAACTAAGAGTACAAAAATGGAAGCTTCCACCTATGGAGACAGCCCTAGCCTCAGTGACCCCAGCAGCCTTAACCGCGACGCTGGCTGTGTCTGAAAAGCTTGAACAGCTAATTTTTATTCTTGCTGAGAATGTAACTTTAACTCCATATGACCCTCCACTAACAGAATTGTTTGGCAGTCTGCAGTTTCTGATTCATGACAGATGATGGGAACCACCTAAATATAGAGGGCCTTATAAATTTGATCCTACTGATGCACCACTCCCTTGGACAGGAAAATATGATGAGAATCTAATCAGATGGGTAACATTTAAAGGAAAGAGAGGAGACTTCCAGCCAAGATGGCGACCGCCTAGCTGTGCTGCAAACCCCGGGGAAAGAAAGGCAAGATATTAAGGGTATATAGTGGCTTTTAGGGGAGAGAAATCTGGGAGGGCACAGAGGTGGGGGAATAGGGAATTGCTGATCCCCTTGCGGGTGGGTAGGCACCCCTCGCCCCAAATAACCGCCGTGTTCACAGCTCCACCCCTGCCGCTGCTGGTGCTCCGGAGCCCGCAAGGCTGCCACCGTGCGCCGATCGTTCCCTGCGCGCGGAAGCTTAGATTGCTCTGCACCCTCATCCAATTGCCCACCTACTGAGTGTGCCCAGTCCCACAGTAGCTGCCCCACAAGCTCAGACTGTATCTCTCGCTTGCACCAGCTCAGGTGCCACCCCCTACCTGCCTGCCGCACCGGTGGGCCGCCATTGTCCTGTGGCAGGGGAGCACAGACTGCTTCCGGTTCCCAGCGTTCCCAGCCAAAATCTGGGTGGCTTCAGTGCTTGGTGCCTCAGTGCCACTTCTAGCTCGAATGCAGGCAGCTGTGGCACATTACCGCTTGAGAACTCAGGCATCTTTGGCGCCCCTGCCAGGTAGTAGATAGGCGGCTTTGGCAAGTGAGATTGTTCCCTGCGTGTGCAAGCTTAGACTGCTCCGCACCCTCGTCCACTCGCCCACTTACTGAGTGTGCACAGTCCCACAGCAGCTGCCCCACAAGCTCAGACTGTATCTCTCACTTGCACCAGCTCAGGTCCCATCTCCTATCTGTCCGCCGCGCGGCCGTCCACAATTGTCCTGTGGTGGGGGAGCGCAGACTGTTTCCGGTTCCCAGCATGCCCAGCCAGACTTCGGGCGGCATAAGTGCTTGGTGCCTCAGTGCCACTCCTAGTTCGAATGCAGGCAGCTTTGGCACATTACCACTTGAGAACTCGGGCAACTTTGGCGCCCCTGCCAGGCAGTAGATAGGCGGCTTTGGCAAGTGACAGCCAAAGCCCAGGCTTCATGGCAACGCCCGCAGGCTGCATAAGATTCCCATTGTTCTTGAGCCCAGGCTGATACGCCCACCTATCTGCCCATACACTGTCATGGGCAGAACACAGCGCAAAAGAAATAACACGAAAAATCAAATGCAAGAAAATCCAATTAGATCACCCAGTCCCACAATGAATACATCTAACCAAAACATAGAAGAACCAATAGTACCAGAACACCAAATTGAAGCTATGAGCAATGGAACTCTAACCAACCTATTGGTAGAACTTGCAGGAAAGCAACAAAGGGCTGACAATCGTGTGGATGCTGCCATCACTAAACTAGAACTAATAGATAAGAAATTGGAAGGATTAGATAAGAAAATGGAAGGATTTCAAAGAGAGTTAAGAGATTTGAGGGAGAGTGAAAAAAAGAAGACCTTAAAAATCAGCTGGCCATGCTAAATGAAGACATAAAGAAATGCAAGGATGAACTCCAAGAATCATCAAGAAAATCAGAAAATGATGTGAAAAGGGAGCTTGACAGAGGGATGGAAATTATACATAGAAAAATAATAGAAAATGCAAACTTAATTGTACAAGTCCAAAACTCACCAGAAGCTCTCAAGAATAGAGTCAGCCAAGTGGAGGATAGAAACTCTGATCTGGAAGACAAGATGGAAGAAACAGTTAGAGAGTTCAAAATTTTCAGTAAATTTAAAAGCTCCTATGAACAGAACATGAGGGAATTGTGGGATACACTTAAAAGTCCCAATATCAGGATCATTGGAATACCAGAAGGAGAAGAAATCCAGACCAATGGCATGGAGAACTTATTTAACAAAATAATTGAAGAAAAGTTCCCCAATCTCTTAAAAGAAAGGCCCATCAAGATACAAGAAGCCAATAGAACTCCAAACAGACTGGACCAAAGGAGAAACTCTCCAAGACATATGATCATTAAGACTCTAAACATTGACACCAAAGAGAAAATCCTAAAAGCAGCTAGGGAAAAACAGCACACCACCTTCAGAGGTAACCCCATCAGAATTACTTCAGACTTCTCAATGGAAACCCTGAAAGCTAGAAGGGCCTGGAATGAAACACTGCAAAGTCTAAGAACTTATGGCTTCCAACCCAAACTACTCTACCCAGCAAAAGTATCCCTCATAATAGATGGTGAAAGAAAAACTTTCCATGACAAAATTCAGCTTTACAATTATATGAACACAAAACTAAACCTACAGAGAGTATTTCAGGAAATTCTCCACAGAGAAGAAACAAATAATCAAACACAATTGCCTACAAGAAGCAGATCACAACAACCAAACTCAGAGTAGGCCCCGAAAACTTCAATGTCCATGAAAACTCCAACCCACATTTACCATCACAATATGGCAGGGATCAAATCAAATCTCACAGTCATTACCCTAAATATTAATGGCCTTAATTCACCCATCAAAAGACACAAGCTAACAGGATGGATCAAAAAATTAGACCCCTCAATCTGTTGCCTTCAAGAAACCCACCTCACCATTAAAGACAGACATCTCCTCAGGGTGAAAGGGTGGAAAACAGTATTCCAAGCAACGGGAAAAACAAACAAGCAGGTGTAGCTATATTAATATCAGATAACATAGACTTCAAACCAAATATAATCGAAAAAGACAAAGAAGGCCACTTCCTACTTATCAAGGGAACGATCCATCAAGAGGATATTACAATCATAAATCTGGATGCACCAAACACAGGGGCACCACAGTTCATAAAACAAAACCTACTTGACAATAAAACAGAAATAACCACAAACACCATCATAGCTGGGGACTTCAATACACCATTATCAGTAATAGACAGATCATCCAAACAGAAACTCAACAGGGAAGTAAGAGAGCTCAACAAAACCATAGATCACTTAGACCTAATGGACATCTACAGAACCTTCCATCCCACATCCACAGATTACACATTCTTCTCAGCAGCCCATGGAACATTCTCTAAAATAGACCATATATTGGGTCACAAAGACTGCCTCCACATATTTAGGAAGATTGACATCATTCCCTGCATGATATCAGATCACAATGCTATATTGCTAGAAATCAACAACAAAAGACCCACCAAGAATCCCAAAGGCACCTGGAAACTGAACAGCACACTTTTAAACAATAAATGGATAGTGGATGAAATAAAAAATGAAATTGCAAAATTTCTGGAATTGAATGACAATGAGAACACATCGTACCAAAACTTATGGGACACAATGAAGGCGGGCCTCAGGGGAAAATTCATAGCACTCAATGCCTTCGTAAAAAAGACAGAAAGGTCCCAAATCAATAACCTAACCATCCACCTAAAGGCACTTGAAAAACAAGAAAAATCCAACCCAAAGAGCTGCAGAAGGAAAGAAATAATTAAAATTAGAGCAGAAATCAATGAATTGGAAACCAAGGAAACAATTAAGACAATTGACAAAACAAAGAGCTGGTTCTTTGAAAAAATAAACAAGATTGACAAAGCCCTGGCCAATCTGATCAAGCAAAAAAAGGTGAAGCTTCAAATTAACAAAATTCAAAATGAAAAAGGAGAGATCACAACAGACATAAGTGAAATTGGGAGAATCATCAGGACTTATTTCAAAAACCTCTACTCCACAAAACTGGATAATGTGGAGGAGATGGATAAATTCTTGGATGCATACCATCTACCAAAGCTAAACACAGAGCAGATTAATCACCTCAATCAACCCATCACACTCATGGAGATTGAAAAAGTAATAAAAAACCTCCCAAAAAAGAAGAGCCCAGGACCAGATGGCTTCTCAGCTGAATTCTATCAAACCTTCATGGAAGAACTCAAATCAATCTTCCTCAAACTGTGCCACACAATTGGTGAACAGGGAAAGCTACCCAACTCCTTTTATGAAGCTAGCATCACCCTAATTCCAAAACCAGGCAGAGATGGCACAAGAAAAGAAAACTACTGGCCTATTTCCCTGATGAATTTAGATGCAAAGATCCTAAACAAAATCCTTGCAAACCAAATCCAACAACACATCAAAACCATTATCCACCTTGACCAAGTGGGATTCATTCCAGGAACACAGGGGTGGTTCAACATACGGAAATCTGTCAATGTAATACACCACATAAACAAGGTTAAACATAAAAACCATATGATCATTTCGATAGATGCAGAAAAGGCCTTTGACAAGATTCAACATCACTTCATGTTCAAAACATTGGAGAGAGTTGGCATGGTTGGTTCATATCTTAACCTAATAAAGGCAATATACGAAGCTCCGAAGGCCCAAATAATACTTAATGGAGAGAGACTGGAGGAATTCCCATTAAGATCAGGAACAAGACAGGGTTGTCCACTCTCACCTCTGCTTTTCAATATAGTACTGGAAGTCCTAGATCAAGCAGTAAGACAGGAGAAGGAAATAAAAGGGATACAATTTGGAAAGGAGGAAGTTAAGTTAGCTTTATTCGCTGATGACATGATTATATATGTAAGAGACCCGAGAGACTCCATCCCAAAAGTCCTGAAGGTGATTAACTCCTATAGCAAAGTAGCAGGATACAAAATCAATGCACAAAAATCAGTAGCCTTCCTTTATGCAAAGGACAAAGATACAGAAAAAGAAATAACGGACATAGTCCCATTTTCAATTGCAACAACAACAACAAAAATACCTTGGAATAACGTTAACTAAGGAAGTGAAAGATCTATACAACAAAAACAAAAACACTCAAAAAAGAAATTGAGGAGGACTTGAGAAAATGGAAAGACCTCCCATGTTCCTGGATAGGCAGAATTAACATTGTGAAGATGACAATCCTACCAAAGGCAATTTACAGAATTAATGCAATTCCAATTAAAATCCCCACAGTGTTCTTCACAGAGATAGAAAAAATGATCTCAAATTTTATATGGAAAGGCAGAAGGCCTCGCATTTCCAAACATATCCTCAGCAAAAGAAATACCTCTGGAGGCATCACCATACCTGATCTAAAGCTATATTGCAAAGCCATAGTAATAAAAACAGCATGGTACTGGCATAAAAACAGGAGTATAGATCAATGGAATAGACTTGAGAACCCAGACTTTGGGTCAAGCAACTATAGCTACTTGATATTCGATAAAGGCCCAAACAACATAGGCTGGCAAAAAAGACAGCATCTTCAACAAATGGTGCTGGACAAACTGGATAACCATATGCAGGAAACTGAAACTTGATCCACACATTTCACCATGCACTACACTCAAGTCCAAATGGATCAAAGATCTCAATATAAGACCAGAAACTCAAATACTACTGGAAGAAAATTTAGGAAGTACATTCCATGATATAGGAAAAAGACTTCCTGAACAAAACCCCAGTAGCTCTAGAACTTAAACAGTCACTCAACCAATGGGACCACATGAAGCTGACGCGTTTCTTTACAGACAAGCATACAATAAGCAAAGCCAATAGATTACCCACAGAATGGGAGAAAATATTTGTGGGTTATCCAACTGATAGAGGACTAATCTCTAGAATCTACAAAGAACTCAAAAATCTAAACAGTAAGAAGTCAAACACCCCACTCACAAAATGGGGCAAAGAACTGAACAGGCAGTTCACAGAGGAAGAAATAGAAATGGCAAACATACACTTAAGAAAATGTTCATCATCCCTAATCATCAGAGAAATGCAAATTAAAACAACTATGAGATTCCACCTTACCCCAATAAGGATAGCAAGCATCAAAAAATCAAATAAAAATAAATGCTGGTGAGGATGTGGAGAAGTAGGAACACTCATCCACTGTTGGTGGGAATGTAGGATGGTACAACCACTTTGGAAAGCAATATGGAGACTTCTGAAAAAGCTGAGTATAGAGATACCAACAGACCCAGTTATTCCCTTACTGGGCATCTACCCTAAAACCTTCAAACCACAGACTAAAGAGATTTGCTCAACCATGTTTATAGCGGCTCAATTTGTAATAGCTAAGAGCTGGAATCAACCCAGATGTCCATCACTAGAAGAATGGATAACTAAGATGTGATATATCTACACAATGGAATTCTATACAGCAGTAAGAAAAAATGACACAATGAAATTTGAGGAAAAATGGTTGAACCTGGAACAGATCATTCTCAGTGAACTTACCCAATCACAGAAAAAAAATTGCCACATAGTCTCACTCATCTACAGCACCTAACCTGAATCTACTGAAGATACCTTACATACCCAGAAAGCATCTCCTAGATTAGACACTAGGATGGAAGGGGAGGGAGGGGAGGGCATCAAAGGGGTGAGAAACACAAATCTAGACCCAAACGGCAATGGTACCACAATCTTCTACTTAGTAAAAGACAGACCAAATGGCTGATCCTTCACCAGGCCCTTACAGGGAACACCTGAACCACAAGACACTGGAGAGGGTAAGATTAAGACTAACCTTAATCTCCTACATCTTCCCTCCCTCACTTCCCCTCTCCCTGTCTCTCTCTCTCTTATCTCTAACTCTTGTATATTAGTTATCTTTTTACTCATTTTGTTAGTGGGCACTGACCTGTAACTCCCAGATCCAGCATGGGGCTATCATCCACAATGAGCTTTTGATCAGAGAGACCTACAAGGTTTCCTAAAAGACAGACAGATTTCTGTCAGAGTACTTGATGACCCACCAAAGGTTAGTGGTAAGACCCTACTGCTGAAGATACCTTATGTGATTGACATGCAAATTAGAATGGCATGGCCGGAAGTTGGATGAGAGTCAGTCCCCAGTCAGCGCATCTAGTGCCAGAAGGTGCTACATGGGCGACTGGGGGAAATTGACCAATATCTATCGAAGCAACGCATGGTCTAACCTACTTAGAAGCAAATAACTTGTTGTGATGCCCACACAAGTGCAGTGGTGGCACACAGCCATGGTGGGGAACCAACTGCTCTCAATTTGGCTAACTGATCCCCTCAGTGGTATGGGACCCATAGCTGGATCTGGGAAACAAGTCAGAACCATATCCAAACATAAGCCCACTCTCCAATATCAAGCTACCATCAATTGTGGGCTACAAGAGGGCCTACACCTATTAAATTCTCTATATATATAAAAAAAAAGTAAGGGTTATCTCATTTGTCCTGGTGCTAACTTACTCTCCATTGGAGAATCTGCTTCTCTTTTTCAGATAGATGTAGATCCTAAGGAGAGAGCCACCCCATCATACCTCAAAACAGCCCCGGCTGAAACTAAGAAAAATTGGAGAAACAAGCAATTGGGCTGTTTTCCTGATGAACCGGACACCAGCACAAGGGGGAAGGAGATCAGCACAGAGAAAAATCAACTCGTACCAAATCAGAGAGCCAGAGCCTCAGAGGCCCCCAACACCTCATCACTGAAGCAGACCAAAAATGAACCCAACATTGCTCAGGGAAATTTTGTGGAAGAGGGGGCGGAAAGAATGTCAGAGTCACATGTTGGGTCATGACATGCAGAGACATTTAGCTTACCCATCACTGTGGGCTAACTCCACCCGTATACCTCAACAAGGAGGGGCCAAGGGGAGGGGGTAGGTCACGGATGAGCCTAATAATGGTACCAAACTGACTGTATTTGCTGAATACAGAACTGACTAATAATAATAAATAAATAAAAATAAATTAATTAATTAATTAAACAGAAAAAAATTAAAAAATAAAATCAAATAAAAATAAAGGAAAGAGAGTCAAATATTATTCATTGAGTATATAGGAAATGATGAGGAGAAGCCGGCCCCCATGGTGTGCTTTGATGGATAAACAGCAACAAGAACTTAGATGGGAAGTATATGTATTCTTTGCTGTTAGGAATAAAAGATTGTATGATATATTTGGAAACCCTTTAAGTCAAGAAAGAATGTTGAAAGACCTAAGAGTTTGGGATGAAATGTGGGACCCCAATGTGAATGTAAGATGTTAATATTAGAAATCTTTAGATGTTAGTCATTAACCACAAATGTCTGGTCCTCCAGCAGCTACAGAAAGAGGAAGTTCCTGGGTATAGCAAGTGTATACTGAGTATATGTCATAAGGAGTTATTGTACTGATTTCATTTTTTGAAAACCTGCCAAATGGAGCAGTTCCTGATTGTTTCTGTATATAACTGAGACCTGAAAGTAAAGTTCTTTGCAGCAGCAATCACAATCTGTGTTGTCTGTCTGTCGTGTCGAATCCGTTTCTTACCTGAATATCCAAGCCTGGTCCCCCTGCAGAGACATCCCCACTGGGTGGTCTGCAGCAGCCTTCTATGAGGAAGTGACTTTGATATTTATCTATGTTCAGTATAAAGAAATGTAGAGAGCCAGGCATGGTGGTGCACACCTTTAATCCCAGCACTGGGGAGGCAGAGGTAGGAGGATCACCGTGAGTCCCAAACCACCCTGAGACTACATAGTTAATTCCAGGTCAGCCTGGACCAGATTGAGACCCTACCTTGAAAAACAAAAAACAAAAAAAGAAAAAAAAGAAATGTAGAGAAATATGATATTTTTCTCTTTTATAACATACAGAAAGATAGTAAATTGACTGTTCTATGGAACAAATATGGCCCATGATCATTATGCTGCTCTGGACAGATAGCAATTAATTCTCCTTAACTGCCAAGATAAAGTTCTAATAATACAGGTGTGGTTTTTAGGAACTTCAGTTTTAGTTCCTTTTTGTATGCTGGGCAGGCACAAAGACCACTCTTTAGAGAAAGGTGCTTATCATAGCCACCAAAGAAATAATTCCCTGTATTATATTAAATCTATTAGTCCTCATAGCCTGGCTATTACCGTATACAACCTTTCTGTATGTGGCATGATATATACAGGTGACACAGACAAATATTATATCCAAGGTCAAAACTAACAATTACAGTGAGAGAAGTTTTGTTGATAAAAAGAGACATTAACAGACATAAATGAAGTTAATTAAAATTAAGAGATTATTAAATAAAAGTGCTTACTTAGTACCAACAAAAGCCCTACAGATATGAAAGGATGTCAAATTAAAAAGAATAAAGCTTGATTATTTTGTCAAGTTTTATATAACCATGAAATTATCAGATTTGTATCATTGGGCCTAATGTTGTCTGTTGAAATGAATTTCCCTACTAAATGATATTTTGTCTAACAGGAATAATATGAGATCAAAACAATATTATGGAGAGGAATTTATGTATTATATCAAAATAGCTAGTTTGTTCATTGGGGAAACCTGCAAAAAGATAATCATATTTTAAAGCAAGAAATATTGTTGTTATGAACAAAAGAACATACTATCAGGGATTAATTAATTAAAAAACATAAATCTAAATTTCTGTTAGAAGACAACATTTTACTTAAGAATTTTTTTCTAATTTACTTTTATTTATTTATTAGAGATGGGGGGGAGAATAGTTACACCAAGGCCTCTAGCAACCACAAATGAACTCCAGATGCATGTGCCACCATATGCATCTGGTTTATATGGAACCTGGAGAAGCAAACCTGGGTCCTTAGGCTTTGCAAGCAAGCACCTTAACCACTAAGCAATCTCTCCAGCCCCAAAACCACTTTTATAAATATAAAGAGAAGTATAGCAATATCTAAGAGTAAACTTAGATTTATTAAGACTTGAATTTTGGTTCTGGGAGGTTAATATTCCCTAATAAAAGTGCCATTAAATAATGTAATTTCAACCAGTTCAATATCTTTTAAGTTAGAAGTATCTGGGACCACTCCTATGGTTAGAAGAAAATAGTTCTTTTTAGTGTTAATAAAGATGGGTCAGTTTTTGTTGACCTTTGAGCCTAAGTGGTATCATTATATCATCCCTTTTAAGAGTTAGAACCCATAATAATTTGAAGAGTGGATATTAACTAAATTTTGCTTTGCTACACTGGAAATGGATAATAAGGAGTTATAAAATCTTTACTCTTATGGGCTTGGCCTTGGACAACAATAGGAGGAAACCCAGAAATTCAGCTACAGTTAAAAATAACTTACAATGGTATGTGATGGCATTTGGGTTTTAGCCTTGCAGCATAAAAGACCTAAACCTATAAGGTAATAAGTAGTGTGTCCTGTTAGCAAAATTTATACACAGATCTGATCATAAGAAATGTTTCAAGAATGTTGTATAAATATTAATATATAGTATAAAATTTTATTACACAAGTCAGTGATCATAACAAGGAAAACAATATGCTGATCTTGAAAACTAGTGAAAATAAAGCATATAGAGTACTGTTTCAAAAAATAACTTTTGGGGCTGGAGAGATGGCTTAGCAGTTAAGGCACATGCCTGTGAAGCCTAAGGACCCCGGTTCGATTCTCTAGGTCCCATGTATGACAGATAATCACATATGTGTCTGGAGTTCGTTTGCAGTACCTAGAGGCTCTAGTGTGCCATTCTCACTTTTCCTCTCTCTCTCCTTCTCTCTGTCTCTAATAAATAAATAAAAATAAAATCTTTAAAAAGATAACTTTTAAATAGACCTTGATAAAAGGAAAACATATTTAATGTAGCTTAATAACATTTGGAGACATTAATCATCAATTTTAATAAAGGGATTAGAGATATTGAAAAGGTTACTAGTTAAGATAATTAAAAGATAACATCTTGATGTTTCTGTCCAAAATATCTATTTGTTAACCAGTTATGTCTTGATATCTAGGTTATAAGTTGTGATTGCCATGCATCAAGATGTCAAGTTTAAGTCTTCAGCTCACTGATGTTGACCTTTGCTTGGTAATTTTTGTAACTCAACCAAATTGGCTAAGCTCCTCTGTTACCTTTTAGCTGCCAAAAAAAAAAAAAAAAAAAAAAAAAAACTGAGCCTTAACATCAAGGTTTACTCCTTAGTATTTAATCTTATACTGGGAGATTATTATATGTAAAGATACTGTAACTATGTGATGTCCCTGTCTGGTTTTTGCTGGTTCTGCTAGGTGGTCATTGCTGAGGTTATCTTATAAGTCTTTATAAAATGATTTTGTTATTGTGTATTGTCATAAATGTAGTTACAAAGTGCCCAATGGTTAGAGTTGCTTGCTTACAAGATTGCTTTATATGTGTCAGAAGGTCTCTAATGTATGTAAAATTCAGACTGGTTTAGCTCAACAATGACCAGGTTCTACTTTATTCATAAGCTGCGTGTAATCAAAGTCTCAGTCAAGGTTTTACTTACTTAGTTGTCTCATTACTGGTCTCTTAAGTTCATTGTTTATAGATATATTGATACTTAAGACATGCTCTCTTCTCTAGGACACAACCTCATGTCCAAATGATCTTCACTGGTGTAAATTAGTCTTTAATTCTGCTGTTCTGCTTCCAGTTTTAGGGGTAATTGGTACCTACATGGGTATACATACTAGCCAAAGTTGTTTTGAAACATAGATGCCAAGTTTTTATACTGTGTTGTCTTTTACTGACATACAAGCTCTAGCCAAAATCAATTGATTTAAAGTTGTTGATAAACAGTTATTTTCAGGGCTATAAACATGTTCTGATTGTACTTACAACTGACAGATACATAAAAGAGAAAATATGTATGATTTCTATGTTATAGATATTGTTTATACTGTCACCTGACAACTAAACTTAAACAATAATCAGAATGATTTAAACTTGTTCATTATACTCTAATCAGATCTGCCTTATTAACCAGATATGTTCTGTACTTCTCTAAGAAGATATGCTTGCTAATCAGGTGTGTATTAGTCTCTCTGAATGCTTAACAACCATTTGTAGTAGCCAATGTCAATTGAAAACATCAGAGTTAAGAGGATAACCAATATTTTGATTCCAACTCCCAGGTCAAAAGGCTATAGGAGATAATGGGACACTTCTAACTTCTAGCCTTTGGTAAGTTACCTGTTTTCTTGGTCAGAAAGGACACTGAAACCAAGAGACCAATAAGTAAACTCCACATCAGTGATTCTCCAGAAGGGGAGTCACTACAGATGCTTCTAAAGGATACCATATGACTCATACTAGCAGATGACACAATACTGAGGGTCATAGAGCTCTTCAAATGTCCCTAAAAGTCTCTACTACAGAGTGATGACTGCCCTCTAAATTATAATATATTCCTAATTATGGCTGCCTGTATGGTCTTAAACACCCAGTAGAATATAACCACACAATGTTACAATGTAGATGAAAGTTCATACCAATAGGTTCCTTTGTCTGATGTTGGCTTACATTACTGTCTTATGTTAACTTGTGCCTTCCATTACATATGTCTGGTCCTGATTAACTAGCAACTGTCTGCCTTCAATTAAAGATCCAGTAAAAAATAAATAAATAGGAAAATGAAGGAAAGAAAATGCCTAAGGGTAAAATCCACCCAGGATAGGTACAATGATATGAGTAAAACACAAATTATTTTTTAAACATTTTATTTTACTTTATTTATTTGAGAAAGAGAGAGAAAGACCGAGGGAGAATGGACATGCAAGGGCCTCTACCCACTGCAAACGAACTCCAGATGCATGTGCCACCACGGGCATCTGGCTTACATGGGACCTGGAGAATTGAACCTGGGTCCTTAGGTTTTGTTGGCATACACCTTAACCACTAAGCCATCTCTCCAGCCCAAGAATACAAATTCTTTGAAAGGAGATAATACAAGAAAAAAAATCTAGAAGTTATCTGATATACACTGATGGCTCAGGATGGGATGTTTGATCTAAATGGACTGAAGGGGCCCAAAGTTGACCCTCTGACTCTGACATATCAAGACTCCATCACCTTCTAGGAGTCCCAGGTAATTGCAACGGTGGATGGAGATCTCAATATCTCCTTCCTTCCATTAGGGCCCCAATGTCAGTCTTAATTTCTAACCCTGGCCAGCTCTCTTGCCAAACAATCACTGTGGCAGGCAATTCTGACAAAGCACATGACCAGATGCTTCTTCATACCTCTCAGTAGTACCTAAGGAAAATTACTTTTCTCCAATGTACTTTAATTATATTAAAACCTCCCCACTTTTAGGATGGGATCTCCTAGCCAAATCAGGGCCTTCCATTCCCTAGCCCCACTGGGCCAACATTATGCTTATCTGTAATGAAAGTAAATATTTATTCTAAAATAAGGGCAACTGAAGAAAAAAAAAATCAATCCAGTTAAGATAGCCAAAACTATACAGGTTCATCATTAGACCTAGGCTCCTATCAAGATGCGTCTTGTGTAACAAAAACTTAAAATTCCTTTCAAACAGATAGGTCTCCCAATAGATATTGGCTCTGATTATCTTTGCCAAGCTTCCACTCAAACTTCTGCCTTATTCCAATGACATAAAACCACTTCCTTCTGCTTTGAATCATTAAAATGTTTTTGTTTTTCCTAAATTATTTTCTCAGGTACAAAGAAAAAAGACCTACATATAGATGGTGATGAAGCATGTGAATGACTCTTAGATTTCTCTCTTGGACCTCTAGCATAATGTTCCCCTCTGAGCAAGACCCTAAGTGCTACTCCTTATGACCCCATTCAGCCTGCAAAGGGTAGAACCATCTGCATGTCATGTTCCAACATCAGTTAGAGTTTCATCTTAGAAGTGGGGAATGAAGGAGGGTAGGAGAAAGCTATCTCTTTAAGGCTGCTTCATTCAGAGATTAAGTCCCAAAGAGAACCAGGAGATGCCACCTCTCCCTTCCACAAGAACAGAACTCTTGGAAGAAATCAAACTTATGTCTGATCAAGACTGAACTACAGTGGCCCTTGCTGCTCATAATCTAGTGTGCTACCTTAGTAGGCAGGTCCAGGTGGGTTGGTCCTGGGGTCTGCCTTTCAAATACATGAACCAAGCAGGTCTTCCCCTTTCATACCTGAATCTTACACTATAAAGGCTGTGGTCTTCCTGTCCCCAACCCTTGTCACAACCCTTGGTGTGTGTGTGTCTCTCTAGATTCTCTCTCATCCTTGCTTGGATAAATGTGAGTATCTTACCCACTCACCCAGCCTGGCTGGGTGTATGGTGGAACAGAATACTGATTTTTGGTTGGATGGTTTTTATGTTCTCTGCTTCATAATTTGGGGTAACTACTCACTTTAACTACATTTATGATTTTCCTCTGGGCTCTGAACCCACCATGCATGGATTTTATTTACATTCTAGATTGACCACAGGGGTGCTTTCTCTAACTCTAGGCCTGTTACCTGTGTAATTACTCTAAATTCAGTGTAGCCAAAGATGTAAAACTCTTTACTATTCATTTCTCATCTGAATATTTTGTCTTTGCTCTTGTTCCTTAAGTCACCACTATGTGTCCTTTTAATCTTCTTCTGTGTGGAAACTCAGGGTGGACATAATTGGTGGTCCTTCTAAATTTCCTACACAAGCTCCTAGATCTACTTTCCATGCATTTGCAGCTTTATTATAATCTCTTTTTAAAAGCCTCAGTTTCTCTTAAATCAACTTCTTGAACTCCTTCCATGTACTTGCAGCTCTACTCCAGTCTTTACCTGAAACCCTCAATTTCTCTTAAATTAATGTCATGGACAATGTTGTGTTTTCCGTATGAGTGTGTGTTTCCTAACTTCCAGATGTCTATAGTTCTGCTCTAGCCTCCTTTCCTAGACCATGATCTCCCTTAAATAAATCCCACAATTTGTGATTTCCCCCATAAATAATAGTTCATAATTTATTTTTCTTGAGTTGGCCTTTATTTATTCTTTATTAAAGATGGGACAGAATGCAAAATGTGGGGTTTATAAATTCTTGTGGATACCACCTGAACCACAAAATTCTCTTTCACCAACACTTGGAAGGTTGAGATAGGAGAATTGTTGTGAGATTGAGGCAATCCTGAGACTACATAGTCAATCCCAGATCATCTGGGGATAGACCAAGACTCTATATCAATAACAAAAAAAATAATAATATATTTTATCTATTTAACTTATGCATGTTATTGCAGCAGATCCAAATCAAAGAGGTTTCAAAAATTTCCTCAGTAGCTATTTCTAGTTTTATATCCACATATACCTTCTCTAATTATTTTGTTTTCTTTTTAAATACTTTACTTAATTGAGAGAGAGAGAGAGAGAGAGAGAGAGAGAGAGAGAGAGAGAGAATTGTTGTGGCAGGACCTCCAGCTGTCGTAAATGAACTTCAGATGTATGTGCCCCCTTGTGCATCTGGATTAAGTCAGTCCTGGGGAAGTAAACCCGGGTCCCTGGGCTTTGCAGGCAAATGCTGCCAAGCCATCTCTCCAGCCTTCCCCTTCTCTAGTTTTTTCCAACTTGATTCTCCAGAATATCCACCCCAGACATTCTCATCCACATAATGCAAGAATACAGGTATTGGCTTCTGACTCAAACACCCTGAGAAGAAGCGTCATTATCCTACAACATCCCAATTTAGCACAGGATGTTCGAGATAGGACTTATGCAGTCCTCAAGTAGTTTCCCCTCCTCTATCCTCTAGTACTACAAAACTTGCTCTGCTCTTTTTTATATAAACAAGTACAGAGAGTTTATAATCCTAGTGCCCTCTCCAACCGCCCGCCTATGCATAGACAAAGTCTGTAATTAAGAACCATATCCTGTTATTGTAATTGAGCTGAGATAAGGGAATTCCACCTTCCCCACACCCTTCCCCAGCACATTACATAAGGCCCCTTTCTCCCAGGACAGTTCCTCTCTTCTTCCCAATAAGTGCTCTCTGGTCTCTAGCTTCCTTGCACCATCTTGCTCTTTTTCTGGCTTAAGTCTCCCTCACTCTTTCTATTGCTCTTTCCAGGTCTAATGCCTCTATCTCTCCCTATGGATTCAGATCTAATCTGACTTTTCTGGTGTTAAAATGAAGTACTGGACTCCAGAAATAGTTGGGCTCAGTGTTTATATCTTAACCCCAAATCTAACACTAAGCTCTATGTATCTCTGGTCTCGGATGACCTCAGGTGACTGCCATCTGGGCCTGAACCTTAGGAGCCTACTAAGTTTTGCGCTCCGTGTTGGAGCCCAAGGACCACCCACATTTTTCAGCTACCAGGAAGTTATCCACGGAGACTTTCAGGCCTCCTGTGCCGCAGGGAAAACTATGAGTTCAAGCCCACTGCATCTGGACCCTGTAGAGTATGAGGTATGAATTGGAACACTGCAGCCATAGTGTGGTATAGAAAGGTGGTTTGTTCTAACAGCTGGATTAATGGGACTTTTGTTAACTTGAGATGATAATTGGGGTAAGGAAATTTAGAAGCCTCTGCTCCAAAGTTATGTCCTGTATGGTAATAGACTTTTGTATTGGTTATGTTCTGTACAGTATAGTGTATTGAGTGGGTTAAGCCTGACACTGTAGACTTTTTATTGTTTCAAGGCCATGATCTCTACTGCAGCTTATATCCTGAACTGTAAGCCATCTTCCATTTCCCTTTAATCTCCATAGCACAGCTGCAGGCATTCCAGCAAGTACTAGACAAGAAATGAACAGAAGACCACCCAAATAAAATTGTAAAGGAGAGTCAGTATTAAGCCAGCCTGTGTCTGTCCCATCACAGCAAGGAGAGCAGCCCCATATTTCTTCTACAGTGACCTTTTAAAGGCAAAACCATGTTTTTTATAATTACCTACCCCTTACTATTCAGTCATTCCCCCCACCCATTACCTTGTCCAAGAGCAAGCGAGCACAATTTACAAAAGCAGAATTTGGGCAGAGCGAGCAGCAGATAAGGGTGACACTAAACACAAGATGAGGCTTGTATGAAGTACCTGACCACCTTGACTCCAGGACAAGACTAACAATTGATGTCTTTACGGGAATTGTGTCTTCAGGCTTGTAGTTAGTGTTTTCTGTTAATCTTTATTCTCTTATAGCTCCTGAAGAATGTCAAGATGGCTGAGTGGCCTAAGATGGCTTCCCTTATGCTTGGTCACCAGAGGTTTTTTAATTCCCCACTGGTTTTAGTAACTGAGTCAAATCTTAGATTCACCAGTTACCATAACCTCATACTTGGTCCTGAGAAACATTAATTTTACTGAGGAAATTCTCTGTTGGATAATCTTGATTAGAGCATTTAAAATGTAGGGGCCTACAACCAATCCTAAAAGTAACAGAATTATGTGCCTGAGATGGCAGTAATAAGAGTGGTGAGGCGGGGTGACCAAGAAAACAAAATTTTATACAAGCAAATGAGCAGCTGCTTTACAGTAGCAGGATGTGACAGTGAGCTTGTGTAGTGTATATGATTCAAAACAATTTCTGAAAACATACCTATAAGCCAACATGCATATGAATCATGTAGTTGTGTAGCCCTAACCATGAGCTCTATTTTATTCTATTTTAGTCTTACCACTTATCATCCATCTGGGTCCCCCTTAAACAGTTCTCTTTTGGGGGTTCCTTCAGCTACTGACAGAGATAAGTTCACCTCCTCAGCAGTTAACTCTTACAGTGACTTAGTGCATCAGCCCAGTTTTCAGCTTTTCCATTACACTTCCCTCTTTTCCCAGTCATAATCCCTTTTGTTCTAACATGTAACTTTCCCAACCAGGCACAGCAAACACCAAATAGGACTGGTATATATCATGTTTATTTTTTATATATTGTTAATTTTTTATTGACAACTTCTACACTTGTAGACAATAAACTATATTTTTTCTCCCCTCCCCCATTTTCCCCTTCACAACCCTACTCCCCATCGTATCCCCTCCCTCTCTCTGATACTCTCTTTTATTTTGATGTCATCATCTTTTTCTCCTATGAGGGTCTTGTGATGGTATTGCTAGGCACTGTGAGGTCATGGATATTGAGTCCAGTTTCTGTCTGGGCAGTTGCATTGTAAGGATTGATGCCCTTCCTTTCTCTATTACATTATTTCTACCACCTGTTTCATAGTGGACCCTGAGCCTTGGAGGGTGTGAGATGTTTCAGTGCTGAGCACTCCTCTGTCACTTCTTCCCAGCATTATGTTGTCTTTTGGATCATCCCAGTGGTCACCACCATCTAAAAAGAGAAGCTGCTCTAAACAAACGTGAGAGTAGCATTAATACATGAATATGAACATTAACTGTAGTGCTTTCAGAGCAGTTTGGTGAGCCAGACAAGAGCATGCTTATACCTCTAAGGCACATGACCTCCCTTGCCATAGGCTTTAAAAAATTGTTTTTCTGTATTTTTTTGCAAGCAGAGAGAGACAGAGAGAAGAGAGACAGACAGAGAGAGAGTGGGCATTCCAAGGCCTATAGCCACTTCAAATGAACTCCAGATGCATGTGCCCCTTTTGCATCTGGCTTACGTGGGTCCTGGGAAATCAAACATGGGTCCTTTGGCTTCGCAGGCAAGTGTCCTAACCACTAAGCTATCTCTCTTGCCCATGCCATAGGCTTTGGATTAGGTTTTCAATACAAGGCATGTATTCCCTCCCATGTAGGGGGCTTCCAGTCCAATTAGTGAGAATTTGGTTTATCCCAAAGCAGACATGCCACTATTGCACCTTTTCAGCCATTTGGCCTGTCTGGCCACACTTGAGGCTACAAATGTCCACTGTTTTCACCACTGGTAACTTCTGTCTCCCATACAGCTGTATGCAGTGCAGCTTTTCCCAGTTTACAGTAGGCTGGTCTATAGGAAAAAGCTTTTCAGCTCAGCATTAGCATAAGTTTTCAGTGACCTTACTGCACACGCATGTGAAGTTTTCAGCAATAGGGTCTTGCCATCTGTTACTCCTTGGAGAACAAGGGTGTTGGCAAAAGCCTATACTGTTTTGGAAGCACCAGGGACCTCCCTGACCAACAATTCACTGGTAGCTATCCCATACCCAGCACTGAAAACTTTCTAGTAGCGATCTATGGCTTCTGGTTGTGCTGTTATCCAAATATCTTGAATTTTCAATGACACTCCCCACACCTCCCCTGGCCTCACTTAGCCCATTCTACTCCCTGTAATCTGTTCTCCTACTTAAATACATACAATATCATCCCCTAAAGTCCTTCCCGCTACTCCCTCCATTATAGACTTTTTTCCAGATTATTGCCTCTGATACCAATTTTTGGTTCCATCTCAAACACAAATCTAAACATTTGTAGGTAGGATCGACATATGAGAGAGAACATGCAATGTTTAGGTTTCTGAGCCTGAGTTACCTCACTTAGTATAATCCTTTCCAGATCCATCCATTTCCTTGCAAATTTCATAATTCTTTACTGATGATTAGAACTCCATTGTGTAAATGTGCCATATATTTATTCCTGATTCATCTGTTGAGGGACATCTAGACTGGTTGCATTTCCTAGCTATTGTGAATAGAGCTGCAATAAACATGGTAGTTCAAGTATCTCTAAGGTAGTGAGAAGAGTCATTAGGATACATGCCTAGGAGTGCTATACCTGGATCATATGGTAAATCTCTTTTTACTTGTCAAAAGAACATCCACATTGACTTCCACAGTGGCTGTACCAGATTACATTCTCACCAACAGTGTAGAAGGGTTCCTCTTTTTCCACATCCTCACCAACATTTATTGTCATGTGTTTTCTTCATCATAGCCATTCTGACAGGAGTGAGAAGGAATCTCAAAGGACTTTTAATTTGCATTTCCCTGATGACTAAGGATGTAGAACCCCCCCCCTTTTTTTTTAGATGTTTATATGTTATCTGTATTTCTTCCTATGAGAACTCTGTAGTTCCATAGCCCATTTTTTAACTGGGTTGTTTGATTTTTATTGTTTTGTATTTTGAGTTCTTTGTATATTCTGGGTATTAATCCTCTGTCAGATGTATAGCTGGCAAAGATTTTCTCCCATTATGTAGATATTTTTCCTTTTCTCTATTCACAGTGTCCTTTCTGTACAAAACCTTTGTAATTTCATGAGACCCCAATGGTTGATTAATAGTTTTATTTCCTGAGCAATTGGGGTTATATTCAGAAAGTCATTACGTATGCCAGTATGTTGAAGTTGTTTCTCTACCTTTTTCTCTAGCAGTTTCAGAGTTTCAGGCCTGATATTAAGGTCCTTAATCCATTTTGACTTGATTATTGTGCATGTAGAAAGACAAGGATCCATTTTAATCCTTCTTCAGATAGATACCCAGTTTTCCTAGCACTATTTATTTATTTATTTATGTATGTATTTATTTTTTGGTTTTTTGAGGTAGGGTTTCACTCTAGCCCAGGCTGACCTGGAATTCACTATGGAGTCTCAGGGTGCCTCAAACTCACGGTGATTCTCCTACCTCTGCCTCCTGAGTGCTGGGATTAAAGGCATGTACCACCATGCCCAATCCTAGCACCATTTTTTGAAGAATCTGCCTTTTCTCCAATGAATATTTTTCACATTTTGTCAAAAATCAGATGGCTGTAGCTGCCTAGATTAACATCTTAATCTTATATTCTGTTCCATTTATCTGTGTGTCTGTCTTTGTGCTAGTACCATGCTGTTTTTCTTACTATGGCTTTGTAATGAAGCTTAAAATCAGGTATGGTGGTCCCACCAGCCTTACTGTTGTTGTTCAAAACTGTCTTGGCTATTCAATGACTTTTATGCTTCCAAATGAATTGTAGTTTTGTTTTTTGCTATTTCTGTGAAGAATGCCATTGGTATTTTAATGAGGATTGCATTAGATGTGTAGATTGCTTTTGGTAATATTGGCATCTTCATGATATTGATTCTTCCAATCCAAGAACATGGGATGTCTTTCCACTTCCTAGGATCTTATGCAATTGCTCAATTGAGTGTTTTAAACTTTCATTGTAGAGATCCTCCACTTCCTTGGTTAGGTTTATTCCAAGGTACTTTATTATTATTTTTTTGAGGCAATTGTGAATGGGAGAGACTCCCTGATTTCATACCTCCACATGTTTCCCATTAGTATACAGGAAAGCTACTGATTTCTGTGTGTTAATTTTGTGCCCTGCTATATTGGCAAAAGTGTTTATCGGCTCTAACAGTTGCTGGTAGAGTTTTGAGGGTCCTTTATGTATAGAATCATATTGTCTGCAAATAATGATAACTTGATCTCTCCCTTTCCAATTTGTATCCCTTTTATGAGTGTCTCTTGCCTTATTGGAATAGCTAAGACTTCCAGTACTATATTAAATAAAAGGGGAGACAATGGACACCCTTGTCTTGTTCCTGAATTCAAAGGAAAAGCTTCAAGTTTTTCCCCATTTCCCCATTTAGTATTATGTTGAGATATGTTCCTTTTATTCCCAGTTCCTGTAGGACTTTTCCTATGAAGAGATGTTGGGTTTTGTCTAATTCCTTTTCTACATCTATTGAGATGATCATGTGAAATTTATCCTTCAGTCCATTTATATAGTGTGTTACATTTATTGATTTGCATATGCTGAGCCATCCCTCCATTTCTTGGATAAAGCCTACTTGGTTGGGGTGAATATTTCTGATATATTCTTGTATTCTGTTTGCCAATATTCGGTTGAGAATTTTTGCATCTATGTTCATGAGGGAGATTGGTATGTAATTTTCTTTTTTTGTTCAGTCTCTATCTGGTTTTGATATCAGGGTGAGTCTGTTTCATAGAAGGAGTTCAGTAGAATTCCTTACTTTTTATTTTAGGGAAAAGTTTGAGAAGCAGTAGTGTTAGTTCTTTCATGAAAGTCTGGTAAAATTCACCAGTGAATATATCTGGGCCAGTACTTTCTTAGTTGGAAGACTTTTTGTAACTGCTTAGATCTCTGTACTTGTAATAGGTCTATTTAATTGTTTTATTTCATCTTGATTTAAATTTTTTTGTGTGTGTTTTTATTTATTTGAGAGAGAAAGAGGGAGGGAGGGAGAGAGAGAGAGAGAATGGGCATGCCAGGGCTTCTAGCCACTGCAAACGAACTCCAGATGTGTGCGCCCCCTTGTGCATCTGGCTAACGTGGGTCCTGGGGAATCGAGCCTCGAACTGGGGTTCTTAGGCTTCACAGGCAAGCGCTTAACCACTAAGCCATCTCTCCAGCCCTCATCTTGATTTAATTTAGGTAGATCATATGAATCAAGGAAATCTTCCATTTCTTTCAGATTTTCATACTTAGAGGCATATTTATTCTCAAAGTTTGTCCTTATGATTTTCTGAATTTCTGTGGTATCTGTTGTAATGGTGCCCTTTTCATCTGTAATTTTATTAATTTTTCTCTCTTCCCTCTTTCTTCTGGTCAGACTTAATAAGAGTTTATCATTCTTATTTATCATTTCAAAGAACCAACTCTTTGTTTCCTTGATTGTTTGGGTTATTTTTTTGTTTCTATTTTATTAGTTTCTGCCATAATCTTTATTACTTCTTCATCTCTACTGATTTTTGGTTTACCTTATTCTTCTTTTTCCAAGGCCTTAAGGTGAAGCATTAAATTGTTTGTGAACTCTATAATTTTTTAATATAGACACTTATGGTTATGTATTTTCCTCTTAGGACTGCCTTCTTGTGTCCCAGTGGTTTTTTTATGTTCTATTCTCTTCAATATTTGATTCTATGAATTTATTTATTTCATTTTTGATTTCATCAATGACCCATTCATCATTCAATAGTCTTCATAAATTTTTGTACGTTCTGTAGTTTTTCTTGTTACTGATTTGTAGTTTAATCCCATTGTGCTCAGATAGAGTACACAATATTATTTCAATTTTCCTGCAGTTGTTAAGATTGACTTTATGTCCTAATATATGGAATATTTTAGAGAATGTTCCATGCACTACTGAGAAAAAAAGTTATATTCTGCAGCATTTGAATGGAATGTTCTATAGATATCTGTTAGGCCCATTTGTTCGATGACATCATTTAGTCCAGATGTCTCTCTGTTTATTTTTTCTGGGATGTCCTTTCAATTAATGAGAATAGGGTATTGAAGTCACCCACTACAATTGTGTTTCATGTTATCTGTGACCTTAAATCTAGTAGTATTTGATAAAATTGGGAGCCCCCATGTTAGGTGCATAATGTCCTCCTGTTGGGATGTTCCTTTAATCAGTATAAAGTGACCTTCTTTACCTTTTCTCACTAATGATGTTGGAAATGTATCCTGTCAGATATTAGAACAGTCACCCCTGCTTGTTTCCAAGGCCCATTTGCTTGAAACACCATTTTCCATCCTTTCACCCAAGACAGTGTCTACCTTTTATTGGGAGATGAGTGTCATGGAGGCAACCAGTGGCAGGATCCTGCCTTTTAATCCAGTCTGCAAGCCTGTGTCTTTTGGCTGGTGCATTGAGGCCAGTGATATTAAGAGTTATTATTGAAAATTATGTATTTATTCTCACCATTCTTCTTACTTGTAGTGCTTCCTGTTTTCCCTTTACTCGCTTGTTTCAACTGTTATTTGAGTATGATTTTTTTTTCCTATTTCCTCCTGTGCATGTTTTGCTTTTTCTTCAGTGTGAAGGATTTGTTCAAGTATTTTCTGTAGAGCTGGTTTAGTCGTCATAAATATCTTTAGCCTGTTTTTGTTGTTGAATGTCCTTATTTCTCTATCAATATGGGTAGATAGCTTTGCAGGATAAATTAATTTTGGTTAACAGTTGTTAACTTTCAGAACTTGGAATACATCATTCCAAGCCCTCTGGCTTTTAATATTTGTATTGTGTAACCTGCTTTTATTCTGATGGGCTTGCCTTTGTATGTGACTTACTTTTTCTAACTGCTTTCAATATATTTTATTTAGTTTGTGTGTTTAGTAGTTTAATTATAACATGGTGAGGAGAGGTTCTTTCCAGGTTTTGTTTGCTTGGAGATCTAAAAGCTTCCTGTATCTGTGTTGGCATTTTTTTTCCCAATATGGCGGAAATTTTCTTTTAGGATTTTGTTCAATACACCTACTAAGTCTCTGGAACAAAATTCTTCTCCTTCTACTATAGCCTGAACTCTTGTGTTTGATCTTTTCATGGTGTCCCGCATATCGTGAAATTTCCATTCAAACCTACCTATTACCTTGTCTTTCTCTTTGTTGGACTGTATTAGGTCTGTCACCTGGTCTTCTAGTTTAGATATTCTGTTCTTTCTTTCATCCATTCTACTGGTGAAACTTTCCACAGAGTTTTTTATTGAACTGATTGTGCTTTTCACCAGTAGAATTTCTGCCTAGTTTTTCTTCAGTATTTCTATTTCCTTGCTCATGTCTTGTAAGGACCTCCTTACTTCATTAAGCTGGTCTACTGTGTTCTGTTGGAATTACTTTAGGAGTTTGTTTTGTTATTTAATTCCTTTGTTTGGTTCTTTGATTCCTTTGATTTCTTCTTTGATTTATTTGAATATAGATAAAATCCCTTTTTTGAAATCTATGTTAGGCATTTCATCTAAAACAATGTCACTGGGGGCCATTTATGATGAATTTATAATTTTTGGTAGGGTCATATTGTCTTGATTCTTTGTGTTTCTTGTACTATAATGTTGTGGTTTTTGCATCCTGACTTGATTTGATGCTTGGGTTTCCTAATAATTTGCAGTGCTTTTTTATTTGGAAGTCCACCTTAATGTATCTTCAGAGTAGGTGGTTATGGTGCCAAGCGTAGCTCTTGTGCTCCAATCAGCTGCAGAAGTAATCTTAAGCATTGATTTTGTCTCCTATTCAAGTATTCTATTGGGTTGGGTGGTGCATTTTACTGGCAAATTCTAAAATTCAACTGAGCAATATGCACAATCAATAAATACCAGCACAGAGTATGCAAGTGGGGAGAATGAAACAAACAGATAACCTTATAAAGCCACAAATCCTAAGGGTATTTGTTGCTCTAGACCCTTAATTCTGTCAGCTGCAAGGTTGAGATTTCTGTTCTGGAATCAGAGTTGCAGTTTAGCCTGTATCTGAATCAGACCCTGCCTCCAATAATGACAGAAGAAAAGGGTAAGGGCCTAAAAACTCTGAATGCATTAAAGACAACAAGTTTCAACTGTTGGGTACTTCCAGGCACAGGCTGAAGCATTCAGGAGAGGGGCCTGAGCTGCCAGGTAAGGCTAAGAACCCCCAGGCTACAGGAGGCCTCTCCAAGCCCAGCACATCTGAACTTAGGCTTTGCCCATGGTCCTGTGGCCTTTGGCCAGTTGCCTAGGAAACTCCTTATTACCCAGCACCTTCATAGCTCATCCCCCTGAGATCCTAGATCACCTGACCCCTGCCACGCCCCCCCCCCCCCCCCCCCCCGCCATTACCTATGTGCTGCTGGACTGATGTCCCAATTAGGCATCAGCAATGAACCTTGTACATCCAATCCCTGTAGGACCCCCCCGTCCTCAGATGCTTATAAACCCATTTCCCTGACAATAAACCGAGAGAGCTGTTCACTGAAACTATCCCGTGAAATTCTTTACATTTACATGCTCACCTCCAAGGTTGCCTAGGATGCCTTGTGGAACTGCAGCAGGCCCAGGGACCCAGGAACCCACAATCAACCTCCAAATACAGCTTAATAATGGTAAATTCAACAAAGAATATGTAACCCATAACATGCCCTGACATAGAAAGAGTGACTAGCACTTCTAGTGCATGTGTATGTGCCTGCTTTTTTGTCAGTCAGCCTTGATACTTTTTGGGGTGGCTTCAAATCTCACCAATACTGAGTGCCCACCCTGATTCCTCCATGTTGTGCTGTTAATCTTGTGGTCTGCTCACCTGTCCTGGATGCCCTGCTACTGCTTCTAGGTGCTAACTGTGTTCTCTGGAGAGTCACAGTTCTATTGGTTGGGGGATGGGAGTGTGCAGAGTCTGGAGTTGTACTAGAACTGCTCCACTCATCATCCCAACTGTGTCTGGCTGTCTCCCCTTCAGATTTCTTGACATTTCAAGGAGGCTGATGAGGTTGGAAAATCCCTTGTTTTTGTCTCTCTTCTGGAAGCTAGGTGTGTAGTTGGTGTTTGGATCTGCACAGGTCCACTGGCTTGGGTCCCCAAGCTCCTTGGAGGGATTCAACCAATTTCCTCCTTTCTGGTAAGTCTTAGTGTCTCCTGCTTCTCTGCTGTGGTGGGAAAAAATCCTATACACCTTCACTTTTCAGATGAAGAATGCATTTTGCTGTGGTTTTGCTCAAATCCCTCCCTAGGCTGTATTAGTGTGACTTCTATGCAGCCATCTTACCCAGACGTCCTGTGCTCTGCCTAATTTTTATATTTTGATCTCACATTGAATTCCTCAAGCTTCTGTGGTGTGTATACTAGTCAGCTTCCAGAGTGCTTAGAGCACGCTGTAGTCTCCTTCTCAGGGGCACTTGTCCTCTAGAGCTTAACTTGGAGAGGACCCTCTGGGTCCCTGGTGACCTGTTAGATACTACAATTGGCAGAGGACACTGTTCTCTGGACTCTGGTGTGATGAATTTATATCCCTTGGCTGATGGGTATGGACTCAATTCTCTGAGATTATGAGGGTCTCCTTGTGTTACAAATTTTATGGGAGCACCATTGATGGTAGGCAAATCTGGTTTGACTCTATAAGTCTGAGCATAGAGACACCTTCAAATAACCAAAACGACCCACATCAGCAAGTACAAACAGCTAGAATTCTAAATTGTTCTTACATGTCAGAATGGGAATCTGAGATCTGTCTTTAGTGATATACCTCTTTAATAAGACATATAAAGGAGACATTAGACTAATACAAACCAATAACTATCAGGTAAGCATAACAAGTGATGACAGTTTTGAATTTTTTTTTTTTACTTAAAGGCAGCAGTAGCTGACTAATCAGGGACAGGCAGAGGCAGAAGGCATGAGTGAATGTTAGAGTTTAGTATTGTAAGCCAGCATCAGACAGGGGAGTCTATTATTCTGAATCTTTGTTTATATAGTAGTTACATTTTCTTACTGGGTGATTAAGACCATGCAGGCTGTCAAAATTAACTATGTATTACATATTGGCAGACAATAATGGCTCTGTAGGAGAGATTCTCAGGGACCTTTGAGGAGTTCTATGACTTTTATCATTGTCATCTGCTAGGATAATCAAGGCCATGCTGACTAAGTAGCCCTTACTCTTTTGGGAAGCCTGGAGAACTGATTTTCCTCAAATGTGACTCTCCTGTTGCAGATACACTGATTTGGAATTCATCTCTAAGTCTTCATATCCTCTCTGATCAAGAAAACAGGTAACTTACCACAGGCTAGAAACCAGCACATGTCCAATCATCTCCTGTGGTCTTCTGAGCTGGGAGCAGGGAGCAAAATATTGGTTATCCTTTCATTCCAATTGATTTTGGTTTCTACAGATGGTTATTAATCATTCAGAGAGACTGTGAATATCTGATTAGGAAAACAGACTCAGTTTAAAAGGTGCAGAACATCTGGTTAGCAAAGCAGATCTGGTCAGAGAATGTCAGAAAAGTTTGAAATCATTTTGATTAGTATTTGTTTAGTTGTCAGGTGACAGTGTAAGCTATATCTGGAGCATATAAAACATACATATTTTGTCTTTTAAGTATCTGTCAGTTATAAGTATAAGCAGAACATTTCAGTAGCCCTGAAAACAATATTTTACCAATTATTTTATCAATAACTTTAAGCCAATTGATTTAATCTAGATATTGTATGTCAGGAAAAGAGAAGACAGTATAAAAACTTTGCATCTGTGTTGGACAACAACTTTGACTAGTCTGTATGCCTATGTCGGTACCAATTACCACCCAAACTGAAAGAAAATAGCACAGTTTAAGATTATTTTTTAGAGCAGGAACCATGTCTTAAGTGTCAATATATCCATAAGCAGTGAATTTTAGATACTAGAAATGAGACAATTGTTAAGTAAAACATTGACTGAGACTGATTATACATAGCTTAAGAATAAAGTCAAAACTGGTCATTGTTGAGCTAAACTAGCCTGATTTTAAAGATATTTTGATTTTTAAAGATATTTTTAATGATATTTTGATTTATAGATATATTGATAGACACAAAGTCGTTTCTTTTCTGTTTATTTATTTATTTGACAGAGAAAGAGGGAGAGAGAGTGTGTGAATGAATGGGCATGCCAGGGCATTCTGCCACTGCAAACAAACTCCAGACATGTGTGCCCCTTTGTGCATCTGGCTAATATGGGTACTGGGGAATCGAACCTGGGTCCTTTGGCTTTGATGCTAATGCCTTAACTGGTAAGCCATCCCTCCAGCCCACAAAGTTATTTCTTAAGCAAGTGCCTTTAACCATTGAAAAATTTTATATTTTAACATAAAGAAACATTTATGAGTGTTAGAATATATAAAGCTTAGACAAGCTATATTAACATTGTTTGTATATAGTAGATTTCACATAACATTCTGGAGAGCTTCCTCAGATTTCCTAAGAACAAAGGTTCAATGACTAAGTCACTATTTATAAGACTTAGTTTATAACCTCAGTGATAACCACCCAGAAAAACTAGCATGAACAAGACAGGAGCCATCTTAAAATTATAGGGTTTTTAGCCAGGTGTGGTGGTACATTCCCTTAACCCCAGCACTTGGTAGGCAGAGGTAGGATTACTCTGAGTTTGAGGCCATCCTGGGACTATAGAGTGATTCCCAGGCCAGCCTGAGTTACAGTGAACCCCCCTCTCACCTTAACAAAAGTAAATAAATAAAAATTACCCTAGCCTTTAACTTTCTTCAAGAGAGAAAAAAAAATTTAGAAAAACTTTAGATAATTTTCAAAGATCTGCCTGGCTAAAAATAATGTTAAGCAAATGAAACATAAGATCTAAAAGTTTTAATTTTTTAATATTCTATTACTACTTATGCTTTAGCTGAATAGTTTTGCTTATTGATATCCAAATACCATGTACTTTGTATAAACCAAATTATAATATTCTGATATCTGAAAAAGCCTGATACTGACAAAAAGGAGAGTTCACATATTTGAGACTCATGAGGCTACACAGAGTAAACTATGAACAAAAGATTGGCTAACAGAATTCAAAATAGACAAGAAATCTATATCATATAGTAACATTTTTGACATAAATATAAAGACATCAAAACCATTACAACATTTAAAGCTCATCATAATTGGAGGTTGAAGGTTCCTTCTAATCCCACATTAAAGGATAGTCAATCTAATTTACAGAACTTCCTGAGGAGAAGCCATCACACGTGGCACCTAAGTCAGATGCCCACTGTTGGGAGAAGGAAAGGTTAGTAAGAACACATTGCAATGGGCTAGATGTACTAACTGTGGAGCTTTTCTGTGCCGTGGAGGAGTTTTCAGATTCTGCAACTGGTGTCCTAGGAGGATCCAAAACTATTAAGCACAAGAGGACAAAACAAATACTAAACAGAAAGACAAGGACATGTGGCCACAGAGAACTGAAACAGACAGACCAGAAGGCAGGAAGTAGTGCTTTGACAAGCCTTCCTTGAATCCCCCTTACCTCTGGAGGTTTTCAGGACAGATGACTCTCCACCCACAGTGTTGATGTCCTCTGACTGACACTCCTTCCTGCCGGGTCCTGGAGAGTGTACCTAGGGCAGAGGGCTTCTTAGTGGCCACCCCCAAGGGTCTCCAACCTGCAGTCTGAGTACAGTCCCAAGAAATCAAGACTTTGTGAAACCTGATTCAGGGGTCAGTTTAACAAGAAGAATATAAGGTCTTGTAGGGGCCTCCAAATGTAACAACTTCAAGACCAGAAATAAACAGAAGACCACCCAAATAAAATTTTAAAGAGAGTCTTTATTAAGCCAAACAGCATCTGCCCCTTCACAGCAAGGAGGAGAGCAGCCCGTCCTTCCTCTACAGTGAGTTTTTAAAAGCAAATGCCACATTCCTTTACAATGACCTACCCCTTACTCTTCAGTAACCCCACCCCCCACCACCAATTATCTTTTGCAAGAGCAAGCAAACAGGGTTTTCAAAAGCAAAATTTGGGGAGGGAACAACATAAGAGCAAGATCAAACACCAGATGAAGCTTATATGGAGTACCAGGCCACCTTGATCTCAGAGCAAGACTAACTACAGTCATCTTTACTGGAATCATGTCCTCAGGCTCGTAGTTACTCTTCTGTGTTAATCTTTACTCTCTTATAGTTCCTGGAAAATGTCAAGATGGCTGAGTGGCCTAACATGACTTCCCTTTGGTCTGTTCACCAGAGGTTATTTCAGCATCTAATTCTTAACATCTTTCTGTTTCTATAAAATTTGCCTATTTCATACTCACGCATTAGCCCAGGGCTTTGAGCTCTGAGTCTTTCCAATAATAAGAATAGTTGTAGAGAAGGTATATAAGCTCTGAGCCAAGAAGAATCAGAGTCCAGGCTTTGGGAGAGATTCCACAGGGCCCACATTGGCATGAAAATGAACTGATTTTCTACTCAGTGTCTAGTTCTGGGTCTGTGACTGTGGTGGTTTGATTCAGGTGTCCCCATAAACTTAGGTGTTCTGAATGCTAGGTTCTCCAGCTGATGGCAATTGGAAATTAAAGCCTCCTGGAGGCAGTGTATTGTTGTGGTGGGCTTATGGGTGTTATAGCCAGTGTCCCCATCTCAGTGTTTGGCACTGTCCTGTTTCTATGGTCCACCTTATGTTAGCCAGGGGGTGAGGTCCACCCTCTGCTCATGCCATAGTTTTCCCCTTCCATCGTGGAGCTTTGCCTTGAGCTTGTAAGCCAAAATAAACCTCTTTTTCTTCTTAGTTGAGTGATTTCTACCATCAGTGAGAACCTGACTGCAACAGTAAAGTGGTACTTAGGAGTGGGATTGCTGCCAGACACCTGACTCTGTGGCTTTGGCCTTTTGGAGCTGATTTTCAAGAAGAATGTGGAAGGATTTGAAACCTTGGCCTAATGGATGCCTTGCAGTGCTGTAAGTACAGCTTGATTGACTATTATGGTCAGAGCTATAAGACCATAATGCACTAAGAACTATGGATTGTGGGGTTTGGCTTATGAGGGTGAGAAAGAGCTTTACTTGGACTGGGCTAGAGGCAAAGAGCCCAAAACAAAGTAACACCATAACACACTTTAAAGATATTAATAGCCCCAAGTTTCTGTTTCCCTATAGGGTCCAAATTACTAACACAGCTCTTTGCATTTACTGGGAAAAACAACCACAAACTTCTCAGCACCCAAACTAGTCCCTGTAACAGGCCAATCAAAAGGGCCAAGTAAATTTTATACATTCTTGTGGCTCTTGTGACTATAGATGAGTTTGTTTAATATTCCTCAGCTACTATGTAACCAATCAGCTTGTAACGTATATACTTTTGCTAAATGTCAACCAATCATGTAACTGCTACATTGGAAATTCCCCTTTTCTTTGTTTGAACCTAGTAAAAGCTCCTCCCAGATGCCAATCGGGGCCCTTGGATGGACCCACTGCATTGGTAAAGTCTGGAGCCCAAACTTAAGCCCAAAATAAAGCTCTTTGCTATTGCATACATGTCCAACTCTCTTGGTGGTCTTTGGGGACCCGTGATCTGGGCATAACAGAGGCAAGTGGTGTGGAAAGCTTGCTGTTATGCCCGTGTCCTAAGAAGTGTCCAGGGTGGCATTGTATAGAAATAAACTGGTGTGAGCAGAGGGATATGGCACAGAAAGAAAAATCTTTGGGCCTAAACTGCTGCCCATTCACCTGAAAGTTTTTTGAGAGGTTACAACCATTGAGGTTGGGCCAGCTGACCTCCACTGGAGCAACAGAAAGAATGTAGACTCTTTTGAAGGGGCCTGAGTGCACAAGGAACATCCTGTTCTTCAAAGTTTGCTTTATTCCCCCACCCCCTTGGATTAACAAATTGGCACCCTACCTGGTATTGTGGAGTATAAGAAATGCAAGAAAGAGAAGGTCATTGAGTTTGCAAAATGGTCTTGTGTTTTATAAATGGCCATGGGTAGTGTGAAGCAGGTTTGTTGGTTGCCTGCACAGAGACCCCATGGGGCCATGAGGATGAACTGGGGATTGCAGTGGAGACCCAGTGGATAAGTCGGGACCATGAGATGGCTGCTAAGGAAAGCTGCCCATCCTGATGACGTTTTTTCTGGACTGTGAGTAGCTTAGCTGGAGGGGCGGAATTGGAATGCTAGAGACTTGTTGCTAGTTAGAATTATGGGACTTGGAGATTTGCCATTGACTAGAGTTGTTGGACTTGAAGCTACAGAGTTTGATGTTTGCCCTGGTTGTTTTAAGTCTTCTATTGGTTGAATATTTAGTTGCTATACCCAATGCCATATATTGCACTGTGAATGTTTATTCTGTGCCATTATGGGTTTTGGGGGGACATGTATTAAGGCTCAGCTAAAAGAACTTGGACTATGGGGATATATGAACATCATTGGAATTGATTAAAAAATATGGGGACTTTTAAAGTTGGATGAATGCATTGCATTTGAAATCATGGATGGTTATAAGTTTATGGGGGCCAGCGACAGAATGTAGTGGTTTGATTCAACTGTCCCCCATAAACTTAGGTTTTCTGAATGCTAGGTTCCCCAGCTGCTGGCAATTGGAAATTAAAGCCTCCTGGATGCAGTGTATTGTTGGGGTGGGCTTATGGGTGTTATAGCCCGTTTCCCCATCCCAGTGTTTGGCATACTCTCCTATTGCTATTGTCCTCCTCATGTTGGCAATAGGGTGGGGTCCACCCTCTGCTCATGCCATAGTTTTCCCCTTCCATCGTGGAGATTCCCCTCGAGCCTATAAGCCAAAATAAACCTCATTTTCCTCTTAGTTGGGTGATTTCTACCAGCAATGAGAACCTGACTGCAACAGTGACCCTCAGTTTCCCATATCAAACCAGTGAAATGAGGTCCCTTCTCAGCCAGCCCAGGGTTTCCCAGACCAAAGCACTGAGAAGTAGAATGACTGCTTTTGAGTCCAGCTGGCTACAGCCCACCTGGGCAGCTCTGGGACAGCCTTGTTGGTACCTCTGGGTTTGTGACACTGGCTGTCTATATCTGACTCTCTGTGGTCTCTCTGTGCCTGAGTCTGTGACTATCTGAAATTTAGGTGTGTGAGAGCTACCTCCCATTTGTCTCTGCTGTAACTGGCCTATCTTTCCCTTCTGCTCTGTATCTCACCACCTCTTCTGCAGCTATCAAGGTTTCTAACCCCTGGGCTACACTGAAGATTTACACTTTCTGGCTGGAATACTGTTATTAGGTGCTTCCCCTTCTGTAGTCAGTGTTTGAGTGTGTCTGGTACCAGGCTGAACTTAGAGCTTCCTGAATGCTAGTAAAACAATCAGCCACTTACTCACATCATTTGTGCATTATTTCACTTCTTATTTGGAGATGTAGTCTCACTCTAAATGAGGCTGGCCTTAAACTTGGTATACTCTTGTCTTTCCTGCCAAGTAGCGGGGATTACTGGTTTGCACCTTTAAGACTAGCTACGTATCCTTGCAAAAATAAGGGCCCAGGGCACACACTTGTATGCTTCTGTCTCCTTGGCTCAACTACAGCCTCCTGCTCATGTACCCAGTTTCAGGTTTGGAGGTGAGGTTGCTGCAGAGGTGCTGAATGTGTATCTCCTAGCACTACCATTCCTGTACACCAGAATCCCTGAAGCACAGGGTGTTGTCCTGAGAATCCCAATATTCAAAGCTAAAGAGACTTGGGGATGGAGGTTCAGAAACTGTGAGTTATGATAGCTGACAGAGAGCAATAGGATCAAAGAGCACACTGCAGTTAGGATCCTATAGACAAAGGCAGGGAGACTCCTGACCCCCCCACCCTCAATGTGCTCTACAGTCTTGGGCAGGGGAACAGGCCAGGGACATTTAGGACATGAAGCAGTTGCTCAGTAGCAGGAGAGGAAGAGCACAGGACTCTTCTCCTGTCTCCAGCCTGTGCTTGGTCTACAGCCCCAATTTCAACATTTTCCTCCATTTAAGGTTGGTCTCTTAGTGACAGGACAGAGATGAAGGCTTTAGAGAAAAGGGTGAAGAAATTAAAGATTGCATCACTGACATGCTATGGGACACACCACAGTCTCCTTTTTCCATGATTGTCCCTACATCTCTGCAAATGTGTTTTTCCATCTCTTGACATGTAAGTCCTCACCATGTCTCATTGTTTGTTGTTTGATTTTTAAGAGAAAACTCAGTCTGCAGTCCAAGCTGCCCTTGAACTTATGGTGGTCTCCCTGTCTCAGCCTCTTAAGCATTGCAATTTACAACCATGAGCTAGAAACCCTGCCTCATGACTGTAAATGCCAGCAGTTTCAGACTCCTTATCTCTGTGTGTTCTTAGTGTTATATATGTCACTCCACTCTGAAAGTGGGTTTGAAGACTGGGCAATGGGCTTGACTTGCTCCCTCATACCGCATGCACATTTAAGTTAGACACAGGAGCAGCAGTATGCAACACCCTCACCCTGTGTTTTAACTTCTCTTACTGTGGATTTACCCTCAGTGTACTGTTAATATGGAACATTGGAAAGGACCTAGACCTGGGTTCAAATCCCACCTACAAACCAACCTGGTGGCATTAGCCTATAATCCTAGGCTGAGGCTAGTGAAGCAGAATGAGGAATGTAATTTCCTAGACTAGCCTGGGTTCTAGGAAGATGTATGTATCTTAGATCTTGTCTCAAAAAATACAAAACAATGAATGAAGGAGTACCGCTCATGGCAAAGTGCTTGCCTGTCACATGTAGGGCCCTGGGTCCCACACCCAGTACCTTTGTCCTGATGGTACCACACAGAAACAATCCCCTCTCTTGAGACTCAGTTTCCCTGGAGAACGTGAGTGATGTGATCCTATATCTGATGTCAGTGGTGTATGAGTAGTTCTGTATTCTTGTGATATACTCAGAGTATTAAAGAAAGAGGCATGTCAGTAATTAAGCAGCAAATATATATATATATATATATATATATATATATATATATATATATATATATATATATATAGAGAGAGAGAGAGAGAGAGAGAGAGAGAGAGAGAGCAAAAGATTACTAATGATTTGAATACATGGCAAAAGTGTCATCAGGTCACTTTCATGGAGAATACTCTAAGGCTCCAAAAAGTAGTCTGTGGCTTCTGTTTATAGAATTCTTAAGAGAAGGGGCTGGAGGTTTGGTTTACTGTTTAAGGCACTTGCCTGTAAAGCCTAAGAATCATGGTTCGATTCCACAGTACCCAGGTAAGCCAGATGTATAAGATGGCACATGCAGCTGGAGTTCATTTGCAGTGGCTGGAGGCCCTGGTATGCCCATTCTTTCTCTCTCTTTGTTTTCTCCCCCATCAAATAAATAAATAAAATAAAATATTTAAAAGAAAGAATTCTTAAGGGAAAGATGAACAAATTTCTTGATATGGTGGATTGAATAAGATGTACCTCATAAACTTATTTGTTCTGAATGCTAGGTCCAGATGGTGGCAATTTGGGAAATGGAACCTCCTAGGGGCAGTGCATTATTGGCTACCTGCTTATGGGTGTTATATTCAGTTTCCCCTTGCTAGTGTGTGACACCTCCCTTCTGCTGTCATCCACATGACGTTGGCCAGAAGGTGATGTCCAGCCTCTGCTCATGCCATGTTTTCTCTGACATCATGGAGCTTTCTCTTAAGTCTCTAAGCCAAAATAAACCTTTTCCCCCACAAATTGCTTTTGGTCAGATATTTTTTAAATTAATTAGTTAATCTGAGACAGAAAGAGGAAGGGGGGAATGGACATGCCAGGGCCTCTGGCCACTGTGAACAAACTCCAGATGGGGCCTGGAGAATTGAACCAGGGTCCTAAGGCTTTGCAGGTATGCGCCCCAACCGCTAAGCCATCTCTCCAGACCAAGGTCAAGTATTTTCTGTCAGCGATAACAAACTGACTGCAACATGTGTCGTGTATGTTTTTGGTGATACTCTGGTTTTACTGACATATTTTAGTTAGATATCATTTTCTCAACTTTGCATGTTCCTCCCCCTGATGCATCTGGTTTTAGTCATATGTATACTCAGTTTTATGTAAGCATAAGATGGTAAATAGAGGTTTGCTCTGTATCCAAAACCAGTCCATGCTGGATGACCACCTGTTGTTTGGATTAGGCTCTATCAAGCAACATATTTAAATAGGAACACATCAGGTTGTGAAGGAGAAGCTAGGTAAAGTAGAGGGATTACCATTAGTCTGAAGACAGCCTGTCCTACACAGAGCATGATAGCTTGAATTTCATAGTGAGATGTATACAGAGAGAAAGAGAAAGAGAGAGAGAGAGAGAGAGGGAGGGAGGGAGGGAGGGAGATGGGGGGTACACCCAGTGAAGTAGCACTAGGTTTTAATCCCAGCTACTAGGAGGCCAAAACAAGATGACCACAAGTGTAAAATAAAAAGTTTTTGAAAGGTCATAGTGGGGATGGAGAAATGTCGTAGTGGTTAACACACTTACTGGCAAAGCCAAAGACCCAGATTTGGATCCGCCATACTCACATAAGCCAAATGCACAACGTGACACATACATTTGGAGTTCATTTACAGTGTCTAGAAGCCCTGGCATGCCCATTCTCTCTCTCTCTTTCCATCTGCCTCTATGTCTAATAATTAAATAAATAGCATATTTTTCAAGATTTTTTATTAATTAGTTTTGTACTCAGTGAATACAGGGTATCATTGTTAGTCTCATCCATGACCTAACCCCTCTCTCTAGCCCCTCCTTGTTGAGGCATATGGGTCGTGCATTGTGGAGTTAGCCCATAGTTATGGGTAAGAGAAAAGTCTCTGTGTATCATGACCCAAGGTGTTTCTCTGACATTCTTTCTGCCCCCTCTTCTGCAAAATTTCCCTGAGCAATGTTGGGTTCATTTTTGGTCTGCTTCAGTGATGAGGTGTTGGAGGCTCTGGGTCTCTGGATATCTGATTGATAGGAGTTGATTATTCTCTGTGTCTATCTCTTTCACCCTTGTCCTGTGCTGGATACAGCAAGCATGCCATTTCAGGATCATGAGGAATCAAGTGCTGAAGAGCTGCATGGCACAGTTCCACCCAGCTGTCTCTTCCTTGAAGTCCAGTGTGGCCGCTCTAAAGAAACATCTTTGGCTCTTTACGATACATATATCTATGGTTTTCTGTATAATGTTTGTCTTTTTCTGTCTTTTACCTGGTGGACCAAACTCTAAGTTTACTTTTCCAGCAAAAATTGGTATTAGTAAAGTG
The DNA here is from genome assembly GCA_036346955.1 of Dipus sagitta. Taxonomy (NCBI): domain Eukaryota; kingdom Metazoa; phylum Chordata; class Mammalia; order Rodentia; family Dipodidae; genus Dipus; species Dipus sagitta. The sequence continues at coordinate 12,024,969 of CM070791.1, read as the reverse complement.
TTAGTCAATGTATCTGAAAGAAACTCTGGCACAGAACTAGAAAAATAAGAAAATGAGTCAGAGATAATTGTTTTACTTAAAGGTCTTAAAGAAAGTCAGACATGGAGTACAGTACACTTAGGAAGAAACAATGAACCTCCTGAAACATTGTAAAAATTGTTCTATGACTAATTTTTCTGAATGGTGGCAATTGCAGCAAACTATGACTGTTTACCAAGAATGCTTACAGGAAAAACAACCAAGGACAAAAAGAGTTCAATTGGGGGGACCAAAGTCTAAGTATTGGAGAGACATGAAAAGGAAAATTTAAAATAAATGATTGGGAGATAAATGGGTTTATTGGATAAATGTTGGGAACCCCCGTTTTGTGGTTGTTTTTTCACTCACCTTTAATATAGTAATTGAAAGTAGGAGCTCAGAAAATTGCAAGTACTTGACCACACATTCATGGGAAAAGTGTGAAAACAGTTAATCATTATAGAAGCCTGACCATTTTACTTGAGGTAAATAATTATGGGACTGTTCGATGTAAAGAAATAGCAAAAAGTTTCTATGAATTCTGTGGAACTGTACCTTTCTTGAAGTTTGCTCTTGCATGACATGATCAGAAAATAAAAGACCAAGGCTAAGAGCTATGGCAGCAGAACAGAGAAGCAGAGAAAGAGAGATGGAGAAACTCAGCTGCCTTCAGCATTAGCCTGTCAGCTTGCAACAGAACATGACTTCAAGTCGTTATTGTGCCACTGCCTTTCACAACTCTCTTTGGGGACCTTCCTTCAAGCCAGGGCTGGACCCTGGCAGTGCTGTTACCTGGTTCACGAAGAAAACAGCACCCTTGCTTGTTTCACAAATTATTCTTAGTTTCAGCTGGGCCCATTTTGAGGTATTATGGGGTGGTTCTCTCCTTAGGATCTGCGTCTATCTGAAAAAGAGAAGCATATGCTCCAGCACAGAGTAAAGTTAGCACCAGACAAATGGGATAACCCTTATTTTTTGAATAGAGAACTTAATATGTGTAGGCCCTGTGGTAGCCAACGATTGGTAGTAGTTTGATAATGGAGAGGGTCTTCCAGCTTCCAGATATGTCATTCCAATTTACGTGTCAATTGCATATGGTGTCTTCATCAGTAGGGTCTTACCACTAACTTTTGGTGGGTCATCAAGTACTTTGACAGAAATCTGACTTTCTTTTAGGAAACCTTGTAGGTCTCTCTGATCAAAAGCTTGTTGTGGATGAAAGCCACAGGCTGGTACTTGGAGTTAAAGGTCAGTGCCCACTAAGAGAAGGAAGAAAAAGACAACTAATATAAAAGAGTTACAGAGAAGACAGAGAGAGAAGCTGGGGAAGACTAAGGTCAGTCTTCATCATACCCTCTCCAGTGTCCTGTGGCTCAGGTGTTCCCTCTAAAGGTCTGGTGAAGGTTCAGCCATTTAGTCTGCCTTTTAGGATGTAGAATTTTATGGTACCATTGTCATTTTGGTCTAGATTTGTGTCTCCCGCCCCTCCATTACCCTCTCCTCCCTTCCCACCCACCCTATTGTCTAGTCCTAAAGATTCTTCCTGGGTATGTTGGCATCTTGTGTAGATTCAGGTTAGGTGCTATAGACCAGTAAGACTATGCAGCGATTAACTTTCTGTGATTGGGTGAGTTCACTGAGAGTGATCTGTTCCACGTTCAACCATTTTTCCTCATATTTCAATGTGTCATTTTTTTCTTACTGGTTTGTAGAATTCCATTGTGTAGATATACCACATCTTAGTTATCCATTCTTCTAGTGATGGACATCTGGGTTGATTCCAACTCTTAGCTATTACAAATTGAGCTGCTATAAACATGGTTGAGCAAATCTCTTTGGACTGATGTTTAAAGGTTTTGAGGTACATGCCCAGTAAGGGAATAACTAGGTCTGTTGGTTACTCTATGGTCAGCTTTTTCAGGAGTCTCCGTATTGCTTTCCAAAGTGCTTGTATCATGTTACATTCCCACCAACAGTGGATGAGGGTTCTTAAATCTCCACATCCTCGACAGCATTTATATTCATTTGATTTTTTGATGCTTGCTATCTTTACTGGCGTAAGGTGCAATCTCATAGTTGTTTTAATTTGCATTTCCCTGATGATTAAGGATGATGAACATTTTCTTAAGTGTGTGTTTGCCATTTGTATTTCTTCCCCTGTGAACTGCCTGTCCAGCTCTTTGCCCCATTTTGTGATTGGGTTGTTTGACTTTTTATTCATTAGGTTTTTCAGTTCTTTGTAGATTCTAGAGATTAGGCCTCTGTCAGTTGAATAATCCACAAATATTTTCTGCCATTCTCTTGGTAATCTACTGGGTTTCCTTATTGTATGCTTGTCTGTAAAGAAACTCTTCAGCTTCATGTAATCCCACTGGTTGAGTGACTGTTTAAGATCACAAGCTACTGGGGTTTTGTTCAGGAAGTCTTTTTCCATTCCTATTTCATGGAAAGTTCCTCCTATATTTTCTTCCAGTAGTAGCCAAGCTTCTGCTCTTATATTGAGGTCTTTGATCCATTTGGAGTTGAATGTAGTGCATGGCGAGTTGTGTGGACCAAGTTTCAATTTCCAGCAAATGGTTATCCAGTTTGTCCAGCAACATTTGTTGAAGATGCTATCTTTTTTTCCAGCCTATATTGTTAGGGCCTTTGACAAATATTAAGTAGCTGTAGTTGCTTGACCCAAAGTCCGGGTCCTCAAGACTATTCCATTGGTCTATACACCTGTTTTTATGCCAGTACCATGCTGTTTTTATTACTATGGCTTTCAAATATAGCTTCAGATTGGGTATGGTGATGCCTCGAGAGATATTTCTTTTGCTGAGGATATGCTTGGATATCCAAGGCCTTCTCCCTTTCCATATGAAATTTGAGATCATTTTTTTTCTATCTCTGTGAAGAACAGTGTTGCAATTTTAATTGGAATTGCATTAAATCTGTAAATTGCCTTAGGTAGGATTGCCATCTTCACCGTGTTAATTCTGCCTATGCAGGAGCATGGGAGGTCATTCAATTTTCTCAAGTCCTGCTCAATTTCTTTTTTGAGTGTTTTTATGTTTTCATTGTATAGATCTTTCACTCCCTTGGTTAACATTATTCAAAGATATTTTTTGTTGCTATTGACAATGGGACCATGTCACTTATTTCTTTCTCTGTATCTTTGTCATTTGCATATAGAAAGGCTACTGATTTTTGTGCATTGATTTTGTATCCTGCTACATTTCTATAGGAGTTAATCACTTTCAGGAGTTTGGGGATGGAGTCTCTCGGGTCTCTTTATGTATACAATCATGTCATCAGTGAATAGAGCTAACTGAAATTCTTCTTTTCCAAATTGTATCCCTTTTCTTTCTTTCTCCTGTCTTATTGCTTGAGCTAGGACTTACAGTACTATATTGAATAGCAGAGGCAAGAGTGGACAGCCCTGTCTTGTTCCTGATCTCAATGGTAATTCCTCCAGTCTCTCTCCATTAAGTATTATTTGGACCTTAGGAGCTTTGTATATTGCCTTTATTATGTTAACATATGAATCAACCATGCCTTTCTCTCCAATGTTTTGATCATGAAGTGATGTTCTATTTTGTCAAAGGCCTTTTCTGCAACAATCGAAATGACCATGTGGTTTATGTGTTTAAACTTGTTTATGTGGTGTATTACATGGACAGATTTCCATATGTTGAACCACCCCTGCATTCCTGGGATGAATCCCACTTGGTCAAGGTGGATAATGCTTTTTTTTTTTTATTTTTTTTAATGTTTTTTGTTTATTTTTATTTATTTATTTGAGAGCAACAGACAGAGAAAGAGGGAGAGAGAGAGAGAGAGAGAGAGAGAGAGAATGGGTGCGCCAGAGCCTCCAGCCACTGCAGATGAACTCCAGATGTGTGCGCCCCCTTGTGCATCTGGCTAACGTGGGTCCTGGGGAATCGAGCCTTGAACCGGGGTCCTTAGGCTTCACAGGCAAGCGCTTAACCGCTAAGCCATCTCTCCAGCCCGGATAATGCTTTTGATGTGTTGTTGGATTCGATTTGCAAAGATTTTGTTCAGAATCTTTGCATCAAAATTCATCAGGGAAACAGACCAGTAATTTTCTTTTCTTGTGGCATCTCTGCCTGGTTTTGGAATTATGGTGAGACTAGCTTCATAGAAGGAGTTGAGTAGCTTTCCCTGTTCTCCAAATGTGTGGCACAGTTTGAGGAAGATTGGTTTGAGTTCTTCCATGAAGGTTCAATATAATTCTGGTGAGAAGCCATCTGGTCCTGGTTTCTTCTTTTAGGGGAGATTTCTTATTACTGTTTTCAATCTCAATGAGTGTGATAGGTTTGTTTAGGAGATTAATCTGCTCTGAGTTTAACTTTGCTAGATGGTATGTGTCCAGTAATTTTTCCATCTCCTCCACATTATCCAATTTTTGTGGAGTAGAGGTTTTGGAAATAAGTCCTGATGATTCTCCCAATTTCACTTATGTCTGTTGTGATCTCTCCTTTTTCATTTTGAATTTTATTAATTTGAAGTGTTGTTTTTCCCTAGCTGCTTTTAGAATTTTCTCTTTGATGTCAATGTTTAGAGTCTTAATGACAATATGTCTTGGAGAGTTTCTCCTTTGGTCCTATATGTTTGGAGTTCTGTTAGCTTCTTGTATCTTGATGGGCCTTAATTTTGAGAGAGTGGGGAAGTTTTCTTTAATTATTTTGTTAAATAAGTTCTCCATGCCTTTGGTCTGAATTTCTTGTCCTTCTGGTATTCCAGTGATCCTGATATTAGGATGTTTAAGGGTATCCCACAATTCCCTCATTCTCTGTTCACTGAAATTTTTGAACTTATTTAACCTTTTGAACTCTCAAACTGTTGCTTCCATCTTGTCTTCCAGATCAGAGTTTCTATCCTCCACATGGCTGACTCTATTCTTGAGAGCTTCTTGAGAGTTTTGGACTTGTTGAAGCAGGCTTGCATTCTCTGCTACTTTTCTATATATAGTTTCCATCCCTCTGTAAAGCTCCCTTTTCACGTAATTTTCTTTCTTTTTTTCTGTGACTCTGACTTTTGTTTGTTTGTTTTCTTTTTTTTTCTCAATTTTTATTAACATTTTCCATGATCATAAAAATACTCCATGGTAATACGCTCCCTACCCCCCACTTTCCCCTTTGAAATTCCATTCTCCATCATATTCCCTCCCCATCTCAGTCAGTCTCTCTTTTATTTTGATGTCATGATTTTTTCCTCCTCTTATGATGGTCTTGTGTAGGTAGTGTCAGGCACTATGAGGTCATGGATATCCAGGCCACTTTATGTCTGGAGGGAACATGTTGTAAGGAGTCCTACCCTTCCTTTGGCTCTTACATTCTTTCCAGCACCTCTTCTGCAATGGACCCTGAGCCTTGGAAGGTGTGATAAAGATGTTGCTCAGTACTCCAGTCACTTCTTTCCAGCATTATAATACCTTCTGAGTCATCCCAAGGTCACTGCCATCTGAAAAGAGAAGATTCTCTACCCAAAGTGAGAGTAGCATTAATATAAGGGTATGAATAATAAGAAAAGTACTTACTGCACAGTTTGATAAGCACAGTATATATATTTATCCAGACATCAGCAGATGTTATACCCCTAGGGCTCATGACTACCCCTGTTTTAAGTTTTCAGTATCAGGGATGTATTCCCTCCCATGGAGTGGGCCTCCAGTCCAATCAGAGGGCAGTTGGTTTCCACCATGATAGACATGCCACTATTGCACCAGTTGGTTCATTTGGCCTGGCTGGTCAATTATAGGCCTTGCAGTGTCCAGTGTTGAGTATCTTTACTGGTGGTATCTCTTTCTCCCATTAAACTGCATGTAGAATGGCTTCTCCCAGCTTTCTGTCAGCTGGTCTACGTGGAGGAGGTTATCAGCTCAGTTCCAGGAGGATTTCTCAGTGGCCTTGCAGCCCAAATGTGTGGAGTCTTCAGCAATATGGTCTTACCATCTATTCCTGGTGGGCAACCAAGGGCCTCCGCAATGGCCTATAATGTTTTGGGGGCATCAGGGTCCTCCCTGGCCAACAGTTTACTGGAAGGTATCCCATCCCTGGCAGTGCAAATTTTCTAGCAACAATATATGGCTCATTGTCCAAAACCAAAGAATTCCATATGATTTATTTATATCCTCTTAGATTTTGATTAGCCCTCCCTCCACCTTTCTTTTACTTGATCTCTTTCCCTGACCTCACTTTGGGCGTTCTGACCCCCATTAATCTAGTCTTCTACTAACGTATATACAATACCATCCTATTAAGTAACCCCCTCCATTCCTTTCTCTTCCCTTTATATCTCTTTTTCAGCTTATTGGCCTCTGCTACTGAGTTTTTCCTTCTCACACAGAATCCCAATTATTTGTAGCTAGGATCCGCATATGAGAGAGAACTTGTGGCGCTTGGCTTTCTGGGCCTGGGTTACCTCACTTAGTATAATCCTTTCCATATCCATCCATTTTACTGCAAATTTCATAATTTCTTTTTTCTTTACCTCTGAGTAGAACTCCATTGTATAAGTGTGCCATATCCACTCATCAGTTGAGGAGCATCTAGGCTGGTTCCATTTCCCAGCTATTGTGAGTTGAGCAGCAATAAACATGGTTGAGCATGTACTTCTTAGGAAATGAGATGGTAGATCAATTTTTAACTGTCTTAGGAACCTCCACACTGATTTCCACAATGGCTGGACCATATTGCATTCCCACCAACATTGTAGAAGGGTTCCTCTTTTTCCACATCCTCACCAGCATTTATGGTCATTAGTTTTCACGATGGTGGCCAATCTGATAGGAGTGAGATGGAATCTCAGCATAGTTTTAATCTGCATTTTCCTGATAACTAGGAATGTAGAACATTTTTTTTAGATGCTTATATGCCATCCATATTTCTTCTTTTGAGAACTCTCTATTTAGTTCCATAGCCCATTTTTTAATTTGGTTGTTTGATTTCTTATTATTTAATTTTTTGAGTTCTTTCTTATCTTAGATATTAATCCTCTATCAGATGTATAGCTGGCAAAGATTTTCCCCATTCTGTGGGAAAGCCTCTTTGCTTTATTCACAGTGTCCTTTGCTGTACAAAATCTTTGTAATTTCATGAGGTCCCAGTGCCTAATCTGTGCTTTAATTGTCTGAGCAATTGGGGTCACATTCAGAAAATCTTTGCAAAGACCAATATGTTGAAAGGTTTCCCCTACTTTTTCTTCTAGCAGTTTCAGAGTTTCAGGTCTGATGTTTAGGTATTTAATCTATTTGGACTTAATTCTTGTGTATGGAGAGAAGAATCTATTGTCATCTTTCTACAGATAAATATCCAGTTTTCCCAGTACCATTTGTTAAAGAGGCTGTCTTTTCTCCAATGAGTATTTTTGACATTTTTTTGAATATCAGGTGGCTATAGCTACTTGAACTTGCATATGGGACCTCTATTCTGTTCCACTGATCTATATGTCTGCTTTTGTGCCAGTACCATGCTGTTTTTGTTACTATGGCTCTGTAGTATAGGTTAAAAGTCAGGTATGGTGGTGCAACCAGCCTTATTTTTGTTGCTCAGTATTATTTTATATATTCGAGGTTTTTTGTGATTCCAAATGAATTTTTGGATTGCTTTTTTCTATTTCTGTGAAGAATTCCATTGGAATTTTGATGGGGATTGCATTAAATGTGTAGATTCCTTTTGGTAAGATTGCCATTTTCACAATATTGATTCTCCAATCTAGGAACCAGGCATGTTTTTCCATTTCCTAGTGTGTTGTGAAATTTCTCACTTGAGTGTTTTATAGTTTTCATTGTAGAGATCCTTTACTTCCTTGGTTAGGTTCATTCCAAGGTATTTTATTTTCTTTGATGCAATTGTGAAAGGGAGTGATTCTCTGATTTCATCCTCTGTGTGTTTGTTGTTAGCATAACATAATTTAACATTTTTGCAATGATGTGTCCATGGTGTATAGTAGGGAATTTATTTATTTATTTATTTATTTATATTTTTTATTTTTAGGGTTTTTTTTTTTTTTTTTCTTGCTGTTTGTGGTAGGAAATCACTGTAGCCCAGTCCGACCTGGAAATCACTATGTAGTCTCAGGGTGGCCTCGAACTCACAGTGATCATTGTATGTCTGCCTCCCATGTGTTGGGATTAAAGGCATGTGCCACCCCTGGCTTAATATTAGGGAATTTTTTTCTTCACAGTTCACAGTTCACAGTTCCAGTCCTACGATCAATCTCTCAATCTTACAATCTCACAAGCATACTCTTACTCTACTTTATTTGGAAATGGCATTTCACAATACAATTCAGTGGTACCATGAACTCACAACAATCCTCATGCATCATGCTCCCAAGTGCTGGGATGAGAGGCATTACCAACTCATTAAGTCATCCTCCCACCTGTAACCTCTCCCTTTCCACCATCTTATTTACCTTCCTTGTCTTTCTTTTTCCTTTTTACTTACTCACCCCTTGATTTCTCACATGTATCACAAGCGGGGCTCAAACTAACAACCTCCTGCCTCAGCCTGCCATGTGTTGAGATTCTAGATATGTCCCCATGCCCTTCTCAGAATGTTTATGGAGAAGGGAGTGTGAGACTAGCACTTGCCATGTAGGTCAGTTGGCTTTGGAACACTGTAGCTAACATTGTCTTCAAAATCATAAATCAATCTCACTGCCTCAGTAATGAAATGAGAGAGGTATATCACCATGCCTTGCTAAAAACTTCTTGATTGGCCCTTCTCCCTCTGCTCTGGCTTCCATGGCCAATTAGGATTAACTGACCATGGCCAGTAGCTTCCCTTCTCCACCTTCCTGGTGAATCCTAGAAGCAGAACCATCGATGACAACACAGCATGTTTCCCAGGCTGGGTTACCATTAAACAATCCATCTCTGAGCCTTCATAAACAAAGAAATGCTCAGTGAGGAGAGGATCCTGGCCATCCTTTTACCCCAGGCCATGAAATCAGGTGCCTAGTAAGTGTTCTAGGGAAGGGTGTGACACAGACAATTAGGAACAGTGTTACATGGTCATATGGTATTCCCACTTCCTTCCTCTGGCCTAGGAAGTCAGTCACAAACTCACCACATTTAAATCCTGGAGTATAAAGTACCCTCACTTCGTTCCACTGCAGAAATGTTTCACAGAGAATTCTAGAAAATTTCAAGTTTCCATATAGAAAATTAATAAAGACACAACTGAAGGTCAGACATGCTTATGATTTAAGCATAAATCATTATTACTATAACATTATTGTTTTAAGTATATAGAAGGAATGTTCTTTGTATGTAGGTAATCATCACCAAAAATCTTGCTATCTGTGCTAGAATTCTTTACTTTCAGCTCACAAGAGACTTGAAGCTGACATCAGAATAAGGGGCTCCTTCCCCGTCCCATATTCTCTTAACTTTCTCCATTTCTATTCTTCTTATTCTCTTCATAGGCCATGACTTCACTCTTCAGATCTCCTGAAACCTCACTCCTTCTGGAGATCTGGGCTCCAGCCTCAAATCCCATCCAAATCTCATCTTCCCTCAGAATGCTTTCCCTGAAGTCTCTTCCCTCATCATTGCCTTTCACATACCCTGACTACTTCCTTCACACCTATCAGGCTTATTTTACTTATACAGATCCACCTTCCATACTGTTCAGTCTCTCATCCATCCACAGAAATTACTCTCCCACACTTTTTAGAACCCTGAGCCTACAGCCTCCTGGAATCTTTGATAATCAAACCACTGGCCTATTTGTCCCATGGTGGAAAGCAATGAGGGACTCACCCACCAAATCCCCAACCCCTAGCATCAGCTTCTCTCACTTTACAGTAAGATAAGCTCCAAATCCCACTGTTTTCCAAGGTTTTATTGTCCCAGAGGGTTAGCAACTATGATCTCCCCAAAACAAAATTTTTACTTTTGCTATGGTTCAGCCAAACCACACTGGCTACCAGAGAGCAAAATCACTCCATTCTGGACAAGAAAAGAAAAATGGAGTCAATGCAGTATGGTTGTTTAGTCCAGGTGTCCCCCATCAACTCAGGTGTTCTGAATGCCAGCCCCACAGCTCATGGCAATTTGGAAATTGAAGCCTCCTGTAGGCAGTGTATTGCTGGGGGTGGGCTTATAGATGTTATAAGCCACTTCTTGCCAGTGTTTGGAACACTCTCCTGTTGTTTTCCATCTAAGGCTGGCCAGGAGATTATGTCCTCCCTCTGCTCATGCCATTGTTTCCCCCTGTCATCATGGAGCTTCCCTTTGAGTCTGTAAACCAAAATAAACCTTTTTCTAAATAATCTCAATCAAGTAGTTTTACTTTTTTATTATTATTTTCATTAATTAGATTTGTATTCAGTGAATACAGTCAATTTGGTACCATTGATAGGCTCATCCATGTCCTACCCCTTCCCCCTGGCCCCTCCTTGTTGAGGTATATGGGTCATGCATTCTGGAGTTAGCCCACAGTTATGGGTAGGATAAATGTCTCTGCATATCATGACCCAACATGTGGCTCTGACATTCTTTCCACCCCCTCTTCTGCAAAATTTCCCTCAGCCATGTTGGGTTCATTTTTGGTCTGCTTCAGTGATGAGGCGTTGGGGGCCTCTGGGTCTTTGGATATCTGTTTTGGTAGGAGTAGATTGTTCTCTGTGTTGATCTCCTTCACCCTTGTGCTGGTACCCAGTTCACCAAGAAAACAGAACCCTTTCTTGTTTTGCCAATTGTTCTTAGTTTCAGCCAGGGCCTTTTTGAGGTATGATGGGGTGGCTGTCTCCTTAGGATGTACGTCTGTCTGAAAAAGAGAAGCAGATTCTACAACAGAGAGTAAGTTAGTAACAGAGAAATGAGATAACCCTTACTTTTTTATAGAGAATTTAATAGGTGTAGGCCCTCTTGTAGCCCACAAATTGTGGTAGATTGATAATGGAGAGCAGGCTTATGTTTGGATATGGTTCTGACTTGTTTCCCAGATCCAGCTATGGGTCCCATACCACTGAGGGGATCAGTTAGCCAAATCTAGAGTAGTTGGTTTCCCACCATGGCTGTGAGCCACTATTGCACTTGTGTGAGCATCAGGACAGGTTATTTGCTGCTAAGTAGGTTAGACCATGAGTTGCTTGAACAGATATTGGTCAATTTCCCCCAGTCGCCCATGTAGCACCTTCTGGCACTAGACATGCTGACTGTGTGGGGACTGACTCTCTTCCAACTTCCAGCCATGCCATTCCATTTCATGTGTCAACCGCATAAGGTGTCTTCAGCAGTGGGGTCTTACCACTAACCTTTGGTGGGTCATCAAGTACTCTGACAGAAATCTGTCTTTCTTTTATGAAACTTGTAGGTCTCTCTGATCAAAAGCTCATTGTGGATGATAGCCACATGCTGGTACTGGGAGTTACAGGTCAGTGCCCACTAAGAAAAGGAGGAAAAAGATAGCTAACATAAAAGAGTTAGAGAGGAGAGGAGAGGAGAGAGAGAGAGAGAGAGAGAGAGAGAAGCTGTAGAAGATTAAGACCTTTTTAACCCACAAGCTGCTCTTGGTCAGGTGTTTTCTGCCAACAAGCAGTAAATGGCTTCACTGAAGTGGGAACTGGAATGAACTTAAGGCACGGGACATTGCAGATACATGCTCCCTCACTGAAATTTACACACTTGGTCATTCTTTATTCAAGAAATTTTCATAAGTTCCCTATTTGGCTTTGAAATATATTGGGAGACTGGACTGGTCTGAGACTTGTGGTTCTCCCTCCTGTCTTAAGGTTCTGAACCCTTGGGATTACAAATATTGACACATATGTCTATTTAGCAGTAAGATTGAACCCACATCTTGGCCCCTTCCCTTGTTTCATCTTCAAAGGAAACTGATGCAGGAACATCCAGAGAAGAAGGAAGGAGGAAGACCTCTTGGCATGGCTGCTCCAGGTATCCTGTAACCAGTGTTAACCATCCACTTGGGTGGGGTCTCACTGAGAAAAAAATACCTTCCCAAACCAGGGCTACACACTGATGTTCATTGTCTTACAGATAGGCCACAGAGAATAGAGAGGCAGAGACAGATAGGAGGAACCAAAAGGAACAGGTAGGGGCTGGAGGGATGGCATAGCAGTTAAGGCATTTGTCTGAAAAGCTGAAGAACCCAGGTTCAATTTCCCAGGATACATGTAAGCCAGATGCACAAGGTGGCACATGCATCTGTAGTTCATTTGCAGTGGCTGGAGGCCCTGGTGTGCCCATTCTTTCTGTCTATCTGTCACGCTCTTAAATAAATAAATAAATAAAGCTTAATTTTTTAAAAAGGGACAGGTAGCTGGAGGTTGATGGTTTATGTGTATACATGTTAGTACTTGGAAGGCAGAGGTCAGAGGATTGTTGCACACTTCAGGCAGGCCTAGGCTATACAGTTCCAGGTCCATATTGACAATAGAATGTGACACTGCCTGAAAAAAAAATAGAAGAAAGAGAAAGCAAATGGAGAAAGGATAGAGGGAGAAATATGGAGACACAGGGATAACCACAGATATACAGGAGCTCATGTGTCCCCCCCCCCAGGTAGGATTAGGGTCCATGCCTCATTTCTCTGACCCTAAGTATCCAAAGCCTTCTACTCTGACCTCTGTCCATCAGTGAAAAGGATTCAACCCCAGCTGTAGCCCTGTCCATAGGGAAAGTCAGGAAAGCCCCAAGTTTTACACCTGTGCATCAGGGAGAAGACACTTCTGCCCCCCCTCCTCTGCTCCTGCATTTCTGAATCATGTCCCAAGCCAGCTGGACTGTTCTCTACCAGCCAAGCCATCCCAGGTGTGGCATGGTAAGTGAGAGGGCAGAGGGAGCCAATGTAATCCCAAACCCCAATGCCTAGTCTTGAGCTCTAACTGTGGCCTACTGATGTGTCTTACTAAGTCTCCATGTCTCCCAGGATCTCCTCACCTGGCTCCAATTCTCTAATTTCACAGGACCCACCTTGTGTTCTGAAGACTCTATGGGAAAGACATATTTAGCACCTCACCACTGCCAAGCCAGATCAAAGTGAGTCCCAAGGTAATGTCCACACACAGGGACTTGGCTGAGAAGGGATGTGCCTATATAACATCAGCCAGTAAGGAAGTACATGGTACCTGGATTCCAATCCATGTCTGAGTGATGCTAATGCCTAAAAGAAATGCATCCTGAGGATGAGGTCATGGTGAGAAACCCAAATACACTGGGAAACATGAACCAATCATTACAGAGTGCAAGATGGGTACTGATCACATGCCTAGAGTTGCACAGTCAGACATATAATCACAGAGATGAAAGAAAAATCAGAGATTAAGTGACAGACAACTAGACATACAGAACCAGAGGCTCAGGGAGAACTCTGGAAGTGTGATGGCCTTGCAAGCTTTGCTGCTAAATCCCTGGGGACAGGGAAGCACTGGGTCAGAAAACAAAGGGTATATAATGGTGAGCCACCCAGAGAGGTCCAGACTACCAGAGTTATCATCCACCTGGCCAAAAAAAAAAATCCCTTTAGCTCAGCTAGGAATAAGACATGAAGGAAAACTTACCTTTCTGGCTGCTCCATGCCCAAATGTCCTTCAGGATCCATGGACATGATCCCATGGCCCTGTGCACCAGGTCCAACAACACAACAGACCCAGAGCCAGCAATCCAGCCCCTCCACAAGTGTCACCTGAGGCCTTCTCCAGAGCCTGCCATCCCTGTAGCATTGTGGGTCCTGCTGGCCCCCAGGGCTCCTCAGGTGGCTGCACATCATGAGACCACAAGCCTAGGGATATGTGGCACAGATTTGGAGGTTTAAGCTTCCATCTATGGACTCAAAGGCTGCACACACTCCAGGACAGAGCTGCTCAGAGACCTCTGCAGCCAGTCCATATACAGGGAGGAACCGGATATGCAGGGGAGGTACAGGACACCCAGGTTACCAGAGCCACTGTCCCTGTTAAACAGCTGGAGGGAAGAGTGCACAGTAGCCCAAAGGGAGCACTCTGGCCTGGGGACTCTGGAGAGGGAGATAAGGAGCCATGGCTGCCACTATGATCTTCTTCTTACAGATAGATTCCCCATCCTGAATCAGGACATAGCTCTCACCATTTTTGATGTCCTGGCCATCACTTGTCTACTTTCCTTATCCATGAAGCACAGAAGCACAGACCACAGAGTCTAGGTCCCAAACTCCAGAGAAGGAAATGATTTTGGTGCAGATACAAGGTGTTGGACAGGTAGTGTTCTCAGATACAAAGGTTCTAGACTGTGGAAATCCAGCCCCTGCTCAGTCTGTGTGCCTGATTGTACACTGTGTTCCATTGGACAGTGCTCCAAGTCCCTCCCCCTCAAAGCTATGACTGACAGCAGATGGCAGGAAACCAGGGGCAAATTAAAATACATCCACAATTTCTAAGCCACAGGGACTGCTTCTCAGGTGTAATTTCACCATTTGGGAGGCTGAGGCAGGACATTCAGCAGTTAAAAGCCAGCCTGGGCTATATGAGACCATGGACATATATATACATAATGCCATTCAATGTTGTTCAGTGATGTTGTTTCTGAGAGACTTGGCCCCCAGGCAAATTTGCACAGAACATTGTAAATATATATATATATTGTAAGATACATATATATACTGTAAGATACATATATATATTGTAAGATAAATATATATATTATTCACAAATGGAACAATGTGACAAGGACAAAAATCCACTAAAACAACTCTAGTTGTGATCATAACTTCCAAATACTTTTACTGGTAATATAATCTCTCTAGTGCCCTTACAATTTTGGGCAGATGTTGTATTTATCACCGTGGTTAACTTACATAATTCGTCTAATTGGTCATGTGCTTTGGGGCATGCAATTGTATACCCATGGAAACTTTGAAAACATGTTTCTTGCAGGTGGAGCCTTGCTGGAGGAAGTGGGTCACTGGAAGGTGAGCCTTGAGAATTTATAGACCAGCCTCACTTCCTGTTCTCCTCTGCTTCCTGACTATAGCTGCAATGTGACCAGCCCTGCTCCTGCTGCCATGCTTTCCCCTTCATGTTGAAACTCAAGTCACAAAAAAACCTTTCCTTCCATAAATTATTTTCTGTCAGAAACGTGGTTACAGTGATGATTAGAGGAATTAACATATCAGTCAACAACAAACTTATTACAGCTGGGTGTGGTGGCACATGCCTTTATCCAAGCACACTGGAGGTAGGGGTCAGTGGATCACAGTGAGTTTGAGGCCACCCTTAGATTCTATAATGAATTACAGGTCAGCCTGGCCTCGAGCAAGACCCTGCATTGAAGATTATATTTTAATCTTATGTCTATATATTTCTGAAGAATAGCCATTGGGAAACAACTATATGATTTTGAGCTTAACCATAGTCTAAATTGAGTATTTAATATCACATCCAGACTTTAAAATATGCAAAATAAAAATAATTATAAATAATTTAATGTGAAAACCTTGATATTTTAGTCATAACATTTAAAGTTTTATAGTGAACTTAGAAACCATATTAATGATAACAATCTTAATATACTGCATAAGAGTTTTTATGTTGCACAGAAAATTGTGAAAGGTTTATCAGTTACTGTTTTTCATATGCTTAAGTACAAAAACTACAGTTATTCTCTACAAATCTTTGGGAAACTTACAAATCAAGAATCATTATAAAGCCTTCCAGAGGCAGAGGCAGGAAGACCAAACATTCAAGTCTGGGCCAACCTAATCTACATTGCTAGACTTTGTCCCAAAAAACCAAGGGATGACAGAGAAGAGTTATACTGATAAAATCTGGACAACTGAATATCAAAATGACAGGGATTGAGAGATTGCACAGTGGTTAAAGGTGCTTGCTTGCAAAGCCTCCAACCACTGCAAAGGAACTCAAGATGCACGTGCCACTTTGTACACCTGGCTTTACATGGATAATGGGGACTCAAACCCAGGCTATCAGGCTTTGCAAGGAAGCGCCTTTAGTCACTGAGCCCTCTATCCAGGCCCTAAAATTATTTTATAATGATTTATACAATAAATAAAAATAATAAAGGCAAAAGCTATTGAAACAAAAATAGAACAGGAAAAATAAAATAGTTCATAGTTCCAATAAGCTTCATTTTTCCTCTTTCTATTACACAACTGTAGTTC
Source organism: Dipus sagitta (assembly GCA_036346955.1). Classification (NCBI taxonomy): domain Eukaryota; kingdom Metazoa; phylum Chordata; class Mammalia; order Rodentia; family Dipodidae; genus Dipus; species Dipus sagitta. Next base: position 12,008,821 of record CM070791.1, on the reverse strand, counting down.
CTTATGAGACACTTCATTGTGAAGAGTGGCCAATTTCTGAGGCAGAGTCTCACTCATGAGAATCTAGCTCTAACCTGGAATTCACTGCAATCTTCATGCTACAGGTATACAGATACTTGGATTGAACATGTGATCCACCCTCGCCAGTTATTTAACTGTTAATCACAATTTATTTCTGTAATTTTGACATTTTTTAAAAAAAATTTTTTGTTTATTTATTTATTTGACAGCAACAGAGAGAAGGAGGCAGAGAGAGAAAGAGAGAGAGAGAATGGGCGCGCCCGAGCTTCCAGCCTCTGTAAACGAACTCCAGATGCGTGCACCCCCTTGTGCATCTGGCTAACGTGGGTCCTGGGGAATTGAGCCTCGAACCAGGGTCCTTAGGCTTTGCAGGCAAGCGCTTAACCGCTAAGCCATCTCTCCAGCCCTTGACATTTTTTATTTTAGATATTTTTTGAATACTTATGTTCTATATTGACAACTTCTATATTTATATAGAACAAACCATGGTACTTCCCTTCCATCCCCCACTTTCCCCTTCATAACTCTGCTCTCTGCCATATCCTTTCCCTCTCTCTATTAGTCTCTTTTAAATTGATGTCATCATCTTTTTCTCCTATTATGGGGGTCTCATGTAGGTATTGCTAGGCACTGTGAGGTCTTGGATATCAAGGCCAAATTCTGTCCAGACAGTTGTATGTAAGGAGTGGTACCATTCCTTTGGCTCTTACATTCTTTCTGCCACCTCTTCTACAATGGACCCTGAGCGTTGGTGGTTGTGAGATGTTTCAGTGCTGGACACTCCTCCATCTCTTCTTCTCAGCACTACGTTGCCTTTTGGGTCATCCCAGTGGTCATCGACATGTGAAAAGAGGAGCTTCTCTAACCAGAAGTAAGAGTAGCATTAATATACAATTACAAACATTAAGTATAGTGCTTTCAGGGCAATTTGGTGAAAGTAGTATATGGATTTATCCAGACAAGAGTAGGCTTTATACCCCTAAGGCTAATGACCTCGCCTGCCATAGGCTTTTGATTAGATTTTCAGTACCAGGCATGTATTCCCTCCCATAGAGTGGCCCTTCAGTCCAATTAGAGAGCAGTTGGTTTCCTCCAGAGCAGACATGCCACTAATGCACTCGCTCAGTCATTTGGCCTGTCTGGACAAACTTGAGGCTTCCAGTGTCCACTGTTTTCACCAATGATGACTTCTATCTGCCATAAGACTGCTTACAGTGCAGCTTTTCCCAGCTTTCAGTTGGCTGGGATACAGGGAGAAGGTTTTCTGCTCAGCACCAGCTTGATTTCTCAGTGAATTTGCCACTCACGCATGCAAAGTCTTCAGCAATAGGGTCTTACCATCTCTTTATCACAGGAAACCAAGGGTCTCGACATTAGCCTGTAATATTTTGGAGGCAACAGGAAACTCCCTGGACAACAACTCACTGGAAGGTATCCCATTCCTGGCACTGAAAGTTTTCTAGTAACAATCTATGGCTTCTGGATGTGTCATTATTCAAGAAAGTAGATTTTCATATGTATTATTCAGAATATCTTGATTTTTGATTGACCCTCTCCCCCCCACCATTCTTTTATACAATCTCTTCCCCTGAACTCTTTTAGGCCTTTTTCATCCTTGTAATCTGTTCTTCTACTTACATATGTACAATGCCATCCCCTTAAGACCTTCTTTCTCCTCCCTCCCTTATAGTCTTTTTCTAGTTTATGGGCCTCTGCTTCCTATTTTTTGGTTCCAGATCCACACCAGTATATACATTTGTAGCTAGGATCCATATATGAGAGAGAACATGCAATGTTTGGCTTTCTGGGCCTGGGTTACCTCACTTAGTATAATCCTTTCCAGATCAATCAATTTCCCTGCAAATTACATAATTTCATTTTTTTAACCACTGAATAGAACTCCATTGTGTAGATGTACCATGTCTTTATTACCCATTCATCAGTGAATGGACATCTAGACTGGTTCCATTTCCTAGGTATTGTGAATAGAGCAGCAATAAACATGGTGTGCAATATCTCTAAGGTAGTGAGAAGAGTCATTAGGATATATGCCTAGGAGTGCTATAGCTAGGTCATATGGCAAATCTACTTTTAGCTGTCTGAAGGACCTCCATACTGATTACCACAATGGCTGTACCAGATTACATTCCCACCAACTGTGTAGAAGGGTTCCCTTTTTACCGCATCCTCACCAACATTCATTGTCATTTGTTTTATTGATGGTAGGTATTCTGTCAGGAGAGAGATGGAATCTCAAGGTAGATTTAATTTGCATTTCCCTGATGGCTAAGGATGTATGTTGGAGATACTTCTCTGGAGACCTGTAAGACTCTAACCCTGAAATTAGACACAGACAGCTGTTTGATGCAACTGACAACTTTATTCTGCAGCCACACAGTTTTTATAGAGACATCAGAGTCATACATTAGTTACTAAGTAAGCTGTTTAAAAGCAAAAAAAAAAAATGTTTATGCTCTAATTACAAGGCAACCATGGCTGAGGACTTCAGTAAGAAAAAAATGTCGGGGAAAATGGGCATAAAGACTAAACAGTGAGGTAAAGTATAAGAGGTCAGCTAAAAACAGGATGGAGATTCAGCTTCATTTGAACAGCTTACCAGGATTCTTGGCTTTTCACCATCATCCTTGGAGGACCTTCTCCTCCTTCAGGCTGGCGTTCTCAAGTTTCCTTAACAGATGTAGAACACTTTTTTAGATGTTTATATGACATCTGTATTTCTTCTGATGAGAACTCTCTATTTAGTTCCATAGGCCATTTTTTAATTGGGTTGTTTTCTTATTGTTCAGGTTTTTAAAAATTCTTTGTATATTCTGGATATTAATCCTCTGTCAGATGTGTAGCTTGCATAGATTTTCTCCCATTCTGTAGATTGTCTGTTTGCTCTATTCACAGTATCCTTTGCTACACAAAAGTATTGTAATTTCATGAGATCCCAGCAGTTGATTAGTGGTTTTATTTTCTGATCAATTGGGGTTGTATTCAGAAAGTCATTACCTATGCCAATATGTCAAAGGGTTGCCCCTACATTTTGCTCTAGCAATTTCAGAGTTTCATGTTTGATATTAAGGTCCCTGACCCACTTGGATTTGATTCTTGACATGGAGAAAAACACTTTCTATTTTCATCTTTCTACATATACATATCCAGTTTTCCCAGCACCACTTGTTGAAGAGGCTGTCTTTTCTCCAATGAATAGCTTTGGCTTTAGCTGCCTGGATTAACATCTGTGTACTCTATTCTGTTCCATTGATCTACATGTCTGTCTTTGTGCCAATAACATGCTGTTTTTGTTACTATCTCTTTGTAATATTCCTTGAAATCAGGTATAACACCAGCCTTATTTTTGTTGTTGAAAATCATTTTGTCTATTTGAGGCTTTTTGTGCTTCCAAATGAATTTTAGGATTGTTGTGTTTTTTTTTTGTTGTTTTTTTTTTTGTTTTTTTTTTTTCTCTATTCCTATGAAGAATGCCATTGCCATTTTAGTGGGGATTGCATTAAATGTGTAGATTGCTTTTGGTAAAATTGGCACTTCCACAATATTGATTCTTCCAAACCAAACACATGGGATGTCTTTCCATTTCCTTGTGTCTTCTGCAATTTCTTGCATCATTTTTTTAAGGTCCTCATTGTAGAGATCTTTCACTTCCTTGCTTAAGTTTATTCCAAAGTAATTTATTAGTTTTTGAGACAATTGTGAATGGGGGAGTTTCCCTGATTTCATACTTTACATATTTGTTGTTAGTATATATTAAAAACTACTGATTTCTGTGCATTTATTTTATATCCTGCTACATTGCTAAAACTGTTTTTCAGCTCTAACAGTTTGCTGGTAGAGATTTTAGGGTCTTTTATGTATAGAATCATATCATCTGCAAATAGTAATAATTTGATCTCTTCTTTTCTAATTTGTATCCCTTTTATGAGTATCTCTTGCCTTATTGCTTTAGCTAAGACTTCCAGTACTATATTAAATAAAAGTGGGGACAGTGCACACCCTTGTTTTGTTCCTGAATTTAGGGGAAAAGCTTCGAGTTTTTCACCATTTAGTATTATGTTGGCCACAGGTTTGTCATAAATAGCTTTTATTATGTTGAGATATGTTCCTTCTATTCCCATTTTCTGTAATACTTTTACCATAAAAGGATGTTGGATTTTGTCGAATGCTTTTCCTGCATCTATTAAGATGATCATGTGATTTTTGTCCTCCAGACCATTTATATGATGTATTACATTTATTGATTTGCATATGTTGAACCATTCCTTCATCCCTGAAATCAAGCCAACATAGTTGAGGTGAATAATCTTTTTGATATATCCTTGTATTCTGCTTGCCAATATTTTGTTAAGTTTTTTTTTTTTTTTTTTTTTTTTGCATCTATGCTCATGAAGGAAATTGGTCTGTAATTTTCCTTTTTTGTTCTGTCTTTGCCTGGTTTTGTTATCAGGGTGACACTGACTTCATAGAAGTTTGGTAGAATTCCTTCCTTTACTATTTTATGGAAAAGTTTGAGAAGCACTGGGGTTAGGTCTTCAATGAAGGTCTGAAAACTTCGCCAATGTATCCATCTGGGCCTGGGCTTTTTTTAGTTGGGAGACTTTTACTAACTGCTTGGATCTCTGTTGTTGTTATAGGCCTATTTAAATGGTTTATCTCATTGTGATTTAATTTTGGTAGGTCACATGAATCAAGAAAATCATCCATTTCTTTCAGATTTTCAAACGTAGAGGCATATATATTTTTACCATGTATCCTTATAATTTTCTGCATTTCTTCGGCATCTGTTGTAATGATGCTTTTTTTCATCTCTAATTTTATTATTTTTTGTCTCTTCTCTCTTTTTTCTGGTCAAATTTGCTAAGGGTTTATCAATCATGTTTATCCTTTCAAAGAACCAAGTCTTTGTTTCATTGATTCTTTGGATTGTTTTTTTTTGTTGTTGTTGTTTCTGTTTCATTAATTTCTGCCCTAATCTTTATTATTTCTTCTCATCTAATGATTTTTGGTTTGCCTTGTTCTTCTTTTCCAAGGCATTAAGGGGAAGCATTAAATTGTTTATTTGTTAACTCAAATTTCTTAGTATATGCACTTAGAGCTATAAATTTCCCTCTTAGGACTACCTTCATTGTGTCCCAAAGGTTTTGGTACGTTGTATTATCATCATCATTTGTTTTTATGAATTTTTTGATTTTCTTTTTGATTTCTTCAATGACCCATTGATCATTCAATAGGTTACTATTTATTTTTTAATTATTACTTGTTTTTATTATATACTTTTTTATTCAGTGAGTACAGTCAAGTTGGTACCATTATTAGCCTCCTCCCTGTAATCTCCTCTCCCCCTGGCCCCTCCTTTTTGAGGTATATGGGTCATGCATTGTGGAGTTAGCCCTCAGTTATGTGTAGGAGGAAATGTCTCTGTGTATCATGACCCAATGTGTGGCTCTGACATTCTTTCTGCCACCTTTACCACAAATTTCAATAAGGTACTGTTTAGTCTCCATGAATTTCTGTATGTTCTGAAGTTTTTCTTGTTGCTGATTTGCAGTTTAATCCCATTGTGGTCAGATAAAGTGCAAGAGATTATTTCAATTTTCCTGTATTTGTTGAGATTTGCTTTGTGTCCTAATGTATGGTCTATTTTAGAGAATTGCATGTGCTGCTGAGAAAAATGTGTATTCTGCAGCATTTGGATGGAATGTTCTGTAGATATCTCTTAGGTCCATTTGTTCCATGACATGATTTAATTCTATTTATTTTTTTAGTGGGATGACCTGTCAATTGATGACAGTGAGGTATTGAGGACTCCCACTACAATTGTGTTTGGTGTTATCTGTGACCTTAAGTCTAATAGTGTTTGTTTGATAAAATTGGGAGCCCCCATGCTAGGTCCATATATGCTTAGGATTGTAATGTGCTCCTGCTGGAGTGTTCCTTTAATCTGTATGAAATGACCTTTATCTTTCCTCACTAATGTTGGTTTGAAGTCTATCCTGTCAGATAATAGGAAAGCAACCCCTGCTTGTTTACTAGGCCTGTTTGCTTGAAATACCAATTTCCATCCTTTCACCCTAAGGTAGTGTCTATCTTTTATTGAGAGATGAGTTTCCTGGAGGCAACAAATGGTAGGATCCTGCCTTTTAATCCAGTCTGAAAGTCTGTGTCTTTTGGTTGGTGCATTAAGGCCATTGATATTAAGAGCTATTATTGAAAGATATGCATTTATTCTTGCCATTCTTCTTATTTTATAGTGTTTCCTGTCTTCCCTTTACTCGGTTGTTTTCACTGTTATTTGAGTGTGGTTTATTTTTTCCTATTTCCTCCTGTGTGTGTTTTGCTTTTTCTTTAGCATGAAGGATTCCTTCAAGAATTTTCTGTAGAGTTGGTTTTGTCATCATAAATTTCTTTATCCTGTTTTTGTTGTGGAATGTCCTTATTTCTCCACCAATTTGGGTAGATAACTTTGAAGGATAAAGTAATCTTGGTTGACAGTTGCTATCTTTCAGAACTTGGAATACATTATCCCAAGCCCTCTGGCTTTTAATATTTGTATTGTGTGATCTGCTGTTATTCTGAGGGGCTTGCCTTTGTATGTGACTTTCTTTTTCTCTCTAACTGCTTTCAATGTATTTTCTTTAGCTTGTGTGTTTAGTAGTTTAATCATAATGTGTCGAGGAGAGGTTCTTTCCAGGTTTTGTCTGCTTGATGTTCTAAAAACTTCCTGTACGTGCATTGGCATTTTTCCTCCAGTTTGGGGGGGGTGGAATTTTCTTGTAGGATTTTGCTCAATATGCCTACTAAGTCTCTGGATTGAAATTCTTCTCTTTCTACTATGCCCTGAATTCTTATGTTTGTTCTTTTCATATTGTCCTGGATATCTTAATATTCCAATTCATACCTTGCTATTAGCTTGTCTTTCCCTTTGTTGGACTGTATTAGGTCTGCCACCTGGTCTTCTAGTTTACATATTCTGTTGTCTCCTTCATCCATTCTGCTGGTGAGACTTTCCACAGAGTGTTTTTTTTGTTTTTGTTTTTTTTTTTTTCACTGACAGTATTTTTCAGAGCTAGGATTTCAGCCTGGTTTTTCTTCAGTATTTCTATTTCCTTACTCATGTCTTGTAATGACCTCTTTATTTCAGTAAGCTGGTTTCCTGTGTTCTCTTTCATAAGTTTCTTTTATTCTTTAATTCCTTTGTTTTCTTCTTTTATTCTTTTCATTTCTTCTCTGATTTCTTTGACCATATATACCATCATTTTCTTGAAATCTTTGTCGGGCATTTCATCTAAAACAGTCCATTGGTGATCATTTCTGATGGCTTTATAGTTTTTAGTGGTACTGTATTGTCTTGATTCTTTGAGTTTCTTGTGTTATAATGTAGCAACTTTTGCCTCCTGAATTGATATGATACTCGGGTTTTCTACTTATCTGCAGTGTTCCCAGATGTGGCAATCCATCTCTATATGCACTCAGGATATGAGTTCAAGGTGCCAGGTGTGTAGCTCTTGTACCCCAATCCAGCCACAAAAGTAATCCTAGGTGTTGATTTTGCTTGCTAAGAAAATATTCTAGTGGACTGGTTGGAATAATTTACTGGCAAACTCTAAGCTTCAACTGAATAACATGCACAATCAATGAAAACCAGCACAAAGTATGCAACTGTGGTGATTAAAACAGATAGTCATAAATAAGTCAGATTCCCTAATGGTGTGTGTTGTTCTACACCCTTAATCTTGTCAGCTGGGAGATAGAGATTTCTATTCTGAATTGGGTTCCAGGTCAACCTGGATCTGGATCAAACCATGCCCCAAGTAATGACAGAAGCAAATATATATATATATATATATATATATATATATATATATATATATATATAAAATCAGGTTCTGGCCTCTTAGCTCTGGTACTGTCTAAATTTTCCTGACTATTGCTCTGGCAGGGTGGTTCCTTCTCTCTTGACTTTGCCTGTCTCTGGAGTCCTGTGGACACTCTCACCACTCTATATCTTCAGACCCAGAGGTGTTAATGGATGCTACATGTCTCAGCATCACTGCTTGATTTATTTACCCACAATGGACTCTCCCTAATTCCCACTTTCAAGTACTTCTGAATTCTAACAAGGATGCCTATGTCTGCTGCTTGGGAACCTAGCTAACCAAATTTCACCATATTTCTGTCTCCTCTACTAAATTACAAGTTTCCTAACATTTGAGATTATCAATGATTTTAATGCTTATACAAGTGTTGGAGCATACACTCTATCACTGAGCACAATTCCATCCCCAAGGTATAATTCATGTGTCTTTGTGAATTTATGTTTGTATGTGTTCATGCATGTGGAGGCCAAAGGACCACATAAGTGTCAGTCTTTAGGGGTCTTCTTTTTCATTGGCTTTGTTTAGTGTGTGTATGATGTACATGCATGATTGTAAGAATATTTGTAATGTGCAGACACAGTTGTGTGTGTATGTATGCATGCATTTGTTCTTATACCAGTCACTAAGGATTTGCAGCTGAACAGTGACATGCAGGCTTTTCACAGCTGTGATGATAATGTACATAATATACTTTTAAATTGCTGAATGTATTGGGGTGCACTTATGACTGTGTGTATGTGGAGGTTGGAGAACAATCTTCCCCATCATTTCTTGCCTTTGACCTTGTCTGTAGTAGGGCCTCATTGTTCACCACTGCATTCTCCAGGCAAGCTGGTTGATGAGCTTTCAGAGGACTCTCATGACTCCACCTGACATCTGCAGTAGGCATGCAGAGATTATAAATGCCCACTAGTGCTACATCTGGTGTCTTTATCCACTGAACAATCTCACCAGCCTCCTGAACTTTTTTTTGAGTTAAACCCATATTGAATCCATTTTTTAAAAATTCTCATCTATCTAGAAACTTCAGTCCCAGAGATAACTTACAATATGATTACTGAATGATAGTATAAAATTAAATCTAAATATATCACAAAAAGAAAATAAATATGTCTGTACCTTGTGTAAGGGAATTATTCTGATGGAATACTGAACCACCAGGTCAGATTTACTGTACTCACTTCTTTGTCTGCATTCACTCTGCATGACCTTATGCACACTTAGGGTATCAAAAGGCATTTAAATGTTGAAGTCTCTGAAACATATGCTAGCTTGGAACTCTCTTCTGAATAGCAGGTTTGAGAATGTACATGTGCATCAGCCATATCTGCCAATAACTGAAACAGGGCAGTTGTTAACAGTTGTACCTTTGTAGATCACTTGCCTGGTATGTGCCACCAGGATCCAGCCCTGGCTTGAAGGAGGGTCCCTGAAGAGAGGCGTGAAAAGGAGCAGCACAGTAACGACTTGAAGTCAAGTTCTGGTGCAAGATGACAGGCTAGTGCTGAAGGCAGCTGAGTTTCTCCATCTCTTTCTCTCTGCTTCTCTGCTTTTTTGCTTTTCCCTGCTGCCACAGCTCTTAACCTCAGTCTTTTATTTTCTGATAATGTCATGCAAGAGCAAACTTCAAGAAAGGTACAGTTCCACAGAATTCACAGAAACTTTTTGCTATTTCTTTACATCAAACAATCCAAAATTATTTACCTCAAGTACAGTCGTCAGGACCCTATAATGATTAACTATTTTCACACTTTCCTCATGTATGTGCAGTCAAGCACTTGTGGTTTCATGAGCTCCTACTTTCAGTTACTATATTAAAGGTGAGAGACAGAACAACCACAAAATGGGGGTTCCCACCATTGATCCAATAAACCCACTTATCCCCCAATGATTTCTTGTGAATTTTCCTTTTCATGTCCCTCCAATACTTAAGACTTTGGTCCCCCAATTGAACTTTTAAAAATTTATTTACTTATTTATTTGACAGAGAAAGAGGCATAGAGAGAGGGAGAAAGAGAATGGGCATGCCAGAGCATCCAGCCACTGCAACTGAACTCCAGATGTATGTGCCCCCTGTGCATCTGGCTCACATGGGTCCTGGAGAATTGAACTGGGATCCTTTGGCTTTGCAGGCAAAGGCCTTAATCGCTAAACCATCTCTCCAGCCTTGATTGAACTGTTTTTGGCCTCAGTTGTTTTTCCTGTAAGGATTCTTGGTAAAGAGTCATAGTTTGCTGCAACTTCCACCATTCAGAAAAATGAGTCATAGAACAATTTTTACATTTTCCCAGGAGGTTCATTGCTTCCTCCTTAGTGTACTGTACTTCATACCTGACTTTCTTTAAAGCCTGAAGGAAAACAATTATTTCTGACTCATTTCCTGTTTTCCCAATTCTATGCCAGAGCTTCTTTCAGATACATTGACCAACACCTCACTAACATCAATTTTTGCTGGAAAAGTAAACTTAGGATTGGTGCACCAAGTGAAGGACAGAAAAAGACAAGCATTGTACAGAAAACCATAGATATCTGTAGAGAGCCAAAGATTTTTCTATAGAGGGGCCACATTGGACTCCAAGGAAGAGACAGCTGAGGTAGAACTGTGTCATGCAGCTCTTCAGTGCTCAATTCCTTGTGATCCTGAAATGGAATGCTTGCCATCTGCAGCAATGTGCAAGATATAGGGTTTGATCATTAGCAACACACACACACACACACACACACACACACACACACACACACACCGCTATTCCCCACTTGTTCCCCATGTATTCTGTATTTCATGCAATGCTCCCCTGTCTTCACTTCAGTGTATTCATTTCAGAGAACTTGACTTATTTTTATGAAGCCTCTTCTTAAATCCCTTATCAGTTTGGCACATGCCTTGGTGTGGCCTTCTTCACACTCAGTATTTACACACATTTTTCTAATTCAGCTATTCAAACGGTGCATCCAGGCTGGAGGTCTTGCTCAGTGGTGGATCCCTTGTCTGCCTAGGATGTGTGAAGGACTGGATTCATGAACAAGTTCCCAGAAAAAAATCCATGCCTACATTAAACATTCTATATAGCTGATTGCATGGTTAGAAAGTCTGTGGTAGTGGGAAACTGGTCTGTTACAGGTTTGTGCCCAATTTTCTTGGGTCATGTTCAGTCTCATAATTATGCACTCATACCCAACCTCAGTGTTTCATCTGCCATTCTCATTACTATCAGGTAAAATTCTTTTTGGAATGTTCAAACAAACGTCTTAGGTTCCACCAACCCATAGGCTAAGGAGGGCATCACAAAATGCCTGAGGCTTCTAGACTTCTCTGATTTGTAAACAACTATTTGATGTTTCCATGAATGTGCTTAAAATGCCTAGATGTATAACTTTCTTGATTCTACTACTATAAAAATTCCATTAACCAGGTAGTATGACACACATTTTTAATCTCAGCAAAGAATTGGCTAATATAGAGATCACTGTGAGCTTGGGGCTATCTTGGTTTACAGATTGAGTTCCAGGTCAGTCTCAGCTAGAGTGAGACCTGCCTTAAGAAATGAAACAAAAAATTCTGAAAAGTTTACCATGTTCAGACATCATTTTCCCAGGCCATCATCACTCATATTTGGCTAAGAGTAAACTACTGTTATTCACTTTGATGTGATAGTTGTGTTTTGACATCCACAGGTTCTATCCCCAGGACTACAAGATTAAAAAAAAAAAATTAGCACATAGTCTCCCATGAGTTTCAGATTCTTTCACACATCCATGCCATTTCACTTGGCATTCTCTTTGCCACATTGATATTTTAAGTCAGATAGACTTTTGTTCAGAATAATATGTACATTGCATGGCTCATAGCATCCCTATCCCCACCCACAAGGTCAGGTGCAGCATTGTATGCCCTACCCACAATTAAATAACAAAAGTGAACTCTGACATCACAAAATATCTGTTGAATAGTTAAAGCAAACTAATTCCTCCTGTGTTCAACCAGAGAAACACCCTTAGTACTATTTTTTCTGGTAATGTCAGACCAGTTTTGGGAGAAGTAAAAGGGATACGTGCAACTGGAGACATGTAGTGACTTTTGTTTTGATTATGGGAGGGAAGGCATTGAAAAATTGCAAGTGGCCACCAAAGGAACAACATTAAGACAGGTCCTAGTCTCAATCTGATGAAACATGCAAGAGAGTACAGGCCAGAGTGGGGAAATTTTTCAATGTTCAGAGAGGGCTGGACTCCCCTCTTCCTCACAGCATAAGGATAGGAGTGATAACAGAAAGACAGAGACATGTTTTATGTAAAAGCATCTGAACACACTGGTGTTGGTTTGTTCTGTGTTAACTTTTGATCTCTATATAATCCAAGGAGAGATCACAGGAATGCAAGGGTCATTGACCTTGGTGTATATGAAATCCTCTCTACATGGAAAGAGGAGTCCATAAGAAGACAAATAGGTCCATTAACCCCATAAATCTCAGAGGCATGACTGAATACCTGATAAAAAATTGAAAGTAATTGCCTTTGTTTACCCTCTTATATTTAATCTGCTAGTTATAGATGAAATACATCTCTGAAAGAAGTATCCTTTGTTTGGGCCTTGAAAGGCCCGGACGTGAGGCCTAGTGGAACTTCCTGAGCCTAGCTAAAGATTGCCGATCTGCCTCTGGCCAGCTATCACTCAGCAAGATGCCTAATGGCCTTTGGCCTCTTACTTCCGCAAAGGAGTTGGAATTTCCGCACGTGCGCACTTAGAATCAATCATTTCAAAAGTCGTGGTATACTATTGGCCCTTACCTCTTCCCCCATCATAGAATCCCCACCCTCATTCTCAACACTATATAGGCAACTGCCTGTAACAATAAAGTGAGTTCCTGCTTCGACAAGACTCCCGGCCCAGTGGTGTGTTCCTGGCTGTTGACACTCATCCTCCTCCTCAACCCCTTGGGAGGAACCAGCAGGCCTGGTCCTTCCTCAGCACTACCTGCTGGGGGAGCCCGGCAGTCTGGCGCCCAATGTGGGGCTATAGGAACCCAGCAGACTGATGCCTCATGTGAGGCATTCTCATTGAGGAGGTCAGTTGGTGTGCTTGTGTAGGTGAGTGTACCCTCATAAGTTATGAGGCAGTCTTCATATTTAATGTGCTAAACTTTGCTTCTGTAACCTGTACTTGCTTGTCAACATCTCTTCATTCTCTTTCTCTTTCCTTTCACTTTTGTTTCTCCAGCAAGCTGCATCTGCAGCTTTTGTATTTCTGAATGGGTCATATGTCCCTAGTGGACACACTGTGTGGCTTTTGACCTTTAGACTTGTGCCTCTCTCTCTCTCTCTCTCTCTCTCTCTCTCTCTCTCTCTCTCTCATTGGGCCTGTGAAGGCAGGCCAGCTTTTTCTGCAATTATGGAACTTCCCCTGGATCTGTAAGCTTCAATAAATATCCCTTCCTCCATAATTTGTGTCTGGTCTGGAAGGTCATCTCAGCGAACCCAAAGCTTTCTGCTACAGAACTTGGTACCGAGGAGTGGACTGAGATGAACCTGAGACCATGTGGATGTTGATCTTCTGGAACCTTTGTTTTGGAGGAATAGGCATGGACTTGGTTCTTGCAACTGAAGGTGTCTTCTGGAGTGGTAAGCCAAATTTTATGGACTATTCTGATGAGAGTCTGAGAATGCTAAGTGCAGACAGCATTGAACTTCGAGGCTTGGCTTATGAGCTTTCTAAAGGGAAGGAAAGACTGCAGGGGACTTTGTTGGAACTGGGCTACTGGCATAAGGGCTGGCTGCCTCCTGCTGCCCAGACCCAGAGAGTTTGATCAAGGTTAAATTTGTAATGGACTGATGTGCTTGGCTAGAGATATTGGACTGATTTTAAGCTGGAAAACCTCAAGCAAGTTAAAATCACAGGCACAGAGACTGGCTTTAGATTATGTTAGAAGTGTTTTACTTGTTTGATTTTACAGGTCTTAATATCTTAAATTGGTCAAGACTGTGGGGATTCAGTTGTTTATTTGTACATTCTGTAGCCACTTGGCTGGAGGCAATGTCACTGGGTGGATCTTAAGGTGTGGTGGTGGGTTTCAGATTTCAAACCAAAGATACACAAAGTGTGCCTAGCAGGAGTTCCTGAAGTGTGCTATGGCTTTTGGCTTTATCTTCTTATCAGTTGATACTTTCTCCTGTGCCTGTTGGGCATCTGCACATGCCAGGGAGAAATCTAAACATGCCATTAGTCATATGCTTCAATGTTTTGCCACTCTTGGGCTGCCTGATCAAGTAAAAACATATAATGGCCCCTGCTTTGTAAGTAAAAACTTTACAAGTTTCCTCCAGACCTGTCAAATTACACATGCCACAGGCATTCCATATAACCCTCTTGGCCAAACCATCATGGAAAGATATAACCAAACACTTAAATCACAATTACAAAAACAAAAGGTGGAATCACTACCTCCCCCATGAGCAGCTAAAGAAAGCATTATTCACCTTAAATATTTTAAATTTTTCTAGAAATGAAAAATGGCTCCATTCCAAAAACATTGGTCATCCTTTGTCACATACAGCTCGATTAAGGTCAGATGAGATACTCATTGACTGGGGCCTGGAGAGGACCAGACGCACTACTCATAGCAGGGAGAGGGTTTGGATGTGTCTTCCCTCAAGATGAAAAAAGACCCATTTGGAGATGGTCTTTGTTTGTGGGGGCGGGTTGACCTATGACTTTCTGCCCACCAATTGGATGGGCCTTTGTGCCCCAGCCAACTTAATCCCAGACGTAGACATCATTCCTGGAGATGAAGCCCTCCGTATACCCTCTTTCGATTACATCAGAGGGAGACATAAGAGAGCTATACAAATGACACCTTTCTTGTTGGGCTGGGAGTAATCACAGGCATGGCCACTGGGACAGCAGGGATGGGCATGGCAGCCCATCTCTACAAAAAGCTTTATTTCCAGCTGATCAGTGACATAAAAGCCATGTCCAGTACTATCCTTGATCTCCAACAACAGCTAGATTCCCTGGCTGAGGTAGTTCTACAAAACAGGAGGGGACTAGACCTATTAACCGCTGAAAGGGGAGGCATATGTTTGTTTTTACAGGAAAAATGCTGTTTCTGTGCCAATAGATTGGGAATCATTCAAGACAAAACCAAAAGACTTCAAGAAAACCTGGAGAAGAGATGGTGGGACCTCCAGGACAACCGACTGTGGACGGGCCTACATGGCTTCTTACCTTACCTCCTCCCTCTACTTGGGCCCCTCTTTCTCCTTCTCCTTTTCCTCACTGTCGGGCCTTGTGTAATTAAGAAAATTACACAATTCATTCACCAGCGGCTAGAGGCAATAAAAATCTATCAGGTTGAGATACATTATGACAGGCTGGTAACTCAGGAATTAAGTTCCTCAGATGACCCACTGCCACATCCTCTGCCCTCCATGTGACCAATGACGGGTAAGATCTCAGACTGACTGAGACAACCTAAGACAGGCCATGGAGTGGGTTCTTAGCGAGCTAAGCACCTGGTACCCAGTGACGGGTAAGATCCCCAGAGGGGGACAACCTAGGACAGGGGCCATGGTGACTAATGCTCTTACAAAAACAAAAGGGGGAGATGTTGGGCCTTGAAAGGCCTGGATATGAGGCCTAGTGGAGCTTCCTGAGCCTAGCTAAAGTTTGCCGATCTGCCTCTGGCCAGTTATGACTCAGCAAGACGCCTAATGGCCTCTGGCCTGTTACTTCCGCGTAGGAGTCGGAATTCCCGTGCACACATGCTTAGAACCAATCATTTCAAAAGTTGTGGTATACTATTGGCCCTTACCTCTCCCCCCATCCTAGAATCCCCACCCTCATTCTCAACACTATATACAACCACTATATACAACACTATAACACCGCCTGTAACAATAAAGTCAGTTCCTGCTTCGAAAAGACTCCCGGCCCAGTGGTTTGTTCCTGGCCATTGACACTCATCCTCCTCCTCAACCCCTTGGGAGGAACCAGCAGGGCCTGGTCCTTCCTCAGCACTACCTGCTGGGGGAGCCTGGCACTTTGGTATCCCAAATTTTCATCTCTCTCAATAGAGCACTGGTTTAAGGTTAAATTCTTGTAGTTGCTCACTGTCCACTGAATGACAAATAAAAATGACTGAATTCTGGTTTCAGAAACACAGGATCACTGACATAGATGACAGTTGTAGGAAGAATCAGGAGTTTCTGAAGTCACTAATCAAAGGGGTGAGAGGAAAATCATGGAAAAAGACTGTATTTTTGTTCCACACAAAGCCAATGTCTCATGCATTAGAAACTTGAGAGACAGATGCAATAGAGCCCTGAGCATTGCCCCTACTTCACAAGCAGTCTGAGCTTGGCTTCCTGCTTCTCCACCTGATTACTCCTTCCTCCACAGCACCATGATTACCAGATCCCAGTTCTGAGAAGAACCAACCCAGCTTCAATTCCCAGAATGGGGAAAGTGGGTTGAGAATGGTCACTCACCTTGCACATGGCATGCTCCTCTCCTCCTAAGAAGCCAAGACCACACCTACCTACTTCTATCCTGGTGGCAGGAATCCCAGAAACTCCATGCACTATGTCTAGTCCTTCAGGTTCCATTGCCAATTCAGAGTTCCATCTCCAGAGTAGACTCCCAGGGCCCAGCTCTTCAGGATGTCCTCACTGTGAGAAATGGGGTGATGAATTTGTTTGTTTCTGGAGCTTTACCCACTGACTCTCACCTTCCTCCTGTCCTGTGTCTGGGGAGCCAGTCCATGAAGGTAATGTTCATGTAGGTCCTATGGTGCCCTGCCCATTGCATCATATTTGGGCTGCATGATTCAGTCCACCTTGCTTGCTAAATAAGAGAAGTGGACATTCCTGTTCAGGGAAGTTTGATATGCGCCACTGTAGGCCATTTAGTGGGGATCACACATCCATATCAATTGTTGAGGTTTTAGGTGTGAGACAGGCTTCATCGCATACTTTTGAAATATTTATTTATTGATGAGAGGGACAGAAAGAAGCACACAGAGAGAACAGGACACCAGGACCTCAAGCCACTGCAAATGAACTCCAGATGCATGCTCCACCTGAAGTATCTGGTTTATGTGGGTCCTGGGGAATTGAACTTGGGTCCTTCGGCTTTGCAGCCAACCATGTTAACCATTAAGGCAAGTCTCTAGCCCTCAACACATGCCTAATAAGGGAATAAATAAAAATAATTTGAAGTGAGAAGTATTGCTTGATTTTATGAATGAAGAGATTACCATTAGGATATATGAAGTAACTATGGAAAGAGCATGCTAAAATCCATTTTGAAGGTGGAAATTGAACGAAATTTTTTTCTAATGCCACTATAACCAATGTACTTCAAGGTTTTATACTAAATGCCAGATATTTAGTCTTGACTGAAAAACCAAACACTTACCGAATACAAGAGTGGACAAAATAGGACTGGAGAGACAGTTTAGCAGTTAAAGGCACTTGTCTGCAAAGCAAAAGGACCCAGGTTCAACTCCCCAAGGCCCACATTAGCGAGAGACACAAGGTGGTACATATGTCTAGAGTTCATTTGCAGTGGCTGGAGGCCCTGCCATGCCCATTTTTTCTCTTTATCTGCCTTTTTTCTTTCTTTCTCTAATAAATAAACAATATAATAATATTTTTAAAATAGTGGACAAAATGAATAGTCTTCTCAAAATCAGTATTAAGATATCTTTTATAATAAAGCACTGCCAGCAAAACACTAGGGTTTCCTGGTTTAGTGGTTCATTTTTTAGTTTATTTCAGGAATATTACTGTGTTTAGACTCTAAGTGGGCACTTCTGAGAACAGCAGGAACAAAACAATCCAGAAGTTATTGCTGACCATTTTACACATGTAATTCTGTGAGATGTTACAACAAACAAATAAGCAACAAAACTTAAAGCTTGTAATAATTCAGGTTTATATAAGTGCTATTGAAGTGACAAATCTGGTGTAAAAGTGAGGAATAAAAAGAGGGATCGGCTTTTGAGCCCACAGTTGTGTCAGTCTTCCTAGTTTGGAGTAAAGTGAAAGGTGAGGCAGGAATTATGAATGCAGGCAGCATACCCACAGGTTGAGAGGTCAGGTTGGGTTTACAGTGATCTAAAATTAAAGTTAAGACTTTCCTATTCTTTGCATCCAAACCAACATTTATTAACTTTTGTTTTTTTTTAATTTTTTTATTTATTTGAGAGTGACAGTAAGAAAAAGAGAAAGAGGGAGAGAGAGAGAGAGAGAATGAGAATGGGCACGCCAGGGCTTCTAGCCACTGCAAATGAACTCCAGATGTGTGTGCCCCCTTGTGCATCTGGCTGACATGGGTCCTGTGAAGAAAGCCTCAAACCAGGGTCCTTAGGCTTCATAGACAAGCACGTAACCGCTAAGCCATCTCTCCAGCCCCAACTTGTGTTTTTGATAACAGACTCTTATCTGAGTAAAGGACCAGGTCATTGCAGTTGGGATTTTTTCTGGAAATTCATAACATAGAGCAAGCAACTTGTCATGCTTGTTATATATCTTCTTTCAAGAAATATTTATTTGGGTCTTTTATGCCCTTTTTAATCAGGGCCTATTTTTCATGTTTTAGATAGAAGAATATTAATGAGGGGTATGGGCAGATACTTCAGGACACTTCCTTGGAAGGTTAACAGCTTTAATTAAATTCTCTACCTTCCACATAAAGGCAGATACAAGCAGCACACCCACTACAAGGCAATGTGAGTTGAGCCAGGAGAACCCAGAAGCCTGCAGACCAGTGAGATCGGTGCACAGAAGCAGCAAAAACAAACATACTCACCCACAGGACTTCTGGTTAAGATGATGGCATAGGGGGGACTTCCAGCCAAGATGGCAACCGCCTAGCTGTGCTGCAAATCCCGGGGAAAGAAAGGCAAGATATTAAGGGTATATAGTGGCTTTTAGGGGAGAGAAATCTGGGAGGGCACAGAGGCGGGGGAACAGGGAATCGCGGATCTCCTCGCGGGCGGGTAGGCACCCCTCACCCCAAGTAACCGCCATGTTCACAGCACCTCCGCTGCCACCGCTGCTGCTCCAGAGCCCGCACAGCTGCCACCGCACGCCAATTGTTCCATGCGCACGGAAGCTTAGACTGCTCCACACTCTCTTCCACTCGTCCACTTACTGAGCGTGCCCAGTCCCACAGCAGGTGCCACGCAAGCTCAGACTGTGTCTCTTGCTTGCACCAGCTCAGGTGCCATTCCCTACCTGTCTGCCACACCGGCCATCTGCCATTGTCCTGTGGCGGGGAGCGCAGACTGCTTCCGGTTCGCAGCATTCCTAGCCAGAGTTTGGGCGGCTTCAGTGATTGGTGTCTCAGTGCCACTCCTAGCCTGAACACAGGAAGCTTTGGCACATTACCGCTTGAGAACTCAGACAACTTTGGCGCACCTGCCAGGCAGTAGATAGGCAGCTTTGGCAAGTGAGATTGTTCCCTGCGTGCGGAAGCTTCGACTGCTCCGCACTCTCGTCCACTCGCCCACTTACTGAGAAAGCCCAGTCCCACAGCAGGTGCCATGCAAGCTCACACTGTGTCTCTCGCTTGCGCCAGCTCAGGTGCCATCCCCTACCTGTCTGCCGCGCGGCCGCCCACAATTGTCCTGTGCCGGGGGAGCGCAGACTGCTTCTGGTTCCCAGCGTGCCCAGCCAGAGTTCAGGCAGCTTCAGTGCTTGGTGCCTCAGTGCCACTCCTAGCTCGAACGCAGGCAGCTTTGGCACATTACCGCTTGAGAACTCAGGCAAATTTGGCAACCCTGCCAGGCAGTAGATAGGGGGCTTTGGCAAGTGACAGCCAAAGACCAGGCTTCTTGGCAACTCCCCCAGGCTGCATAAGATTCCCATTGTTCTTGAGCCCAGGCTGATACGCCCACCTATCTGCCCATACACTGTCATGGGCAGAACACAGCGCAAAAGAAATAACATGAAAAATCAAATGCAAGAAAATCCAGTTATATCACCCACTACGACAATGAATACATCTAACCAAAACATAGAAGAACCAATAGGACCAGAACACCAAATTGAAGCTAGGAGCAATGCAACACTGACCAACCTACAGGTAGAACATGCAGGAAAGGGACAAAGGGCTGACAATCGTGTGGATGCGGCTATCACTAAACTAGAACTAATAGATAAGAAATTGGAAGGATTAGATAAGAAATTGGAAGGATTTCAATGAGAGTGAAGAGATTTGAGGGACAGTGAAAAAAAAGAAGACCTTAAAAATCAGCTGGCCATGCTAAATGAAGACATAAAGAAATGCAAGGATGAACTCCAAGAATCATCAAGAAAATCAGAAAATGATGTGAAAAGGGAGCTTGACAGAGGGATGGAAATTATACATAGCAAAGTAATAGAAAATGCAAACTTAATTGAACAAGTGCAAAACTCGCTAGAAGCTCTCAAGAATAGAGTCAGCCAAGTGGAGGATAAAACTCTGATCTGGAAGACAAGATGGAAGAAACAGTCAGAGAGTTCAAAAATTTAGGTAAGTTCAAAAGCTCCTGAGAACAGAACATGAGGGAATTGTGGGATACACATAAACGTCCCAATATCAGGATCATTGGAATACCAGAAGGAGAAGAAATTCAGACCAAAGACATGGAGAACTTATTTAACAAAATAATTGAAGAAAACTTCCCGAGTCTCTTAAAAGAAAGGCCCATCAAAATACAAGAAGCCAATAGAACTCCAAACAGACTGGACCAAAGGAGAAACTCTCCAAGACATATGATCATTAAGACTCTAAACATTGACACCAAAGAGAAAATCCTAAAAGCAGCTAGGGAAAAATAGCACACCACCTTCAAAGGTAACCCCATCAGAATTACTTCAGACTTCTCAATGGAAACCCTGAAAGCTAGAAGGGCCTGGAATGAAACACTGCAAAGTCTGAGAACCTATGGCTTCTAACAAAAACTACTCTACCCAGCAAACGTATCCCTCATAATAGACAGTGAAAGAAAAACATTCCACAACAAAACTCAGCTTTACAATTATATGAACACAAAACCAAACCTACAGAGTGTATGTGAGGAAATTCTCCACAGAGAAGAAAAAAATAATCAAACACAATTGCCTACAATAAGCAGACCACAACAACCAAACTCAGAGTAGGCACAAAAAGCTTCAATGTCCATGAAAACACCAACCCACATTTACCATAACATTATGGCAGAGATCAAATCAAATCTCAGTCATTCCCCTAAATATTAATGGCCTGAATTCACCCATCAAGAGACACAAGCTAACAGGATGGATCAAAAAATTAGACCCCTCAATCGGTTGCCTTCAAGAAACCCACCTCACCATTAAAGACAGACATCTCCTCAGGGTGAAAGGGTGGAAAACAGTATTCCAAGCAAATGGGAATAGGAAACAAGCAGGTGTAGCCATATTAATATCGGATAAAATAGACTTCAAACCAAAAATAATCAAAAAAGACAAAGAAGGCCACTTCCTACTTATCAAGGGAATGATCCATCAAGAGGATATTACAATCATAAATCTGGATGAACCAAACACAGGGGCACCACAGTTCATAAAGCAAAACCTACTTGACAATAAAACAGAAATAACCACAAACACCATCATGGCTGGGGACTTCAATACACCATTATCAGTAATAGACAGATCATCCAAACAGAAACTCAACAGGGAAGTAAGAGAGCTCAACAAAACCATAGATCACTTAGACCTAACGGACATCTACAGAACCTTCCGTCCCAAATCCACAGATTACACATTCTTCTCACCAGCCCATGTAACATTCTCTAAAGTAGACCATATACTGGGTCACAAAGACTGCCTCCACATATTTAGGAAGATTGACATAATTCCCTGCATGATATCAGATCACAATGCTATATTGCTAGAAATCAACAACAAAAGACCCACTAAGAACCCCAAAGGCACCTGGAAACTGAACAGCATACTTTTAAACAATAAATGGATAGTGGATGAAATAAAAAATGAAATTGCAAAATTTCTGGAATTGAACGACAATGAGAACACATCATACCAAAACTTACAGGACACAATGAAGGTGGTCCTCAGGGGAAAACTCATAGCACTCAATGCCTTGGTAAAAAAGACAGAAAGGTCCCAAATCAATGACCTAACCATCCACCTAAAGGCACTTGAAGAACAAGAAAAATCCAACCCAAAGAGCTCCAGAAGGAAAGAAATAATTAAAATCAGAGCAGAAATCAATGAACTGGAAACGAAGGAAACAATTAAGACAATTGACAAAACAAAGAGCTGGTTCTTTGAAAAAATAAAGAAGATTGACAAAGCCCTGGCCAATCAGATCAAACAAGAAAAGGTGAAGCTTCAAATTAACAAAATTCAAAATGAGAAAGGAGAGATCACAACAGACATAAGTGAAATTGGGAGAATCATCAGGACTTATTTCAAAAACCTGTACTCCACAAAACTGGATAATGTGGAGGAGATGAATAAATTCTTGGACGCATACCATCTACCAAAGCTAAACACAGAGCAGGTTAATCCCCTCAATCAACACATCACACTCATGGAGATTGAAAAAGTAATAAAAAACCTCCCAAAAAAGAAGAGTCCAGGACAAGATGGCTTCTCAGCTGAATTCTATCAAACCTTCATAGAAGAACTTAAACCAATCTTCCTCAAACTGTGCCACACAGTTGGTGAACAGGGAAAGCTACCCAACTCCTTTTATGAAGCTGGCATCACCCTAATTCCAAAACCAGGCAGAGATGCCACAAGAAAAGAAAACTACCGGCCTATTTCCCTGATGAATTTAGATGGAAAGATCCTAAACAAAATCCTTGCAAACCGAGTCCAACAACACATCAAAAGCATTATCCACCTTGACCAAGTGGGATTCATTCCAGGAACACAGGGGTGGTTCAACATACGGAAATCTGTCAATGTAATACACCACATAAACAAGGTTAAACATAAAAACCACATGATCATTTCGATACATGCAGAAAAGGCCTTTGACAAAATTCAACATCACTTCATGTTCAAAACATTGGAGAGAATTGGCATGGTTGGTTCTTATCTTAACCTAATAAAGACAATATACGAAGCTCCGAAGGCCCAAATAATACTTAATGGAGAGAGACTGCAGGAATTCCCATTAAGATCAGGAACAAGACAGGGTTGTCCACTCTCACCTCTGCTTTTCAATATAGTACTGGAAGTCCTAGCTCAAGCAATAAGACAGGAGAAGGAAATAAAAGGGATACAATTTGGAAAGGAAGAAGTTAAGTTAGCTTTATTTGCTGATGACATGATTATATATATAAGAGACCTGAGAGACTCCATCCAAAACTCCTGAAGGTGACTAACTCATATAACAAAGTAGCAGGATACAAAATCAATGCACAAAAATCAGTAGCCTTCCTTTATGCAAATGAGAAAGATACAGAAAAAGAAATAAGGGACATAGTCCCATTTTCAATTGCAACAAAAAATAAAATACAATCAAATACCTTGGAATAACATTAAACAAGGATGTGAAAGATATATACAACGAAAATATAAGAACATTCAAAAAAGATATTGAGGCAGACTTGAGAAAATGGAAAGACCTCCCATGTTACTGGATAGGCAGAATTAACATTGTGAAGATGACAGTCCTACCAAAGGCAATATACAGATTTAATGCAATTCCAATTAAAATCCCTACAGTGTTCTTCACAGAGATAGAAAAAATGATCTCACATTTCATATGGAAAGGCAGAAGTCCTCGCATTTCCAAACATATCCTCAGCAAAAGAAATACCTCTGGAGGCATCACCATACCGGATCTAAAGCTATATTACAAAGCCATAGTAATAAAAACAGCATGGTACTGGCATAAAAACAGGAGTATAGATCAATGGAATAGACTTGAGGACCCGGACTTTGGGTCAAGCAACTATAGCTACTTGATATTCGAGAAAGGCCCAAACAATATAGGCTGGAAAAAAAAACAGCATCTTCAACAAATGGTGCTGGAAAAACTGGATAACTATATGCAGGAAACTGAAACTTGATCCACACATTTCACCATGCACTACACTCAAGTCCAAATGGATCAAAGATCTCAATATAAGACAAGAAACTTGAATACTACTGGAAGAAAATTTAGGAAGTACTTTCCATGATATAGGAATGGAAAAGGACTTCCTGAACAACACCCCAGTAACTCAGGAACTTAAACCGTCACTCAACCAATGGGATCACATGAAGCTGAAGAGTTTCTTTACAGACAAGCATACAATTAGCAAAGCCAATAGATTACCCACAGAATGGGAGAAAATATTTCTGGGTTATCCAACTGATAGAGGCCTAATCTCTAGAATCTACAAAGAACTCAAAAATCTAAACAGTAAGAAGTCAAACACCCCACTCACAAAATGGGACAAAGAGCTGAACAGGCAGTTCACAGAGGAAGAAATAGAAATGGCAAACATACACTTAAGAAAATGTTCATCATCCCTAATCATCAGAGAAATGCAAATTAAAACAACTATGAGATTCCACCTTACCCCAATAAGGATAGCAAACATCCAAAAATCAAATAAAAATAAATGCTGGCGAGGATGTTGAGAAGTAGGAACACTCATCCACTGTTGGTGAGAATGTAGGATAGTACAACCACTTTGGAAAGCAATATGGAGACTTCTGAAAAAGCTGAGTATAGAGATACCAACAGACCCAGTTATTCCCTTACTGGGCATCTACCCTAAAACCTTCAAACCACAGACTAAAGAGATTTGCTCAACCATGTTTATAGCGGCTCAATTTGTAATAGCTAAGAGCTGGAATCAACCCAGATGTCCATCACTAGAAGAATGGATAACTAAGATGTGATATATCTACACAATGGAATTCTATACAGCAGTAAGAAAAAATGACACAATGAAATTTGAGGAAAAATGGTTGAACCTGGAACAGATCATTCTCAGTGAACTTACCCAATCGCGGAAAAAAAAAATCGCCACATAGTCTCACTCATCTACAGCACCTAACCTGAATCTACCGAAGATACCTTACATACCCAGAAAGCATCTCCTATACTAGACACTAGGATGGAAGGGGAGGGAGGGGAGGGCATCAAAGGGGTGGGAAACACAAATCTAGACCCAAACGGCAATGGTACCATAATCTTCTACTTACTAAAAGACAGACCAAATGGCTGATCATTCACCATGCACTTACAGGGAACACCTGAACCACAAGACACTGGAGAGGGTAAGATTAAGACTAACCTTAATCTCCTACATCTTCCCTCCCTCACTTCCCCTCTCCCTGTCTCTCTCTCTCTCTTATCTGTAACTCTTGTATATTAGTTATCTTTTTCCTCATTTTTTTAGTGGGCACTGACCTGTAACTCCCAGATCCAGCATGGGGCTATCATCCACAATGAGCTTTTGATCAGAGAGACCTACAAGGTTTCCTAAAAGACAGACAGATTTCTGTCAGAGTACTTGATGACCCACCAAAGGCTAGTGGTAAGATCCTACTGCTGAAGATACCTTATGTGATTGACATGCAAATTAGAATGGCATGGCTGGAAGTTGGAAGAGAGTCAGTCCCCAGACAGTCAGTGCGTCTAGTGTCAGAAGGTGCTACATTGGCGACTGGGGGAAATTGACCAATATCTGTCGAAGCAACGCATGGTCTAACCTACTTAGCAGCAAATAACTTGTTGTGATGCCCAAACAAGTGCAGTGGTGGCACACAGCCATGGTGGGGAACCAACTGCTCTCAATTTGGCTAACTGATCGCCTCACTGGTATGGGACCCATAGCTGGAGCTGGGAAACAAGCCAGAACCAGATCCAAACGTAAGCCCACTCTCCAATATCAATCTACCATCAATCATGGCCTACAAGAGGGCCTACACGTATTAAATTCTGTATTAAAAAAAAAGTTAGGGGTATCTCATTTGTCTTGGTGCTAACTTACTCTCCGTTGGAGAATCTGCTTCTCTTTTTCAGATAGATGTAGATCCTAAGGAGAGAGCCACCCCATCATACCTCAAAAGGGCCCCGGCTGAAACTAAGAAAAATTGGAGAAACAAGCAAGGGGGCTGTTTTCCTGATGAACCAGATACCAGCACAAGGGTGAAGGAGATCAACACAGAGAAAAATCAATCGTACCAAATCAGAGAGCCAGAGCCTCAGAGGCCCCCAACACCTCATCACTGAAGCAGACCAAAAATGAACCCAACATGGCTCAGGGAAATTTTGCGGAAGAGGGGGCGGAAAGAATGTCAGAGTCACATGTTGGGTCATGATATGCAGAGACATTTAGCTTACCCATAACTGTGGGCTAACTCCACAATGCATGACCCGTATACCTCAACAAGGAGGGGCCAAGGGGAGGGGGTAGGTCACGGATGAGCCTAATAATGGTACCAAACTGACTGTATTTGCTGAATACAGAACTGACTAATAAAGAAAAAATAAAAAATAAAAATAAATTTAAAGAAAGATGACAGCATAGGAACCACCTCAAAGCAGCTTAGGGGAGAAAAAGACCCCCCCCCAAAAAATAAAACCAGCAAAAGACACTCTTCTAGTAACAATTGGGGTGTGTAAGAAATTACCAACTGCAGCAGGGAAGTAGGAGAGATCCAGAGCATCTGGAGCCCACATAGGCAGGCAGAAGCAGCTCCAGTAGTGGTGGCACCAGGTCTTTGGCGTCACAGCTGCAAGACACAGCCTGAGCCTCAGGATAAGCCAGGTGAGGAGATTCTCCACTCACACCAGAGCTCCTCGCAAACTCAAGAAAAGTGAAGGGGGGATTGCAGGGAAGAAAGGAGGAGCAGCTCATGATGAAGATGATCATGAGGACAAAAGGGAAAATATCAGGCACCATCCACCATCCACAGCCTCCCCTCCCTCAGTGCCAGCACAAATGCCAGCAAGCACCAGAGACCTAGGGAAGGGAGCTGAGATCACCCAGCACTGGTGAACAGAGCAGTGATCCAGTGACCCAGCCAGCCTACTTGAACCCATAGTACAGCAAAGAAGGACCCAAGCAAGAGTGCAACATTACTGACACAAAAATAATCCCAAAAGATAAGCGGGATTACACCAAGTCAGTACCTGGCAAATAAGCCTAGTATATAGGCTTGAATCAGAAGTGGTAATTGCACCTTTCATATCAGAATACATTATATGTTAAATCTGATGGATGGTCAGAATTGCCGATCTTAAATAAGCTATATTTTGTGCTTGTCATTTGTTGCTTCCTGATTTATAGTGCCTTTATTTCCTCTTCTGTTGTTCATTAGGGAAGGGTCTCACTTGGTCAAAAGCTGACTTGGAACCATCAGAGACCAGAAATTATAGCCTCCTTGTTGACAGTATTAAAGGTGTGTAGCAACACACATCCTAAGGGACTGTGACTTTGTTAGAGGGTCTGGTTGTCATAATATCTACACTTGCATAAATACTCTGTGCTCTTTTTCACTGAATGTGTACATTGTTTAGTTAAATTTTACAATTTGCATGTATTTTGTTCCACTCACCCTACTTGAATACTCTCCTAGCAGGCAAATCCAACACCTAGGGTCACTTTTGAAGATATGCTGAGAGTCAGAATTACTAGCAATGAAGAACACAGTTAATGAAATAAAAAAAAACTCTGTAGAAAATATCACCAGTAGAATGGTTGAAGAATAGGATAGAATATGTAAACTGAAAAACCAAGTGGCAGATCTAATACAGCCCAACAAAGAGAAAGTCAAACTAATAGGAAAGTATGAATGGGAACTTCAAGATACTCAGAACACTATGAAAACATCAAACATAACAATTCAGGGTACAGTAGAAGGAGGAGAATTTCACGACAAAGGCATAGGAGGCATCTCCAACAAAATCATAGAAGAAAAATTCCTCCAAATTGGGAAACAGATGCCAATACAGATACAGGAATCCTTTAGAACACCAAACACACAAAACTGGGAAAGAACCTCTCCTTGCCATATTATAATTAAAGTACCAAACAACAAACCAAAGGAAATATACTGAAAGCAGTTAGAGAGAAAAATCAAGTTACCTACAAAGGCAAGCCCATCAGGATCACAGCAGATTATTCAACACAAACTTTAAAATCCAGAAGGGCTTGGAGTGATGTATTCCAAGTTCTGAAAGATAACAAATGTCAACCAAGGGTAATTTATCCTGCAAAGCTACCCATTCAAATAGATGGAGAAATAAGGGCATTACACCACAAAATCAGGCTAAAGGAATATCTGAAGACAAAACCAGCTCTACAGAAAAACTTGAAAGAATCCTCCATGCTGACGAGAAAGA
Source organism: Dipus sagitta (assembly GCA_036346955.1). Lineage (NCBI taxonomy): Eukaryota > Metazoa > Chordata > Mammalia > Rodentia > Dipodidae > Dipus > Dipus sagitta. The sequence continues at coordinate 11,980,576 of CM070791.1, read as the reverse complement.
AAAGCACACATATAATGAACCTGGAAAAAAATCATACTTAAATGCTAGTTAATACAAGAGAGCAAAGGTAGAACCAAAAGAACTACAAAACAGGCAACAATAAATACACACCTTTCAATAATACCTTTTAATATCAATGGCCTCGATGAGCCAACCCAAAGACATAGATTTGCAGACTGAGTTAAAAGGCAGGATCCTTCAACTTTTTGCCTCCAAGAAACACCTTTCTACAAAGGATAAACAATATATTAGGGTGAAAGGATGGAAAATGGTGTTTCAAGCAAATGGGCCTAGAAAACAAGCAGAGGTTGCTATACTAATATCTGACACAGTAGACTTCAACCCAACATTAGTTAGGAAAGATAAGGAAGGACACTTTATATTGATTACAGACACACTCCAACAGGAGGACATTACAATCCTAAACATATATGCACCTAACATGGGCGCTCCCAGCTTCATCAAATAAACGCTATTAGAACTAAGATCACAGATAACACCAAACACAGTTGTAGTGGGTGACTTCAACACCCCACTCACATCAATTGACAGGTCATCCCAGCAAAAAATAAACAGAGAGGTATCTGGATTAAATGAGGTCATATAACAAATGGGCCTAACAGATATATACAGAACATTTCATCCAACTGCTGCAGAATATATATTCTTTTCAGCAGCATGGAACATTCTCTAAAATAGACCATCTAGTAGGACACAAAGCAAATCTTAACAAATACAGGAAAATTGAAATATTACCTTGCATTCTGTCTGACCACAATGGAATCAAACTACAAATCAATAGCAAGAAAAGCTATAGAGAATACACAAAATCATGGAAAGTAAACGTTAAACTACTAAATGATGACTGGGTAAATGAAGAAATCAAGAAGGAAACCAAAAACTTCATAAAGTCCAATGATGAGAAGACCACATACCAAAAGCTTTGGGACAGAATGAAGGCGGTCCAAAGAGGGTAATATATAGCTTTAAGTCCCCATATTAAGAAATTAGAAAGGTCTCAAGTAAACGACCTAATGCTTCACCTTAAAGCCTTGGAAAAAGAAGAACATTGCGAGCCAAAAATCAGTAGACGGGACTAAATAATAAAGATTAGGGCAGAAATTAATAAAATAGAAACCAAAAATAATTCAAAGATTTGATTAAACAAAGAGTTGGTTCTTTGAAAGGATAAACAAGATTCATAAACCCTTAGCAAATCTGAACAAAAGAAAGAGAGAAGAGACAAAAATTAATAAAATTAGAGATGAAAATGGCAGCATCACAACAGATACCAGAGAAATTCCAAAAATCATAAAAACATACTATAAGAACATATACTGCACTAAGTTTGAAAATCTGAAAGAAATGGATGATTTTCTTGATTTAGATGACCTACCTAAATCAAATCAAAATGAGATCAGTCACTTAAATAGACCGATAACAAGTATGGAGAACCAAGCAGTTATCAAAAATCTCTCAACTAAAAAATGTCCAGGCCCAGATGGATTCACTGCTGAATTTTACCAGACCTTCAGGATAGAACTAACACCAAATATTCTTAAGCTTTTCTGTAAAATAGAAAAAGAAGGAATCCTACCACAATCTTTCTAGGAAGCCAGCATCACCCTGACCCCAGAAACCAGGCAATGATAGAACAAAAAAAGAAAAAGAAAACTACAGACCAATCTCCCTCAGGAAAATAGATGCAAAATTATCAACAAAATATTGGCAAAAAATATAAGAATATAACAGAAAGATCATTCACTCCAACCAAGTAGGCTTTATCCCAGAGATGCAGGGATGGTTCAACATATGCAGATCGATAAATGTAATACATTATATAAATGGAGTGAAAGACAAAATCATATGATAATCTCATTAGATGCAGAAAAAGCATTTACCCAAATCCAACATCCCTTCATGATAAAAGTCCTACAGAGACTGGGAATAGAAGGAATATATCTCAACATAATAAAAGCTATTTATGACAAGCCTACAGCCAACATATTACTAAATGGGGAAAAACTGGAAGCTATTCCACTAAAATCCAGAATAACAAAAGGGTATCCACTGTCTCCACTTTTATTTAATATAGTACTGGAAGTCTTAGCCATAGCAATAAAGCAAGAGACTCACATAAAAGGGATACAAATTGGAAAGGAAGAGATCAAGTTATCATTATTTGCAGACAACATGATTCTATATATAAGGGACCCTACAGACTGTACCAGCAAACTGTTAGAGCTGATAAACACCTATAGCCATGTAGCAGGATAAAAAATAAACACACATTTATCAGTAGCCTTCATATATGCTAACAAGAAACACACAAAGGATGAAATCAAAGAAGCACTCCCATTCACAATTGTATTTAAAAAAATAAATAAAGTACCTTGGAATAAACCTAACTAAGGAAGTGAAGGATCGCTACAAAAAAACTTTAAAACACTCAAGCGAGAAATTGCAAAAGACACTTGGGAATAGAGAGGCATCCCTTGTTCTTTGATCAGAAGAATCAACTTGTGAAATTGGCAGTCTTACCAAAAGCAATCTACACATTGAATGCAATCCCCATCAAATTTCGAAAGTCATTCTTCACAGAAATAGAAAAAAAAAATCCAGTAATTCATTTGGAAGCACAAAAGCTCTTCAATATCTAAAACAATATTGACCAATAAAAATAAGGCTGGTGGTATCACCATACCTGATTTTAGCCTATATTACAGAGCCATAGTAACAAAAACAGCATTGTACTGGCACAAAAGCAGACATGTAGATCAACGGAACAGAATAGAGGACCCAGAAGTAAGTGCAGGTAGCAATAGCCACCTGATATTCGATAAAAATGCCAAAAATACTCATTGGAGAAAAGACAGCCTCTTCAGCAAATGGTACTGAGAAAATAGGATATGTATCTGTAGAAGGATGAAAATAAGATTCTTCTCTCTCTCCATGTACATGAATTAAGTCCAAATGGATTAAAGACCTTAACATCAGACCGGAAACTCTGAAACTGTTAGAGGAAAAAGCAGGGGAAACCCTTCAACATATTGGTCTTGGTAAAGACTTTCTGAATATAACCCCAGTTGCTCAGGCAACTAAAGCACAGATTAGCCACTGGGACCTCATGAAATTACAAAAATTTTATACAGTAAAGGACACTGTGAATAAAGCAAAGAGGCAACCTACAGAATGGGAAAAATCTGTCAGCTATACATTTGATAAGGATTAATATCCAGGATGTACAAAGAACTCAAAAAATTAAGTAATAAGAAATCAAAGAACCCAATTAAATTAAAAATTGGGCTATGGAACTAAATAGAGAGTTCTGAAAATAAGAAATACAGATAGAATATAAACATCTAAAAAATGTTCTATATCCCTAGTCTTCAGGGAAATGCAGATTAAAAGTACATTGAGATTCCATCTCACTCCTATCAGATTGGCTACCATCATAAAATAAATAAGTATAAATGCTGGTGAGGATGCGGAAAAAGACGAACCCTTCTACACTCTTGGTGGGAATGCAATCTGTTCCACCCATTGTGGAAATCAGTGTGGAGGTTCCTAAGGCAGCTAAAAATAGATCTATCATATGACCCAGATATAGTACTCCTAGGCATATATCCTAAGGATTCATCTCACTACCTTAGAGATACTTGCTCAACCATCTTTATTGCCACTCTATTCACAATTGCTGTGGGAAATGGAACCAGCCTAGATGTCTCTCAACTGATGAATGGATAATGAAGATATGGCATATTTACATAATGGAGTTCTGCTCAGTGGTAAATAAGAAAGAAGTTATGAAATTTGTAGAAAAATGGATGGATCTGGAAAAGATTATATTAAGTGGGGTAACCCAGGCCCAGAAAGTCAAACATTACATATTCTCTCTCATATGTGGATCCTAGCTATAGATGATTGGACATCTGTGTGAGTAGATAGAAATCTCAGTAGCAGAGGCCAGTAAGCTAGAAAGGAGATATAAAGGGAAGAGAAAGGAAGGGAGGGGGTACTTAATAGCATGGTATTGTATATATGTAAGTAGAAGAATATATTAATGGGGTGAAAAGGCCTAAGTGAGGTCAGGTGAAGAGAATGAGTAAAGGAAAGGTGGAGGGAGGGCTAATCAAAATCTAAGGGGATTAATATCTAGGATGTACAAAAAACTCAAAAAATTAATAAGAAATCAAACAACCCAATTAAATTAAAAATGGGAGAGGGAGAAGTCACCAGTGAAGATACTCAGCAGTGGACACTACATGACACTACAAGCCTTATATATGACCAGCCAGGCCAAATGAGCCAATGGGTGACATATTGGTACATCTGTCATGGTGGAAACCAACTGTCCTCTAATTGGACTGGAGGCACACTCCATGGGAAGGAATAAATCACTGATACTGAAAACCTCCAACAGGTGTAGTCATGAGCCCTAGGGGTGTAACATCTGATGCTGTATGGCTAAATGTATATACTATGCTTATCAAACTGCCCAGTAAGCACTTCTCATAATTTTCATACCCATATATTAATGCTACTCTCGCTTTTGGTAGATAACCTTCTCTTTTCAGATGGCATTGACCTTGGGATGACTCAGAAGGCACCATGGTGCAGGGAAGAAGTGGCAGAGGAGTGCTCTGCACTGCAATATCTCTATCACACCTTCCAAGGCTCAGGGTCCATTGTGGAAGAGGTGGCAGAAAGAATGTAAGAGCCAAAGGAAGGGTAGGACTCCTTACAACGTGCTCCTCCAGACACAAAATGACGTGGATATCCATGACCCCACAGTGCCTGACACTACCTACACAAGACCATCATAAAAGGAGGAAAAGATGCTGACATCAAAGTAAAAGAGAGACTGATTGAGAGGAGGAGGGGAGAATGGAGTTTCAAATGGGAAAGTGGGGGGAGGGAGGGCATTACCATGGGATATTTTTTACAATCATAGAAGTTAATAAAAATTAACTAATTTCTAAAACAAACAAACAAACACACATCACACCCGGTAAAACAAGTGAAACCTTGTGTCAAGCAAAGTGGAAATTGTCCTCAGACCTCCCCATATACTCTGTGGCATGCATGTGCTCATTCATATACAAGATACTTGAGTCAAATCACTCGTCTCCTTAATGTCATCATCTTCTAAATTGCTACAGACACTGTAACTACCATATTAACCAACCAATCTAAATCTCATCAAATAAGAGACTAGGCATCTCTGTGCCTATAATACCCTGATCTTTCTTTCCATTCAGTAACTAAACTATTCTTCCATTCCTGAAGTGTCAGGATTTTCCCTACACCAGCCTGCCCCTCCCAACCTGTCGTATCTTCTCAGATCTAATGACTTCTCTAACAACCTCTACCTGCCTATCATCATGAGAACCTTAGATAGACAACTTTTCTCAAATTAGAGTCAGTTTATTCAACTTAGGACACTCCCAATGTTGTCAATCACACTTAGGAATGCTCTATATCCATTTGTCACATCCCAAAGGCACTTATCACTCTGAGTTATGGCCAGAGGCTGGCAAAGCCAAGACTTCAGCTATTGTCCTTCCTGCTTTTTCCTTCTAGCATTTATTACCTAACAGTGTTGGTTTTTACCTTCTCCTCCCAACCACAGGACAATGAAGGCAATGTTGATAGATGCTGACAATCTTGGGTGGTGCTGGAGCTGGGTGTTGGCCTCAGTCAGGCCTGTCACCTGAGGTCCTCACAGCACCACCCAAGGTGCCCCCTTGGCCTGTCAGCTGGTCTGGCCCTCCTACCTGCTGCTGAGTGGCTTCACTCTCACGTCGACATTCAAGGCTTCCTGCTTGGTCCCCATCCTGCCAGATAGAAGCTCAGGAAAATGAACTCTGCTCCTACCTCCACACAGTTCCCCACACTCTGGTTGTGCCACAGCATTGTGATGTCATACTCAGAGGCCATTCCACCTGCCAGTGGCATGGGGGAGGCTGAAGCCATGACTCTGCAGGAGGGAGGGTGCTTTCATAAGGAGTAGGGTGCAGTATTTTGGAGCAGAAACATTGTAGTTCATGGAGTTTGTGTGCCCCCCCAACCACCCAACCAGAGAGCAGATGCAGGGGTTCCTGGTACCTGGGGTGCAGCTATACTGGAGCAGAGACTGCAGCTCACAGAGATTGTGCACCCCCTTACTCAGAGAGTAGACGTGGAGACTCCTGGAGTCTGAGGAGGCCTCCTGGATCAGGGTGACTGCTGACCAGAAGATCTCACAAGCCCACTGTGTGTGACTGACAACACTATGGTCAACTCACAGGGATTGGCTGCACTCAGGCCTGTGTTCTGAGGCCATGACCTGCTTTCCTTGTCTGCCCTTCCATTTCAGTCAGGTTTGCACTGCTGGCAGAAATCACCCATCAAAGAGCAGTTTTGGGAGGGAAAAACAGTTCATTTTGGCTTACAGACTCGAGGGGAAGCTCCACGATGACAGGGGAAAATGAATGCATGAGCAGAGAGTGGATATCACTTCCTTGCCAATATCAGGTGGACAACAGGAGTGTTCCAAACATTGGCAAGGGGAAACTGGCTATAATACCCATAAGCCCGCCCCACAAAATACACTGCCTCAAAGAGGTGTTAGTTCCCAAATTTCCATCAGCTGGGAACCTAGCATTTAGAACACCTAAGTCTATGGGGACATATGAATCAAACCACCATATCTTCCTTCTTTCCTTCCTTCCTTCCTTTCTCCCTTCCTTCCTTCCTTCCTTTATCCCCTTCCTCCTCCCTTTTCTCCCTTTCTTCTTTCCCTCCTTCCATTGTTCTCCCTTTCTGCTTCATCCCTTCCTTCCCTCCTTCTCTCCCTCCTTCCTTTCTTCCTTATTTCCATTCTTCTCCTTTCTTTCCCACTCTGTCCCTCTTTTCTTCTATTCTTCTCCTCCCTTTTCCCTCTTTTTTCTCTGTTCCTTCCTTTCTTTTCATACTTTCTTCCTCTTTTCCATTCTCTGCCCTTCCCACCACTTTTTCTTTCATTCCAGTCTTCACCTTTTCCCCCTCTTCTTCTCCCTTCCTTCATTTCTTCTTCCCATTATTCTCTTTCCTTTCCCCTCTTTTTCCTTCTTTCCTTTCTTTTCCTCCCCTTTCCCATATTTTTCTCTCTTCCTTCCTTCCGCCTTTGTTGGAGATCACTATCATGTCTCAATGTTACTGACAGCATAATTGTATAAAAGTAAATGTGTATGCCAATGCAGTTTGAGGAATGCAGATACTCTTACCTCAAATTGTATTAAAAAATAAGTGAAATCCTAACCACAGGCTCCCAGGCTCTGTTTACAATAGCCATATATCTTCCTAAAAAAACAGACCTGTTATCTTTTAACCACATGCCATAAAATCAAGTTTTCTCAAGACAATTTGTATTATGTCAAAATCATTATTCATGATGTGTACGTCAGCTATTTGTGATACATGCATAAACCTAAGACTAAAAACACTGTAGGCCAAGATTCAGTGCCTCTTATTCCAGTTGCAACAGAGAGCCCATCAGTTCCCTGTCTTGTGCATGTCTAATGGATGTTGTGAGTTTCTTTGTCTATGCATTGCAGTCCCATTTTCTACAGCATGAACCCTGTACCATTGGCCACAGCACCACTTTCCTTCCTTTCCTTTATTTCTTCCTCCCATCTCCTTTTTGCTCTTGTGTTTTGAGGTAGGATCTCTATATAGTCTAGACTTGCCTTGAATTATTGACCCTCCTACCTCAGCCTACCATTGAGGTAACATGGGTGTATAACACTCAGTTTTTAGGGGGAAGGTTTGTGTGTGTGTGTGTGTGTGTGGTTTGTTTGCATGGGGATGCATATTTGTGTAGTTTTACACTTTCTTGTGCACACATGTATGTGTAGGCCAGAGGACAATGCCAGGTTCCTTCTTCAATTGCTCTGCACTTTATTTATCTTTGTTGAGACAGGCTCTTTCTTTCTAATATAGAATATAGAAATCAAATCCAGAGCTGAGGAGAAGGCTTAGAGATTAAGGTGCATGCCTGTGAAGCCTAAGGACCAATGTTCAACTCTCTAGATCCCATATAAGCCAGATGCACAAAGGTGAGGCAAGCGCAATTGTTGAAAACTGAATTGGTCAAACTTTAAGAAAGCTAGAACCTCACTCTGCAAAATCTAATTTTCCTTGAGTCCTATTCTTGTAGAAGGTAATGTTGCTAGCTGAGAAAGAACTGAGAAGCAAGTGCATCTCAGGGATTACTATGTATCCCAAAAGGTGCTTAAATTCTCAATCCTCCTGCCTCAGCCTCTTGAGTCCTGGAATGATAAGTGTATGCGTACATCAACACCTGGCTTCAAAGACTCTACTGGATCTGTAAAGCTACTATGAAGTTTTTTTTTTCTTTTTGTTTCAGAGTAGACATAGCCCTGGTTGGTCAGTCCTGGAGACCTTACATTCTGGAGGAAATCTGTCTTCATGGTGGAAAGATTCTTAAAATTCAAATCATAAACCTGGAGTGGTGTAATCTGCCTTAATCTGAGCACTTGTGAGGCAGAGGTAGGAGGGTTGGTTGTGAGTTCCAGGTCAGCCTAGGCTAGAGCGAGACTCTACCACAAAAAAAAAAAACAAGAAAAAAAGAAATAATAATTCTCTTTTCACAATACACAGAAGTTGGCAGAGAACTTGCTTTATATTTTATCTGCATTTTGTTACTTAATCTTCACAATATCCAAGCATGGCAGGGAACATCTGATATGCCATTCAGAAAAGATATCAAACCAAAAAAAGAAAAAGAAAAAATTCCAGGCATGGTGGTGCACACCTTTAATCCCAGCACTTGGGAGGCAGAGGTAGGATCTCTGTGAGTTACCCTGAGATGACATAGCAAATTCTAGGTCAGCCTGGGCTAGAGCGAGACCCTACCTCAAAAAAAAAAAATGAGAGAAAGAAAAAGAAGTAATCAAAATATAAGAGAGCAATATATCCCTCCAGGAAATGGACAGAGATTTTGAACCCAGGCTATCTTATTTAAAGTCCTGCCAGAGACTGTGGCAAATGCAGTCATGGTTGGATGCCTGGCGAGCTCACGGAATAATGCCCAAATTTTCTTCTTCCTTTCTCCTCATAGACATAACCATGGCATACACTGCACTTGGGGAGTATGAGAAAGTCTCACCTAGAACTGTGGCTTGCAAGGTTTCCAAATGTGAGGAGCAGGCGTTGCCTGCAGAAGGTTTGGAACCTAGGTCCTTGTTGTGACCTTGCTAGTCATACTCTCTGACACTGACTGGAGTGGGGCAAAACTCAATGGTAATGTGCCAGGATATCACAGTGCCTGAGTTTCATTCTTGTGCCAGTTAAATAATGTAATTTGTGTTAGGTACTGAGGTATTAAAACCTACTCAAAGCCATAATCCTACCCATGAGGACTTCTACCTCACCACATATCATCCACCAACACCACGATGGCTGTATTTCTACATACAAATTTTGGGGACACTCATGCAAGCCACAGCACATTGATACCATAGTTTTTAGGCTCAGAAAGAGAACTGCAAAGGTTAAATAAATTGTTAATGATAGCAGAGCTGCTGCATGTAAAGACTGTTGAATATCAGCTCTGCCTGTCTTCAAATAATTTGGGATATTCACATTTTGATTAATTTAAATGCAGGCAGGGGGAGAGAGAGAGAGAGAGAAAGGGAGGGAGGATGGGTGCTCCAGGGCCTCCAGCCACTGAAAAGAAAAAAGTGGGTATATGTGCCACTTTGTGCATCTGGCTTTATGTGAATACTGAGGAATTGAACCTGAGGTCGTTTGGCTTTACAGGCAAGTGCCTTAACCTCTGAGTCACCTCTCCAACCCATATTTAGGATATTTTATATATACATAACCACTCATTTGTCAAATCGCCGAGCAAAGGGAATCCCCTCCCCTCATGAGAGCCACACCCCAACTAAAAAGTCACCTTCCCACCTCCCATATGTCAAATAGATACAGAGTAACAGGTGGCTGAGAAGAAATTAATATCGAATTTTATCAATTTTGGATAGCTGATAGTTTCACAGTTATTTAAAAGTGCAGTCATTTTTCTACAAAACAGCTTTTATAGGGCTAGAGAGATTGCTCAGTGGTTAAGTCACTTGCCTTTGAAGTCTAAGGACCCAGGTTCGAGTCCCCAGTACCCATATAAGGTAAATGCACAAGGTGGTACATGCATCTGGAGTTCCTTTGCAGTGGCTAGAATAGAGGCCCTGGCATCCACATTCTCTCTCTCTCTCTCTCTCTCTCTCTCTCTCTCTCTCTCTTTTTCTCTCACAAAAAAATAAGTAAATAGAAACCCAATTTTTAAAAATATGCTTTTCTCTACCAAAAGTGAGAGTAGCATTAATATAAGGGTATGCACATTAAGAGAAGTGCTTACTGGGCAGTTTGATAAGCATAGTATATACATTTAGCCAGAGAGCAGCAGACATTACACCCCTAGGGCTCATGACTACCCCTGTTTTAAGTTTTCAGTATCAAGGATGGACCTCCAGTCCAATTAGAGTCAAACTGCCCAGTAAGTACTTCTCTTAATGTGCATACCCTTATATTAATGCTACTCTCACTTTTGGTAGAGAATCTTCTCTTTTCAGATGGCAGTGACCTTGGGACGACTTAGAAGGTATCATGGTGCTAGAAAGAAGTGACCGGAGTGCTCGGTACTGTAATATCTCTATCACACCTTCCAAGGCTCAGGGTCTAATGTGGAAGAGGCGCCAGAAAGAATGTGAGAGCCAAAGGAAGGGTAGGATTCCTTACAATGTGCTCCCTCCAGACACAAAAAGGCATAGATATCCATGGCCCCCCAGTGCCTGACACTACCTACAGAAGACCATTATAGGAAGAGGAAAAATCATGACATCAGAACAAAAGAGAGACTGATTGAGATGGGGAGGGGAAATGATGGAGAATGGAGTTTCAAAGGGGAAAGTGGGGGTAGGGAGGGTATTACCATGGGATATTTTTTATAATCATGGAAGTTGTTAATAAAAATTTGAGAAAAGAAAAATATGCTTTTCTTGGTGAATCTAGCAACATTTATTTTATTCCCCAGCAGATAACTGCATAGCAATCAGCTTTGGTTTGTATTTGTAGTGTTTGTTTCAAAGCTCTGCGGCTGGATGTGTCACAGAACAAGTGTATCTACAATAAGAATATTGGGACAGCGGCCTTGGCACCAGTGGATGCTAGTTGGTTTCCCACACTGCCTGACAGAGCCTGAGAACCCAAAGACACTGATGTAGGTGTGACATAACCAGAGCAGTGGGATATGTGGGAAACATGCAGTCCAAACACCTTTAGAGATATACTTCCATATGTGTACATACATATAACTATGATAAAGAATGGGTATTAATAATATATTATAGGCTATTCTTGGTGGCACATACCTTTAATTCCAGGACTCAGGAGTCAGAGGTAGGAGGATCAACATGAGTTCATGGCCACTCTAATACTGCACAGTGAATTCCAGATTATCCTGGGCTAGAACAAGATCCTACCTTGAAAAAATATATATTATAAATCCTATAACATCTGCAATAGAATAAGAAATACAATCCTTTCAAGAAACAGTGAAAATGTTAAATGGTAAACTAAAGAAATAAAATTTAACAGGATGTTAGTATCATGAGTTCAAATCCTATATGCTTACCTTATGATGTATAACTCTACACTTATTACTGTCCCAAGAAAAACAACTTTTCTACCATCAAAAATCTTGGGCAAGCCAGGTGTGGCAACTATCTCCTGGAACATCCATTCTCTCTCTCTCTCTCCCTTTCTTTTACTCTCATAAATAATAAATAAATAAAAGGCAGGCACAGGGCTGGGGAGATGGCTCAGCATATAATGTGCTTACCAAGCAAGTGTGAGGACCCGAGTTTGAATTCCCAGAATCAATGTAAAATGAGACACAGTAATACACATGTATAATGCCAGGGCACCTCAGGCAAGATGGGAGGTGGAGACAGGAGAATCCCCAGAGGCCCACAGGCTTGCTAGGCTGGCAAAAACAGCCTGGTAAACAATTTGAGCACCTATAGAAAGAGGACCAGCACCTGAAATTTGGCCTTTTATCCCCACACACATGCTATGGCATGCACATGCATGAACTTACACACACACACTTCCACATATGCATACTGTGACATGCACACATGCATACACATACAGTAGAATGCACATGCCTGAACACACACATGCTGTGGCATGCACATGTCTGAACTCCTACACACACACACATACACACACACACACACACTGTGGCATGCACATGTCTGAATTCACACAAATACACTGCAGTATGGACATGCCTGAACTCACACATGCACACACACACAAACACACACACACACATTGCAGCATGCATGTGCCTGAATTCACACATTCATGCAAACACACATACACACTTCCACACACAGATGCTGTGGCATGCACATGCCTGAACTCATTCATGCACACATACACACAGACACACCAAGAACCAACAACCAAAAATAAAAGGTGGATGGCATTCGTGAAAAACAATATGTGAGATCATCCTCTGGCCTCCATATATACACATGCATGTACTTGCACACACACACACACACTCACAAATGATGCACACAATTTTGTAGGACATGTTGGCCACCAGCTACAAGCAAGGGCAACAGAGACTAAGTGAGTCCTTCTAATGTGGAATGAAGTAAGCTCGGCATGGAAAGGCCAGTCCTTCATACTCTGGCTTAAACGAGTAACCTTAAAAACTCAAAGCTGAGCTGGGTGTGGAGGCACACACATTTAATCCCAGCACATGGAAGGCTGGAGTACGAGGATTGCTGTGGGTTTGAAACAAGCATGAGAATACAGAGTGCATTCCAGGGCAGCCTGGGCTATAGTGAGACCCAAGCTCCAAAAGAAAAACAAAAACCTCAAAACTACCCAAAATGAGAGAAGAATTCTGATTCCCAGAGGCAGGAAGTAAGAGGAGGATGGACTGTGTTAAATTAAAAAAAGTGTGTTGGACTTCCGGCCAAGATGGCGACCACCTAGCTGCACTGCAAATCCCGGGGAAAGAAAGGCAAGATATTAAGGGTTCATTGGAGCTTTCAGGGCAGAGAAATCTGAGAGGGCACAGAAGCGGGGGAAACAGGGAATCGCGGATCCCCTTGAGGGCGGGTAGCCCACCCCTCCCCCCAAATAACCACCATGTTCACAGCGCCGAAGCTGCCGCTGGCACCTGCCCCTATTGCACGCCAGTGCACTGATCGATCCCTGCGTGCTTAAGCTTAGACTGCTCCGCACACTCGCCCACTAACTGAGTGAGCTCAGTCCCACAGCAGCTGCCATGCAAGCTCAGACTGTGTCTCTCGCTTGCGCCAGCTCAGGTGCCATCCCCTACCTGTCGGCCACACCGGCCCTCCACCATGGTCCTGTGGCGGGAGAGCACAGACGGCTACTGGGTCCCAGTGTTCCCTGCCAGAGTTCAGGCTGCTTCAGTGCTTGGTGCCTCAGTGCCACTCCTAGCTCAAACACAGGCAGCTTTGGCACATTACCTGCTTGAAAAATCAGGCAACATTGGCACCCCTACCAGGCAGTAGATAGGCGGCTTTGACAAGTGAGAGCCAAATCCAAGGCTGCTTGGCAACTGCCCCAGATTCCCATTATGCTTGAGCCCAGGCTGATACGCCCACCTACAGGCCGATACACTGTCATGGGCAGACCTCAGCGCAAAAGAAATAACATGAAAAATCAAATGCGCAGGGGCCATGCTAATCTTCTCTGTATCGTTCCAATTTTAGTATATGTGCTGCTGAAGCGAGCTGTAAGTTGGAAGAGAGTCAGTCCCCAGACAGTCAGCATGTCTAGCGCCAGAAGGTGCTACATGGGCGACTGGGGGAAAATGAGCAATATCTGTCCAAGCAACTCATGGTCTAACATACTTAGCAGCAAGTAACTTGTTGTGATGCCCACATAAATGCAATAGTGGCACACAGCCATGGTGGGGAACCAAATGCTCTTAATTTGGCTCACTGATCTCCTCAGTGGTATGGGACCCATAGCTGGAGCTGGGAAACAAGTCAGAATCATATCCAAACATAAGCCGACTCACCAATATCAATCTACCATCAATCATGGCCTACAAGAGGGCCTACACCTATTAAATTCTCTATAAAAAAGTAAGCCTTATCTCTTTTGTCCTGGTGCTAACTTACTCTCGGTTGGAGAATCTGCTTCTCTTTTTCAGATAGATGTAGATCCTAAGGAGAGAGCTACCCCATCATACCTCCAAAGGGCCCCAGCTGAAACTAAGAAAAATTGGCAAAACAAGCAAGGGTGCTGTTTTCCTGGTGAACCGGATACCAGCACAAGGGGGAAGGAGATCAACACAGAGAAAAATCAACTCCTACGAAATCAGAGAGCCAGAGCCTCAGAGGCCCCCAACACCTCATCACTGAAGCAGACCAAAAATGAACCCAACATGGCTCAGGGAAATTTTGCGGAAGAGGGGGCAGAAAGAATGTCAGAGTCACATGTTGGGTCATGATATGCAGAGACATTTATCTTCCCCATAACTGTGGGCTAACTCCACAATGCATGACCCATATACCTCAACGAGGAGGGTCCAAGGGGAGGTGGAAGGTCACAGATGAGCCTAATAATGGTACCAAACTGACTGTATTTGCTGAATACACAACTAACTAATAAAGGAAAAAAAAAAAAAAGAAAAATCAAATGCAAGAAAATCCAGTTAGTTCACCCAGACCTACAATGAATACATCTAACGAAAACATAAAAAAACCATTAGGATCAGAACACCAAATTGAAGCTATGAACAATGCAACCCTGACCAACCTACTGGTAGAATTTACAGGAAAGCAACAAAGGGCCGATAATCGTGTGGATGCTGCCATCACTAAACTAGAACTAATAAATGAGAAATTGGAAGGAGTTCAAAGAGAGTTAAGAGATTTGAGGGACAGTGAAAAAAAAAAGAAGACCTTAAAAATTAGCTGGCCATGCTAAATGAAGACATAAAGAAATGCAAGGATGAATTCCAAGAATCATCAAGAAAATCGGACAATGATGTAAAAAGGGAGCTTGACAGAGGGATGGAAATTATACATAGAAAAGTGGTAGACAATGGAAACTTAATTGAACAAGTCCAAAACTCTCTAGAAGCTCTCAAGAATAGAGTCAGTCATGAAGAGGATAGAAACTCTGATCTGGAAGACAAGATGGAAGAAACAGTCAGAGAGTTCAAAAATTTAGGTAAGTTCAAAAGCTCCTGAGAACAGAACATGAGGGAATTGTGGGATACACTTAAACGTCCCAATATCAGGATCATTGGAATACCAGAAGGAGAAGAAATTCAGACCAAAGGCATGGAGAACTTATTTAACAAAATAATTGAAGAAAACTTCCCGAGTCTCTTAAAAGAAAGGCCCATCAAAATACAGGAAGCCAATAGAACTCCAAACAGACTGGACCAAAGGAGAAACTCTCCAAGACATATGATCATTAAGACTCTAAACATTGACACCAAAGAGAAAATCCTAAAAGCAGCTAGGGAAAAATAGCACACCACCTTCAAAGGTAACCCCATCAGAATTACTTCAGACTTCTCAATGGAAACCCTGAAAGCTAGAAGGGCCTGGAATGAAACACTGCAAAGTCTAAGAACCTATGGCTTCCAACAAAAACTACTCTACCCAGCAAAAGTATCCCTCATAATAGACAGTGAAAGAAAAACATTCCACAACAAAACTCAGCTTTACAATTATATGAACACAAAACCAAACCTACAGAGAGTATTTCAGGAAATTCTCCACAAAGAAACAAATAATCAAACTCAACTGCCTACAAGAAGCAGATCACAACAACCAAACTCAGGGTAGGCACAAAAAACTTCAAAGTCCATGAAAACACCAACCCCCATTTACCATCACAATATGGCAGGGATCAAATCAAATCTCATAGTCATTACCCTAAATATTAGTGGACTTAATTCACCCATCAAGAGACACAAGCTAACAGGATGGATCAAAAAATTAGACCCCTCAATCTGTTGCCTTCAAGAAACCCACCTCACCACTAAAAACAGACACCTCCTCAGAGTGAAAGGGTGGAAAACAATATTCCAAAAAAATGGGAATAAGAAAAAAGCAGGCGTAGCTATATTAATATCTGATAAGATAGACTTCAAACCAAAAATAATCAAAAAAGACAAAGAAGGCCACTTCCTACTTATCAAGGGAACGATGCATCAAGAGGATATTACAATCATAAATCTGGATGAACCAAACACAGGGGCACCACAATTCATAAAACAAAACCTACTTGACAATAAGACAGAAATAAGCACCAACAGCATCATAGCTGGAGACTTCAATACACCATTATCAGTAATAGACAGATCATCC
Organism: Dipus sagitta; assembly: GCA_036346955.1. Lineage (NCBI taxonomy): Eukaryota > Metazoa > Chordata > Mammalia > Rodentia > Dipodidae > Dipus > Dipus sagitta. Next base: position 11,964,149 of record CM070791.1, on the reverse strand, counting down.
AAACAGAAACTCAACAGGGAAGTAAGAGAGCTCAACAAAACCATAGATCACTTAGACCTAATGGACATCTACAGAACTTTCCATCCCAAATCCACAGACTACACATTCTTCTCAGCAGCCCATGGAACATTCTCTGAAATAGACCATATACTGGGTCTCAAAGTCTTCCTCCACATATTTAGGCAGATTGACATAATTCCCTGTATGATATCAGATCACAATGCTATATTGCTAGAAATCAACAACAAAAGACCCACCAAGAATCCCAATGGCACCTGGAAACTGAACAACACACTTTTAAACAATAAATGGATAGTGGATGAAATAAAAAATGAAATTGCAAAATTTCTGGAATTGAACAACAATGAGAACACATTGTACCAAAAGTTATGGGACACAATGAAGGCAGTCCTGAGGGGAAAATTCATAGCACTCAATGCCTTCATAAAAAAGACAGAAAGGTCCCAAACCAATAACCTAAGCATCCACCTAAATGCACTGGAAAAAACAAGAAAAATCCAACCCAAAGAGCTGCAGAAGGAAAGAAATAATTAAAATTAGAGCAGAAATCAATGAATTGGAAATGAAGGAAACAATTAAGACAATTGACAAAACAAAGAGCTGGTTCTTTGAAAAAATAAACAAGATTGACAAAGCCCTGGCCAATCTGATCAAGCAAAAAAAGGAGACGTTTCAAATTAACAAAATTCAAAATGAAAAAGGAGAGATCACAACAGACATAAGTGAAATTGGGAGAATCATCAGGACTTATTTCAAAAACCTGTACTCCACAAAACTGGATAATGTGGAGCAGATTCATAAATTCTTGGACGCATACCATCTACCAAAGCTAAACACAGAGCAGATTAATCACCTCAGTCAACCCATTACACTCATGGAGATTGAAAACGTAATAAAAAACCTCCCAAAAAGGAAGAGTCCAGGACCAGATGGCTCCTCAGCTGAATTCTATCAAACCTTCATGGAAGAACTCAAAGCAATCTTCCTCAAACTGTGCCACATAATTGGTGAACAGGGAAAGCTACCCAACTCCGTTTATGAAGCTAGCATCACCCTAATTCCAAAATCAGGCAGAGATGCCACAAGAAAAGAAAACTACCGGCCTATTTCCCTGATGAATTTAGATGCACTTTTTAAATTTTTAAAAAAATATTTTATGTATTTGAGAGAGGCAGAGGCACACACACACACACACACACAGAGAGAGAGAGAGAGAGAGAGAGAGAGAGAGGGAGAGAGACAGAGAAAGAGAAATAAAGAAAGAAAATGGACTAGCCAGGGCCTCCAACCACTGCAAACAAACTCCAGACTCATGAGCCACCTTGTGCATCTTGCTTATGTGGATACTGAGAGAACTGAAACTGGGCCCTTTGGCTTTGCTGGCAAGTGCCTTAACTACTAAGCCATCTCTACAAACCCAATTAAAAAAAACATTCATTTTATCTGGGGGTTTAGATGGAGAGAGACAGAGAGAATGGGTGCACCAGGGCCTCCAGCTGCTGCAAATGAACTCCAGGCTAAACTGTCAACCAATAAACAAGCCAATGCAATGAACAGACCATTCTTGAAGGAAGAAATATAAATGACCAACATTTTCAAAACCTGTTCAACATCCTTAGCCATAGGAAATGCAAATTAAAACTGCTTTGAGGTTCCATTTCACCCCAGGCAGAATGGCTACCTCAAGAAAAGTAATGACAAGATGGAGAGATTGCTCAGTGGTTAAGGTGCTTCCTTGTAAAACCTAAGGACTGGGGTTCAATTCCCCAGTACCCATGTAAAGCTGGATGCACAAAGCCATGCATGCATCTAGAGTTCATTTGCAGTGGCTGGAGGCTCTGGCACACCCGTTCTCATATTCTCACTCACTTTCTCGCTGTGTGTCTCTGAAAATATATAAAAATATTTTTAGGAAGAAAATAATAAATGCTGGTGAGGTCATAAGGAAAGGGAATTCTCATTCAGTGTTTGGTGGACTGTAAAATGGCACAGCACTGTGGAAATCAGTGTGGCAGTGTTTCAAGAAGCTAAAATATGATCTACCCTATGACCCTGCCATACCACTTCCAGTGCACACATCCATCGGACTCCATCCTTTGTCAGCTGCTGGCATGTCCATGTTCACTGCACTTTCTCTCTCTTCACAATGGTTGGGAAAGGGAATCAACCCAGAAACCCATCTACTTGCGAATGGATTATGGCAGTGTTTTGGACATACATACAGAAAGGCATTATGCTCAGTTGTAAATAAAAATAAAGTTATGAAACATGCACGAAAATGGATGGAATTGGAAAAAACATATATACTAAATGAGGTAACACAGGCCCAGAAAGACAAAAATTACATGTCAACTCTCATATGCAGATCCTAAATTTAAATATCCATATGTATGTAAATAAGGAGACATGAGAGTAGGTATAGGTAGTGAAAGTAAATAGGAAACCACACACACACACACACACACACACACACACACACGTGTTTACAAATGTAGGTGAGGCCCAACGGACATGTGTAGCATGAGAGCAGAAAGAAGGGTAGAGTTGGGAGAGGGAACAATAGGGGAAGAAGATGGAGAAGAAGTGGGGAGGAGCCACATAAAAGCAAATTTTTGTTCAAAAACTACCATAATGAAACCTAACTCTTTGTATTTTAATAAAAACATAGATTATTAAAAAATTAAAAAATAAGGGGCTACAGATATGTCTCAGTAGTTAAAAGTGCTTGGCCAATGTGGGTTCAATTCCATAGTCACCCAAGTAAAGCCAAACTGGCAGTTCCTTGCAGTAGCAAGAGACCCTGGCATGCACGTGTGCATGTGCACGTACAAACACACACACACACACACACACACACACACACACAGAGATAAATAAATAAATAATTTTAAAAAAATAAGTAGGCTGGGTGTAGTGGTGCATGTCTTTAATCCCAGAACTTTGGAGGCAAAGGTAGGAGGATCACCTAGAGTTCAAGGCCACCCTGAGACTACATAGTGAATTCCATGTTAGCCTGGGATAGAGACCCTATCTCAAAAACCAAACTCAAATAATAATAATTAATAAATAGGTTCAGGCTGGAGAGGTGGCTCAGTAGTTAAGGCCCTTGCCTGCAAAGCCTACTGACCCAGGATCAATTCGCCAGTACCCATGTAAGGTCAGATGCATAAAGTGGCACATTCATCTGGAGTTCATTTTCAGAGGCTACTGGCCCTGGCCTGCCCATTCTTTCTCGATCAAATAATAAATAAAATATTAAACATAAATAAATATGGCTGGAGATATGGCTCAGCAGTTAAGGTGCTTGCATGCAAAGACTAATGTCCTGGGTTCAATTCCCCAGTAACACATAAAGCTAGGTGCACAAAGTAGTGTATGTGTCTGTAGTTCATTTGCAGCAGCTGGAAGCCATGGTGCACCCAATGTCTCTCTCAAATAAATAAATACTTATATAAATAAATATAAGATATTAAAACTAAATACATTCACATGAACCCAGGGTTCAAGACCATCCTGGTCAACATAGCACAACTGCATGTCAAAACAACAACAACAAGAGTGATGGTTATGCTATACTGCAGCCCATCTAATGTGCAACGTGCCCCAGCATTATAATATTAAAACAGTACCTATCTTTACTATAAAATACTTTACTTCTAGGAGGATGCTAATAATCAGCTGAGCTGCTAGGGGCAGGGGAAATGATCATAATACATTTGCTGGATGGAGACATGCACAAGCATTGACTTTGTAAAATAAATATCCAGGTGGGTGTGGTGGTGCATGCCTTTAATTACAGCACTCGGAAGGCAGAGGTAGGAGGATCATGGCCATGAGTTCAAGGCCAGCCTGAAACTACAGAGTAAAATCCAGGTCATCCTGTGCTAGAGTGGGATCCTACCTGGGGAAAAATATTTCCTACATGTGAAGTACTATGAGGTTAAGCACAATGAAATGAGAGGGGGTGGTGCTGCCTGTGGTGCTGTGATGGTTCATGAGACAGCAGGAGAAAGGGGTTTGAACGGCTTTTCACACAGTATGGGCTAATGTCTTGTGAGCTCTGTGGGAGAGGCAAATTATACCTTTCCCATTACTTCTTGGACTTTCTCCTGCACAGTATGGAAGATAAATTTTGCCCCTTTATAGTAGATACATGATGGTGTTTAATATTTATTTTTATTTATTTATTTGAGACAGAGCAAGAGGCAGAGGGGGGTGGAGAGAGAGAAAAAATGGTATGCTAGGGCCTCCAGCCACCACAAACAAACTAGACACATATGCCACTTTGTGCATCTGGCTTACGTGGTTACTGGGGACTCAAACCTGGGTCCTTAGGCTTCACAGGCAATTTCCTTAACTACTGAATCATTTCCCCAGCCCAGTGCATGGTTTTCATAAGAGGCAGTGTACAGAGTGTCTACCCAAGTTCCAGCTCCTGGCACCCTGCCTCACTTGCAAGCCCAAGCACTGTTTTCTGGCATCACTGCAGCTCGGACAGGTTCCTTACTAACTGGCTCCTCTCCAGGCCTGAATGCTAACAGGCAGTTGCTTCCCTGGCTCTGAGTCCTGTCCAGCCTCTGGGTAATGGGTGACTGGAGGCCCCACTTACAGGCCATGTTCACATCCCCTACTTGCCTGTTATCTTTAATTAATTAATTTTTTATTTATGAGAAACAGGCAGATAGAGAAAGAGCAAAAGAGAATGAGATCACCAGGGCCTCTAGCCACTGAAAACGAACTCCAGACACATGTGCTACCTGTGCATCTGGCTTACATGGGTACTGGGGAATTAAACCTGGGTCCTTAGGCTTTGCAGGCAAGTGCCCTAACCACTGTGCAATCTCTGCAGCCCCCATTTGTGATCTCTAGAGGAATAGTTGTGGCAGCCAAGAGTGACCAAGTGAATCCAGTGGCAGGGCATTTGGCTCAGGGAGGTCTTATTGTGGCAGACTCACCTATATGACTCAAGATTAAATCTTGATTGAACATATAAAATTTAAAAATGGATGTGAGGAGGTGGATCCATCAGCAAAAGCACTTTCTTTGCAAGCATGAAGACCTGAGTCCAATTCCCAGCACCCATGTAAAAGGGGCTGGAGAGATAGCTAAGTGGTTATGGCACTTGCCTGCAATGCCTAAGAACCTGGGTTTGATTACCTGGAACCCATGTAAAGCAGGATGCTGAAAGTGGCACATGCATCTGGAGTTTGTTTGCAGTGGCTGGAGGCCCCAGTGTCCCCATTTTCTCTGTCTCTCTGCTTTTAATTTTCAAAGCCATGCTTGGTCACACATGCTGTATACCTGAATACTGAGAGCATGCAGACAGGAGGATGGCTGAGGGTCCCTGGTCAATCAGTCTAACCAAAAACAGGGAGCTCCAGGTTCAGTGAGGGACTCTGTCACAGGGAAATAAGATGGAAGAGGAATGGATGAAGGTACCTGACTTCTTCCTCTTGCCTCTGCATTTGTGCACTTGGGGTGCATGCATATGTGTACACACACACACACACACACACACACACACACACGCGCGCGTGCGCGCGCCCCATAAAGCTACTTTACAATACTCTTAACTTAGGGGATCAGCATGGCTTCAGAATTGAAGCAGGACACTGCATCATCACGGGAGAAAAGACAGTAAGTGGTCTGAAAACACAGTGGTGAATATTTCACACAAAGTTCTCCAGGCTGGGAACACAACTTTAATCACAGCACCTGGGAGGCAGAGGTAGGATGAGAGCTGTGAGTTCAAGGAAAGCCTGACACTACTACATAGTGAATTCAGGGTCAGCCTGGGCTAGAGTGAGACCTTACCTTGACAAACCAAAAAAAAAAAAAAAAAAAAAAAAACAAGAAGAATGAAAAGAAAGTTCTCCAGGACATTGGTGTTGTCCTAATATATAGCCATATGGGAATACTGGGAAGATAAGAGATGCTTCTCAGCAGGGGTAGGAGGAGGGAGAGGAGAGGTGGCATGCACCTGTGATCCCAGCACTCAACATACAGAAGTGGGAGGGCTGTGAGTTTAAGGCCAGCCTGGGCTACAGAGTGGGTTTCAGTACAGCCTGAGCTAGGGTGAGATTCTGCCTCAATAAACAACAAGCCCACCCCCACCCCCAATAAAAGCAGTGATGGGGTATAAGAGATGGCTTAGCTGTTAAGGTGCTTACCTGCAGAGCCTAAGGACCAAGGTTTGACTCCCCAGTACCCATGTAAGCCACATGCAAGAGCTGGCACAGGAGCATGGATTCATTTGCAGTGGTTGTAGGCCCTGGTGTACACATTCTCTCTTTCTAATAAATAACAATAAAAGAAGAAATAAAAAAGCAATCACTGAGGCAGACATGGAGATGAACACCCATCAGGAGGCTCTTCATGCCATGCAGAATTGGTTGGCATTATCCCTGGATATGAAGAAAGCTTCCTGCTTTGATGTTTTATGATGAGTTTCCTAAAATTCCTAAACATTTCCCGTCCTTCTGTTCCAAAGCAGCACCATTTCAGCCAGCTGGGCATCGTGGAAGGGGTTCTTGTGGTTTCAATTTATGTACGTATGATCAATCAGCTATCCGTTTATCTAGCTACCTACCTATATATCCATCCATACATCATATGCTTATCATCTATCCTTCATTTATCTACCTACCTATCTGTACATCTCTCCATCCATCCATCTTCTATTAATATAATCTATGTAAGTATAAAAATATTTATGTATCCTTCTTTCCTTCCATCCATGCATTATCAAACTATCATATACTTATTTATCCATTCTTCTTGTATTATTTTCTCATTCCTTGCTGGAAAAAAATCTGACAAAAATCACGGCTGGACAGCCATGCATGGCAGTGCCCACGTTTCATCCCAGCACTCGAGAGGCAGAGGTAGGAGGGTTGCCATGTGTTCAAGACCACTGTGAGACTACACAGTGAATTTCAGGTCAGCTTGGGCTAAAGGGAAATCCTACCTCGAAAAACAAAAAACAAAACAAAACAAAAAATCAGGGCTGCAGAGACAGCTCAATGTTTAAGATGCTTGCCTGTAAAGCCTAACATCCCAGGCTCAATTCCTCAGTGCCCATGAAAACCCAGATGCACAAACTAGTGCATGAGTCTGAAGTTCATGTGCAGCAGCTGAAGAACGTAGTGTGCCAATTCTCTGCCTGTCTCATGGTCTCTTTCTACTGGCAAATAAGCAAATACAATAAAATAAAAATTTTAGAGCTGGGGAAATGGCTTAGTGGTTAAGACACTAGCCTGCAAAGCCAAAGGACCCAGGTACAATTCTCCAGGACCCATGTAGGCAAGATGCACAGGTGGCACATGCATCTGGAGATCATTTACAGGTGCTAGAGGCCCTGGTGCTCTCGCTCTCTCTCAAATAAATAAAAGTAAATTATTTTAAAAATAAAGTTTTAAAACTCAGCTTAAAGAAGGAAGGGTTGATTTCAATTTGCAGTTCTAGGTTATACTCATCATGGCAGGGAAGGAATGGTGGCAGGAGATAGAGGCATCTGGTGTCATTCAGTGCACAGTGAGGAAGCAGAGAGATGAATGCTGGTGTCTAGCCAGCTGTCTCCGTTAGTACAGTCCATGACCCTGACATATGGAATGGTGCCATCCACATATAGGGTGGGTTTTCCACCTCAGTTACCTGAAAATAAATTCATCATACATGTAACTCATGTATTATCTGTCCTCCAACATGAATTTTTGCTAATCATCCATCTTCTCTCCTTTCTTTCTTTCTTTTTTTTTTTTTTTTTTTTTGCCAGAGTCAGCTTTTATTCACTTCATAAGACCATATGAGGACAACCATACAGCACTTAGCTAGTATGTTTTTTTTTTGTTTGTTTGTTTGTTTTTAGGTAGGGTCTCACTCTAGCCCAGGCTGACCTGGAATTCACTATGGAGTCTCAAGGAGGCCTCGAACTCACGGTGATCCTCCTACCTCTGCCTCCCGAGTGCTGGGATTAAAGGCGTGCGCCACCACGCCCAGCTTCACTTAGCTATTATGGATTGAGCCGCTATAAACATGGTTGAACAAATCTCTCTGGACTGTGGTATAATGGTTTTAGGGTACATGCCCAGTAAGGGAATAACTGGGTCTGTTGATATCTCTATACTCAGCTTTTCCAGGAGTCTCTGTATTGCTTTCCAAAGAGGTTGTAGCATCTTACATTCCCACCAACAGTGGATGAGGGTTCCTAATTCTCCACATCCTCGCCAGCATTTATTTTCATTTGATTTTTTGATGTTTGCTATCCTTACTGGGGTAAGGAGGAATCTCATAGTTGTTTTAATTTGCATTTCCCTGATGATTAGGGATGATGAACATTTTCTTAAGTGTGTGTTTGCCATTTGCATTTCTTCCTCTGTCCAGCTCTTTGCCCCTTTTTATGAGTGGGCTGTTTGACTTTTTATTCATTAGGTTTTTGAATTCTTTGTAGATTCTAGAGATTAGGCCTCTATCAGTTGGATAACCCACAAATATTTTCTCCCATTCTGTGGGTAATCTATTGGCTTTGCTTATTGTATGCTTGTCTGTTAAGAAGCTCTTCAGCTTCATGTGATCCCATTGGTTGAGTGAATGTTTAAGATTGTGAGCTACTGGGGTTGTGTTCAGGAAGCCTTTTTCCATTCCCATATCATGGAAACTTCTTCCTATATTTTGTTCCAGAAGTAGTTGAGTTTCTGGTCTTATATTGAGGTCTTTGATCCATTTGGACTTGATTGTAGTGCATCACGAGATGTATGGATCAAGTTTCAATTTCCTGCATATGATTATCCAGTTTGTCCAGCACCATTTGTTGAAGATGTTATCTTTTTTCCAGCCTATATTGTTAGGGCCTTTGTCAAATATCAAGTAGCAGTAGTTGCTTGACCCAAAGTCTGGGTGCTCAAGTCTATTCCATTGGTCTATACTCCTGTTTTATGCCAGTACCATGCTGTTTTTATTACTATGGCTTTGTAATATAGCTTTAGATCAGGTATGATGATGCCTCCAGAGGTATTTCTTTTGCTGGGGATATGCTTGGATATCCAAGGCCTACTGCCTTTCCATATGAAATTTGAGATCATTTTTTCTATCTCTGTGAAGAACAATGCTGCAATTTTAATTGGAATTGCATTAAATGTTATATTGCCTTTGGTAGGATTGCCATCTTCACAATGTTAATTCTGCCTATCCAGGAACAAGGGAGGTCATTCCATTTTGTCAAGTCCTCCTCAATTTCTGTTTTAACTGTTTTTTATTTTTTTTGTTTAGATCTTTCACTTCCTCGGTTAACATTATTCCAAGGTATTTTATTTTTTTGTTGTTGTTCCTATTGAAAATGGGACAATATCCCTTATTTCTTTCTCTATATCTTTGTCATTTGCATATGGAAAGGCTACTTATTTTCCTGCATTGGTTTTGTATCCTGCTACTTTGCTATAGGAATTAATCACATTCAGGAGTTTTGGGATGGACTCTCTCAGGCCTCTTACATATACAATCATGTCATCAGCAAATAGAGCTAACTTAACTTCTTCCTTTCCAAATTGTATCCCTTTTATTTCCTTCTCCTGTCTTATTGCTTGAGCTAGGACTTCCAGTACTATATTGAAGAGCAGAGGTGAGAGTGGACAACCCTGTCTTGTTCCTGATCTTAATGGGAATTCCTCCACTCTCTCTCCATTAAGTATTATTTGGGCCTTAGGAGCTTTGTGTATTACCTTTATTATGTTAAGATATGAACCAACCATGCTAATTCTTTCCAATGTTTTGATCATGAAGTGATGTTGCATTTTGTCAAAGGCCTTTTCTGCAACTATCGAAATGACCACATGTTTCCTGTGTTTAACCTTGTTTATGTGGTGTATTACATGGACAGATTTCCATATGTTGAACCACCCCTGCGTTCCTGGGATGAATCCCACTGGATCACGGTGGCTAATGCTTCTGATGTGTTGTTGGATTCGGTTTGCAAGGATTTTGTTCAGAATATTTGCATCTAAATTCATCAGGGAAATAGGCTGGTAGTTTTATTTTCTTGTGGCATCTTTGCCTATTTTGGAATTAGGGTGATACGAACTTCATAAAGGAGTTGGGTGGCTTTCCCTGTTCTCCAATAGTGTGGCACAGTTTGAGGAAGATTGGTTTGAGTTCTTCCATGAAGGTTTGATAGAATTTACGTGAGAAGCAATCTAGTCCTGGACCCTTTTGGGGGGGAAGTTACTTATTACTTTTTCAATCTTATTGAGTGTGATTGGTTTGTTTAGGAGATCAATCTGCTCTGAATTTAGCTTTTTTTTTATTAACTAGTTTTGTATTCAGAAAATAGACTCAGTTTGGTACCATTATTAGGCTCATCCGTGACCTACCCCACCCCCTTGGCCCCTCCTTGTTGAGGTATATGGGTCATGAATTTTGGAGTTAGCCCACAGTTATGGGTAAGCTAAATGTCTCTGCATATCATGACCCAACATGTGGTTCTGACATTCTTTCTGCCCCCTCTTCCGCAAAATTTCCCTGAGCCATGTTGGGTTCATTTTTGGTCTGCTTCAGTGATGAGGTGTTGGGAGCCTCTGAGGCTCTGGCTCTCTGATTTGGTAGGAGTTGATTTTTCTCTGTGTTGATCTCCTTCTCACTTCTGCTCATATCTGGTTCATCAGGAAAACAGCACCCTTGCTTGTTTTGCCTATTTTTCTTAGTTTCAGCCAGGGCCCTTTTGAGGTATGATGGGGTGGCTCTCTCCTTAGGATCTACATCTATCTGAAAAAGAGAAGCAGATTCTCCAATGGAGAGTAAGTTAGCACCAGGACAAATGAGATAACCCTTAAATTTTTACAGAGAATTTAATAGGTGTAGGCCCTCTGGTAGCCCATGATTGATGGTACCTTGATATTGCAGAGTTGGCTTATGTTTGGATATGGTTGTGACTGGTTTCCCAGCTCCAGCTGTGGGTCCTGTACCACTGAGGGGATCAGTTAGCCAAATCAAGAGCAGTTGGTTCCCCACCATGGCTGTGTGCCACTATTGCATTTGTGTGGGCATCACAAGTTATTTACTGCTAAGTAGGTTAGACCATGAGTTTCTTGGACAGATATTGGTCATTTTCCCCCAGTCGCCCATGTAGCACCTTCTGGTACTAGACGCATTGACTGTCTGCGGACTGACTCTCTACCAACTTCCTGCCATGCCATTCCATTCTACATGTCAACCACATAAGGTGTCTTCAGCAGTAGCGTCTTACCTTTGGTGGGTCATCCAACTGATAGAGGCCTAATCTCTAGAATCTACAAAGAACTCAAAAGTCTAAACAGTAAGAAATCAAACACCCCATTCACAAAATGCAGCAAAGAGCTGAACAGGCAGTTCACAGAGGAATAAATACAAATGGCAAACACACACTTAAGAAAATGTTCATCATCCCTAATTGTCAGAGAAATGGAAATTAAAACAACTATGAGATTCCACTTTACCCAGATAAGGATAGCAAACATCAAAAAATCAAATGAAAATAAATGCTGGCAAGGATGTGGAGAAGTAGGAACTCTCATCCACTGTTGGTGGGAGTGTAAGATGCTACAACCACTTTGGAAAGCAATAGGAGACTCCTGAAAAAGCTGACTATAGACATATCAACAGACCCACTTATTCCCTTACTGGGCATCTCCCCTAAAACCTTCAAACCACAGGCTAGAGAGATTTGCTCAACCATGTTTGTAGTGGCTCAATTAGTAATAGCTAAGAGCTGGACGCAACCCAGATGTCCATCACTAGAATAATGGATAACTAAGATGTGGTATATCTACACAGTGGAATTGTATACAGCAGTAAGAAAAAAATGACACAATGAAATTTGAGGAAAAATGGTTAAACCTGGAACAGATCATTCTCAATGAACTTACCCAATCACAGAAAAAAAAAAAAAATCGCCACATAGTCTCACTCATCTACAGCACCTAACCTGAATCTACCCAAGATACCTTACATACCCAGCAAGCATCTGGTGGACTAGACACTAGGATGGATGGGGAGGGAGGGGAGGGCATCAAGGGGGTGGGAAACAAAAATCTAGACCCAAACAGCAATGTAGCATAAAATTCTACTTCCTAAAAGGCAGACCAAATGGCTGAACCTTCACCAGGCCCTTACAGGGAACACTTGAACCCCAAGACACTGGAGAGGGTATGATGACTAACCTTAATCTTCTACATCTTCCCTCCCTCCCTCTCCCTACCTCTCTCTCTCTCTCTCTCTCTCTTTCTCTCTCTCTTTCTCTCTCTCTCTCTCTCTCTTTCTCTCTGTCTCTTCTCTCTAACTCCTGTATAGTAGTTATCTTTTCCTCCTTTTCTTAATGGACTCTGAACTGTAATTCGCAGTACCAGTATGTGGCTATCATCCACAATGAGCTTTTGATCAGAGGGACCTACAAGGTTTCCTAAAAGACAGACAGATTTCTGTCAGAGTACTTGATGACCCACCAAAGGTTAGTGGTAAGACCATACTGCTGAGTTTAGCTTCGACAGATGGTATGTGTCCAGGCATTTATCCATCTCCTCCATATTATCCAGTTTTGTGGAGTAGAGGTTTTTGAAATAAGTCCTGATGATTCTCCCAATTTCACTTATGTCTGTTGTGATCTCTTCTTTTTCATTTTGAATTTCGTTAATTTGTAGCATCTATTTTTTTTTAACTTGATCAAGTTGGCCAGGGGTTTGTCAATCCTGTTTATTTTTCAAAGAACCAGCTCTTTGTTTTGTCAACTGTCTTAACTGTTTTCTTAGTTTCCAATTCATTAATTTCTGCTCTGATTTTAATTATTTCTTTCCTCTGGATCTTTTTGGGTTGGATTTTTCTTGCTTTTCCAGTGCCTTTAGGTGGATGGTTAGGTTATTGATTTGGGATCTCTCTGTCTTTGTTATGAAGACATTCAGTGCTATGAATTTTCCCTTGAGGACCGCCTTCATTGTGTCCCATAAGTTTTGGTACAATGTGTTCTCATTGTCATTCATTTCTAAAAATTTTGCAATTTCATCCACTATCCAATTATTGTTTAAAAGTGGGCTGTTTAGTTTTGAGGAGGCAATGGGATTTTTGGTGGGTCTTGTTTTGTTAATTTCTAGCAATATAGCATTGTGATCTGATATCATGCAGGGAATTATGTCAATCTTCCTGAATATATGGAGGCAGGCTTTGTGACCCAGTAGATGATCTATTTTAGAGAATGTTCCATGGGCTGCTGAGAAGAATGTGTAGTCTGTTGATTTGGGAAGGAATGTTCTGTATATGTCCATTAGGTCTAAGTGGTCTATGGCTTTGCTGAGCTCTCTTACTTCCCTGTTGAGTTTCTGTTTGGATGATCTGTCTATTACTGATAATGGTGTATTGAAGTCCCCAACTATGATGATGTTGGTGGTTATTTCTTTTTAACTCTCAAGTAGGTTTTGTTTTATGAACTGTGGTGCCCCTGTGTTTGGTGCATCCAGATTTATGATTGTAACATCCTCTTGATGGATTGTTCCCTTGATAAGTAGGAAGTGCCCTTCTTTGTCTGTTTTATTTTTGGTTTGAAGTCTATTTTATCCAACATTAATATAGCTATGCCTGCTTGTTTCTTATTCCCATTTGCTTGGAATATTGTTTCCCACCTTTTCACCCTGAGGAGGTGTCTGTCTGTAGTGGTGAGGTGGGTTTCTGGAAGACAAGAGATTGAGGGGTCTAATTTTCTGATCCATCCTGTTAGCTATGTCTCTTGATGGGTGAATTAAGGCCATTAATATTTAGGGTAATGACTGTGAGGTTTTATTTTATCCCTGCCATATTGTGTTGGTATATGTGGTTTGGTTCTTTCATGGACTTTGAAGTTTTTTGTGCCTTCTCTGAGTTTGGTTATTGTGATCTGTTTGTTGTAGGCATTTGAGTTTGATTATTTCATTCTTCTGTGTGGAGTGTTTCCTGAAATACTCTCTGTAGATTTGGTTTTGTGTTCTTATAATTGTAAAGCTGAGTTTTTTTCATGGGAAGTTTTTTTTTTTTCCATCTATTATGAGGGATATTTTTGCTGGGTTGAGTAGTTTGGGTTGGAAGCCATAGGTTCTTAGACTTTGCAGTGTGTCATTCCAGGCCCTTCTGGCTTTTAGGGTTTCCATTGAGAAGTCTGAAATAATTCTGATGGGGTTACCTTTAAAAGTGATGTGCTGTTTTCCCTAGCTGTTTTTAGAATTTTCACTTTGGTGTTAATGTTTAGAGTCTTAATGAGTCTTGGAGAGTTTCTCCTTTGGTCCAGTCTGTTTGGAGTTCTGTTGGGTTCTTGTATCTTGATGGGTCTTTCTTTTGAGAGACTGGGAAGTTTTCTTCAATTATTTTGTTAAATAAGTTCTCCATGCCTTTGGTCTGAATTTCTTCTCCTTCTGGTATTCCAATGATCCTGATATTAAGACGTTTAAGGGTATCCCAGAATTCCCCCATGTTCTGTTCACAGAAACTTTTGAACTTTCTGAAACTTTTGAGCTCTCAAACTGTTTCTTCCATCTTGTCTTCCAGATCAGAGTTTCTATCCTCCACATAGCTGACTCTATTCTTGAGAGCTTGTAGAGAATTTTGCACTTGTTCAATTGCATTTTCTACTACTTTTCTATGTATAGTTTCTATCCCTCTGCCAAGCTCCCTTTTCACATCATTTTCTGATCTTCTTGATGCTTCTTGGAATTCATCCTTGCAATTCTTTATGTCTTCATTTAGAATTGCAAACTGATTTTTGATGTCCTCTTTTTTTTCACTCTCCTTCATATCTCTTAACTGTCTTTGAATTCCTTCCATTTTCTTATCTATTAGGTCTAGTCTAGTGATGGCAGCATCCACATGATTATCGGTCACTTTTTGCTTTCCGCAAGTTCTACCATTAGCTTGGTAAGGATTGCATTGCTGAAAGCTTCATTTTGGTATTCTGATCCTAATGCTCTTGTATGTTTTGATTAGAGATGTTCATTGTAGGACTGGTTTATCTAACTGGATTTTCTTTCATTTGATTTTTCATGTTATTTCTTTTGTGCTGTGGTCTGCCCATCACAGTGTATGGGCAGGGAGAGTAGGACTGTTGCCTGGATGGGCAGGGAAAATGGTGCCTATTGGGGGAGCTGGCCTGGGCTAGCTGTCAGGCAAGCAGAAGGGCTGTGCGGTCTTGACCTAGCACATAGGTGGGTCAGCCTGAGCTTAAGCACAGTGGGAAGCTGAGGCTGCCTGAGGTGGATGCCAAGCCCTCTGAGCTCTCACAAAGTGATGTGCCAAAGCTGCCTGCACTGGTGGTCGGAGGGATGGTGAAGTACCAAGCACTGCAGCAGCCTAAACTCGATTGTGGTGGAACACTGGGATCAAGAAGCAGTCTGAGCTTGCCTGCAACAGGACAATGGCGGTCAGTCAGTGTGGCAGATAGGGAGGGGCTTGCACCCAAGCTGGCGCAGTGGGACAGGCAGGGTGAGCCTGAACTCGGTGGGTGGATGGAATGGGCCTGGGCTCATGAGTGAATGGGAGGCACCTGGAGCAGTAAGTGAGCAAATGGGCAGAAGGAGCAGGCCAAGCTTGCGCAAGCAGGTTTCAGCAGTGCACCTGTGGTGGGAAAACGGAGCCTGATCTCCAGAGGGCCAGAGGGTGGAGCCTGCCCAAGGTCACACGTGGGCGGGGGTGGTGGTGGCAAGGGGCAGGGTGATTGGCCCTGTGCAGTGAGACAAGTGGAACTATTTTGGCCTGGGTCCCCTTTCCTACAGTAAGTGCATTGATATCCTTAAGCTGGGACTGGGTATGGAGTCCTGCCAGCGAGGGAATCAGTGATTCCCTGTTTTTCCCCTCTGTGCCCTCCCACTGGCAATCTACTAGAGATTTCTTTCTGCTAAAAGACCCAGTGAACCCTTAATGCCTCATCTTTCTTTCCCAGGGCTGTGCAGCACAGCTAGGTGGTTGCCATCTTGGCAGGAAGTCCCTTCCTTTTTTTAATATGCATATATATTTTTTAGGGAGAAAGAGAATTGGCCCTCCAAGGCCCCACCCACTAAAATTGAATGGCAGACTCTTCTGCCACCTAGTGGGAATGTACAACCTTGCACTTGCCTCACCTTTGTGCTTCTGGCTTACATGGTATCTGGAGAGTCAAACATGGGTCCTTAGGCTTCACAGGTAAGTAACTACTTAGCCATGTCTCTAGCCTCTTTTGGCGGGGGGGTAAGGTAGGGTTTTGCTCTAGCCCAGACTAACCTGGACTTTACTATGTAGTCTCAGGCTGGCCTCGAACTCATGGCAATCCTCCTATCCTACCTCTGCCTCCCAAGTGCTGAGATTAAAGGCATGTGCCACCATACCTAGCTCTGTCTATGTCATCCATCTGTGTATCTTCTGTCATCTATTCATATATATGTGTATATATAGATAGAACCATACACTACTACAACATTGGACTATTCCCCTGCCCTCTACATTTTTGGTGAGTGGGGGGAGGTTCGAGGTAGGGTCTCACTCTAGCCGAGGCTGACCTGGAATTCACTATGTATTATCAGGGTGGCCTCAAACTTATGATCGTTCTACATCTGACTCCCAAGTGCTGGGATTAAAGGTATGTGCCACCATGCCTGGTTCCTCGTTTGTTTGGTTTTTTTTTCTAATCTTCAAATCAAATTTCTGAACATAGTGCTGTGAAATGAAAATGAAAAAAACTTGTATTCAAGGAGCCAACACTCTGCTTTTACAAAAACATGTAACATCCAACTGTTTTATTATTATTATTTACATCAGCAGGCTGAGCTTTATAACCTAACCAGATGGTGTTTGGATTTACCAGAAAAGAAATCCTCCTTTAGAAACAAGAGAAGTTGTTAGGTGCCACATATAACAACTTACTGGTGAAGTAAACAAGGTCATACTTTTAGACCCTGGTGTTTTAAATACAGTGAAATTTCTGATTTTCATCTCTTGTAATTTAATATTTTTATTTTATTTGAGAGAGAAAAAGAGGTAGGAGAGAGTGAATGGGCATACCAGGGCCTCCACCTGCAGAAAAAAAAAAATAAAACTCCAGAGGCATGTGCCACCTTGTTCATCTGGTTTACGTGCATCCTGAAGAATCCAACCTGGGACCTTTGGCCTTGCAGGCAAGTACCTTAAGCACTAAGCAATCTCTCCAGCCCTCGTGTCATTTTGAAATTATTTGGGCTAAGAGATATATGCTTCTCTAAAATGACATAAACTCTTCGATGCAAACTACTCATCCTGTATATGGGACTTGTATAATTAGTATGATTGATTTTTATTGTGTTGAAATAAAATCTAAAATTGCTATACGATATATTCCTTAAATAAGGGAAACCCTCTAATTTCTTTTTTCAAAGTAGGGTGTCAATCTAGCCCCAGGCTGAACTGGAATTCACTATGTAGTCTCAGGCTGGATTTGAACTCATAATGATTCTCCTACCTCTGCCTCCTGAGTTCTGGGATTACAGTCATGCACCAACACACCTGGCTACAAGGATCCTTCTATCTCAGCCTCTTGTGTGCTGGGACTACAGGAGTGCACCACACCAAGATCACTGTTTTTAAAAGTATTTTTATTTTATTTATTTGAGAGAGAGAAAGAGCAACAGAGAGAAAGAGGAAGATATATAGAAAGAACGGGTACACCAAGGATGTGAATAAACTCCAGATGCATGGACCACCTTTGCTTGATTTCTGAGGTCCAACCCCTATTTATTTATTGTATGTAAATATATCTTCTTTAGGCTTGCTTGTTTTATTTTGTTTTTTTTTTTTTTTTTTTTTTCCCCAAGGTAGGGCCTCACTCTAGCCCAGGAATTCACTATATAGTCTAAGGCTGTCCTCAAACTCACAGCAATCCTCCTACCTCTGTCAGGAGGTGTGCCACCACACCTGGCAGAGTGAGAAAGATAATGAATGGGCACACTAGGGCCTCTAGCCACTGCAAACAAATTCCAGATGCATGTGCCAACTTGTGCATCTGGCTTAAGTGGGTAATGGGGAATTGAACCTAGGTACTTAGGCTTTGCAAGCAAGTGTCTTAAGCACTGAGCCATCTCTTCAGGCCCTTCCTTGAGCTTTTGAATTGACCACTGGATAATCATTTCTAAGTGGTCACTGTGATGCACTGTTCTAAGATAATCCACACCTCAGCCTGCTCCTTGGGCCACCACAAAGGACCACACACAGACTTGGCAGTCACTTAAGGAACACACATTTATTTCTCAGAGTCTGAAATCTAGCACCAGTGTGTCCTAATTTCTACTCATAAGGAGCATTTTGATGTAGTACTAGGATCATGAACTCAGATAAATGTAAGCTGCAGATAACAGGAATGATCGTAATTCTTCATTTTTCAGCCTTATGTGATCCACAAACAAATCAAAGATGGGTAAGAGATACAAACGTTTTTTAACTTTTATTTGTTTATTTATTTATTTGATAGAAAGAGGAAGTGGGGGGAAACACACCAGGGCCTCCAGTGACTGCAAATGAACTTCAGATGCATGTGCCACCTTGTGCATCTGGCTTATGTGGCTCCTGGGGAATTGAAACTGGGTCCTTTGGCTTTGCAGGCAAGCACCTTAATGGCTAAGCCATCTCTCCAACACTGACTTAGTAATTTGAATGCTGTCCAGGCAAGTATGAGGACCTGAGTTGAATCGCCAGCACTCACATAAAAACTGTGTGTGATGGCAAACATCAGAATCCCAGAACTGGGGAGGTGGAGACAGAAGGATCCCTGGGCTAGTTAGTCAGCTAATCTAGCTGAATCAGTGAGCTCCAGGCTCCATGAGAGACCTTGTCTCAAAGCATAAGGTGGACAGTGATTGAAGAAGACACTTGACTTTGACCTCTGGCTGCCACATTTTCCTGTACACAGCACCCTAAAACAAACGTGTGCCCACATGTATATGAACACACATACATGCCAAAAACAACAACAAAAAGCTGTTAAGGTGCTTGCCTGCAAAGTCTAAGGACCTAGGTTCAATTCCCTAGTACCCACATAAAGTCAGAGGCACAAGGTGGTGAACGTATCTGGAGTTCATTTGCAGTGACTGGAGGCTCTGGCACACACACTCATTCTCTCTTTTTCTCTCTAATAAATAATTTGGTTCACATGACTCTGGAGTTTGCTTGCAGTGATTGGAAGCCCTGGCACACCCATTCTCTATCTGCTTCTCTCTCTCTCTCAAAAAAAGTCACTATAGAGCTGCAGAGTGTGGTGGTGCACACCTTTAATCCTAGCACTTGGGAGGCAGAGGTAGGAGGATCTCAGTGAGTTTAAGGCCAGCCTAAGATTACATAGTGAATTCCAGGTCAGCTTGGCCTACAGTGAGACGCTATCTCAAAACAACAACAAACAGAATGTCATCACAAGGATAAGGAAACGTTTTCTTACAGCATCCATAGCCTCATTCTGTTTGTTCTGCCCCTCCACCCGGCAATATATGAAGGGTAGCATTAGAGAAAAACCTGGGACAGATGCTCTTCTCAACCCTTCCTACAGTTTGCCTTTGCTCCTCTCATTTCCCCCCTGTCTTCCCAGCCTCCTGTCACACTCATCCACTCACAGCCACTTCCTACAGTAGGGCCCTTAAGCTACCATTCCTGAACCCCAAGTTGATTTCCTCTTATGAGCCATTCTCAGCTCCAACTGAGAAGGAAGCAATCTCAATGAACAGGGGAGGGGAGGGACATGAGGTGGGGGATTTGCATGTCTAAAGGGAATTAATGAACACAGGCTGACAATGTTGCCGTGGAAATGTACTCAGTGTCCCCTCTTCCTCCCTTAGGCTCTGTTCAAAGGAGAAAGGGAGATTTTTTTTTCTTTTTTGCATTAGTATTATATGATCCAGGGGTTTTGCAAGCATAGATATAAGTGGATACCTCTTTTTAGGAGTGCAGTCCAAAGAGCAGCCAAGAACAGCCACCTAAGAGCCTTTCCGATGAACTTAGGTGTGGGATGAGATGGATGGAAATTAAAGAAAGCTATTCTGCCGGGCGTGGTGGCGCACGCCTTTAATCCCAATCCCAGCACTCGGGAGGCAGAGGTAGGTGGATCGCCATGAGTTCAAGGTCACCCTGAGACTCCATAGTGAATTCCAGGTCAGCCTGGGCTAAAGTGAGACCCTACCTCGAAAAAAAAAAAAGAAAGAAAGCTATTCTAGATGGCAGAACAATTTTTCCCCTGTACATTTAATTTATATCCACTCAGAAGTCTCTCAGCCTTCCTTTCCACAGCCTTTAAGGACCCTTTCTTGAAAGAGAAAGTCAAGTGCTGCTTCTAATGGGTTCTCAACAGAATAGTTAAGGCAACCTTACAAGGCCCTTTTCTTGAAAAAAAATATGTATGTATATATATGTGTGTGTGTGTGTGTGTGTGTGTGTGTGTGTGTGGCTGGAGAGATGGCTTAGCAGTTAAGGTACTTGCCTGCAAGGCCGAAGGACCCAGGCTCAACTCCCCAGGACCCATGTAAGCCAGATGCACAAGGTGGCACATGTGTCTGGAGTTCGTTTGCAGCACCCTGGCATACCCAATCTCTCCCCCTCTCAAGGAAATAAATAAAACAATTTTTAAAAAATTCTTTACCTATCCACTTTGAGAGAGAAAAAGAGGAGGGAGGAGAGGCAGGTAGAAAATGGGTATTCCAAGGTCTCTAGCTACTGCAAAGAAACTCCACATGCATATGCCCCCTTGTGCATCTGGCTTATGTGGGTACTGAGGAACTGAACCTAGGTCCTAAGGCTTTGTAGGCAAATGCCTTAACCACTAAGCAATCTCTCCTACCGTACAAGGCCCTATTCTAACTAGAGTTTCAAAGCCTAATGACAGGGTTTGATCCCCCAGTTCTCATGTAAAGTCAGACAGAGGCACAAAGTGCGGAAAGAATCTAGAATTGCAGCAGTTGGAGGCCCTAATGTGCCTCATTCATTCTCTCTCTTGGAAATACATAAATTGATTACAAAACAAACAACAGGGCTGGAGAGAGGGCTCAGCAGTTAAGGCACTTGTCTGCAAAGCCTAAGGACCCACGTTCGATTCTCCAAGTCCCACATAAGCCAGATGCATAAGGTGACACATGCGTCTGGAATTCATTTGCAGTCGCTACAGGCCCTGGCGTGTTCATTCCCTCATCATTCCAGAACACCAGGCTACACATCCCCCAACCACCCCCCACACTCTGTCCCCAGGCTACATCCCCCAATCACCCTCTTCCCCTCTCCCCCCTCCCCAAATATCCTGAGAAACACCGCGAGCTGATGGGGCAAAGTGTTGACTTGCTATGACCAAGGTGCAGACAACCTTACAGAAGCTGTGGAGCAGGCGGCCAGGTAACCCTGCCAGTTATTTTGCAGACAGGGAAACTGAGGCGCCAGTGGGTTAGGAAGGAGAAAGGGAGGGGGGAGAAGGTAACCCTCCAGGTTATTCTGCAGACGGGGAAACTGAGGCACGGGTGGGTTGGGAAGGAAGGGTGTGGGGTAGATGGGGGGGTATGTGAGCCTTCAGGTTATGCAGGTGGGGAAACTGAGGCACGGGTGGGATAGGAGGGAGCGGTGGAGGTGCTGAAGGGGTAGGTAACCCTGAAGGTTGTTTTTCAGACGGGGAAACTGAGGCACGGGTGGGCCGGGGCCGGCATGGTCAGTGCCCATGGGCCGAGTGGCCGCAAAGGGACTGCGAGCCCACGTGCCCGTCCCGCCGGAAGCGCGGTGTCTGGGCGGAGGGTCCTCGCTGTCAGGCCCTCCCCCGGGACAGTCTTCGCCCGAAGCTGCTCACCCAGAAGTACTCCGTCCACGGCGAAGACGAGGTGATGGGCCGAGGACGGGGCGCCAGCGCGGGAGCCTCCGCAGCGACGAAGGGACGGGTGGCGGCAGGGAAGAGCTCCGTGCCTGCGCGTTCCCCACGGAGTCAACGCGCCCTCGCAGCGTACTGCGCATGCGTTCCTTCAGCCCGCGCGGTCCACACGGCGCGCCCTCGCAGCGTACTGCGCATGCGTTCCCTTAGCCCGCGCGTTCCACACGAGGCGCTCCTCCAGCCATGCCTCAAAGCCATAGCCACGCAGGCGCGCAACCGGCCCTGGACCCGCTCTGCGCAGGCGCGCGGCAAAGGGGCGAGAAGACGGGCTGCCCTTCTTCCATTCCCGCTGTGTCCCTCACTCACAGCGTTTATTTATTTATTTTTTCCACGCACAGAAACAAGCTGGTCTTCTTAGCCAGGGTCCTTCCGTGGTCGAACGTGTGTTCTTGGGGACAGGTGCAGGGCTTGAATTGGGAAAGGGAAGACTCTTGCCTTAAGGACCTGGGTTCGATTCCCCAGGACCCACGTAAAGCCAGATGCACGTGGTCGCGTCTGGAGTTGGTTTGCAGTGGCTGGAGGCCCTGGCACACCCAGCATTCTCATTCTCTCTCTCTCTCTCTCTCTCTCTCTCTCTCTCTCTCTCTCTGACTGTTTCTGTCTTAAATAAGGCGCTTCCCTGTGAAGCCTTCTCCAGGACCAATGTGAAGCCAGATGCACATGGTGGCTTGTATGTCTGGAGTTGTGTGCAGTAGCTGGAGGCCCCAGCAGGCCCATTCTTTCTCTTCTCCTCTCTACCTGTTTCATTCTCAAATAAATAAGTACTTAAAAAAAAAAAAAAAAGAAGTGAGGGACTGATAAGATAAGTTGGGATTGCATGTACATATGGAGGCAAAGATGGAAGTTTTTATTCAGGGGCGGGGCGGGGGGCGGGAGGAGGGGCGGAACCTCGAGCTGACAGGACTGACTCTCAAGAGTGAGCAGTCAGTCTGGGGTTACAGATAGTGGCCTTTATAGGCTCTTCAGTTGAGGGATGGTGAGGAAGGGAAGGGATTTCTTTTGGGGGGCAGTAAATCTCTGTTCTTTACATTAGCCATAGGGTGAGACCAAAAGTTACCCAGTGAGAGATGGGGGTGGGGAGCAGTAAATCTAGACTTGGAGACTTGTTAGGCAGGGGAGAGAGAATGGCCGGACAGTTTCTTGAGGAATGTGGATGATTCACCTTGCCCTCCTGCTGTAGCTGCATTTTGTGCTGACCTAACATATGTTCTTCCATAAGTGGTAAATGTCTAGGCCAATTTCCTCAGGTGTAAAATGTGACTTCCCAAGGAAACTGGGCAGTTGAAGACCTGGTTACTAAAGCTTAGTTACAATCACTTCAGAGACATTACTGTAAGATTTTTACGATTGTGCAATGCAACCGTGATTCTTCTTGGAGGGTGCTAGGTCTCAGAGAAAACTATTTATTTCCAAAGAGAGAAATAGAGACAGAATGAATGGGCAGACCAGGGCCTCTAGCCACTGCAAAGGAACTCCAGATACATGCATCACTTTCTGCATCTGGCTTTACGTGGGTAATGGGAAATTGATCCGGGTCGTTAGGTTTTGCAGGTAAGCATCTTAATGATAAGCCATCTCTCCAGCCCCTTAGGAGAAGGTTATAAGGACCACAGCCAGATATGCACAGATGTGCAATTACCTTGCCTGAAAAGAAGTGAATTACAGTTGTGATGCCAGGTCATGTTGATGACTGCAAGATATTTCTTCCTGAGGACTGTCGAATAAAGGAATGTAGGCTGGGCATTGTGGAGCATAACTTCAATCCTAACACCCAGGAGGAAGAGGTAGGAAGATCGCTGTGAGTTTGAGGCCAGCCTGAGACTACATAGTGAAATCCAAGTCAGTCTGGAAGGCCCTACCTGAAAAGAAATGCAAAAAAACGAAAGTTTGCCAGGCGTGGTGGCACACACCTTTAATCCCAGAACTCGGGAGGCAGAGTTAGGAGGATTGCTGTGAGTTTAAGGCCACCCTGAGACTCCATAGTGAATTCCAGGTCAGCCTGGGCTAGAGTGAGACCCTACCTCGAAAAACCAAAAAACAAAAGGAACGTTTTTTTCCTGGTTTCCCTCCTTGGCTTCTATGTGGCTATCTTTTCCTTGTATTTTGTAATTTTACATTCCTTCCATGTTCAGAGTTCCTCTCTTTGTACCACATCAATTATATTGGATTAAAACATACACAAATGATCACATTTCAATGTGATGAACTATATAGAGTACCCATTTCCACATATGTTCACAGATTGAAGTGCTGGGGAGTAAAGGCTCCAACATAACCATATCCCATTTTTGAAGGATATAATTGGTCCCAAAGTATGTTCATTCCAGAAACACTGAATATACTTCTTACCTGGAGTTTTTAGATTTCTGCTTATGGATTTCTTTCCTTTCTTGGGGAACATGGATACTCAGAGGGGAGGGTTTTTTTTTTTTTTTTCTCCGTATAACAGCACCAGTTTCCTGTTTATTGAAAAGGTTTTTGTTGTTATTGTTTTGAGGTAGGGTCTTTCTCTAGCCCAGGCTGGCCTGGAATTGACTATGTAGTCTCAGGCTGGTCTTGAACTCACAGTCATCCTCCTACCTCTGCTTCCCTGTGTGCCAACATGCCTGGCAATTTTTAAAGGAAATGAGTTTTTAAGAAAACTAAGATTTGAGCATCTCAGTGATTGCCACCATGCTATAATTGTAAAGGTGAAAGATTCGGGGAATAAAAGGAAAATAAAAGATTAAGAGTTTTTGCTTTTGCTAAACCTGCTCTATTCAGCTTCTGTAACATTGCTTGCTTGCTTCCGCTAAATAAAAAGAACTGCCATTTTATGATATCCATCAAAGTTAGTTAACCTGGAGAAAATGAGCTGCCTAGGATGTGCTTTGTTCTTTTGCCAAGTTACTGGTCACCTAAGAGATGCCTGGCCCAACTGCCCCTTCCATGAACTCTGCCCCTGTGTCCTGAAACCCCCACCCCACCTGCGGATACTCAAGAGACACCAGGTGGATCTGACCAATCAGGAGCCACTCTATATGGAAAATTCCTAAGACAGGTCCCCCTCCCTATGGCAACCCACAAGGTCCCCCTCCCTATGGCAACCCACAAGGTTCCCGCGCGCACCCTCTCGGAACCAATCATTTTAAAGGGCGCGATATGATGTAATCCCTTTGTCCTTTTCCCGCCTCACTCCCTTTATAAGCCCTTCCCTTCAGGGGGCCGGGGCTCTTCACCCCTCCTGCGCGAGGACTCCGTGTCGAGCCCCGGTGCACCGGTACCCACAATAAACCTCTTGCTGTTATTGCATCGAGAAGTGTCTGTGCTGGTTCTTGGGTCTTGCCTGGTCCTTGAGACTTGGGGTACCTCCCTTTGAGGAGGGGTCCCAACAAAGGAACACTTCAGGAATGCTTCTGGGCTTTTGTAGCTGGCCCACCTGAAAACAGAATTCCTGCATGGTTTCCTTTTTTAAAAAAATATTTTATTTTTATTTATTTATTTGAGAGAAAGAAGTAGAAAGAGGGTCAGAGAGAGAGAGAGAGAGTGAATGGGCATGCCAGGATCTCCAGCTGCTGCAAATGAACTGCAGATGCATGTGACACCTTGGGCATATGGCTACTTGGGTCCTGGGGAACCGAACATGGGGCCCTTGGCATACAGGCAAATGCCTTAACTGCTAAGCCATCTCTCCAGCCCATGGTTTATTTTATTTTACTTTATTTTTATTTATTTATTTGAGAGAGAGAGAGACAGACAGACAGACAGAAATATGCAGGTAGGGAGATAGATAATGGGCACATCAGGGCCTCCAGTCCTGTAAACAAACTCCAGATGCATGTGCCCCTTGTGCATCTGGCTTACGTGGGTTCTGGGGAATCAAACCAAGGTCCTTTGGCTTTGTAGGCAAGCACCTTAACTGCTAAGCCATATCTTCAGCCCCCATGATTTCTTTTTAATATTTATCTATTCATTTCATAGAAACACACAGACAGAAACAGAGAGAGTGAGAGAAACACACCAGGACCTCTTGACACTGCAAATGAACTACAGACAACTGCACCACTCTGTGCATCTAACTTTTTGTGGGTATTGGAAAATAGAACCCAGCCTGTCAGAATTTGTTAGCAAGTGCCTTTAACTGCTGAGCCATTTCTCCAGCCCCTCATGTCATGATTTATTTTTATTTATTTATTTGAGAGGGAGAGAAAGAACAAGGCAGATAGAAGGAGAATGGGCATGCCAGGGCCTCTAGCTACTGCAAATGAACTCCATACTCATGGGCCACCTTGTGTATCTGGCTTACATGGGTCCTGGGGAATTGAAACTGAGTCCTCAGGCTTCCCAGGCAAGTATTTTAACTGCTAAGCCTTCTCTCCAACCCTCATGTCATGATCTTAAAGGCTTATCTTGAAGATATATTTCTTGCACTCAAGAAAATGGAAGATGCCTTCTTTCTTTTTTTTTTTTCAAGGTAGCATCTCATTCTAGCTCATGCTGATCTGGTATTCACTCTGTAGTCTCAGGGTGGCCTTAAACTCACAGCAATCCTCCTACCTCTGCCTCCTGGGTGCTGGGATTAAAGGCGTGCACCACCACGCCTAGTGATACCTTCTTTCTTAAAGGAAAATAAAACCAAGTTGGTCATGGTGGCACACACCTTTAATCTCAGCACTCAGAAAGCAGAGGTAGGAGGATTGCTGCTATCTTGAGGCCAGCCTGAGACTACATAGTGAATTCCAGGTCAGCCTGGCCTACAGCAAGACCCTCAAAACACACACACAAAAAAAAAAAAAAAAGAAAGAAAGAAAGAAAGAAAGAAAGAAAGAAAGAAAGAAAAAGAAAAGAAAAAAGCCAGGTATGGTACCTGACACTTTCAATCCCAGCATTCTGCAGGTTGAGGCAGGAGGTTCATGAATTTACATAAGGTGACTTTATCTCAAAAGAAAGAGGGCTGGAGAGATGGCTTAGCGGTTAAGCTCTTGCCTGTGAAGCCTAAGGACACCGGTTCGAGGCTCAACTCCCCAGGACCCACGTTAGCCAGATGCACAAGGGGGCGCACGCATCTGGAGCTCGTTTGCAGTGGCTGGAGGCCCTGGCGCGCCCATTCTCTCTCCCTCTCTCTATCTGCCTCTTTCTCTCTGTCTGTCTCTCTCAAATAAATTAATAAAAATAACAAAAAATATTTAAAAAAAAAAGAAAGAAAGATACCTTTTTGTTCACAAACCAGGCTGGAAAATAATTAGTGATATATGATTTGTATGTAAGTAATAAGTTAACCCTTCATAAATTTCCTAACACCTAATGTTATGTAGAAAGTTAAATGTGCCATTTCTGGTGGGACACACACAGGCCTTAGCTTCGCTTCAGTCAACATCCTTACTTGTGATCTTGGTTCTGACACCTCTGTGTGTACTATCTGTTGTCTTTGGAAAGCTGTCGGTTTGCTTGAGTTATGTTTTGATGCCATCCTGCCCTTGGAGTTCAACAGGGAGTGGTTTTCAGGAGGAAACTCTCCCAACATGCCAGGCAGTGACAGTGAGCCTCAAGTCCGATCCAGGCACTCGTTCACTGGAGGAAAGAACCAACACTCTGCACTATGCCAGGTTGCTCAGCTGGGTCATTCAGGAGGTGGGGCATGTTCTACTGTATTAATCAGCTTCTAGTTGCCTGATGAAATGCCTGACAAAAATCAGCTTAAGGGATCCAGGTGTGATGGTGCATGCCTTTAATCCCAGCACTTGGGAGGCTGAGATAGGGTCACTGTAGCAGACAGCTTCAGGTCACTGGCATGAACTTCCAAACCAGGCACAGGTTACGGGAGAAAGGAAATTTATTTGAAGTTTACAGGTCCAGGGAAAGTTCCATAATGGCAGAAGAAGCTGGCCTGTTTTAACAGGTCCAAGCAAAGGGAGAAAAGCCACCACCAAAAAGCAAATAAACACACTCCAGGAATTTCAGGCAGAAACTCAAGCACTTTGCCTATCTTTAGACTGGAATTCCAAATCCACCCCCACACTTTAGGGCTGGACGCTAGGACCCATCCACAGTGACATCTCCTCCAGCCAGTTGGCTAGAAATCCAAATTGCAAGGTTTAATAAACCCTGAATGTATTGGGGGACATCCATTCACACCACCACAGTCACCAAGAGTTTGAAGCCAGTGTAGAGCTACAGAGTGAGTTCAAGTTCAGCCTGGGCTAGAATGATACCCTTCCTCAGGGGAAAAAAATCAGTTTAAGGTGGGAAATGCTCATTGCAGTTTATAGTTCCAGGGGGAAGAGTCCATCATGGTGGGGAGAGGATGTCAGGAGAAAACAGCTGGTGCCACATCATTACATTGGCAGGAAGGAAGTAGAAAAAAAATCATCAGTGCCTGTGTTCAGTTGCTTTCTTCTTTTTATACAGTCTAGGTAATGTCTGTCCATGGTATGTGCCATCTCTATATACTTATTTAATTAAAATATTTATTTCTTTGAGAGAGAGGGGGAGAGAGGCAGATTGACAGAGAAAGAATGGGTGCACCAGGGCCACCAGCCACTGCAAGCAAACTCCAGACACATGTGCCACCCTGTGTATCTGGCTTATGTGGTTGCTGGGGAATTGAATTTGGGTCCTTAGGCTTTGCAGGCAAGAAACAAGCCATCTCTCAGACCCTGGGCTATGTAGATTGAAGGTGGATCTTTCCACCTTAATGAACCTCATCTATTTAGTCCCTAATGGGTGACTGTAGGTCTTGTCCAGTTGACAATCAATATAAACCAACACTTCATTGCACTTTTGCTTTCTATGGTTTTTAGCTGGCAGTGTGCTTATCAGAATACAGCCACACTGTAAGTCAAAGAGCATATGCTAACTTAGGGGTAGGGGTGGGGAGCAGGCCACTGTGCATTTGCTCCCCAAGGACAGTCTAGAGGACCCACATCCAGGAAGTGAGTGTGTGCTTATTGGTCAGCTGGCAGCACAAGGAGTCCCTCAAAGAGCCTCCAGAGCCCCCAGAAGTGGTCCATGAATACAGAATTCCAGGCCTCCCCAGACGTGCTCACTCATGTATGCCTTCCACCCAGGTTTCCAGGTGGCTCACTGTATTTGTCTCCTGTGGAGATATACCAACCAGCTTCTTCATGGTGCTGAGGGGGTTATATGAGGATCTCAACTTATAATAATTTTAGGGCTGGTGAGATGGCTCAGCGGTTAAGATACTTGCCTGCAAAGCCAAACATCCAGGGTTCAAATCTCTAGTACCCACTCAGAGCCAGATGCACACTGGTGTGTGTGTCTATAGTTTGTTTGCAGTGACTGGAGGCCCTGGCGTGCCCATTCTCCCTCCCTCCCTCTCTTTTTCTCTCTGCCTCTGATTGCAAATAAATAAATAAAAATATTGAAAGTAATAATAACAATTTCAATATAAAGAAATAGCAAATAGATCTGGAGAGATGCATCCATGGATAAAGTGCTCACCAAGCAAAAATGAGTACTTCAGTTCAGGTTGTCAGAACCCACATAAGGCTATATGCTATAATCTAAGCATCTGTAATCCCAGCCAGCATTGACCCCAGGAAGCACATGGGCCAGATATCATGCTAAACAACTGCAAACAGAAACCCTGCATTGAGGTGATGGTGAGGACTGAAATCCAAGGTTGTCTTCTGACCTACACACACACACACACACACACACACACACACACACACACCCCATGACACATATTAACCTCAATTTACACACATGCACACACACACACTGGTAGGCAATGTTTTGATTGGAGTAGTATTTTTGTTTTCTTTTGTTTTTTGAGGTAATGTCTCTCTCTACACCAGACTGACCTGGAATTCACTGTGTAGTCTCAGCCTCCTACCTCTGAATCCCAAATTCTGGGATTACAGGTGTATGCCCCCATGGCCAGCTGCACTAGCATATATTAAATCTGTTTTATTATTGGGTTTCCATGGTGGGCAGTATTGTGACCTCAGATCTGGTTACCTTTCCTGGTATCTTTGATGGGAGAGAGTAGAGGAAATATCAATGTCTTCAAACATTTTATTTGATTTTATGAATCTTGACATGTTATCATCGTTATTATTATTGTTTGTTTGTTTGTTTTTGTTTGTTTTCTTACAGTGCTAGGGGTTGCAGCCAGAGTCTTGTGCTGTACCCTGATAACCTGCTACTAACGATGATCAGTAAAACCCATTTTGAGGACTGGAGATTCAGAGCAGTGGTAAAGTGCCTGCCTTGCATGTGCAAGGCCTTCAGTATGATCCCCAGCATACACACACACACATAGTTTATGATATAATTAGGGCTGAAGAGATGGCTTAGCAGTTAAGACCCAGGCTTCATTTCCCAGTACCCACATAAGCCAGATGCGCAAGTTGGCGCATGCATCTGGAGTTTGTTTGCATTGACTAGAGGTCCTGGTGTGCCCATTATTTCTCTCTCTCTCTCTCTCTAATAAATAATAAATAATTTTTTAAAAATATTAAGACCCAGGGCTGGAGAGATGGCTTAGCAGTTAAGGCATTTGCCTGCAAAGCCAAAGGATCCCGGTTTGATTATCCAGGACCCACATAAGCCAGATGCACAAGGGGGCACATGTATCTGGTGTTGGTTTGCAGTGGCTGGAAGCCCTGATATGCCTATTCTCTCTCTCTCTCTCTCTTTCCCTGCCCCCTCTCTCTGCCCTTCTCTGTCTCCAATAAATAAATAAATAATATTTTTAAAAATTGAGACCCAACTCAAAAAAGAGAAAAGAAAAAAAAGAAAGAAAGAAAAGAAATCTGGAAAAGGATTCTCCAGGTCTTGTCCCTCTATCCTGCTCCACAATCTTGCTTGTAATAGCCAAAGAGAGCCCAAAGACAGAAAAGTGGTTGAGATTTGAGCACTGGGAGGTTTCAATCACAGTAGTAAATACCTGAGATAACCTTTCACTTTATTTATTTATTTTTTAAGAGAGACAGAGAAAGAGAGAGAGAGAGAGAGAGAAAGAGGTAGATATTTATAAAGTGAGAATGGGCACACCAGAGCCTCTAGCCACTGCAAATGAATTCCAGATGCATATGCTACCTTGTGCATCTGGCTTATGGGGGTCCTGGGGAATCGAACCTGGATCCTTTGGCTTTGCAGGCAAGTGTCTTAACCGCTAGGCTCTCTCTCCAGCCTTCTGAGGTAACTTTTCAACCTCTCAAGAGAAAGGGTAAGTTTGGCTTAAAGCTCTGACAATTTCAATCCATAGTCAATTGTCCTTGTTGGTGTGGGCTTGTGTCACCAACAGACACGATGTCAGGCACATGCAGAGGAGCAATACTGCTCACCTCAAGCCCAGGTGCAAAAGAGAGGAAGAGGTCTGCAGAGATGACTTAGTAGTTAAGGTGCTTTGCTGCAAAGACTTAAGGACCCAGGTTCAATTCCCCAGTACCCATGTAAGCCAGATGCACAAGGTAGTGCATGTGTCTGGAGTTTGACTGGAGTGGCTGGAAGCTCTGGTGCACCCATTCTCTCTCTCTCTTTCTCTCTCTCTCTCTCTCTCTCTCTCTCTCTCTCTGTCTCTTACATAAATAAATGAATGAATGAATAAATAAATAAATAAATAAATAAAATATTTTTTAAAGAGACAGAGGAATTGACAACATTTCAAAATCATCTCCAAAAACAGACTCTCCAGAACTCACTAAGACCTTCCCTGTTAAAGATTCCACCACCGGGAAGCATTACCCTGGGGACAGCCCTTTAAGACATTGGCCTTTGTGGATATTTATGATCTAAACTATAGCAGATGTCTTCTTAGTTGAGGATTTTAGGGTTGTGTCAAACAAATGGGTGAAAAAATGCAACCCATATCAGGTGGGTCAGAGCTCCTTGCTGTCCATGTGGACTGTGTGTGTGTGTGTGTGTGTGTGTGTGTGTGTGTGTGTGTGTGTGAAGGAGAGAGAGAGAGAGAATGAATATGTGCACTAGGTCCTATTGCCACTGCACATGAACTCCAGATATATACACCACTTTTTGTGATCTGACTTTACATGAGTATGGGGGAATTGGTCCCAGGCCAGCAGGTCTTACAAGCAAGTGCCTCTAATAACTGCTGAGCCAGTTAATTTTTTGTGTTCTTTGTATATCCTAGATCTCCCCACCCCCAGTTTTTTTTCTTGCTTTCGTTTTTCGAGGTAGAGTCTCAATCTAGTCTAGGCTGACCTGGAATTCACTGTGTAGTCTCAGGGTTGTCTCAAAATCATGGTGATCCTTCTACCTCTGGCTCCCAAGTGCTGGAATTAAAGGCATGCACCACCATGCCCTGCCAGTTCTTTTTTTTTTTTTTTTTCCTTAAAAGAGGAAAGTAGGCATTGGAGCTGGAGAGATGGCTTAAGAGTTAAGGCACTTCCCTGTGGATCCTTTAATCCCAGACCTCAGGAGGTTAAGGTAGGAGGATCATGGTGAGTTGGAGGTCACCCTGTGATTCCATAGTGAATTCCAGGTCAGCCTGTGCTAGAGAGCCACACCCTATCTTGAAATACAAAACAAAAACAACAAAGCAGATGGAAACACCAGAAGTAACTCCACTTATAAATGAAAGGGAGGCACTGAGTGTTAATTTTCCATGGATTTTGATTTTCCTCAAGGTGAGAGGTGAGAATATCCTTGCCTAGTTCGAGTGTTGCAAGCACACCCCCTGGCTTTGTGTGCACAAGCTGTAATGGCTGCCTTGGCCCCATTGCCTCACCCTGCCTGTTGACAAAGAGAATGAATTCCTTGGGGCTGTTTTGACTGGCTGGGATGTGTAACTTGCTTGGAAAACACTGCCAGGGCTTAAGGAGCATATACTTGTGGACCAGCCATTCTAAATGTCCTGCTTGTTATTTCCAGTCTGCATGGAATCCCATTACTTCCTGATAGAGATAGTAAACCACCACCACCTTTTCACCCCAGTTATACCCCTCACTTTTGGGTGCACACATGCCCTCTTTCCTTCCTGTACAGGGTAACATGCAAAATGCATTGTGACAAGGAAATGCTGTAAGTTACTCTCTTGTGTGTGTGTCTCTGTGTGTGTTTGTCTGTGTGTGTGTCTCTGTGTGTTTTGTATGTGTATGTTTTACTTTCTGGGATACAGAGTCAGGGAGTAAATATATTGCACTGAAATATTTAGATGTGGTTCACAAAGCTCCTCAAATGTGATTACTTGGTCCAGAAAGTCTGGCTTATTTCTAATCAATTTCTGAAACATTTATGGCATAGGGGAAAGCCACACAATAACACACGCTGCCTAATAACTTTTTCATGATGGTTGCTTGCTTCCATGACTCGGAGATGAGTTTCTGATAAAACTACCTGGCCTGCCAAAAGATTATTCACACACCAGGAGCTTTCGGCTGACCTGGTGACCAAAGTGATGATGCAACATGGTATTTGAGGTCCTGGAAGGAAAGGTGCAGTGTGTGTCTCAGTCCCCCAGGGAGCAGTCCTGGTCTGAAAGCCACTCAACACTGGTAAGTTGGACAACTATTACTATTTTCTGTTTATGTCCCACAAAGATCAAGAGATAGGACACAAAGTACCTTCTGGAGTTATTGACTCTAGCTAATCTTGTTCAAAGGATGCCTCCGGGTTTCTGTTCCTATTTGAAGAACAACACTGGGTTAGATGGTAAGCGAGAATTAATTAAACAGAGGGAATCACTGTGTCTGAGCTGTGGGGAGATAGTTTTTACCTCTCCCTCCAAGCAGGCACCTAATGGACAGTTTCTATTTATTTTTCTTTTTTTTATTATTGACAACTTCCATGATTATAAAAAATATTGCATTGTAATACCCACCCTCCCCCCACTTTCCCCTGTGAAAATCCATTCTCCATCATATCTCCTCCCTCTCTCAATCAGTTTCTCTTATTTTGATGTCATGATCTTTTCTTCCTATTATGATGGTCTTGTGTAGATAGTGTCAGGCACTGTGAGGTCATGGATATCCAGGCCATTTTGTGTCTGTGGGAAGAACTTTGTAAGGAGTCCTACCCTTCCTTTGGCTCTTATGTTATTTCCACCACCTCTTCCACAATAGATCCCTGAGCCTTGGAAGGTGTGATAGGATTTTGCAGTACTGACCACTCCAGTCACTTCTCAGCACTGTGATGCCTTCTGAGTCATCCCAAGGTCACTGCCATCTGAAGAGAAGGTTCTCTACCAAATTAATATAAGGGTATGAACATTAAGAGCAGTGTTTACTGGGAAGTTTGATAAGCATAGTATATACATTTAGTCAGACAGCAGCACACGTTACAACCTAGGGCTCATGACTACCCCTGTTTTAAGATTTCAGTATCAGGGATGTACTCCCTCCTATGGAGCAGGCCTCCAGTCAAATTAGAGGGCTGTTGTGGTTTCAACCATGACAGACGTGCCACTATTGCACCCGTTGGCTCATTTGGCCTGGCTGGACAAATACAAGGCTTGCAGTGTCCACTGTTGAGTATCTTCACTGGTGTTTTCTCTTTCTCCCATTGAAGTGCATGCAGCATGGCTTCTTCCAGCTTTCTGTCAGCTGGTCTACATGGAGGTGGTTATCAGCTCAGTTCTTACAGGATTTCTCAGTGGCCTAGCAGCCCAAGTATGTTGAGTCTTCAGCAATAGGGCCTTACCATCTAATCCTGTGGGAAACCAAGGGCCTTGGCAATGGCCTATAACTTTTTGAGGGCATGGGGGACCTCCCTGGCCAACAACTCACTGGAAGTCATTCCATCCCTGGCACTGAAAATTTTCTAGCAACAATCTATGGCCCCTAAGTGTTCCATTGTCCATAAGAGTAGGTTTCCATGATATATTTTTTGTTTTTGTTTTCGTTTTTCGAGGTAGGGTCTCTCACTCTGGTCAGGGCTGACCCAGAATTAACTGTGTATTCGCAGGGTGCCCTCAAATTCAAAGGGGTGCACCACCACACCCAGCTCCATAATTTATTTATATCCTCTTAGATTTTGATTAGCCCCCCTCCACCTTTCTTTTACTCAATCACTTCCCCTGACCTCACTTGGGCCTTTTCACCCCCATTAATCTATTCTTCTACTTACATATATACAATACCATCCTATTAAGTACCTGCCTCCCTTCCTTTCTCTTCCCTTTATATCTCTTTTCGAGCTTACCGGCCTTTGCTACTGAGTTTTTTCCTTCTCACACAGAAGCCCAATCATCTGTAGCTAGGATCCACATATGAGAGAGAACATGCGACACTTGGCTTTCCGGGCCTGGGTTACCTCACTTAGTATAATCCATTCTAGATTCATCCATTTTCCTGCAAATTTCATAACCTCACTTTTCTTTACTGCAGTGTAGAACTCTATTGTATAAATGTGCCATATCTTCATTATCCACTCATCAGTGGAAGGACATCTACGCTGGTTCTGTTTCCCAGCTATTGTGAATTGAGTGACAATAAACATGGTTGAGCAAGTATCTGTAAGGCAATAAGATGAGTCCTTAGGATATATGCCTAGGAGGGCTATAGCTGGGTCATATATAGATCAATTTTTAGGTGCCTTAGGAACCTCCAGATTGATTTCCACAATGGCTGGGCCAGATTGCATTCCCACCAACAGTGTAGAAGGGTTCCTCTTTTACCACATCCTCACCAGCATTTATGGTCATGTGTTTCCATCATGGTAGCCAATCTGATAGGAGTGAGATGGAACCTCAATGTAGTTTTAATCTCCATTTTCCTGATGATGACTAGCGATGTAGAACATTTTTTTAGATGCTTATATGCCATCTGTATTTCTTCTTTTGAGAACTCTCTATTTAGTTCCATAGCCCATTTTTAATTGGCTTGTTTGATTTCTTATTATTTAATTTTTTGAGTTCTTTGTATATCCTAGATATTGATCCTCTATCAGATGTATAGTTGGCAAAGATTTTTTCCCATTCTATAGGTTGCCTCTTTGCTTCATTCACCGTGTCCTTTGCTGTACAAAATCTCTGTAATTTCATGAAGTACCAGTAGTTAAACTGTGGTTTTATTGCCTGAGCAATAGAGGTTATATTCAGAAAGTCTTTGCCAAGACCAATGTTGAAGGGTTAACCTATTTTAACTCTAGCAATTTCAGAGTATCAGCTCTGATGTTCAGGTTTTTACTCCATTTGGACTTAATTCTTGTGCATGGAGAGAGAGAAGAATCTATTTTCATCCTTCTACAGATACATATACAGTTTTCCCAGCACCATTTGCTGAAGAGGCTGTCTTTTCTCCAATGAGTGTTTTTGGCATTTTTATTGAATATCAGGTGGCTACACCTACACAGACTTACATCTCGGTCCCCTATTCTGATCCATTGATCTACATGTGTGCTTTTGTGCCAGTACAATACTGCTTTTGTTACTGTAGCTCTGTAGTATAGGTTAAAATCAGATATGGTGATACCACCAGCCTTATTTTTGTTATTCAGTATGGTTTTAGATATTCGAGATTTTTTTGTTATTCCAAATGAATTTTTGTATTGTTTTTTCTATTTCCATGAAGAATACCATTGGAATTTTTTTTCTCCATTTTTATTAATATTTTCCATGATAACAAAAAAAATTCCATGGTATTACCCTCCCCCCTTTCCCCTTTGAAATTCCATTCTCCATCATATCCCCTCCCCATCTCAATCTTTCTACTTACATATATACAATACCATTGGAATTTTAATGGGGATTGCACTAAATGTGTAGATTGCTTTTGGTAAGATTGCCATTTTCACAATATTGATTCTTCTGATCTAGAAACAAGGGATATTTTTCCATTTCCTAGTGTCTTCTGCAATTTCTCGCTTGAGAGTTTTAAATTTTCATTGTAGAGATCCTTCACTCCCTTGGTTAGGTTATTACAGGGCACTTTATTTATTTTTTGATGCATTTGTAAATGGGAGTGATTCTCTGATTTCATCCTCTGTATGTTTGCTGTTAGCATATAGGAAGGCTACTGAATTCTGTGTATTTATTTTGTATCCTGCTACATGGCTATAGGTGTTTATCAGCTCTAACAGTTTGCTGGTAGAGTTTGTCGGGTCCTTTATATATAGAATCATGTTGTCTGCAAATAATGATAACTTGATCTCTTCCTTTTCAATTTGTATCCCTCTTACTTTTGTCTTGCCTTATTGCTATGGCTAAGACTTCCAGTACTATATTAAATAAAAGTGGGGATTAAGATGAAAGTAATTTCTTTCTCTCAGAATTAAAATAGTAGTTTGAAGACCAGTGTGGTGGCACGTGCCTTTAATCCCACCACTAGGGAGGCATGGGTAGGAGAATTGCTATGAGTTCAAGGCCACCCCAAGACTACACAGTGAATTCCAGGTCAGCCTGGGGTACTGCGAAATCTTACCTTGAAAAGAACAAAAAAAAAAAAAAAAAAAAAAGGAAGGAAGGAAGGAAGGAAGGAAGAAAGAAAGAAGAAAGAAAGAAAGCTTAAGCTGGCTAAAGGAGCGAGATCTCTAGGTACATGAACAGATAGAGTTGAGTTTCTATGATAGTTTATGTAAATGGAAAGTGAATTCCTTAACCTTATGTATTGCAATATTAGCATCACCTCCTGTGAATTGGAAATAATAAATGAATGTAAATAAGGCATGTTTGCTATCTGCTGTAGCCCATGAAAGACTGGTGTTCTAATTTTCATTGTTTTTCTAAAAAAATTTCTTTGAGAACGAATCAGTACTACTATTTCTTTTTACTTTTTCATTTAGGAATCTTCAATACACACACACACACACACACACACACACACATATATATATATATATATATATATATATATATATATATATATATATATATATATACCACACACTTAAATATACAGATTCCAAGTCTATTAGGAAAACCTGGGAAATTGAACTTGGGTCCTTGGGCTTTGCAGGCAAGTGCCTTAACCACCAAGGCACCTTTCCAACCCTCATGTGGTATGGTAAATTCTGTCTAGGGCTGAGTGTGATGTTTGCCTTTCGAGTATTCCCAGGAAAAAAGGAGGTTTTGTCTGTCCTTCAATGACCTCTCAGCCTAATGTTTGCCAAGGCCCCTATTGTTACCTACTTTACTTTTTAAAATGTTTTTATTTATTTGTCTGTGAAACAGACTATGTGTGTGTCATGGCCTCTTGAGCTACAAATGAACTGCAGATACAGGTGTCACTTTGTGCATCTGGTTTTATGTGGGTACCTTGGAATCAAACTTTGGCCATCAGGCTTTGCAAGCAAATGTCGTTAACTGTGGAGTTCCCATGCCTTGCTTTTTACATAGGTCCTGGGACTGAGCTCAAGTCCTCACACTTACACAGCAAGCACTCTTACCCATGAGCCACCTTGCCAGCCCCTATGTTGCAGTTTTTAAAAGTCCAGATTCCACTAACAACAAAACACACTAAGGCCTTATTTGGTTAAGAACACAAAAGTGTTTCGATGAACATGAGGACTGTAGTAGTCCCAGCTTAAGCAGGGAACATATATTCCAAGTCCCCAAGCAGATATCTGTAACCTTATAATATACTGTTTTCTTCCTATGTACAAAGACATCATCATTGTTATTATTATGATGATGATTATTAATTTATTTTGGTTATTAGAGGTAGAGTCTCACTGTAGTTCAGGCTGACCTATAATTCATTATTATTATTGTTTAATTAACAACTTCTCTCTATGGAAAAGAATTAAGTCTAAATGGATTAAAGACCTTGATATTGGACCTGAAACTACTAGAGAAAAACTTAGGGGAAACCCTTCAACATATTGGTCTTGGCAAAGACTTTTTGAATATAACCCCAATTGCTCAGGCAATAAAACCACACATTAACTGGTGAGACCTCATGAAATTACAAAGATTTTGTACGGCAAAGGACACTGTGAATAAAGCAAAGAGGCAACCTACAGAATGGGAAAAAAATCTTTTCCAGCTATACATCTGATAGAGGATTAATATATAGGATGTACAAAGAACTCAAAAAAATTAAATAATAAGAAATCAATCAACCCAATTAAAAATGGACTATGGAACTAAATAGAGAGTTCTCAAAAGAAGAAATACAAATGGTGTATAAGCATCTAAAAAAAATTTTCCACATCCCTAGTCATCAGGGAAATACAGATTAAAACTACATTGAGATTCCAGCTCACTCCTGTCAGATTGTCTACCATCATGAAAACAAATGAGTATAAATGCTGGCAAGGATGCAGAAAAAGAGGAACCCTTCCACACTGTTGGTGGGAATGTAATCTGGTACAGCCATTGTGGAAATTCTTGAGACAGCTAAAAATAGGTTTACCATATGATCCAGCTTTTAGCACTCCTGGGCATGCATTCTAATGAATCTTCTCAGTACCTGAGAGCTACTTGCACAGCCATGTGTATTGCTGCTCTACTCACAATAGCTAGGAAATAGAATCAACCTAGATGTCCATCCACAGATAAATGGATAAGAAAGATCTGGTACATCTACAGAATGGAGTTCTATTCAGCGGTAAAGATCACTGAAATTATGAAATTTGCAGGGAAATGGATGGATCTGGAAAGGATTATGCTAAGTGAGGTATCCCAGGCCCAGAAAGCCAAATGTCACATGTTCTCTGTCATATGTGGATCCTAGCTAGAGATGTTTGGACCTCTGTGTGAGTAGGAAGAAAACTTAGCAAAGAGCCCATAAGCTAGAAAAGAGATATAAAGGGAAGAGAAAGGAAGGGAGGAGGTACTTAATAGGTTGAAATTCATTATGTAGTCTTAGGCTGTTCTTGAACTCATGGTGATCCTCCTACCTCTGCCTCCTGAGTACTGGGATTAAAGGCATGTACCACCACACCCCACTACAAAGACTTATAATATTTGATTTATGACATACATACAGCTAGGTCACTAGCAATGAAGAATCATGATATTGGGCTGGAGAGATGGTTTAGCAGTTAAGGTGCTTGCCTGCAAGTCTGAGGACTTATGTCCAACTCTCCAGGTCTCACGTAAGCCATATACACAATGATACAAGTGTGCAAAGTCACACATGTGCACTAAGAGTTGTATGCTTCTGGAGTTCAATTTAAGTGGCTGGAGGCCCTGGTGTTCCAATTCTCTCTCTCACTCTTGCATAAAAAAGACAGTCTGTTGGGCTTGCCTAAAAAAAAAAAATTTAAAAAAAGAATCATGTAATAGAACAATTAGAAGAGTGCACTTCAGTGTTAAGAAGATGGCTCAGTACATAGCAGGCTTGCCACATGACCATGAGGACCTGAGTTTGGATCCCCAGTATCCACATAGAATCCAGGCACATTGGTGTGTGCCAGTAATCCCAGCATAAGAGAGACACACAAGACAGATACCTCAGCCTTTCAATGGCTCCTCTAGCTGAGTTGGTGAGCTCCAGTTTCAGAGAGAGACCCTGCCTCAAAGAAACAGGGAAGTGGACTGGAAAGAAGATTCAGCAGTTAAGGCACTTGCCAGCAAAGCCAAAGGACCCGGATTTGATTCCCTAGTACCCACATAAAGCATGGTGCACAAGGTGGCACATGCATCTGGAGTTCGTTTGCAGTGGTTGGAGGCCCTGGTGCACCCATTCTCTCTCTCTCAAAAAATAAAGTAATTAAATTAAATACTAAAAAAGAAAAGGAGCCAGGCATGGTGGTGCATGCCTTTAATCCCAGCACTTGGGAGGCAAAGGTAGGAGGATCACCATGAGTTTGAGTCCACCCTGAGACTACATAGTGAATTTCAGGTCAGCCTGAGCCCACCTTAGAAGAAAAATGTTGGGAGCCGTGGCTGCTCTTTGACCATGAGAACTGCAGTTGTTTTGGGATCTCTGGGCACAGAGACCTTGTCGTATGGCCTTGGCAAACAGTCTTCAGACACAGAGGCATTTGTGGAGGAGACTTTAGGCACGTAGGCACTGTCTGAAAAGTTTTGTTTTCTGTATATAAGCTTGTGCTTGCCTGAATAAATCTGAGACCTTGATCAGACTCTAGACTTGGTCTCCTTCTTTGTGTCTCTTGTCTCTCATCCAGGTTAATTTCCCCTCGGGTCCTTGTTTAACTCCCCGCTGGCCGGGGCAAGTGGCGCCCAAACGTGAGGCTCGAGGTACGAAGTGTGACCTGGATGTTGCTCCAGTGGACGGCCGTCCCCCATTGGATCGCCACCTGACTGGTGAGTGAAGATCCGCATAGAGATCACCACAGGCAGCCCGCCTGTGATACAGATCTGCACAGTGATCACCGCAGGAGTGCCCGCCTGTGATACAGATCCGGAGAGGTAAGAAAAGTGACGCAATTATGGGACAAGCATTAAGTAAGCATGAATTGTTTGTTGAAGGGCTTAAAGCTTCTCTCAAGACACGAGGAACACGGGTTAAGAAAAAAGATTTAGTGAAATTCTTTGTCTTTTTAGAGGATGTCTGTCCCTGGTTCCCCCAGGAAGGAACTATAGATGAAAAGCGGTGGCGCCGTGTTGGTGACTGTCTAAATGACTACTACCGCTCTTATGGTCCTGAAAGGGTTCCAGTGCAGGCATTTTCTTATTGGAATCTCATAAATGATGTATTACAGGTCCGCCACTATCACCCTGATGTTTCAAAAGTAGTTACAGAAAGTGAGAATTTTCTTAAAAATAAATTCACTGGTAGTCAGACCTCCCTCCATAAGAATGAAGTCCCAAAGAATCCTTACCCCGCCCGCCCTGGCTCTCGCAGTGCTGCAGGCGGGCCAACAACCAGCCCCTTCTCCCCTGGCTCTAATTGTCCCTCTATCATCATTCCTATGCCAGAAAATGCTGATGATTCCCCGCCTAGTAACCCTCTCCCACAATCTACCTATCCAGTTCTGTCTGATTTAAAAACCACCAATCCTGATGATGACTCATTCCCCCCACCCCCTGAGGAAAGGGCTAAATTGCAGGATGAAGCTATTAAATATCATAACTCTGATTGGGCCCCCCAGACACTTTTGGGTACACGGTCACCACCCTATAACATAGCACCCCCTTCTTCTGCCCCGGCGCTTGACGCTCCCTCTGATCTAGAAGAAATAACTAGACACGCAATTACTAAACTTTCCCGGGAGGTACAATCTCTTAAGACACTCCTCCAAGCCAAAAAGGAGAAGTCACACCTGCTCAAGCAGTTACGCGACCTTGATTTAGAAATACGCTCCCCCTCCACTCGCCCTGTTCAGAAAACTAAAACTAAAAGTAAAACTCTCCATGCCTTTCCTGTAACTCGCTCCCAAGTTAAACCTACTGAAGGAAAATCTAATGAGGCTGAGCTGCAGGATCCAGATAGCCCAGAAGAGGGGGAGGGAGGATCTGAAACAAAGGAACCTGCTGGGTCAGAAAGCACTGAGAATGAAGAAAGGGATGACACTTTACTTACTAAAGCCCAGCGATATCGCCGCCTTAAATTTAAACATATAAAAGAGTTAAAAAATGCAGTTACTTCGTATGGTCCTATTGCTCCTTTCACTATCTCGCTGTTAGAATCTCTAAGTGAAGACTTACTTACTGTTAATGATTGGGTTATGTTAACTAAAGCTACTTTAACTAGGGGTGACTTTCTTCTATGGAAAGCTGACTACACTGAGAGGTGCCAGGATGCTGCCCGCCGTAATTTGGCTGCTGGTAGTTCCTCCAAATCCTGGACGCTAGATAAACTTTTGGGCAACCGTCCCTATGATATGAATGAAAAACAAACCAAATTTCCTCCAGGATTGCTTACACAAATTCAAGATGCAGCTCTCAAAGCCTGGAAGAGCCTTCCCTCTAAAGGGTCAGCTGTCACCTCTCTTGCTAAACTCAGACAGGGTCCACAAGAGCCTTATAGTGATTTTATCGGCCGCCTTACAGAGGCCGCTGAACGGCTCATGGGAAAGGAGGAAACAGATAATGAATTTGTTAGACATCTTGCCTTTGAGAATGCTAACTCTGCCTGCCAAGCGGCTATACGCCCCCATCGCCGTGGCAAAAATATCTCTGACTTTATCAAACTCTGTGCTGATGTAGACCCTGCGTCCCGCAGCATTGGACTAGCCATAGGAGCAGCCCTTAAAGATTTTACCCAGGGGGACAAGCACAGAACTTGTTTTAATTGCAAACAACCAGGTCATTTTTCCAGAGATTGCATGGCTCCAAAGGCTGAGCGGCTGCTCCCATCCTCTCTGTGCCCATGATGCAAGCAGGGAAAGGCCCCATAAAAGGCTCTCCAAGAAATATCCTTCATCATGCCTTGTTTAATGTTCGTGCAGAGGTCCAAGCTATGCACTATAGAATACGTCCTTGACTCCCCTCCTTTTGGAGCTGCATAGGATTCAGACCTATGCATATCAGCTCACAATAGAGTGTGATATGGGCACCAACATGGGTGCGAGGCAAAGCACCGCAAGGGAAGGTCCCTTTCTGACCGTTTCTGAATTCCCTGAGAGAAAAACCTGACTTGCATGGAGGTTGGTACCATACAGCCCACGGGAGGAGTCAGGTCAATACTCCCCCAGTTGGTTAAAGCCCACCGCTGAACAGCGGGTCTCCCCCTCTTTCGTATAAAAGAAGGGAGGAGATGTTGGGAGCCGTGGCTGCTCTTTGACCATGAGAACTGCAGTTGTTTTGGGAACTCTGGGCACAGAGACCTTGTCGTATGGCCTTGGCAAACAGTCTTCAGACACAGAGGCATTTGTGGAGGAGACTTTAGGCACGTAGGCACTGTCTGAAAAGTTTTGTTTTCTGTATATAAGCTTGTGCTTGCCTGAATAAATCTGAGACCTTGATCAGACTCTAGACTTGGTCTCCTTCTTTGTGTCTCTTGTCTCTCATCCAGGTTATTTTTCCCCTCGGGTCCTTGTTTAACTCCCCGCTGGCCGGGGCAGAAAAAGGGAAAGGAAAGGCACTCAACGTTCACTCCACCCCACCACATACATGCACACATACATGAACACAATGCATGAACACATATGCATGCATACATACCCCCACATGTGCACACCAAACATACAAAGGATATAATCTAATCAGAAACACATGAATGTATTCTTTCTGTGTCTTAGAAGTTGTCAAGACAAATACTGGTATTTGCAGCCCGAGATTGTCTATCTCTGCAACCACAGAAACTGACAACATGTATCATGATTGACCAGCTACTGTATATCTAGGCCCAGGTTTCTCAGTGTTCATATTGTGGATATTAGGAGGTGGATAATTAATTCTCCTTTGTGTGCATTTTGGAATATTTGCATTGCTGGATGTTAATGTGCATAGCTGCCTTCCTACTGGGACCACTCACAATGCCTTCAGGCTGATGTTCTTTGTAAGGCAATGTTCTTCCTGGCTGGTTACCACTGGCTAGAAAAGGTTGTCCACAGTAAATGATGTAAATCTTAGAGTAAGGGTGTCCACTGTAGCACGACTGAGAGTGGAG
This sequence comes from Dipus sagitta, assembly GCA_036346955.1. NCBI lineage: Eukaryota > Metazoa > Chordata > Mammalia > Rodentia > Dipodidae > Dipus > Dipus sagitta. The sequence continues at coordinate 11,919,896 of CM070791.1, read as the reverse complement.
GTCCCTACCACACAGTGTTATCAAGAATCAACCTCTGCATTAGAGGTTACTTACCAGTATCAAGGTCTCCAATGATATATACAAAATCCACTCTTTTTCAGAAAGTTGTATGTGCATGTATGTGTGGCAAGCATATGTGTGTGCACACATGTGTGCAGGTGACAATACACATGTGTGCATGTGGAGAGCAGGAGTTGACCTTGAGTGTCTTAGTTGATTGTCACATGAGGTTCCTGACTTGAACCCAGTGCTCACTGATGCTGCTAGTTCAGTTAGCCACCTTGCCCTGGGGATCCTCCTGTCTCCTCTTCCCCAGTGCTGGGATTACAGGCATATTTACACAGGGGATCTGTAGCTCAACTCACGTCCTCACACTTGCATGGTCAGCACTGTATCCTTTGAGCCATCTCCCCAGCCCTAATCCAATCATTTTTTTAAATTATTTATTTATTTACTTTCAAGCATAGAGAGACAGAGAGAAAACTCCAGATGCATGTGCCACTTTGTGCACCTGGCATATGTGGGTACTGGGGAATTGAACCTGGGTCCTTAGGCTTTGCAGGCAAGAACCTTAACTACTGAGCCATCTCTCCTGCCCTGCACTCATGTTTACCATGAACTATTGGCCAGGAGCAAATAGGTCTCCAGCCTGTGGCAGAGGGGAGGATAGCACAAAGGTCTTAGTATTAGGAACCGCTCTACTCACTGGATGTGACAAGGAAAACTATCTTCACACATCACCAAGAGTCCCAAAGGGAGGAAGGGGGGGGGGGTTTACAAAGAGTGATCTGTTGAAAACTACTGAGTTAACTTGCATGTGATATATGGCCACATTTCTGTCCCTTTGTGTGCTAATGAATATTTTATAGAAATCAATTTCTCCTATTTCAATTCATGTGGTTATCTGGCCTTTTCTGCCTCATGATGTGGGCATTCTTTTTTTTTTTGTAAAAAAATTATTTATTTATTTATTAAGAGAAAGAGAGAGAGAGAGAGAGAGAGAGAGAGAGAGAGAGAGAATAGGAGCACCGGGGTCTCCAGCCACTGCAAAAAATCTCCAGACATGTGAGCCACCTTGTGCATTTGGCTGATTTGGGTACTGGGGAATTGAACCTGGGTCCTTAGGCCTTGAAGACAAATGCTTTCACCACTAATCCATCTCTCCAGCCCACATAGGCATTCCTGACATCTGTTTTATAGATAGGAAAACCAAGCCTAAACATGGATAGATAGCATCAGAGAGCAAAGTTTTATTTCTAGCCTACCATCCTTCCAAATGTCATGTACCTGACTCACTCAGAGGGTGCTGAAGCCATTGGCTTCCTTTGGCATATTGGGTCACCTGAAATAATTTAAATATTACTAGGTAGCATCACCACAGTTAGAAAAATGCAATGGGTTCCAGGAACTCTTCCATGTGCAAATGAGTCTGGCTGACAAATGAATGCATTCATTTTGGAGGTGAGAGTCAGAGGTGCATAGAACACATAGGTTGGAAAACTTAGAAAGTCTTTACTTGAAAGGGAAGATGGTGAATGCTACTTTGCACTTTGCTCAGGGCTAGAAAGGGATTTTTTTTTTCAAGGTAGGGTCTCACTCTGGCTCAGGCTGACCTGGAATTCACTACGTAGTCTCAGGGTGGCCTTAAACTCTCTGCGATCCTCCTACCTCTGCCTCCCGAGTGCTGGGATTAAAGTCATGCGCCACCATGCCCGGCTGGAAAGGGATTCTTTTATTTATTTTTTTGTTTGTTTGTTTTTGTTATTTTGTGGTAGACTCGCCCTCTAACTCAGGCTGACCTGGGGTTGCCGAGATTTCCATGGAACCCATGGCCACAGACACCCTAGGCAAATGTTCTACAGCTCAACTCCACACCCCTCACAGGAGGACTTTACCCAGGTTCTTTACTACTGACTACTTTGCCCTTGGGTCTCACTATGTATCCCAGATTGGCCTTGAACTTGTCCTCTTCATGTAGGGCCTCCTGAGCACCTGGGATGAAAGATCTGAACAACAAGGCCTTGTTCTTAATGCCCTGCCATTTTCAATGACATCTACTCAGCACTTCCCAGACTACAAAATACCATTTCAGGCCAAAACATCATAGAAAACCCTTCCCATGATGAAGCCCGTTAGATCTTGGCTCCTCACAGATTTGGGACATGAGTACTAGCATATTTTTTAATCAACATAAAAACTGAGGATGAAGATGACTAAATGATGTACCTGTCAGAAGATGTAGCAGGATGGGACCTGTTTCCCTGGGGTCAAGGAGAGTATCTGCTTCCAGCTACCAGAGCTGCCAGGAGTAGGACCTACATTGGATCCTGAGTGAAGGAGACTGATATCACCTGGAACTATGGGGGAAGTTGGGGGGCTTAAGCAGGCTCAGTGATACAGATAGGATCAGAGAGCTGAGCCACACCCCGTGCACTTAGGGTACCTTTCAGTGCCAGTCATACAAGGTCCCACTAAGGCCTTATGCACATTTTCCATTTTTTATGATACTGTGAGAAAGTCAAAATTTCCAGGTCCCCAAGCTGGGGACTTTGCACAGATTCTGTTTTATCCAGAGTCTTCTTTGTGGCAGTTATAACCAGCAGCCACATTTGTCAGGTCCTACAGCCCTGGGAATTACCTTCTCTTCCCCAAATGGATGCCCTACGGATGGATTTCCTTCTCACTCTTACCCCATGATACTGAAAGATGAGATGGTCTAGGCAGTTGTCAAGGGGATGTCCTAGATGTTCCAAAGATGCAGGTGGGAACCTCATACCCTGACTGGGTGATTCTAGATTGAGATGCTCTTGGATGTGCCTCTGTAGGCTCAGAAGTCTGCCTCACAGCCTTTGATAATGTTATAGAAGACGAAGTAGACACGTCCACCTCCACAAAGCTCCACCTGCTTCTCTCACACCCATATAGATGGAAGCTCTGACAGGCTGTGGATTCATCCTCAAAAACTGGGCAGAAACATCTCTGTCCTTGGTCACCAGCTTGTCCCTGGATGTGGAGGGAACATCTCATCACCCAGGGTCACCAAAAGCCCAGTGATGCATGGAAGGGATGAGTTGAGCCTAACTCAGGTGTTGACCCAGCCTCTAGGGTCCAAAGCAGGTTTCCACTGGGCTTTCTGCTTCTCTGCTCCACTAGAACATTACCCCATGTTCACTTATGATAGGCCACTGCCACAGGACTTGACCTCCATGGTCAGTCCAAGGGCCTGCACTACAGCTAGCTATGGCCATGTCCCTTTCAGGCATCCCAAGCTAAGCTGGTCATTCCTGTTTCCAGTCCGGCCTCCATCCATTCTGCTAACAACTCGCTTTGTTCTCTCCCATCAGCCTGGCTCTCATCACCATCTCTGTCTCTATGCTGACCTGCTGTTCCCTCTCCTTCTCAGTACCCATGGGCCTCCTGGAGACTGAAGCCTTCCCCTCCCCCACCTTTCTTCCTCTCAGTTCTCTTCTCTTGCCCAATTCCTACTTCACTAGAGTGTTTGCTAGAATCCTCCAGTGAGGGGATGAGAGTGACTCAGTAGTAGAGCACCTGCTTAGACTCCCCTAGTGAGACATTGTGGACATGGCTCAGCAGTAGAGTTCTTGCTTAGAATCTATCCAAGAGAGGCTGAGGGCGTGTCTCAGCCTGCTTAGAATACCCCAGTGAGGGGCTGGAGCATGGTAGAGTACTTGGCTATTTTTGCAAGGCACTTGGTTCTATGCTCAACACAAGAAGAAGATTACCACATGGAGAATGAGGAAGAAGAAAAGATTCTGATGTCCACCACGGGCCTTAATACTGAAGATCTTCCTTGTATTATTGGGTACACTGAGGCCCAGAGAGAGGAAGGCACTTGTCCAAGGTTTCCTGGGATCTGTGCTGACAGCAGGTGACCTATCAACTCTTATCCAGACCCCTTTCCTGGTAATGCTGCTTCTCACCCACTCACTGTTGACCTGGGAAGATTCACCACATCACAGGGTCAGAGGTGTGTGTTTTCCCACAGCATATAGGACCAGCTTGTTGATGGCCCCTAATGGCTAGGGGTTTGCGTTTGTTTCTTTGTTTGATTTCATTGAGAAAGGGTCTCATGTAGCCATAGCTGACATCAAACTCAATATACAGCTGAGAATGACCTTGAATTCCTCATCCACTTACTGAGTGTTAGGATTACACACATGAGCCACCAAACCTGGGTTAATGGTTAGGTTTTGATGAACATTAATGGATCAGGACTATGAACCTGTTTGAGTTCCCAGCTCCAGGTTTGCATCATTCCCACTTGGTCCCCTTCAGACCCAGTGTGTACACACACACACACACACACACACACACACACACACTTACTTTTCCATCCCAGATTTTCATGTCTGTCTTTTGCCTTCCTGTGTGCCAGAACTTTGCAAGGGAGGAAGGCAATATTTTTATCCTGACTGGACAAAAGAAAAATCAGATGCGGTCCTCACTGGGCCTCTGAGCTCCCCAAAAGCCAAAGATAAAGGGAGGAGGGGGAGAAAAGAGGAAAGGAAGGAAGGAAGGAGGGAAAAAGTTGGGAAGGGAGGAGAAGAAAAGGAAGAAAGGGAAAAAATAAGGAGGAAAGATTGATAAGTGGAATGAAAGTGTGAAAAAAGAAGGGGAAAAAAGTGAGGGGAAGAATGGAAAGAAGGAGAGAAAGGAAGGAGGGAGTTAGGGAGAGAAGACAGAATGGGAGAAAAAAAGAAGGGTTAAAGGGAGAAGAATGGAAGAAAGGAAGGAAGGAAAGAAGGAAGGAAAGAAGGAAGAAAGGAAGGAACGACAAGGGAAAGAGGGCATGTCTGCAGAACCCTGGCCTGAGCACAGTCAATCTCTGTAGGCTGACCCTAGTGTTGTCAGGCACACACTGTGGGCTTTGTGCGATCTTCTGGCACCAGGAGTCACACCATCACACCAGGCCTCCTTAGGCCCCAGGAGTCCCCGCACCTGTTCTCTGGGTACATGTGGGGGAGGGCAAGCTCTGTGAGCTGCAAAGCTTCTGCTTCATTATAGCTGCACCTAGGTACCAGGAACCACTGCATCTGCTCTCTGGGTATGTGTGGGGTGGGGCACAGGCTCTGTGAGCTGCAAAGTCCCTGCTTCAGCACAGCTGCACCCCAGTGTCCATGCAAAAGACACAGCTCTCACCTCAAAGGGATTAGAGATTGTTTAGTCTAGGGCCAAATATGAGTGACTGTAATGGGAGCAAAATGTTACATTTCTCTACATTTCTTTATACCTAGCCTAGAGAAATATACAAGTCAGGAGGCTCTGTTGATGGCAGACAAACAGGAGGTTCTGCTAATAACAGGTATACAAGAGACTCTGCTGAAATGAATAGCATTTCCTGGGGCCTGCATCATTGAGCAAACTCCTTAAGATAAGTAGGACTCCTGGTCACAGGCCTACCTTGCACCTCTCAGGTGGTGGTTCCTGTAACTGACCAACTGATCTGTTTGCAAGTTCCTTTTTTTTTTTTTTTAATTATGTGGTTGTAACTGTCACATGTAAATTGTAATTTATGGCTTAATTCCCATCCTGTTTCTTTTTTTATAAAAACTGACACTCTGAACAGTTCGGGGCTTCACTCAGAATCTGGCATAGAGCCCTGGTATACCAGACTATACTTTTTTCTTTTTTCTATCTTTTCTTACCCAATAAAACTTTGCTTTACATTCCATGAGTCAGTGGTCTTACTTGTGCAACACAAGACCCCATAACAGTGACCATGGTCCAGGAGCACAGATTAAGGTTACCCAAAATTCCCTGTCCAAATATGTTAACAGCTTCATGAAGTTTTTATGATTACATAATGAGAGGATCAAATTTGCTCCAGTTTACAGCTAGGCTTAAATTTCAGTTTCCTGGAGAGGCAGGCAAGACTTCTGGGGAAAAAAAAACCCCACGAACAAAGGGCATGCCCAAGGTGGTGGGCTCTGGGGGCTGAGTAAGTTCCTGGAGACATGTCTAAACATACCCAGACATGTCCCTTTCACAACCCCTTTGCGCCTTCTGTCCCAACCAATCTGAGATGTACAACCGTAACTGCTGCTTGCCTAGCCAATCATTTTAAAAGATTACCTAACCTGCTTGGAATTCCCTTAGTTGTGCTTAAAAGGGGCCTGCATGCTCCTCTTGGGTTGCTATTTTGTATGAATGGTTGACCCCTGCATGCTGGCTGATTCTGCAGAATAAACGCTGTTTGTTTTTACATACAATTTGAGTCTGGGGATCTTTCTTCAGCGATTCTCGGACCCTTACACATAAGTCAAGTCATAAATCAAGGCACTTTTCAAAGATGATGGTTGACCATCAGGTCCGCTGGTTTTGGCAAAGAAGGGAAATCTCCACCATAGGCTTCAGATACTATTTGGTGACTTTTTTTTTTTTTTTTTCCTGAGGTAGGGTCTCACTCTAGCTCAGGATGACCTGGAATTCACTATGTAGTTGCAGGATGACTTAGAACTCTCAGAGATCCTCTTACCTTTGCCTCTAGAGTGCTGGGTTTAAAGGCATGCACTACTGTGCCTGGCTCTGAAGACATTCTTAGTCCTTGGGTTGGTGGAAGCTGGTCGTCTGTCATACACACAGCTCCACCTGAGATCTCAGGAGCCCCTGCATCTGCTCTCTGAGTGTTTGGGGAGCGCACAAGCTCTATTATCTGCAAAGTCCCTGCCGGTCCAGCTGCACTCCACTCATCTTCTGCCAGCCACCCCCCCCAATGGTGGACGGCTCCGGCCTCCCCCACATCGCGGGCAGTGGAACTTTCCGTGACGTCACAGTGCTGCGCCGCAGGCAGAGCCTCATTAGGGAAATTGTACTTTAAAAAGGCGGGAGCGCGGAGTTCTTCCTCCTGAACCTCTCTTCCGCGGCTCAGCGGGTGGAGGAGGCGGCAGGGACGTGTCTGAGGCCCGGGAAAGCGCTCAGCAAACTGTAAACTGAAAGGTGGACGGCGTGAGCTGTGCGGAGGAAGCGGCGGAGATCCTTTTCCTGAGACTGTCCTGCGGCTGGCGGAGGAGGCGGCCATGGCGGGTCTGTGCGCGGGCGAGAGCGCTCCGCAGCAGGTAGGAGGATCGCGCAGGGCCGCGGGGACCCGGGGAGGCGCTGCGAGAAACCCGGGATGGGCTGACCGCGGCCCACACCCAGCTCCAGAGCTCCGCCTGAAACATGAATCCATCCACACAGACCACACCGACACACACACACGCATATGTGTCTTCTTCCTCCCAAAACTAGGTGCGGTGCACACCTGTAACCCCCGTGGGAGGCTGAGGTAGGAGGATTAAGGGTTGAGGACAAGTCTGGACTTTATAGAGAGCCTATCTCAAAACACAAGAGCGAAAAGGAAAGGAGAGGGGGAGACAAAGGGAGGAAGGGAATGAAAGAGGAAAGGAGACAAGAAGGAAAAAAAGGGGCAAAGAAAAGAGAGAGGTAAGGAGAAAGGAAGATGAAAGGGAAGAAGAAAGAAAAGAAGGGAAGGCAGGTAGAAAAAGTGGGGGAAAGGGTGAAGAATTGAGGGAAAAAATGAAGGTGGGAAGGGAAAAGAGGAGGAAAAGGAGAAGAAAGGAGAGAAGGAAGGAAGAAGAGAACGGAGAGGAGGATAGAAGGAAGGAAGGAAGGAAAATGAGAAGAATGGAAAGAAGGAAAAAAGGAAGGAGGGAGTGAGGGAGGAAAACAAGGAAGAAGAAGACAGGAATGGAAGGAAGGAGGGAGAGTGGGAGAGAAAGAAGGAAGGGAGAAAAAAGGGAACTGGCAGACAAGAAGGGGAGGAAAAAGAAGGAAGAGCAAGGGAAGGTCAGTGGTGCAGAACCCAGGCCTGAGTACAGTCAGTACAGTCAGTCCCTCTGGGTTGGCCATACTGTTGTCAGGCACACACAGTGGGCCTGTGGGATTTGTCCCACTAGGTCTCCGCAGACCCCAGGAGTCATGCATCTGCTCTCTGGGTAGGTGGGAGGAAAGACCCCTGAGCTGCAAAGTCTCTGCTTCAGTACAGCCTCTCTTCTGCAAGCTGCCCTCCTGGTAGGAATGGTGAATGGCGCTGCCCCTCCCCCCATGCCTGCGTCAGCTGGAACAGCATGTGACATCACAGTGCTGCAGCTCTACCGGAGCACTGAGGAAATTGTAAACTTAAAGGCAGGGAGGTGCAAATGGTGAGGTAGCAGCAGAATTCATTTTCCTGGGCCTCTACATCTCGTGAGATAGTGGTGGAGAGGCGGCCATGGTGATCTGCTTGCAAGTAAGAGCTCTCAGCATCAGGTAGGAGGGTCAAGCCCGGTAGAGGGGCCATGTGAGTTCCCCAGTGGTACTGCGAGGACCCCTGGTGATAGGCCTGACCACAGCCCAAAGCCAGCTCCAGCGTGCCACCCACAAGTGTCTCCACGTCTCCATGCCGATTTTCTAATCACAGTGTGATGTGCTTACAGACATTGCCTTCATTTTCCTGTGTATATGGACAGAAAGCTAAAACCAACAGTGTTGGGTACTAAATGCTAGAATGAGAAGCAGGGAGGAGAATAAACGAATTCTTGGCTTTATTAGCCTCTGGCCTTAACCCAAAGTTTTAAAAGCTTTTAGGGTATGAGAAATGAATATTCAACACTACTGCATGTGATTAACAAAATTGGGAATGTCCTAAGTTTAATTACTGTACTGGGAGAAGGTGTCTACCTAAGGTACACGTGGTAATAGGCAGGTAGAGATTGTTAGAGAAGCCATTAGACCTGTGAAGAGATGACAGTTTGGGAGGGGCAGGCTGGTGTCAGGAAAATCCTGACACTTCATGAAGGGTTAGGTACTTAATTGAAAGGTAGGGCAGGGTATTCCAGGCACAGGGGTGCCTAACTTGATTTTTGGGTGAGATCCTCAGATTGGTTGGTTAATGTGATAGTAGGGTGTATACAGGAATTTAGAAGAAGATGGCATTAAAGAGAGAAGTGATGTGATTCAAGTATCTTATGTGTGAATGGGCACACGCATGCCACAGAGTACATGTGGAGGTCTGCGAACAACTTCCACTTTGCTGGACACAAGTTTCACTCATTTTGCTGGGTGTGCTGTTTGTTTTTGTTGATTCATGGGCACCATTCTTGCTGGCCTGCAAGCTTCTGGGTTCTCCTGCCTCCACTTCTCATTGCCTTGGAGTGGGTATGCTGTGTGAATGTGCTTTCATGTGGATGGTGAGGAATTGAACTGGAGCTGTGAAGCTTACAAGGAAATATCTTTATCCATGTCCCTAGACCCCTCATTTGATATGGGATGTGTGAGACCTACTCACCTTCCTGAAATGGCACATATCAAACCTCCCTGAACAAGGATGCTTTCTGTGTTGTAGTAAACACGATGGCCACTATCACACAGCCCACATACGAGGCCACAGGCAGGGTGCCATAGGGCCTACATGAAAAATACATGCATAGTCTGGATTCCCAAACACCTTAACAGGAGACAGGAGACAGCCAGTGGGTAGTTCTCCAAAGACAAACAAACCCATCACCCCATTTCTCACAGTGAGGCCATCCTGAGAAGTTGGGTCCTGGGCTTCTACTCTGGAGAAAGACCAGACACTGGACATGGAGTTTGTGGATTTCAGACCACCAGGATAGAAGTAGGTAGGTGTGGTCTTCATTATAGGAAGGAGAGGCAGGTGTCATGTGCAGGATGAGTGACCATTCTCAACCCACCTTCCCCATTGTGGAAATTGATGCTGGGTTGGTTCTCCTCTAAACTGTGGTCTGGTCATCATGGTGATGAGGAAGAAGGAGTAAGGAGGTGGAGAAACAGGAAGACAAGCTCAGACTGCCTGTGAAGCAGGGGCAATGCTCAGGGCTCTGATGTGTTTATCTCTTAGAGTCTAATGCATGAGACCTTGGCTTTGTGTATGAAGTCTTTGTTCCATCATTTTCCTCTCACCCCACTGATTGGTGACTTCAGAATCTCCTGACTTGTCTTTGTACAGCTGTCATCCTTACCAGTCACCCCGTGTTTCTGAAACCAGAATTCACTCCTTGATACTTGTACTTTCAGAGACAAGTGAGCAAAGACAGGAATTCAACCTTGAACCTGTGCTCTGTTGAGAGAGCTGGCAATTTGGCATAACAAAGGATTCTTCTCTTGGAGTTATCTTATATTTCATCTATAGCTAACAGTAAATATAGGAGGGGAAGTAAAGGCAATTATTTCAAATAATCAGCCGAGTAATCAGTCATAACTCTGAGATTTAAGGTGTCTCCTTGTGGACTTATGGAGGCTGCTGTCCATCTAGTGAGGGTTTCATATACACCAAAGCCAGTAGCCCTTGCATTCCTCTGAGTCTCTGTTTAGTTTATATCTAGATCAAAAGTTTATATAAAACAACATATCTCTTTTCCCTTTATCACTCTTATCAATATAATGCCAGGAAGTGGGTAGTCCAACCCACTCTGAGCCCTGAAATTCTTCCCCACTATGGCCTGTGTTCTCTTTCCTGTTCCACTAGGTTGAGGCTTGGACCTGTCTTTAGGTTGTTCACTTGGTGGACACCTGCAGTTGTTCAGCTCTTTCCCTGACAGAATCAAACCAAAGTCACAGCATGTCTCCCATTTCCATGTAGCCCCTGTGCTTCTCCTTGAACTGGTCTGGTATTACGAGAAAAATGGTATACACTGTGTTGCTGGCATAGATCTCAGGAGGACATCTCAGGGGTCATTTTTTGTTATTTCATTGAGGGTGGGGCATACAATGCTGCAGCTGACCTTGGGTATAGGGATGTTGCTCACCACCTTGCAATTTGCACATCATTCACAAAATTAAGTCTGTCTCACTCAAATTGTCAGTGGGGTGAAGACAATGTCAAATATAATGGTATGGACATATGAAAGAATCTGAGACTCTCAGGGGAGAATTGGTGCTGATTTTTCATTTTCTTTTCCTTTCTTTTTATCTTGAGGTGCTGGGATGTCAAACCCCAGTTCTTACCTCAAGTGCATAATGAATACTTTATTCTGAGCCAAATGTGAGGGCTGATGGCATGGGAACAGGTCTAGGTTATGTCAAATATGATATTTCAACATGTTGATATTTTCAGAATTTTTTGTTTCATTTCTTAAGCTTGGTCTCACTCTAGCCCTGGCTGACCTGGAACTCAACCTGTAAATCAAGATAGGCTCAAACTCAATGATCTTTCTACTTTTGTCTATTTTTGTACTGGTAGAAAAAATGAGGACCAGCCTACCTGACTCATGGAATATTAATAGTAATAGAATGAGAGTTATAAATCTAGGCATTTTAAGTACATTCATGGAAAGATCAAGCAGGAGTTTTCAAAGCAGAGAAGTCTCTTCCAAAGGTCTCAGATGTGTTGTGATGCCATCCTTAGCCTATGGATTGGTGGAAACTAAGATGTTTGTTTGAACATTCCAATAAGAATTTTACCTGATAGTAATGAGAATTTTAGATCAAGTGGTGAGGTTGGCTATAAGTACCTATTTATGGGACTGAAGGTCACCCAACAAAATTTGGTTATAAACCTGTAACAGACCAGCTTTCCATTACCACAGACTTTCTATACATTCAATCAGCTATGTAGTATGTTTAACACAGGCATTGCTCCACTGCTCCACCCCCCCCACCCCCGAACTTGTTCATGAATCCAGAGCCTCCCATGTCCCAGGTAGACAAGGGATCCACCACTGAGTCACATCTCAAGCCTGGATACATCATTTCAATGACTGAACTAGCAAAATGTGTGTGAATAGTGAGTGTGAAAAAGGCTACAGAGAAGCATGTGCCAAACTGATAATGGAGCTAACACAGTGCTTCATAATAATAACTTAGGTTGTCTGGATATGAGTACAGTAAAGAGGAGAGGGGGGACCATTGCATGAAATAGAGAATTCTTGGGGGATAGAGGTGTGTGTGTGTGGCTAAGGATCAAACCCAGGACCTTGCCAAACCAGGCAAGTGATCTGTCAAGGGGACAAATGTTAACAACTGCCCTGTTTCAGTAACCAGCAGAGGTGCATAAAGAGCACATACATGGCCAAACCTGCCATCCAGTGGGACATGCAGAGATACCATATATCTTTCAGAGACTTCAACATGTTACTATCTTTTGAGACCCTAAGTGTGGACAAGGTGATCTAGAGGGAATACAGACAAAGAAGAGTGTGCAATAAACCTGGCTTGGTGGCACATGCCTGTAAACTCAGTACTTGGGAGGTTGAGGCATGAGATTAGAAACATAATCCTTCATATGTAGTTAATTTGAGTCCAGCCTGGGTTACAGGAGACCCTATCTTGAAATCAAACAAAGAAAGACCGCACAGACAACAAGAAATGTATGGAGGGCAAGGCCAGGGAAGCAGAGCATGAATGGTCCCAATGGAAACTGCACAGGCTGTGAGTGCTGAGCACACCCCTCTTTTCAGGCAGCTTTTCTCATCTCTTCTGGTCATTTGGACAGTCTTCATTTTCTTTCATGCAACCTCTTACTCAACTGTCATTTCATTGTTTTTTTCTCCCCATTTTGACATTTTTATATGTGTTTATAATGTATTTTGATCATATCCCTAGAAAATACAGTATCTTACCAGTCTCCATCTCTCATTAAGTCACTTCATTCCTATGATTCCCCATATTTCATTACTTAAAGAAATGCTTATTATTAATATTATTGTTAACAACATGTTCTGCATGTATACATCATGTGTTGGTACCCTCTTTTCCCTTGTCCCTGCCCCCACTCCATTGGGGATGCTCCTCAGTGAGGTTGCAGGTGTTCCCCATTCCTTTTTTTTTTTTATTAACCCCATTGAATTAAATTAGGGTTTCTTGCATGATCATGGGTGGAGGGTGATTCAACAGGATGGCCAAGAACTTACCAGCAGGTACACAACTGATGAATATGTGTTGCAGTCAGGTTGGCATTGCTGGTAGAAATCACCCAACCAAGAGCTGCTTGTGGGGAAAAAAGAGTTTTATTTTGGCTTACAGACTTGAGGGGAAGCTCCATGATTGCAGGGAAAATAATACAATGAACAGAGGGTGGACATCACTTCCTGGCCAACATCAGGTGGACAACAGGAACAGGAGAGTGTGCCAAAAACTAGCAAGGGGGAGCTGGCTGTAACACTCATAAGCCCACCCCCAACAATACACCACCTTCTGGAGGAGTTAATTCCCAAATCTTCATCAGCTGGAAACCTAGCATTCAGAACACCTAAGTTTATGGGGACACTTGAGTCAAACCACCACAACATGACTCCCCTTTCCCAGCAATCATTAGGTGCAATTAGCTTCTCTAGAGGTGTGGAGTCACATATATCCTTCCCCTCATGAAGGTGATGTTTTGGCAGGCTCAATTTTTGCAGGAAATTAAAGCTGCTATGAATTTGTGAGTGTAATAACTATGAGTACCCCCAAAGCAGCGTTTCACAGCCCTCTCAACCATACAGAAATCTATGTAAGATTCAGGAAGTAAGAGAAACCATGCTCAGGAAGTGGACAAAACTCGCAAGTCTCAGAAAGCTCCTAAAATTCACGAGCTTCACAAGTTCCCTCCACGAGGTTATATAAACAGTAACAGTTTCTGAGAAGAGGAGACATTCCAAATGGTCAAGCCCCCTTCACAGTTTACAAGTACTTCCAGGGATACAGCTTTCATGAGTTGTCACCCATGGGAAGGTGGAACTTTTACTGATGCAGGTACTTTTCAGTCATGCATGCACCTGTAAATGTCCCCTCATCCATATTCCTCTAAATAACCCCAGTAAACTCACTGGCTCACGAGGCTGGACTTGAATGGTATTATTTCTTTGGTCTGACATTGGCACCTTATTTGGGGTGAATAAATATTTGTTCACACCTCTCCAGAAGTTGATGCAATGATAGTTTGGCTGTGCTATGGAAATGTGCTTATTTTTACAAAACATTCTCCAGTACCCATATAAAGCCAGATGCACAAGGTGGCGCATGTGTCTGAAGTTCATTTGCAGTGGATAGAGGCCCTGAAACATCCATTCTCTCTCTGTTTCTCTCTCTCTCTCCCTCCTTTTCTTTCTTTTAGTCTCTCAAATAAATAAATAATACATAAAATAAAAGGAAGAAAGAGGGCTGGGGAGGTGGCTCAGCATATAAAGTGCTTACCAAGCAAGTATGGGGTCCTGAGTTGGAATCTCCAGAACCCATAATAAGTGAGACACAGTAATGCACATTTATAACACCAATGCACCTCTGGCGAGATGGGGGATGGAGACAGGAGAATCCCAGAAGCCTACCAACTTGCTAGGCTGGCAAAAGCAGCCTGGTGAACAATTTGAGCCCCTGTAGTGAGAGGATCCATACCTGAAAGTTGTCTTTTATCCCCACATACGTGCTATGGCATGCACATGCCTGAACTTTCTCTTTCTCTCTCTGTCTCTCTCATGCACGTGCCTGAACTTTCTCTTTCTTTCCCTCTCTCTCTCTCTCTCTCTCTCTCTCTCACACACACACACACACACACACACATGCATGAACTCATACCCATGCACACACACACTGGCATGCACATACACACACGTATAGTATTTCCACACACATTCTGTGGCATGCACATGCCTGAACTCACTCATGTGTGTGCGCATACACACACACAAACACACCCACATCCAACAACCAAAAATAAAAGGTGGGTGGCATTTCTGAAGAACAATATGTGAGATTGTCCTCTGGCCTCCACACACATGCAAATGCATGTACTTGCACACACATACACAAATAATGCACACAAATTTTTTTCTTTTAAAAAGGTATTTATTTGCAAGCAGAGAGAGAAAGAGAAAGATAGAGAATGGGCATACCAGGCATACACCACTTTGAGCATCTTTGAGCTTCTACATGAGTACTGGGGAATCAAACCCCAATGTTTAGGCTTTGAAGGCAAGGATGCACACAATTTTGTAGGACATGTTGGCCACCAGCTACAAGCAAGGGCAGCAGAGACTAAGTGAATCCTAAAGTGGAATGAAGTAAGCTTGGCATGGAAATGCCAGTCTTTCACTCTCTGGCTTCAAGTAGTAACTTTAAAAACTCAAAGCTGAGCTGAATGTGGTGACAAACACCTTTAATCCCAACACATGGGAGGCTGAAGTAGGAGGATTACTGAGTTTGAGACCAGCCTGAAACTACAGAGATAATTCCAGGGCAGTCTGGACTATACAGCAAGACTTTAGCTCAAAAAAACAAAACAAAACAAAACAAAAAAACCCCAAACCAAAAAACAACGCTACCCAAGTTGAGGGCAGAATTCTGATTCCTAGAGGCAGGAAGTGAGAGGAGGATTGGCAGGGGTCAAACAAAGGGTATAAAGAAAGGGTACAATGATTCCCTTTGATTGTAGGAATCTGTTTTTGCTGTGTTTGCCCAGCAGCTAACTGTACTTCATAAGAAATGATTTTGTACCACAAAACTACTGACAATCAATTTCAAGTGTTCTCACCAAAACACGTGTGTGTGTGTGTGTGTGTGTGTGTGTGTGTGAAGTGATCTGTAGGCTAATTGCCTTGATTTCATCCTCCCACATGGAGACAGGTAACAAAACTTCATGGTGTAAACTTACAAATCTATAAACAGACTCCACAACCTTCAGTTTCTAATGATAGGAAAGTGATATGCATTCAATAGGAACTATACTTTGAAATTTGAATTTTGATCTTT
This sequence comes from Dipus sagitta, assembly GCA_036346955.1. Lineage (NCBI taxonomy): Eukaryota > Metazoa > Chordata > Mammalia > Rodentia > Dipodidae > Dipus > Dipus sagitta. The sequence continues at coordinate 11,904,212 of CM070791.1, read as the reverse complement.
CTTTTTTTTTAAGTTTTGTTTATTTACTTGAGAGAGAGGGAGAAAGAGAGAGAGAGAGAACACGCAAGAGCCCACTAGGGCCTCCAGTTAGTGCAGGTAAACTCCAGATGCATGCACCACCTTGTGCAGCTGGCTTAAGTGGGTACTGAGGAATCAAACCTGGGTCCTTAGGCTTTGCAGGCAAATGCGTTAACCATTGAAGCACCTCTCCGGCCTATGAATATTGATCATTTTCTGGATGAGTGAGTGTAATCTTCTTTGTGGATATGGATCAGGAACTAGCGAGACCCAGGTCCCAGTGCTAGCCAGCTCAAACTTGGTGGGTCCTCCAAGCTGATGTGACACACAGCTGTCTGCTCTCACCACCATGATGAAACTCACCCTTGGAACTGTAACCCAGAAATAACTCCTTTCCTCCCATAAACTGCTTCTGTTAGGGTAATTTGTCCCAGTGACAAGAAGGCATCTGCTACAGTCATCTGTGCTCAGATAAACCCTGGTAGAAGGAGAGGTAAGAAAGGACAGCGTAGGGGCTGGAGTGATGGCTCAGCACTTAAGGCACTTGCTTGTAAATCTAAGGACCCAGGTTTGATTCTCTAGTACCCTTATAAAGCCAGATGCACAAGGTGGCACATGTGTCTGAAGTTCATTTGCAGTGGCTAGAAGCTTTGGCATGCCCACATACTCTCTCCTTGGCAATAAATAAAGCCGGGTATGGTGGCACATGCCTTTAATTCCAGTACTCAGGAGGCAGAGGTAGGAGGATCGCTGTGAGTTCAAGCCCAGCCTGAGACCTACAGACTGAGTTCTGGGTCAGCCTGGGCTAGAGTGAGACCCTACCTCAAAACAAACAGACAAACAAACAACAATAACAAAAACCAAAAGCAAATGTACAGTCTTAGACCCTTGGGTACAAGTTCAGTAAAGGACAATCTGTCCTTGAAGTGATTGGTCAGAAAAAAAAAACACCCTATTTATCACCTCATGTGTATGCATAGTGGGGGACATAAATATATCTTGTATACTTACACATTTGTGGAATGTCCTAAGTTTTATTAAACAACCCATCCATTCCTTCTCCTAGGGGTAGGTTACTCCTTCTGCCTAACTTCATAGAAAGAACCCCAGGAAAGAACTGGGGGCTCTGGAACCATTGCATTGCTGGAACTGGCTTTTTCCCTGTAGAGTGTATTCTGTGCTTTGGCTCACACTTTCTTTCTTTATTTAACTGGAGAGAGAGAGAGAGAGAGAATTGGCATGCCAGGGCCTCAGCCACTGTACTCAAAATCCACATGCTTGCACCACCTAGTGGGCATGTGTGACCTTGTGCTTGCCTCACCTTTGTGCGTTTGGCTTATGTGGCATCTGGAGACTCAAGCATGGGTTCTTAGTCTTCACAGACAAGTGCCTTAACCACTAAGCCATCTCTCCAGCCCACTTTTATTTAAAAAAATATTTATGTATTTGAGACAATGGTTATGGATGAGCCAGGGCCTCCTGCCATTGCAAATGAAGTCTACTTTGTGTGCCATCTGTCTTAAGTGGGTACTGGGGAATAAAACTCAGACCTGTAGGCTTTGCAAGCAAGCTCCTTTAGTTGCTGATCCATCTCTCCAACAACCCCCCTGAGATTTTAAAAATAATATATATATATTTTTGAGATAGGGTCTCAGTCTAGCCCAGGCTGACCTGGAATTCACTATGGAGTCTCAGGGTGGCCTCAAACTTACAGTGATCCTCCTGCCTCTGCCTCCTGAGTGCTGGGATTAAAGGCATGTGCCACCACACTCGGCTAAAAATAATTTTTTAAAGTTTTTATTTATTTACTTTCAAGCAGAGAGACAGACAGAACGAGTGCACCAAGGCCTCTAACTGCTACAACAAACTTCAGATGCATGCACTACCACCACTTTGTGCATCTGGCTTTATTTAACTACTGGGAAATCAATTTTGGGTTCTTAGGCTTTGCAGACAAGTGCCATAACCCCTAAGCCATCTTCCAGCTATTTCCCTGGGAGCTTTTTTTATTTTTTATTTTTTTAGTATTTTTATTTTTTATTTTCAAACAGAGAAGAGATAGGAGACCAAATGGGCATGCCAGGTTCTCCAGCTGCTGCTGCAAAAAAACTCCAGATGCATGCATCACTTTTTCATCTGGCTTCATGTGGGCACTGGGGAATCAAACTTGGGTCCTTAGGCTCTGAAGGCAAGTGCCTTAACCACAGAGCCATCTCTCTAGATCCACACACTGACATTATCATCTAGATTCCATAAAAGGTTCTCTGTCCATGTAAGACCAGCCAAAATTTTCTTCTGTCTATGAATCTGTAAGGGTGGATATAAATGTGTTTGACCATGAGGAAACCTTGTTTACTTGCTAATTGAAAACCAAGGCCACAAATTAAGCTACAGATTTCCCCTGAGCACAAAAAAATTGGAGGGCAGGAGAGATGGCTTAGCAGTTAAGGCACTTGCCTATGAAGCCTAGGGACCCAGGTTCGATTCCCTAGTACCTATGAAAAGCCACATGCACATAGTGGTGCATTTGCCTGGAGTTCATTTGCAGTGGCTGGAGGCCTTGGCACACCCATATTCTCTCCTCCTCCTCCTCCTCCTCTTCTTCTCTCTTTTTCTCTCAAATAAATGTAAAAACAAAGAAAGAAAGCCTTTCTTTTTTTAATTTTTAAAACTTTATTTTATTTTTGATAATTCCATACATATAGGTATTTGATCATATTCATCCCCCCATTGCACTCTTTTTAAAATTTTGTTATTAACAAATTCCATGATTATAAAACATATCCCATAGTAATGCCCTCCCTTCCCCCACCTTCCCCTTTGAAACTCCATTCTCCGTCATATCCCCTGCCCTTCTCAATCAGTCTCTCTTTTATTTTGATGTCATGATCTTTTCCTCCTATTACGATGGTTTTGTGTAGGTAGTGTCAGGCACTGTGAGGTCATAGATATCCAGGCCATTTTGTATATGGAGGGAGCACATTGTAAGGAGTCCTACCCTTCCTTTGGCTCTTACATTCTTTCCGCCACCTCTTCCACATTAGACCCTGAGCCTTGGAAGGTGTGATAGAGATATTGCAGTACAGAGCACTCCTTTCACTTCTTTCCAGCACCATGATGCCTTCTGAGTCATCCCAAGGTCACTGCTATCTGAAAAGAGAAGATTCTCTACCCAAAGTGAGAGTAGCATTAATATAAGGGTATGAACATTAAGAGAAGTGCTTACTGAGAAATTTGATAAGCATAGTATATACATTTAGCCAGACAGCAGCAGATGTTACACCCCTAGGGCTTATGACTACCCCTATTTTACATTTTCAGTGTCAGGGATGTATTCCCTCCCATGGAGCAGGCCTCCAGTCCAATTAGAGGGCAGTTGGTTTCTACCATGAAAGACATGCCACTATTGCACCCGTTGGCTCATTTGGCCTGGCTGGACAAATATAAGGCTTGCAGTGTCCATTGTTGAGTATCTTCACTGGTGATATTTCTCTCTCCCATTGAAGTGCATGCAGAATGGCTTCTTCCAGCTTTCTGTCAGCCTTTCTTTTTAAAAATATGGAGATGTCCCCATAAAGGATGCTGATTCTTTTGTTTCAGTGCATTGGCCCAACTTACCAACTAGAGAAAGAAAACAATACCACACTCTGACTCTTCTTTTGGGGTGAAAAGGATATGCTTTATGGCAAGAAGTTGCTCTGTGACTTATATATTACTGGTGACTTCACTGCAGCATGGATGCTGGGGTTCTAAGGACTCTCTCTCTCTTTCTCTTGTTTTCTCTCTAGGCATCAGAAGGAGGCTTTTCTACACTCAGCCTTTGGCCTCTTCCTTCAGCATCTGAAAGCAGGGATATTTTCATCTTCAGTGGGAAAGAATCTGGTCAAGGCAAGGGACACTCAGAGGAAAACAGCAAAGCTCTGAGCCTACTTGACTTTCATTATCTCCCACCCAAAGGGAGCTCAGTAGGACTCCCAGAAAGCCCTTGGAGAAAATGGTGTTCAAGCTAGTTTTTCATGAACCAGGAGGTTCAAACACATTGGGCCTTTCAGATTGGTTTTGAACTCCGTGCTGCTTCTAAGAAGCTACAAATGGCTTAGACATTCTGTGATTTCCTTGGTCTGCAGTTCAGGAAATGAGTTCCTCATATGCATAAAGTGTTATCCCTTTCTTTGGAGATGGGAGGCTTGGGTTTTCAAACAAAATGAAGATGAGAAGCCACAATTTATGTTTTAAGATTCCCTGGAAGCCTGAGAAAGAAAATTGTTTCCTAAGTCTAAAAAGTTACAAGAGGATTGGAGAGATGGATTAATGGTTAAAGTGCTTGTCTGTGAACTCTAAGGACCCAGGTTCAAATCCCTAGGACCCATGTAAGCCAGATGCACAAGATGCCACATATGTTTGGAGTTCATTTCCAGTATCTGGAGGCCCTGGCATGTCTATTCTCGCCCTCTTTCTCTCTCCTCCTCTTTTGCTGAAATAAATAAATAAAATGTATTCTTTTTTTCTTTTTTTAGTTTAGAAGAGCAAGGAAAAATGTGCACTGAAGATAAGCACCTTGGAAGTTATAAGGCCATTTTACAGGTCTGTGTTTGTCTAACATGTTAGGTAGCATTTTCACTTTGCAAATGTCCATGCTAGTAAGCAGTCTTGCTATGTTAACGGCATGAAAGGATTAATAAGTTGATGCAATGATCATTTGACTGTACTATGGAGATGCGCTTATTTTTACAGGACATTGCCCAAGACTGAGGAGAAATGGAGACTATTCCCTCATCTTTCTTGCTGTGCAGCACTTGTTGTATACCTTTGGTCTTCCTCACAGCTGTGCCCAGTGTAATGTCAGAACATTTCATGTTTGTATACCCATCAAACCTCGTGCTGCTGGGCTACATGCACTGTCTCTCCAAAAGGCAAAGTATTTTTACTCTTTTTGGAGCTATATTGCAGTAACAGTCAGTTTTTATCTTCTGTTACTGACAGTCAAACCCAAGGTCTAGGTTATGCTAAGCAAGTACTTTTGTGCTGAGCTACACCATCAGCTTTAAAAAAAATTTTTTTGAGAGTCTGCAAAGAGAAAGGACATACCAGTGCCTTAATTGGTAAACCATCTCTCCAGCCCTAATACATATATACTTATACATACATGATAGTGGCTAGTCATTGAATATGAGGTTTGGGGAAGTTCATATGTACTTTAGTTCATGTCATTATGTTAAAAAAAAAAACACATAAGGGGCCAGAGAGATGGTTTAGTGATTAAGGCATTTGCTTGCAAAGCCAAAGGATCCTGGTTCAACTCTCCAGGGCCCATGTAAGCCAGATGCACAAGGGGGCACATGCATCTGGAGTTCGTTTGCAGTGGCTAGAGGCCCTGTCCCACCCATTCTCTCTCTCTCTCTCTCTGTCTCTGCCTCTTTTTCGCAAATAAATAAATAGTATATATTTAAAAAGAACACATAATATCAAACTTATCCTTCAAATCATTTTAAGTAGAAACTTCTGGGGCTTGAAATATGTAAGCATTACAACCATCTATCTCCTGAGCTTTCTTCCACTTCCCAAACAGGAACTGTATAAATGTACAATTTTATAATTTCTCCACACCCTTGCCAAAAATGTATTTATTTATTTACTCATTTTATGTTTGTTTATCAAGGTAGAATCTAGACAGGCCTGGAATTCACTATGTAGTCTCAGGTCAGCCTTGAACTCACAGCAATCCTCCTATTTCAGCTTCCAGTTGCTGGGATTAAAGCCATGTGCCAACACACAAGACTATTTTTATATTTTCCTTAGGTCTTTTTTTTCTTCTAATAATGGGTTCAGTTTTTTTATTTTTAAAATTTATTTGAGAGAAAAAGAGCAAGACAGAGAGAGAATGAATATGGGCATACCAGGGCCCCCAGCCACTGCAAATGAACTCCTGATACATGTGTCACCTTGTGCATCTGGCTTACATGGATTCTGTGGAATGGAACCTGGGTCCTTTGACTTTACAGGCAAGTGCCTTAAGTGCAAAGCCATCACTCCACCCCTGGTTTCAGTTTTTACTGAAAAAACTGGGCACAACTACTGCTGAAGAATATATTTGTCATTCCAATATGTCTACAATAATATGTATTTACAACCACAGTAGGAGGTGACATGTATGCTTATCATACATAGGAGCCAAGAGAGGCAGCCTTCACAGTACACTGCTGGGTACTGGACTGTTCACAGGCCTGCCAGAGAGGGTGGAGGATTGAGGGAAAGAATCTTAAGTAAGAGAAGAGTGCTAGGGAGGACCAGTGTATTCATTGAGCATGTATGATTTGACAGTATAATCTATATATGATCATCCTTTCATTAACAGGTAAAGAAGGTTTGGGATGTGGCTCAGTTGCTACAGTGCTTGACTAGCATGCACAAAGCTCTGGATTCCATTCTCAGCACTGCATAAACCAGGTGTTGTGCACATCTGTGATCCCAGCACTATGCAGTTGGATGCAGGAGGACCAGAAGATAAGACCATCCTAGACTAGTCAGTTTGAGAGCAGAATATTTTACATGAGACCTTGCTTATAAACTTAATTAAAAGAAATAAGGAAGGAAGGAAAGGAGACAAAAAGATGAGGAAAGAGTGAGAATGTTTAAGTAACTCCTTGAATTATACTCTTTGTTTGCCCAAGATGCATTTGCATGGAATTAGGCATAGTTGGTAGAATCAGAACCCAGAGCCTCAACCTCAACCCCTATACTGTTGCCCTTTCCTTAGAGCATCATAGCTCCCATCCAAGGCACAGTGGTAATAGGGCTGAATGGGAACAGGCATATTGAGTCTTTCCTCTTCCACTGCCTCCTCTTATGGACAATGCTTTTGCAGGTGGACAGGAAAACTGTTCTTGTGATAACTTCTTTGTAAAACAGCTTGGCAGATTCTGTCAGAGCAAAGAATAGTCAATATCCTAGTTGGCCTGTGAAGGTAAGACCTGGATCTCGATATCCAGCCCACTCTCTCCAGGCCCAGAGGCATCTGTACCTACAGTGAGCCTGTCCCAGAAGCCACAGTTCAGGGTCCTATTACCTTCTTCCTGCAGAGATCTCACCTTGCTGGAGACCTCTCCCCTTTCCACTGGCTGCTACCCTCCTTACAGTCTTTTTGCTGGCTGTCTGCTGCCTGTAATTCCTGCCAGACATTGTGCATCTTGTCAACGTATGTATGGGAAGCAAACATCAAGGAAGCTGTGGCTCACAGTACATTGTCTTGTTGCTAGAACAACATCCTATATAAGATCAGTTTAAGAGAGGAAGAGTCTACTTCAGCTTACAGTGGCAGGTTACAGAACATCATGGCAGGGAAGGCGCCATGGCAGATGCTCCAGGCAGCTGGTTACACTCAGTCCTCAGTGCAGAAGCAGAGTGAGGAGTGCTGCATGTACAGCTAGCTTCCCCCTTTCATAGTCTGCTGACCCAGCCCATGTGATGGTGCTGCCCACAGTTAGGTGGGTTCTCTTATGGGGTATTATGCTCTTCTCTGCTACAGTTCCCACTCCTCTTTGTTGGCCAGAGCAGAAAATAGTGTCCCACTCCAACATTCTTTCCCATGTTCTCATTTTGAACTGGATTCTCTTGAAAGAGGCACTGTTCCACGAGCCCAGGGGGAGTCTGTGATCTGTGCTCCCCTTTATGGGACTGGGGTTACAGATTTTTACTGGACATTCACAACTGTTTATGTGGGACCTGGAGGTTCAAACGTGAACTGTTTAGGTCCTCCTATATCCTCATGTTTGCAGAGAAAGTACACATAATCTTGAAGCCCCCTCTTCCTTCCTCATACTTAAACTGTGTATAGACCTGGGGTGGGGCTTTGTGAGCCTTCTCCTCTAGTTACAGTAACTGAATCTATGAAGAGCTGCATGAACCTTCCCCTCTTCCATGGTGGAAAGTTACAGGCCACAGTCATTGATAGTTCAAAGGACAATGGTTCTTCCTTGTATGGAGGACAGCAGTCCACACTAAGGTTTTTTCCAAGGTGCACTTCTCTCTCTGGCCCTTTCTCACACTTTTTCCCCATCTCTTGTTTTAAACTGTCAGCTTGAATTACCATCACTTCACAACCAATTCTATGAACTTATTTTGAATGATTTCCACCATTTCTTTTTTCTTTGGTCTCAAGAAAATGTCCCTCTGAAAGTTCCTTCTGGTAATTTCTAAAGAACATCCTTAGACCTTCTCAGGGACTGTCATTACCCTTTCTCCCTAGTTCCCAGCTTCTGCCACTGTGCAGAATCCTTCCCATCTGCATGAAACAGGCGCTCACCTGTGATGGCTGCAACTCTTCACAGTAGAGCTCCTTGAAAGAGTTGGGCCTCTTCACCACGGTCTTCCCTCCTGCCTCTAATTCCCTTCACCTCCCACACACTGAGGCTGGGACCCATGTGCCATTTAGAAGAATGATGCAATTGCTTTTGCAACGCAAGCAGAATTGCGGGTGTTTTGTTTGTTTATCATTTTTTTTTTTTGGACAGCATATCAAGTATCTCAGTCTTCCTCAACCTCACTATGTAGCCAAAGATTGCCTTGAACTTTATTTTCTAAGTATTTATTTATTTGAGAGAGTGAAAGAGGGAGAGAATGAATATGGGTGAATGGGTGCACTAGTTCCTCTAGCCACTTCAAATGAACTCCAGATGCATGTGCCACCTTGTACACATGGCTTTATGTGGGTCCTGGGGAATTCAACCTGGGTTCTTTGGCTTTTCAGGCAAGCACCTTAACTGCTAAGCCATCTTTCCAACCCTGCCTTGAACTTCTGATGCTCCTGTCATCACTCCTTATTGCTATGATTAGAGGCAGACAACAACACTTCCTGATTATGTGATTGCTGGGTATTGAACTCAAGGCTTCATTCATGTTAGGCAAGCACTCTATGACTGAACCACAGCCTCAGCTCTGTTTGATTCTTTTTCAGTTTTCCCTTGCCTGAAATCTCAGAGCTTAATGTTAACCAAGGCACAGGCATATTTATTTTCTTTTGTGGTATATATATAGGTTTAATTATATGCTTTCATACCATAATCATATTGTAAGTTATCTTTGGGGCTAAATTTTTAGATAGATGACAAGAGAAAGAAATGGATTCAATATGGGTTTAACTCAAAAAAGCAATTTCAGGAGGTGGTGTGATGGCTCAGTGGATAACTACCCCACATATAGCAGTAGTGCACATCTGTAATCTCAGGGTGCCTACTGCAAAGGGGATGTGGAGACATGAGAATCCTCTGAATGCTCAGCCACCAGCTAGCCTGGAGAATGCAGTGGTGAACAGTGAGGTCCTGTAAGAAGAGTTGACAGGGAAGGTTGTCCTCTAACCTCCACACACACACACTGTGGTACATACATACCCAATGCACTCAGAAATTTCAAAGGAATGCTTACGTTCATTATTATCACAGCTGAAAAACATGAATGTCATTGTTTAGCTCTAAATGCTTAGTGATTAGCACGCAGAAAAAATCTGTGCTGGGAGTGTGAATGAATGAGATATTTCATAGGATAGTGAACCTTTTGATAATGTAGTTTATGAAAAAATTAACACTTCAGAGCTGCAGAATCGAGTTCCAAAAAATCACATAAAAATCTTGTAAAATTTTAATAAGATTAAGCTTTTTGTGTTGGGTCTCATTCATATCTATCCTGGTCTACAGTTCATTGTGTATTGAAGAGGGTAAAACTGCTTAATGAACACAAAACTGTGACTCCCACCATAGATGTACAGAAAAATGAAAATGTATGAAGCATTGGAATGGTGAGGTGGGCTTAGTTCCTTTGTGTTTATTTCAATCATACCACAGTGAATAAAAATTGGAGTGGGCAGTGGCTAACCAAACCTGCATTGTTGAATTCAGAGGCAGGAACTTTACTCCAATGACAAAGTAAAGGAAAGAATCTTAATAGGAGTGAGAAGAAAAGAAGAGAGCTTGATAAAAAAAAAAAAATCAGAAATTACATTTAGGGAACTTTCATACCCGTTCATCATACTGACATATATGCATTGTTTACTGCTGTGAGGATTCGTGCATTAAATTGTCCCTGAGGTTACTTCTGGAGAGCATTCATTATTTGATGAGAGGTGGGGGTGCCTATATCTTATTCATCACATTGTTCCTTATTTGTAAGGTTTTCTCCAACATCGTATACAATATTATTAAATATCATACTTCCAAATTCTCCATGTTCTTTTTTTTTTTAAGGTAGTGTCTTGTTTTAGCCCAGGCTGACCTGTAATTCATTATGTAGTCTGTGACTGGCCTTGAACCCATATCAGTCCTTCTACCTCTCTTCCCAAGTGCTGGGATTACAGGTGTGAACCAACATGCCTGGCTATTCTTTTTTTTTTTTCCTTAATTTTTTAAAAATATTTTTATTTATATATTTGCAAGCAGAGAGAGAGAGATAGAGAGGAAAGGCAGAGAGAATGGATACACCAGGGCCTTCATCCACTACAAACCAACTCCAGATGCATGCATCAGTTTGAAAGAGTTGGGCCTTTCCTCCCTGCCTCCTTTCCCCGTCTCTAATTCTCTTAACCTTAACCACACTGAGGTTGAGACCCACATGCCATTTAGAGGAATGATGCACTTGCTTTCACAAAGTATGCAGAATCTTTGGGTGTTTTCTTTTTTTGAGACATGTTATCAGGTAGCTCAGTCTACCTCAAGTTCACTATGTAGCAAAGGATTGCGTAGAACATTAGTTTTTTTTTAAGTTTTAAAATATTGTATTTATTTGTTTGGGGGAGGGGGATGAGAATGAGAATGAATAGGCATGCCAGGGCCTCTAACCACTGCAAATGAACTCCAGACACTTGTGGAATGTTGTGCTTCTTGACTTATGTGGGTCCTATGGGATCGAACCTGGGTCCTTTGGCTTTGCAGACTAGTGCCTTTCTCACTAAGCCACCTCTCCAGCCCTGAACTTTACTCCTTTCCTTTCTTTCTTTCTCTCTTTCTTTCTTTCTTTCTTTCTTTTTTTTTTTTTTTTTTTTTTTTGGAGGTAGGGTTTCACTCCAGCCCAGGATGACCTGGAATTTACTATGTAGTCTCAGAGTGGCCTCAAACTCACAGCAATCCTCTTACTTCTGTCTCCTGAGTGCTGTGATTAAAGGCATGCAAGAGCACACCTGGCTTTACTTTTATTTTTTTAAATACTTTATTTTTATTTATTTATTTGAGAGAGAGAGAGAGACAGAGCAAACTCCAGATGCATGTGCCACCTTGTGCATCTAGATTTACATGAGTACTGGGGAATTAAATCTGTGTTTTTAGGCTTTGCAAACAAGTGCCTTAACTGCTAAGCCATCTCTGTAGCCCCCATGTTCATTGTTTATATGTGAGATTACACTGATAGCATTTCAGTTCTCTGCAAGAGGGTTTTTTCTTAACAAAAAACTGTTGTGTCTTTGTCTTTGTATTGATGTGTGTTTGTGTATGGAGTGTGAAGGTTGACATGTTTGTGTCATGCCACATATGTGGAAGCTGTCAGACATCTCCATATCTCTGTTTTTAAAATTAATTAATTAACTTGCAAACAGAGAGAGAGATAGAAGAGAGACAGAGAGAATGGGCACATCTAGCCCTCAAGACACTGAAAATAGTCTCCGGATGAATGTGCCACTTTGTGTGTCTGGCTTTATGTGGGGACTGGGGAATTGAACTTGGATTGTTAGGCTCTGCAGGCAAGCACCTTAACCACTGAGCCATCTCTCCAGGCCCAGACATCTCTGTTTTGAGTCAGGACATCCTTTATTTTTCCTATAGGATAAGCCAGTCTAGCAGGTCCCTGACCTTCTGGATTCTCCTGGATCTGTCCCACTGCCATGGGCATGTTGTGTTTACAAGTGCATGTTCCACTTTGCTCCCAATATTGATGTTGGGGCTGAGGAATTGAACTCAGGATGGCAGGCTTCCAACAAGTACCTGTAATCTTTGAGCTATCTCCCCAGCCATAAGAAATTCTTAAATAAGGAATGGCTCCACAAATTATGTTTCCATAGATGGGAAGATGGATGAAAGGTTAAAGTTGCTTGTTTTTAAAGCTTGCAGGGCTGAGTTCAGTTCTCATGCCACTGAATAAGACAGATATAAAAAGTGACACAAAGGGGCAGAGAAATGTCTCAGTTGTTAAGGTACTTGCCTGCAAAGCCAAAGGACCCAGGCTCAATTCTCCAGGACCCACATAAGTCACACATGTTTCTGGAGTTCATTTGCAAAGTAGGGTCCTACTCTAGCCCAGGCTAATCTGGAACTCACAATGGATTTTCAGGCTGGCCTTGCACTCACAGTGATCCTCCTACCTCTGCCTCCTGAGTGCTGGGATCAAAGGTCTGTGCCACCATGTTGGGGTCATTTGATGTCTTGATCATAGCCATCTTGAGAAAAGTGAGATGGAATCTCAAAATTGTTTAAATTTTATTATCCTTATTGATAAATATGTAGAACATGTTTTCTTTAGATATTCTTTGTCTTTTTTATTTCTATTTTTTTTAAAAAAAAGTTTATTTGCAGGAAGAGAGAGAGAGAGAGAGAGAGAGAAAATAGGCATGCAGAGTCCTCTAGCTGCTGCAAACAAACTCCAGATGCATGTGCCACTTGGTGCACCTGGATTTACATGGGAATTGGGGAATTAAATGCAGGTCATTGGGCTTTCAGGCTTGGCAAGCAAGCAAGCTCCTTTAATTGTTGAGCCATCTTTCTATCTCATGTTATATTTTAGCTGGATTATCTCTAAAACTATATACTACTTTTCCCCCTATTTCAGGTTCTGCCCATCAATACCAAGTCTGATATTGCAGCAAATTTGTGCACATACTGAACGTTTGGTTTAAAAAAGTTGGTTTCAACATTTTGTTGTATGAAAATTGCATGGTTTAACCACTTTTTTTGTAGCTTGCTTTCCATAACTGAAGAATATCTTCTTAGCAACAATCCAGGTAAAGTTTCTGCTGTGCTCCTTTCATAGAGGAAGGCTCCACTTCAGGATCTTCTTTGCATTGTGGGAATGAGGGGACCGTCAATTCCAAGACCTCAAGGGCCGGAATTTGAGGGCTGGTGGGTGGGGTGACAATGAGTTACCTGGCACCAGTGTCTTAGTGTATAGAAAGAGGCCATGATCTGGAGAGATGGCTCAACAGTTAGGAATCTTTTCTGTGAAAGTGTGAGGATCTGAGGATGTCCAAGAGACCATTTGAGTTCTGTGGTTGTTTGATTCAGGTGTCCCCCATAAACTTGGGTATTCTGAATGCTAGTCTCTCCAGCTGATGGCAATTGGAAATTAAAGCCTCCTGGAGGTGGTGAATTGTTGGGGCGGGAATATGTGTGTTATAGCTAGTTTCCCCTTGCCAGTGTTTGGCACAATCTCCTGTTGCTTTTGTCCACCTTATGTTGACCAGGGGATGATGTTCATTCTCTGCTCATGCCATTGTTTTCCCCTGTCATCATGGAGCTTCCCCATTGAGTTTGTAAACCAAAATAAAACTTTTTTCCCCCCAAATCCTCCTCTTGGTCGGGTGATTTATGCCAATAATGCAAACCTGACTACAACAGTAAAGTTGGCATCGAGGAGTGGTGTGTGGCTTTGGTGTTTTGAAGCTGATTTTCAAGAGGAGTGTGGAAGGATTTGAAACATTGGCCTAAGAGATGCCTTATAGTGGTCAGGTCAGAGTTGAAAGACCTGAATGCAGTAAGAAGTATGGATTGTGAGGTTTGGCTTATGAAGGTGAGAAAGAACTTTGCGTGGACTGGGCTAGAGGCAGTTTGTGTGAGAGGCTTGCTATTATGCACCTGTCCTGAGAATTGGTGCAGGGTTGCTTTGCACAGAAACGGACTGGTGTGAATAGAGGGATTATAGCACAGAAATGAAATCTTTGGGTGGAAACTTCTGCCTGTTCAGCTGCAACTATATGAGATTACAACCACTGAAATTGGGTCAGCTGATCTGCACTGGGGCAACAGGAAGAATGCAGACTCCTGAACGGGCCTGAGTGCTCAAGAAGTGTCCTGTTCTTCAGTCTGCTTTATTCCTCCCTGGATTAACAAATTGGCACTCTACCTGGTATTATGGAGTATAAGAAATGCAGGAAAGAGTCATTAAAATTGCAACACAGTCTTGTGTTTTGGAAATGGCTATGGGCAGTGTGAAGCAGGTTTGCTGGATGCCTGCATGGAGACACCATGGAGCCATGAGGATGAACCGTGGATTGTAGTGGAGACCCAGTGGAGATTCTGGGACCATGAGATGGCTGCTAAGGAAAGCTACCAGCCCCAGATGAAGATTTCCAGGACTGTGAATAGCCTAGCTGGAGGGGTGGAATTGGAACTCCAGAGACTTGTGACTGGTTAGACTTATCGGACTTGGAGATTTGTCACTGGCTAGAGGTATTGAACTTGAAACTACAGAGTTTAATGTTTGTGCTGTTTAAATCTTTTATTCATTGACTATTTCTTTGCTATGCCCAATGCCATCTTTTGCAATGTGGCTGTTTACTCTGTGTCATTATGGGATTTTTTTAAATTAAAGTTTTTTAATTAACAACTTCCATGATTATAAACAATATCCCATGTTAATGCCCTCCCTCCTGCACTTTCCCCTTTGAAACTCCATTCTCCATCATATCCCCTCCTCCTCTCAATCAGTCTCTCTTTTATTTTGATGTCATGATCTTTACCTGCTATTATGATGGTCTTGTGTAGGTAGTGTCAGGCACTGTGAGGTCATGGATATCCATGCCATTTTGTGTCTGGAGAATCACATTGTAAGGAGTCCTACCCTACCTTTGGCTCTTACATTCTTTTTGGGGGGAGTGGTGTTATGGCTCAGTTAAAAGACCTTGGACTATCGTGATGTTGGAACATCATTAAGATTGGTAAAAAAAAAAGGGGGGGGACTTTTAAAGTTGGACTGAATGCATTGCATTTTACATCATGGATGTTTATCCATTTATGAGGGCCAGGGGTGGAATGTGGTGGTTTGATTCAGGTACCCCCCATAAACTTAGGTATTCTGAATGCTAGTGTCCCCACTGATGGCAATTTGAAATTAATGCCTCCTGGAGGCAGTGTATTGTTGCAGGCAGGCTCATAGCATTATAACCAGTTTCCCCTTGCACACTCTCCTGTTGCTATTGTCCACCTTATGTTGGCCAGGGGTGATGTCTACCCTCTGTTCATGCCATCTTTTCCCCATGCCATCATGGAGATTCCTTTTGAGTCTCTAAGACAAAATGCCCCCCACCCCTTTTTCCCCAAAAGCTGCTCTTGGGTAATATGAACCTGACTGCAACAAGTTCCATTCCCAGGACCAACATAAACACATTGACATGGCCACAGCCATCTGCATCTCCAGTCCTGTGCAAAGGAGACACTGGAGAAACACATTTAAAAAGGTGCAAGCTCTTGGATCAGTAATAGCCTCCAGGTAAAGTCAGAATGGGTGGAAAATAATGGATGGGGACACACAACCTTCCCACTGGTCACCACAGGGAGTATTCCAGCACACAGCATGCCTCATGGGCATGCACACATGCATACAACCAACACATCACATACCACAAAAAGAAAACCACATTACAAAATGCTACACATGCACACACAAAAAGAAGGAGGGTCCTTAGAGTGAGAGATGACAGGCAGCTGGCTGACAAGAAACATAGGCAGTTAGAGGGTTCCATCAACACCCATGGCAACAGTGGGGGATGAAGGAGTTTTGATGGTTGGGTACCACGGTTGGTATTCTGCTGTGTACTGCTGCTGTCTACCCCTGCAAGTTTCCAGCCCATGAACCAGGGCTGATCAGGCAGGGTAGGGTCAGTTAGGAGCCCTGTAACTGTTTTCCTCTTTCTTCCTCACCCAAGTCCAAATTTGTTCTTTTCAGTTGAGAATGATGGCTTATGTTTCTAATCTCAGCACTTGGGAGTCTTGGGCACAAGGATGGCTACTAAGCTATAGACATATTGTCTCAACAAGTGAACAAAAACAAAAACAAAAACAAAAAAAGAATTTTTCTAAGTCAGTAAATTGCAGACCACTAAGCTCTCTGCAGAGCTTTAATGGAATGCCAAATGGCACTTTCCATGGTTGTTTCCTTGTCACATACATGTGTGACAAATTAATTCTACTGTCAACTTGATCATATCAGGAATTAGCAGACACACTTCTGGGGGGGGGGGGGGCTTATGAGGGCATTTCCAGGAGTGATTAAGGGGCACATTAAGACTTTCCCTCAGAGTCATCTGCCCATCAGGTGACAGGCTATATAAAAAGAAGCCAAAAAAAGTGGGTGGGGCTTTGGTCTGGCTCCCTTTGCTAATTACTGATACAAGAATCTACCTTGTGGTTGCTATCCTTCATGGACATCAGAACGCTGCTTCATCAGTACTCCAGCATGGGCTGAAGACCAGAAGTTCCCCAGCAATCCTCTAGTCCTCCAGTGCCGGTCTGGGACTGCTGAGGCATCCAGCCTCATGCACTGAGCAACAGCAGAGTTCTCAGACTCTCCACTGTGCAGACAGTCATTGTTGGACTGCCTGTCAGCCAATCTTACAAATAAATCCCCCTTGTAATACATATTCATTCTGTTGATTCACTTCCATCCAGAACTCTGATGAATACTGATTGTGGTACCAGGAGTGCTTCTAGAGAAACAATTTCAAGCTTGAAGTTTGTGAGTGGGCTCAGTGTTAACTGTATCTGGCTGTCCAACTGTAATGCTACTAAAGATTCCCTCCTGCCTCAGCTTGCTAACCTGAGGATTCTTATACGTTGTCCATTTACCTGCAGGCATGTATCCACTTTTGTCTCTGTCACTGTTTCTATGTCTACATTGGTCTAGCATTAAAAGGGGGTGTTGAATCATGTCTGTCCCTTGGACAATATGTTCCATTCAGTCTGCCAGCTTCCTACACTGTCCATCTACTTGTGTTCTGAGCTCTGTCTCTGGACTTTGTCTTCTTATTTAGCCCTATAAGACCCTGTTCCAAGCTCTAAACTCATTAGTCAATAGGTGGATTATGTAGATTCAGTTTACACACCTAATTCAGTCTTCACACATGTTAGTTAAGCCAATTCCCTTTTCCTTTCCTCTCAACTACTTTAGCTTCCTGTCCTTAACCCCCTGGGGCACTCACAAGCTACTCCCTTGGTCTGCTGGCTGCAACACTCTGGGTCAAGGCCTTGCTGCTCTCCATACCAGGCTGCTGGGGGTCCCATGGGCTGCTGCTTTCATGGCAGTGTCAACGCAGAGAGAAACATGGAGTCTGCCTCTCTGAGTTGAGTGACCATTTACTCCTTTGCTGGAGTTCTTATACCCATTTTTTCCTGTTTTTGTGGCTGTTGATAGCCACCTTAGGGCTAGCTCATTTGCATATCAGCATACTGAGGGTCTCTGGTCAGTCTCTGGTCTTGGCCCCTGAATGCCATGGAGACCTTGTCAATGCTGAGTGAGTGCCCCATTTCTACTTCTAATTATTGCTTCTAGCAGTTCCCATTTTACTTCTAACTATTTCTATCATCCCATTTTTACTTTTAATTATTGCTCCTAACAGACTCTCACCCTAAGGAAGGCACACACACTCTGAGACAGCAAGCCTGTCTTCAACCTAAGTGGTTGTAGCTGCCACACAGAGAGGTTCAGGAAGACAGCAGATTGGTTAGTGCCCTAGTTCTCTGAAGGCTTGATTGAGGCTTGGCATAATGGAACACTCAAAGAGCAGCAATGTCATATTGGGAGTTGTAGTGTTTTCTGGGTGAGCAGACACTAGAGTCCTTGTAAACAATCCATGTGGAGTATGGGGCAGAGTGTGATTGGAGAGGGATATTGTGAACATACTGTAACGGGGTGCAGGAAGGTGATTTTCCCAGGTACACTGAGGCAAGTTGAACTAAAGATACTTTTGTCCAACTGTTAGGAGGGCCCTCTACCCTCTGCCCCTATATTTCCTGGACTTAAGCCCTGAGAATGGAGTCAGAAATCTTGGTCCCACCCAGCCTCATGCTCCCTGTGCAGCTGTGTCATCTATGGGGTTGTGCCTCTGTCTATGTCCAAATCTCTTTGATCTCTCTATTTCTGAATCTTTATGACTGTCTCCGCTTAGTGCAATCTAACTGTTTGTGTTCTACTGTCCTTTGTTTCTGCTGCCACTGGCCATTCTTTCTCTCCAGTCTTTTCGTCTATCACCACCTCTTCCCCAGGAGGCCTTTCTTTTTTTAAAAAAAAATTAATTAATTAGCTTTGTACTCAGAGAATACAGTCAAATTGGTACCATTGGTAGACTCATCCATGTCCTACCCCCTCCCCCCAGCCCCTCCTTGAGGTATATGGGTCATGTATTGTGGAGTTAGCCCACAGTTATGGGTAGGAGAAATGACTGCATATCATGTTCCAACTTTTGGCTCTGATATTCTTTCCACCCCCACTTCTGCAAAATTTCCCTCAGCCATGTTGGTTCTTTTTGGTCTGCTTCAGTGATGAGGTGTTGGGGGTCTCTGGGTCTCTGGATATATGATTTGGTAGGAGTTGATTGTTCTCTGTGTCAATCTCCTTCACCCTTGTGCTGGTACCCGGTTCACCAAAAAAACAGCACCCTTGCTTGTTTCACCAATTGTTCTTAGTTTCAGCAGGGGCCCTTTTGAGATATGATGGGGTGATTCTCTCCTTAGGATCTGTGTCTATCTGAAAAAGAGAAGCAGGTTCTCCAACAGAGAGTAAAGTTAGTACCAGACAAATGGGGTAGCCCTTACTTTTTTATAGAGAATTAAATAGGTGTAGGCCCTCTAGTAGCCCATGATTGGTGGTAGCTTGATAATGGAGAGCGTGCTCATGTTTGGATATGGTTCTGACTTGTTCCCCAGCTCCAGCTATGTGTCCCATTCCACTGAGGGGATCAGTTAGCCAAATCAAGAGCAGTTGGTTTCCCACCATGGCTGTGCACCACTATTGCACTTGTGTGAGCATCACGACAGGTTATTTGCTGCTAAATAGGTTAGACCATGAATTGCTTGGACAGATATTGGTCGTTTTCCCCCAGTTGCCTATGTAGCACCTTCTGGCACTAGACACGCTGAATATCTGGGGACTGACTCTCTTCCAACTTCCAGCCATGTCAGTCCATTTTACGTGTCAACCGCATATGGTATCTTCAGCAGTAGGGTCTTACCACTAACCTTTGGTGGGTCGTCAAGTACTCTGACAGAAATCTGTCTTCCTTTTAGGAAACCTTGTAGGTCTCTCTGATCAAAAGCTCACTGTGGATGATAGCCACATGCTGGTACTGGGAGTTACACATCAGTGCCCACTAACAAAAGGAAGAAAAAGATAAGTAATATAAAAGAGTTAAAGAGGAGAGAGAGAGAGAGGGAGAAGCTGTAGAAGATTAAGTTCAGTCTTCATCATACTCTCTCCAGTGTCTTGTAGCTCAGGTGTTCCCTCTAAGGGCCTGGTGAAAGTTCAACCATTTGGTCTGCTTTTTAGGATGTGGAATTTTTATGGTACCATTGCTTTTTGGGCCTAGATTTGTGTCTTCCACCCTCTCCCTTGCCCTCCCCTCCCTCCCACCCCACCCACCCTATTGTCTGCTCCTCAAGATGCTTGCTGAGTATGTCAGCATCTTGAATAGATTCAGGTTAGGTGTGTAGATGAGTGAGACTATGTGGCGATTTTCTTTCTGTGATTGGGTGAGTTCACTGAGAATGATCTGTTACAGGTTCAACCATTTTTCCTCAAATTTCATTGTGTCTTTTTTTTTTTTTTTTTAACTGCTGTGTAGAATCCCATTGTGTAGATATACCACATTTTAGTTATCCATTCTTCTAGTGATGGACATCTGGGTTGATTCCAGCTCTTAGCTATTACGAATTGAGCTGCTATACACATGGTTGAGCAAATCTCTCTGGACTGTGGTTTAAAGGTTTTAGGGTACATGCCCAGTAAGGGAGTAACTGGATCTGTTGGTAACTCTATAGTCAGCTTTTCCAGGAGTCTCCATATTGCTTTCCAAAGTGATTATACCATCCTACATTCCCGCCAACAGTGGATGAGTGTTCCAAATCTCCACATCCTCACCAGCATTTATTTTCATTTGATTTTTTGATGTTTCCTATCCTCACTGGGGTAAGGTGGAATCTCATAGTTGTTTTAATTTGCATTTCCCTGATGATTAGGGATGATAAACATTTTCTTAAGTGTGTGTATGCCATTTGTATTTCTTCCTCTGTGAACTGCCTGTTCAGCTCTTTGCCCCATTTTGTGAGTGGGGTGTTTGACTTTTTATTGTTAAGGTTTTTGAGTTCTTTGTAGATTCTAGAGATTAGGCCTCTGTCATTTGGATAATCAGGAAATATTTTCTCCCATTCTGTGGGTAATCTATTGGCTCTGCTTATTGTGTTTCTGCAAATGTGTCCCTTTATACATTCCCAACCATTTTCTTGTTTTGCTTTTGAGGCACAATCTCACTCGGTAGGAAAGGCTGTCCTGAAACTCCTACCAGGTCTCTGTCCTTATGTTACCTATTTTGTGATATACTTTTTCCATTTAGGGCTGAGATGACAATAATCACCTTTTCCCAGAATTTTGAAAAGTCATGAGTCTCTGCATTAAATGCTGCTCACTGTAATGAAGAAAGTTATCTGACCAAGGCTGAGAGTAGCATTAACCTATTGGCATAAAGATGAATATTATTTATTTACTTATTGCTGATAAAAGCTATGCAATTATAGCTAGTTTAACTTTTTGCCAGTGACTTGGAGTTTCCAAATGAGTGACATATATATTCCACAAATACTGATAGTCCTTTACAATGTGCTAAGTGATTTTAAACATGTATTTATTTATTTTTGAATGCAGGGTTTAAACTCAAAGCATTTAGTAGTGGGAAACTCTTCTCCTGAGAAGGTAGATTATGTAGGTTACTTTTAGTGTTTTTTTCTTTTCAATTTTTTTTTTTATTAACAACTTCCATGATTATAAACAATATCCCATGGTAATGTCCTCACTCTCCCCACCCACTTTCCTCTTTGAAACTCCATTTTGCAAAATGTCCCCTCCTTCTCTCAATCAGTCTCTCCTCTTTTTTTTTTTTTTTTTTGTTTTGGTTTTTCGAAGTAGGGTATCACTCTAGCCCAGGCTGACATGGAATTCACTATGGAGTCTCAGGGTGGCCTCGAACTCATGGCAATCCTCCTCACTGCCTCCCGAGTACTGGGATTAAGGGCATGCGTCACCACGCCTGGCTCCAGTCTCTTATTTTGGTGTCATGATCTTTTCCTCATATTATGATGGTCTTGCATAGGTAGTTTCAAGCACTGTGAGGTCATGGATATCCTGTCCATTTTGTGTCTGGGTGGAGCACGTTGTAAGGAGTCTTACCCTTCCATTGGATCTTACATTCTTTTTGGCACCTCCTTTGCAATATATCCTGAGCCTTGGAAGGTGTGATAGAGATATTGCAGTGCTGAGCCCTCCTGTCACTTCTTTCCAGCACCATGATGCCTTCTGAGTCATCCCAAGGTCACTGTCAGCTGAAAAGAGAATATTCTCTACCAAAAGTGAGAGTAGCATTAATATAAGGGTATGAACATTAAGAGAAGTGCTTACTGGGAAGTTTGATGAGCATAGTATATACATTTAGCGAGACAGCAGCAGGCATTACACCCCTAGGGCTTATGGCTACCCCTGTCTTAAGGTTTCAGTGTCAAGGATATCCCTCCCATGGAGCAGGCCTCTAGTCCAATTAGAGGGCAGTTGGTTTCCACCATGACAGATGTGCCACTATTGCAGCCCTTGGCTCATTTGGCATGGCTGGTCGAATATAAGGCTTGCAGGGTCCACTGTTGAGTATCTTCACTGGTGATATTTCTCTCTCCCATTGAAGTGCATGCAGAATGGCTTCTTCCAGCTTTCTGTCAGCTGGTCTACATGGAGGAGGTTATCAGCTTAGTTCTAGCAGGATATCTCAGTAGCCTTGCAGCCCAAGTATGTGAAGTCTTTAGCAACAGAGTCTTACCATCTATTCCTGGTGAGAAACCAAGGGCCTTGGCAGTGGCTTATAATGTTTTGGGGGCATCAGGGACCTTCCTGGCCAACACTCACTGGAAGGTATCCCATGCCTGGGACTGAAAATTTTCAAGCAACAATCTGTGGCTTCCGAGAGTTCCATTGTCCAAAAAATTAGGTTTTCATGTGATTTATTTATATCCTTTTCGATTTTTATTAGCCCTCCCTCCACCTTTCCTTTACTCAATTTCTTCCCCTGATCTCACTTGGGCCTTTTCACCCACATTAATCTATTCTTCTACTTACATATATACAATACCATCTTCTTAAGTACCCCCTTCCTTTCTCTTCCCTTTATATCTCTTTTCTAGCTTACTGGCCTTTGCTACTGAGTTTTTTTCCTACTCACACAAAAGTCCAGTCATCTGTAGCTAGGATCCACATATGAGAGAGAACATGCAACGTTTGGCTTTCTGGGTCTGGGTTACCTCACTTAGTATAATCCTTTCCAGATCCATCCATTTTCCTACAAATTTCATAACTTCATCTTTCTTTACCACTGAGTAGAACTCCAATGTATAAATGTGCCATATCTTCATTATCCACTCATCAGTTGAGGGACATCTAGGCTGGTTCCATTATCCAGCTATTGTGATTTGAGCATCAATAAACATGGTTGAGCAAGTATCTCTAAGGTAATGAGATGAGTCCTTAGGATATATGCCTAGGAGTGCTATAACTGGGTCATATGGTAGATCAATTTCTAGCTGTCTTAGGAACCTCCACACTGATTTCCACAATATCTGGACCAGATTGCATTCCCACCAACAGTGTAGAAGGGTTCCTCTTTTTCCACATAATCAGCATTTATGGTCATGTGTTTCCATGATGGTAGCCAATCTGACAGGAGTGAAATGGAATCTCAATGTAGTTTTAATGTGCATTTCCCTGATGACTAGGGATGTAGAACATTTTTTTAGATGCTTATATGCCATCTGTATCTCTTCTTTTGAGAACTCTCTATTTTGTTCCAAAGCCCCTTTTTTAATTGGCTTGAGTTCTTATTATTTAATTGTTTGAGTTCTTTCTATATCCTTGATATTAATCCTCTATCAGATGTATAGCTGGCAAAGATTTTTCCCATTCTGTAGGTTGCCTCTTTGCTTTCTTTACAGTGTCCTTTGCCATACAAAATCTTTGTAACTTGATGAGGACCCAGTGGTTAATCTGTGGTTTTATTGCCTGAGCAATTTGGGTTATATTCAGAAAGTATTTGCCAAGACCAATATGTTGAAGGGTTTCCCCTACTTTTTCCTCTAGCAGTTTCAGAGTTTCTGCTCTGATGTTAAGGTCTTTAATCCATGTGGATTTAATTCTTGTGCATGGAGAGAGAGAAGAATCTATTTTCCTCATACATATCCTATTTTCCCCACACCATTTGCTGAAGAGGCTGTCTTTTCTCCAATGAGTATTTTTGGCATTTCTATCGACTATCAGGTGGCTATAGCTACCTGGATCTACTTCTGGGTCCTCTATTCTGTTCCATTGATCTACATGTCTGCTTTTGTGCCAGTACCATGCTGTTTTTGTTACTATGGCTCTGTAGTATAGGTTAAAATCAGGTATGGTGATACCTCCAGCCTTATTTTTATTGCTCAGTATTGTTTTAGATATTTGAGATTTTTTTGTGTGATTCCAAATGTATCTTTGGATTGTTTCTTTTTCTATTTCTGTGAAGAATGCCATTGGAATTGTGATGGGGATTGCATTAAATGTGTAGGTTACTTTTGGTAAGATTGCCATTTTCACAATATTGATTTTTCTGATCCAACAACAAGGGATGCTTTTCCATTTTGTAGTGTCTTCTGAATTTTCTCTCTTGAGTGTTTTAATGTTTTCATTGTAGAGAACCTTCACTTCCTTGGTTAGGTTTATTGCCAGGTACTTTGTTTCATTTTTTTCTTTTCAATATATTTTTTTTAATTAACAAGTTCCATGATTGTAAACAATACCCAATGGTAATGCCATCCCTTTCCCCATTTTCTCCTTTGAAACTCCATAGTCCATCATATCCCCTCCCCCTCTCAATCAGTCTCTCTTTTATTTTGATGTCATGATCTTTTCCTCCTATTATGATGGTTTTGTGTAGGTACTGTCAGGCACTGAGTGGTCATGGATATTCAGGCCATTTTGTGTCTGGAGGGAGCACGTTGTAAGGAGTCCTACCCTTCCTTTGGCTCTTACATTCTTTCTACCACCTCTTCCTCAATAGACCCTGAGCCTTGGAAGATGTGATAGAGATATTGAGTGGTGACCTGGAATTCTCTATGTAGTCTCAGGGTGGCCTCTCAAACTCATGGTAATCCTCCTATCTCTGTCTCATGAGTGCTGGGATAAAAGGCATGAGCCACCACACCCAGCTTCTCTTAGATTTTGATAATCCCTCCCTCCACCTTTCCTTTACTCAGTCTCTTCCTCTGACCTCACTTGGGCCTTTTCACCCCTATTAATCGATTCTTCTACTTACATATATAAAATACTATTTTATTAAATACTTTATTTTTTTAATGCAATTGTCAATGGGAGTGATTCTCTGAATTCTTCCTCTGTGTGTTTGTTGTTAGCATACAGGAAGGCTACTGTTTTCTGTGTATTTTTTTTTTATATCCTGCTACATGTGTATAGGGCTTTGTCAGCTCTAACGGTTTGCTGGTAGAGTCTTTAGGGTCCTTTATGTATAGAATCATGTCATCCTCAAATAATAATTAATTGATCTCTTTCTTTCTGATTTGTATCCCTTTTATGTGCATTTCTTGCCTTATTGTTATGGATAAGACTTCCAGTACTATACTAAGTAAAAGTGGGAACAGTGGACACCCTTGTCTTGTTCCTGATTGTAGTGGAAAATCTTCCAGATTTTCCCCATTTAGTAATATGTTGGTTGTATGCTTATTATAAATAGCCTTTATTATATTGAGATATATTCCTTCTATTCCCAGTCTCTGTAGGACTTTTATTATGAAGGATGTTGGATTTTTGTCAAACGCTTTCTCTGCATCTAATGAGATGATCATGTGATTTTTGTGCTTCAATCCATTTATATAATGTATTATATTTATCGATTTGTGTATGTGGAACCATCCCTGCATCTCTGGGATAAAGCCTACTTGGTCAGCATGAATGATGTCTCTGATGTATTCTTGTATTCTGTTTGCCAATATTTTGTTGAGAATTTTTGCATCTATGTTTATGAGGGAGATTGGTCTGTAATTTTCTTTTTTCTTTCTTTCTTTTTTTTCTGTCTTTTTCTATTTTATGGAAAAGATTAAAAAGCCATAGTGTTAGTTCTTTGCTGAACGTCTAGTAAAATACACCAGTGAATCCATCTGGGCCTGGATTTTTTATAGTTGGGAGATTTTGA
Organism: Dipus sagitta; assembly: GCA_036346955.1. Lineage (NCBI taxonomy): Eukaryota > Metazoa > Chordata > Mammalia > Rodentia > Dipodidae > Dipus > Dipus sagitta. The sequence goes on along the minus strand of CM070791.1, from coordinate 11,878,747 downwards.
TAACTGCTTGGATCTCCATACTTGTTATAGGTCTATATAGTTGATTAATCTCATCTTGATTTCATTTAGGTAGATCATATGAATCAAGGAAATCATCCATTTCTTTCAGATTTTCCTACTTAGTGGAGTATATGTTTGTTATAGTATGTCCCTATGATTTTTTGAATTTCTGTGGTATCTATTGTGCTGTTGCCTTTTTCATGTCTAATTTTATTAATTTGTGTCTCTTCTCTCTTTCTTTTGGTCAGATTTGCTAAGGGTTTATCAATGTTGTTTATCCTTTCAAAGAACCAATTCTTTGTTTCATTGATTCTTTGGATTTTTTTTTCTATTTTATTCATTTCTGTCCTAATGTTATTTCTTTCTGTCTACTGATTTTCAGTTTGCCTTGTTCTTCTTTTTCCAAGGCTTTAAGGTGAAGTGTTAGGTCATTTACTTGAGACCTTTCTAATTTCTTAATATAGGCACTTAAAGCTATAAATTTCCCTCTTAGGACTGCCAGGGGACTTCATTGTGTCCCAAAGGTTTTGGTATGTTGTGTTATCATTATCATTTGACTATGCATTTTTTGATTTCCTTCTTGATTTATTCATTCACTTATTCATCATTTAGTAGTGTATTGTTTAGTTTACATGATTTTGTATATGCTCTATAGCTTTTCTTGCTACTGATTTGTAGTTTGATTTTATTGTGATTAGATAGAATGCAAGGAATTATTTCACTTTTCCTTTATTTGTTAAGATTTATTTGTGTCCTAATATACGGTCTGTTTTAGAGAATGTTCCATGTGCTGCTGAAAAGAATTTGTATTCTGCAGCATTTGGATGAAATGTGCTTAATATATCTGTTAGGTCCATTTCTTCTATGACCTCATTTAATCCAGATGCCTCTCTGTTTATTTTTTGCCAGGTGACCTGTCAGTTGATGAGAATGGGGTGTTGAAGTCACCCACTACAACTGTGTTTGGTGTTATCTGTTATCTTAGTTCTAATAACGTTTGTTTGATGAAGTTGGGAGCCCCCATGTTTGGTGCCTATATGTTTAACATTGTAATGTCCTCTGGTTTGAGTGCACCTTTAATCAATATAAAGTGACCTTTCTTCTCTTTTCTAACTAATGTGGACTGAAGTCAACTTTGTCAGATATTAGCATAGCATCCCCGGCTTGTTTTCTAGGCCCATTTGCTTGAAACACCATTTTCCAAAGTTTCACCCTAAGATAGTGTCCATCCTTTGTAGAAAGGTGAGTTTCTTGGAAGCAACAAATTGATGGATCCTGCTTTGTAACCCAGTAGGCAAACCTATGTCTTTTGGTTGGAGCATTAATATTAAGAGATGTTATTTAAAGGTGTGTATTTATTTTTGCCATTTTTTTGTAGTTCTTGTGCTTTTACCTTTGCTCTCTTGTGTTAACCAGTATTTGAGTATTGCTTGTTTTTTTCTCAGTTCCTAATGTATGCTTTTCTTTCTCTTCAGCATGGAGGATTCTTTCAAGTATTTTCTGAAATACTTTGTCTTCAAATACTTCTTTAGTCTGCTTTGGTTGTGGAATGTCCTTATTTCTCTGTCTGTTTGAATGGATAGCTTTGCAGGATAATGCAACCTTGGTTGACATTTGTTATCTTTCAGAACTTTGAATACATCACTCCAAGCCCTTCTGGCTTTTAAAGTTTGTGTTGAGTAATCTGCTGTGATCCTGATGTGCTTTCTGTTGTAGGTAACTTGATTTTTCTAAGTGCTTTCAGTGTTTTTTCTTTGGTTTGTATGTTTGGTAGTTTAATTATAATATGGTGAAGAAAGGCTCTTTCTAGGTTTTGTCTGGTTGGTGTTCTAAAGGATTCCTGAACCTGCATTGACAACTCTTTCCCACTTTGGGGGAATTTTTCTTCTATGGTTGTGTTGAAAATGCCTATTATGCCTTTGGAGTGAAATTCTTCTTCTACGATAGCCTGAATTCTTATGTTTGAGCTTTTCATAGTGTCCCAAATATCTTGAAATTCCCATTCATACTTTCCTATTAGTTTGTCTAACTTTGGACTGTACTAGGTCTGCCACCTGGTCTTCTAGCTTAGATATTCTGTCCTCTCCTTCATCCATTCTACTGGTGAGATTTTCTACAGAGTATTTTTTTTTTTTATTTCATTAACTGTGTTCTTAATTGCTAGTGATTCTGACTGTTTTTCTTTATTAATTCTATTTCCTTGCTTATGTCTTGTATTCATTACTTTATTTCATTAAATTGGTTTCCTGTGTCTTTGATTCCTTTGATTTCCTCTTTCATTCCTTTGATTTCCTCTTTGACTTGTTTGAGCATATTTGTAATCATCCTTTTGAAATCTTTCTCAGGCATTTCCACTAACTCATTCGCACTGGAGGTCATTTCTGATGCATTAATACTTTTTGGTTTATTTATGTTGTCTTGATTTTTGGTGTTTCTTGTGTTATAATATATATATTTTTTGCATCCTGGATTAACTTAATGTTTGGGTTTTCTACTTAGCTGCAGTAGCATTAGAAGTATCAATCAATCTGATGTTATATATCTTCAGGGTAGGAACTTAAGGTGGTAGGTGTGGCTCTCAAGACTCTTAGTATATCTACCAAAGTGATTCTAGGTGTTGGGTTTGCATGCTATGAGAGTATTCACGTAGGCTGAGTGGAAAAAAATACAGGCAGATTCTAAAATTTAACTAAGCAATGTACACATTCAATGATAAACAGTACAGAATATTTATGCAAGAATAGGTATTATGACAACCAGATCCTCTAACAACATCACTGTCCCTTGGGGTGTGTGGTGCCCCACACCTTAATCATGCCAACTAGGAGGTTAAGATTTCTGGTCTGTTGAGGGTTCCAAGTCAGCTTGTGACCAAGTGAGACCCTTCCCTAATGTACAATAGAAGAGGAAACAAAGCCGCTATAAATCAAAAAGCAACAAATAACAAGCCCAAAATATAGCTTTTTTAAGAAATGGCAAATCTGACCATCATCAGATTTATCATATAACTTATCCTGATATTGAAGCCGCAATCAGCACTTCGGGTTTAGGCTATATAGCAGGCTTATTTGGTGGGTACGGACCTGTTGTAATTCCAGTTACCTCTTGGGATGATTTTGGTCTCAGTTATGCTATGCTCCTTCTTAGTTCTCTCTTTGGTGCACTGTGGGTTCTAGTAGGCTGTCATCTGCAAATAATGATTACTTGATCTCTTCCTTTCCAATCTGTATCCCTTTTATGGGCGTCTCTTGCCTTATTGCTGTGGCCAAGACTTCCAGTACTCTATTAAATAAAAGTGGGGACAGTGGACACCCTTGGCTTGTTCCTGATTTTATTGGAAAAGCTTCCAGTTTTTCCCCATTTAGTAATATGTTGGCTGTAGGCTTGTCATAAATAGCCTTTATTATATTGAGATATTTTCCTTCTATTCCCAGTCTCTCTAGGACTTATATCATGAAGGGATGTTGGATTTTGTCAAATGCTTTCTCTGCATCTAATGAGATGATCATGTGATTTTTGTCCTTCAATCCATTTATATAATGTATTCCATTTATCGAATTGTGCATATTGAACCATCCCTGCATCTCTGGGATAAATCTTACTTGGTCAGGTTGAATGATCTTTCTGATATAGTCTTGTATTCTGTTTGCCAGTATTTTGTTGAGAATTGTTGCATCTATGTTCATGAGGGAGATTGGTGTGCAATTTTCTTTTTTTGTCCTATCTTTGCCTGGTTTTGGTATCAGGGTGATGCTGGCTTCATAGACAGAATTTGGTAGAATTCCTTCTTTTTCTATTTTTTGGAAAAGGTTAAGAAGCAATGGTGTTAGCTCTTCCCTGAAGGTCTGGTAAAATTCAAGCAGTGAATCCATCTGGGCCTGGACTTTTTTTAGTTGGGAGATTTTTTATAACTGTTCAGATCTCCATGTTTGTTATAGGTCTATTTAAGTGATTAATCTCATCTTGATTTAATTAGGTAGGTTATATAAATCAAGGAAATCATCCATTTCTTTCAGATTTTCATACTTTGTGGAGTATATACTTTTATAGTATGTCCCTATGATTTTTTGAATTTCTCTGGCATCTGTTGTGATGTTACCAGTTTCATCTCTAATTTTATTAATTTGTTTCTCTTCTCTCTTTCTTTTGGTCAGATTTGCTAAGGGTTTATCAACCTTGTTTATCCTTTCAGAGAACCAACTCTTTGTTTCATTGATTCTTTGGATTTTTTTTTTTCAGTTTCTGTTTCATTAATTTGTGCCCTAATCTTTATTATTTCTTTGCATCTACTGATTTTGGGTTTGCCTTGTTCTTCTTTTTCCAAGGCTTTAAGGTAACGCATTAGGTCATTTACTGGCGACCTTTCTAATTTCTTAATATAGGCAGTTAAAGCTATAAATTTTCCTCTTAGGACTGCCTTCATTGTGTTCCAGAGATTTGGGTATGTTGTGTTCTCATTATCGTTTGACTGTATAAATTTTTTGATTTCCCTCTTGATTTCTTCATTGACCCCTTCGTCATTTAGTAATGTGTTGTTTAATTTCCATGATTTTATGTATGCTCTATAGCTTTTCTTGCTATTGATTTGTAGTTTGATTCCATTGTGGTCAGATAGAATGCGAGGAGTTATTTCAATTTTCCTGTATTTGTTAAGATTTGCTTTGTGTCCTAATATATGGTCTATTGTAGAGAATATTCCATGTGCTGCTGAAAAGAATGTATATTCTGCAGCATTTGGATGTAATGTCCTGTATATATCTGATAGGGCCATTCCTTCTATGACCTCATTTAGTCCAGATGCCTCTCTGTTTATTTTTTCCCAGGATCACCTGTCAATTGATGAGAGTGGGTTGTTGAAGTAACCCACTACAACTGTGTTTGGTGTTTTCTGTGACCTTAGTTCTAATCGCATTTGTTTGATTAATTTCGGGGCCCTCATGTTAGGTGCATATATGTTTAGGATTTTAATGTCCTCCTGTTGGAGGGTGCCTTTAATCAATATAAAGTGGCCTTCCTTATGTTCCTTATCTAATGTTGGACTGAAGTCTACCTTGACAGATATTAGGATAGCAACCCCTGTTTGTTTTCTAGGTCCATTTGCTTAAAACACCATTTTCCAACCTTTCACCCTACGATAGTGTCCATCCTTTGTAGAAAGGTGTGTTTCTTGGAGGCAACAAGTGAAGGATCTTGGTTTTTAACCCAGTCTGCAAACCTATGTCTTTTGGTTGGGGCATTGAGGCCGTTGACATTAAGAGATATTATTGAAAGGTGGGTATTCATTTTTGCCATTTTTTTTTTTGTAGTTCTGGTTTTACCTTTGCTCTGTTGTGTTAATTAGTATTTGAATATTGTTTATTATTTCCCGGTTCCTTATATGTGGGCTTTTCTTTTTCTTCAGCATGGAGGATTCTTTGAAGTAGTTTCTGTAGAGCTTGTTTTGTCTTCAAATACTACTTTAGCCTGTTTTTGTGGTGGAATGTCCTTATTTCTCCGTCTATTTGAATGGATAGCTTTGCAGGACAAAGTAACCTTGGTTGATAGTTGTTGTCTTTCAGAACTTGGAATACATCACTCCACACCCTTCTGGGTTTTGAAGTTTGTGTTGAGTAATCTGCTCTAATCCTGATAGGCTTGCCTTTGTAGGTAACTTGATTTTTCACTCTGACTGCTTTCAATAATTTTTCTTTGGTTTGTATGTTTGGTAGTTTGATTATAATATGGCGAGGAGAGGTTCTTTCCAGGTTTTGTCTGGCTGGGGTTCTAAAGGATTCCTGTAACTGCATTGGTACCTCTTTCACAATTTTGGGGAAGTTTTCTTCTATGATTTTGTTGAAGATGCCAACTATGCCTTAGGAGTGAAATTCTCTGTGTATTATGCCCTGAATTCTTATGTTTGATCTTTTCATAGTGTCCTGAATATCTTGAAATTCCCTCTCATACCTTTCTATTATTTTGTCTTTCTCTTTGTTGGACTGTATTAGATCTGCCACCTGGTCTTCTAGCTTAGATATTCTGTCCTCTCCTTCATCTATTCTACTGGTGAGATTTTCTACAGAGTTTTTTATTTCATTAACTGTGTTCTTCATTGCCAGTAATTGTAACTGGTTTTTCTTTATTATTTTTATATCCTTATTTATGTCTAGTATTGACCACTTTATTTCATTTAATTGTCGTCCCCTGTTGTCTTTTCTTTCTTTGGTTTTTTCTTTGAGATCTTTGAACATATTTATAATCATTCTTTTGAAATCTTTCTCATGTATTTCCTCTAAATCTTTCTCTCTGGAGGTGATTTCTGATGCATTAATACTTTTTGGTGGATTTATATTGTCTTGATTTTTGGTGTTTCTTGTGTTATAATGTATATATTTTTGCATCTTGGATTATTTAATGATTGGATTTTCCAGTTCGCTGGGTATTAAGAGATGTATTAATCTGATGTTATATATCTTCAGGGTAGGAGCTTAAAGAGCTAGATGCGGCTCTGAAGACTCTTAGAGTATCTACCAAAGTGACCCTAGGTGTTGGGTGTGCTTGCTATGAGAGTATTCAAGTAGGCTAAGTGGAACAAAATACAGGCCGATTCTAAAATTTAACTAAACTATGTACACTTTCAATGAAAAACCACACAGAGTATTTATGCAAGAGTAGGTATTATGACAACCAGATCCTCTGTCTGTCCCTTAGGCTGTGTGGTGCCTCACCCACTCCCTTAATCCTGACAACAAGGCTGTTAAGATTTCTGGTCTGTAGAGGGTTCCAAGTCAGCTTGTGACCAGGTAAGAACCTTCCCTAATGTATAACAGAAAAGTAAACAAAGCCACTATAATTCAAGAAGCAACAAATATAAGCCCAAAATACAGCTTTTTTAAGAATGGCAAATTTGACCATCCATCTGATTTAACATATAATTTATCCTGATATGCAAGGTGCAATTAGCATTTTTGGTTGAGGCCTATATACCAGGTTTATTAGGTGGGTACTGACCTGGTATAATCCCAATTACCTTTTGGGATGATTTTGGTCTCAGCTGCGCTCTTAATTGGGTCCCTCTTTGGTGCTGTGTCAGTTCAATTAGGCGTGGCTGGGTCCATGGACTGCTGCTTTTTTCCCCAGGGCTGGACACTGGAGTTGGGGGAGGGGGAGGGAGCTGATGCTGCTCTAGTTACCCTGCTGTTCCATGCGTTCTACTACCTTTTGATCTGCTCCCCTGTTGTTCACTGCTGTTCTCCCTTCATGTTTCTTGAGTTTGTGGAGAGCTCCAGTGTGAGTGGAAAATCCCCTTGCCTGGCTTTTCCTGTGGCTCAAGCTGAGCCTGGAGGCTTGGTAGCGGGCTTCCGCTGAGGTGCGTGCCCTGCTGGAGCAGCTTCTGCCGGCCCGTGTGGGCTCTGGATGCTGTGGATCTCTCCTACTTCTTCGCTGCTGTTTCAATTTCGTATACACCTCACTTTTTAGTAAAAGTGTGTATTTTTGTGCAGTTTATTTTATTTTATTTTTTTGGCTTTTCCCCCCCTAGTCTGCTTTGGTGTGGTATCTACTCCACCATCTTAGCCAGAAGTCCCAGTAATTTCTTTTGCACCTCACTTTTTAGTGGAAGAATGTATCTTGCCTTTTTTTTTAAAAAAATTTTTTTCTCACCTAGGCTGCTTTTGTGTGGTTCCTATGCCACCATCATAACCGGAAGTCCCAAGATGAATATGTAGCAAGCATTTATTACATTATGTAAAAGTGAAAATATGCTTATAACACTTATATACATGATATAGTTTCAAAAAAGATTTTATGTACGATGTGTAATTTTTGAATTATCACTTTATCTAGGTGCAAAGTATGACACAGAACAATATTAACAAAAAGAAAGATGTTAGCCCCAAGATAGTTATACAGTCTCACATAATGTAGAATTACAGTGAACCTGAGGAACGGTAACAATGCCATATAAATATAAGAAAAACTATGAGCTATCTGTTTTGAAATAAAGAAAGGCTCCTCAAAAGGCTGTTCTTTGAAAACTGATTATTCACTGACATGTACAAGTCTGAAATGTGATCCCTGTTTCACTCAGTATAAGTGGATCAAAGTCCTGAATTTTTTGAAGGACCTTAAATGTTAGTCAAGCATGCTAGTACATGCCTTTAGTGCCAACACTCTGTCATTTTTGTGCAGAAGCCCTTGTAATATTTTTTGTTTGTTTCAGTCCAATTCAAAATATGTGCAGTTGAAGCAAGCACTCCTGCCTAATCTTACAAAGCAAGCCTGTGAAATGGTGACTGGGTTCTGACCTTACCCTTCCTGATGCATAGGCCTAAACCTTGGGACTTTCCTGTTTTTCCCTGTGGACAGGACTGATGCTGGGGTTGAATCCTTTTCACTGAGTGACAGAGGTTAGAGTGGAAGGCTTTGGATACGCAGGGACAGAGGAATGAGGCAGAAAATTCAACCTACTCCTTCCAGGGTACATATGACCTTACCTGGTTCTCTGTGTATTTATTTCTGTGCTTCTGGATATTAGTCACTCAATCCTTTCCTGTTTTCCTTTCCCCCATCCTTTCCCTGTGTGTGGAGGGTGAAGTACATCAGTTTTTACAAAATTGATATCTTTTGTTTGTTTGTTTGTTTTCTTTTTTGAGGTAGGGTCTCACTCTAGCTCAGGCTGACCTGGAATTCACTATGTAGTCCCAGGGTGGCCTCAAACACATGGCAATCCTCCTACCTCTGCCTCCCTAGTGCTGGGATTAAAGGCATGCCCCACCACATCCGGCTCAAAATTGATATCTTGATTGATGAGTCAGAATAGACAGTTGAGCAGACTGGGAGCTATAATTATGATGAGAAAAATACTGATAAAAAGACCCAGTAAAGAGCTTAACCGCGGAAACCATTTTCCTAAACCTGACCAAATGTTGCTCTCATGGATTTTGTTAACTTCTTCTTTTATTTTTTCTATCTGCTGACTAATAATATTGGGAATTTGCATAATATTGAAGCAACAGCATTTATAATAAAATTGAGCAATTCCAGAGAATTGTTGAAAACCAATATGCTGCTTCAATAATTAAAAAAAAAATCAATAGTGGCTCTATTATGTGATATTGAGGTTCAAAGTTCTTTATTTCTTGGTTAATTTCTGCCAGAACTTGTGTGGTGAGTTTTGCTAAAGATGCAGGCCAACTTAGATGCTTCCTTTTTTATCCCTACCACAAGACCTTGAATGAGCAGGATAAATGCTGTTGTGACCACTACCTGCTTGGGATCTAGGAGGATTAAATTATCATCACAGTTTGAGGGCTGACTCTGGGTATTCCAGTGAGGAGGGCTTAGCGATGACAGTAAGAGGAGGACCTGTCCAATGAAGCAGATTCCAGAGAAGTTAGCAGGCAGGGCTTGAAAGGCCATTTTATTGCAGAGGAAGACCCTTGCCATGGACAACCATTTGACCATGGGCAGGGAGATGTTTTGTTTAACAGAACAATTAGGAAGTGGTTGAGGCATTTGAAAGGTGGTCAAGGAGGGATGGAATTGATGCATAGGCAATGCTGTTAGACAACTAGGTGACTGGGAGTGTTGATTCTGTATGGAGCACAGGATGATCTTGTTTGGTAATTCTATCTCTAGTGACATTAACATATTCATTATACTTAACAGATAGACCCATGAGATTATTAGCTTATAATTGCTGGACTGAGTTTCCCTCTTTTATTCAAAAAGAATTCTTGTTCATGGTATCAACAGCCAATTGAACCCAGAAGTTTTGAGTATTTAACAGGTCCAGACAGCTGGTAGAAATGTTTATGTTCAGGGTAGCCTTTGAATAGACAGTATCTGTAGGGCTCCCTTTTTTAAGTTTGGTACAAGAGTATTGTCCTGAATTTTGATGGTAGGCTGGAGTCAGAGATAACCAAGATTTATATTATCACTTTTAGACTGATATGTGAGATTTTTCCATTGTGCCTGTGTGATCTCCTGATGGAATAATTCTTGATTATCTTTATACCATCTAATAGGCTCAATTATAATGTCAGGGCATAAAAGATACAGTTTAGTATTAGGGGAGAGCCTATAGTGGCAGATCCTGTTTGGGCCACAGAGGTGACACATGTCTGGTGTAGCATAAACATGAGTGACAATAAGTGTTATTAGAGATATAGTAATGGGAAGAGGGGCTATAAGCCTGTTATGTTTCATCTTTAACAGGAGTTAAAGAATGGATGCACCTAGGAAAATTACCAAAAGGAACTGTACCCAGAGTTAGATCTTGAAGAGTGGTTTTTGATGTGAGAACAGTGAACAGTTACTAGTTCTGTCAACAAGAGAATAGTACTATAAGAAGGAGGCATGGCAGGGCATCCTGGAGTCTCCTAGGGGAAGAGGAGGAAGTAAAGGGCAGTGGTAAAGAACTGTATCTGTTCTGGCATGAAGGGAATGAAGTTTCCTTGTAACCAGAGTTCTTCTGTGACATCCATAAGTTTGTCAAATGTAGAAATTGGCTGGGGCATCAACCATAGGTCCTTCTGTATATGAGTCAGGAACAGATTAAGTTGTTGGAGAGTGCCATCTGCCAGGCCTGTCTCAAGATGGTCCTGTTCAGGTATGGGGGGGGGTTAATTAAAGAGGTGGGGCCAGTAAATATCACCTGGAAAGAGGGAGGAGGGGGGAGGGGATGATAGGGCTCTTTACAAGTGGGAGAGATGGACCCAGGATGGGAAGCCCTGGAGTTTAGCTACAGTGAGGGTTAGTAGGATGACCTTGTGGTGCCTCTGCCATTTTGGAGACAGATTTCTGGGTGGGATCAGAAATATAAACCAAGTCTCCCATCCCTAAGTTAGGAAGAAGAGCCTCTGGATGAGGGGGGGGGGGAAGGGTGGTGTTAGTGTGTCTCCATAGTTCTGTTCTGAGGAATGGGAGGAGACTAGTAGATATGGAGGGAAAGAGTAGTGGAGTCTCAGGAGAGTCCATGGGGAATCATTGGCCTCCCATACTCGAGTTCAAAGGGTCTGGTCATGGAATGCTTTTAGGTCGGGCTCTAAGTTTAAGTAATGCAAAAGGTAAAAGTTTAATCCAATCCCATTTTGGTTCCAGGGTTAGCTTTGTGAGGGTTTGTTTTGATAGTATAGTTCTCTCAACCTTGCTGGAGGATTGGGGTGGTAGGAAATGTGAGACTTTCAGGGAATCCTGGCAATGCTTTGGAAGATGGGGGAGATGAATTCTGGCTATTGTCTGACTGTATTGAGGATGGCAAGCCAAATAGGGGAACTATTTTTGTAGTCAGTATCTGAACTACTGTGTTTGCTCTCTTGTTTGTGGTGGGGAAGGCTTCTACCCATCCAGAAAAGTTATCCACAGCAACTAAAAGATATTTGTGTCATTTAACAGGAGGCAAATGAGTGAAGTGTACTTGCTAATCCATGGCTGGTAGAAGGCCCCACATCTGGTGCGCAGGGATAACAGGGTCTTGTATGTTGGAGTTACAGTGTGCTCTTTGGCAGATATCATGAGTCTGTAAGAGCATTGAGGAATTGTCTATCCAATGGTTGGAAGGAGGTGTGGCTTTGAAGGAAAGAAAATATAGCTTGGTTAGAGGGATGAAATAAAGAATTCAGGGATGAAAAAATCTCTTGAGTGAGGGGGTCTGGGATAAAGGGGGCTTGGTATGCTAAGAAATATAGGGAGGTAGAGTGGAAGTGTGGTTGTGTCAAGGCAATTTCATGGGCCAATTTATCAGTGTGGTTGTTTGAGAGGGAGATGTACTGCTTGTCTTCTGCTGGCCTCTGCAGTGGATGATTGATGTCTTAAAGGGTAGTGGATGATTGACACCTTAAAGGGGAGAAGAGCAGCATCCAGAAGGTCTTGGAATAGGGAGGAATTAATAATGGGGGTCCCTTTTTGGGGCCATTCACTCCAAATTAGAATATTTGAGTGGATGATTTTATAAGCATATTTTGAGTCTGTATAAATGTTAATGTTTAGCCAGAGTTAGGCCTCAAGAAAGGGCTGTTAATTCAGCCTGCTGGAATGTGGTGCCTGAGCCCAAAGGTTTGCTTTCAATAGGGGTGCAAGTTTTAGAGGAGTTGGGGTGGCCCCAGATTATGGCATATCCTGATGCACAGGGGGGTGATTTTGCTATGGCCCCCCAGTAGCCACCGAGGAGAACGAAGCACGCATGCAAACACAAGGAGCTTTATTTTGGGCTTAAGCTCAGACTCTTGACTTCACCAGCACAGTGGATCTATACAAGAGCCTGAGTAGCAGGGGGCAGGGTTTTTATAGGGATTTGAACAAAGAAATAGGGGAATGGTTACATAATTGGTTGATGGAAGCAGTAACTGCACTGGTATTTTTCTGATAGGCTTAGGATACTGTTGGGCAAAGCTGGTGGGCAGGAGGTAGGGAGATTCCAAGCAGATTAGGTAACCTTTATTGTGATTGGCTATGTGTATTTGAGGAACTTTAAGCAAACTTATTTTAAGCAAACTTATCTATGACCACAGGAATGCATGGTGCAGACAGTCTATTCCCTTATCAGGAAACTGGGAAGCAGAAACTTAGGCCTATTGATGATTCTGAGGCCTATCATGGCTTCCTAAGTCCTTCAATTTTAGGGAGCTACCATCTATTAACAGTCAAGAGTTTGGTGTTCAGACTTCCTGTTAAGCTGGTGGCAAAGGAACCACACCAAAGCAGCTTAGGGGTGAAAAAGCCAAAACAAACAAACAAGCAAGCAAGATACACTCTTCTACTGAAAAGTGAGGTGTATAAGAAATAATTAACTACAGCTGAGAAGTGGGAGCGATTCAAAGCATCTAGAGCTCCAGAAGCAGGCAGAAGTGTCTCCAGCCAGGTGTAACCAGGGGCCTGTGGAACCAGGGCCTGCGGAACCAGGGCCTGCAGAACCAGGGCCTGCGCCATTACGAAGGCAGAAGCCGTGAAAGCTGAAGCTTCAGGGAGTGCGCTGGCCTGCATAATAACCACAGACGATGTTCGAGCTCTCGGTGGAGCCCATATGAAAAGGGGAGGAGCAGGGAGGGGAGTCAGAGGAGAGGTCACTCCTGTGGACCACCCTGAAAAATGGCTGTCAGGAGTCTGGCTGAGCTCCAAGAAATTTTGGACTTTTGTCAGAGAGTAGCTCTGGCAGGCTGAGGGGTAGGAGGGTACATTCCCCTGGAGAAAGTGGGGTTTGGCACCACTTGTTAGAATTCGGGATTGACCAGGGCAATGTGAGGAATATAAGAAAGAGAGATGAGCCAACTTCAGCTGCCCGAGATGGCAAGCATGCCATTTCAGGATCAAAAGGAATCGAGCACTGAAGAGCTGCATGACACAGTTCCAGCCCAACTGTCTCTTCCTTGAAGTCCAATGTGGCCCCTCTATAGAAACATCTTTGGTTCTCTATGCTACAGATATCTATGGTTTTCTCTATAATGTTTGACTTTCTCTGTCTTTCACTTGGTGTACCAATCTCTAAGTTTACTTTTCCAGAAAAAGTTGGTGTTAGTGAAGTGTTGGTCAATGTATCTGAAAGAGGCTCTGGCATAGAACTGGAAAAACAAGAAACTGCGTCAGAAATAATTGTTTTCCTTAAAGGACTTAAAGAAAGTCAGGCATGGAGTACAGTACACTTAGGTGGAAATGATGAACCTCCTGGAACAATGTAAAAATTGTTCTATGACTTATTTTTCTGAATGTGGCAATTGCAGCAAACTATGACTCTTTACCAAGAATCCTTACTGGAAAAACAACTGCGGTCAGAAAGAGTTCAATTGGGGGGACCAAAGTCTAAGTATTGGAGAGACATGAAAAAGAAAATTCAAAATAAATGTCTGAGGGATAAATGGATCTATTGGAACAGTGATTAATGGTGGGAACCCCCATTTTGTGGTTGTTTTGTCTGTCACCTTTAATATAGTAATTGAAAGTAGGAGTTCAGGAAATTGCAAGTGCTTGACTGCACATGCCTGGGGGAAGTGTGGAAATAATTAATCATTATAGGGGCCTGATGACTTTACTTGAGGTAAATAATTATGGGATTGTTTGATGTAAGGAAATAGCAAAAAGTTTCTATGAATTCTGTGAAACTGTACCTTTTTTGAAGTTTGTTCTTGCATGACATGATCAGAAAATAAAAGACTGAGGCTAAGAGCTGTGGCAGCAGAGAGAGCAGAGAACGGAGAGAGAAGCAGAGAGCAGAGCAGAGAAGCAGAGAGAGAGAGAAATGGAGAAACTCAGGTGCCTTCAGCATTAGCCTGTCACTTTGCACCAAAACTTGACTTTGTGTCATTATTGCTCTGCTCCCTTTCACACCTCTCTTTGGGGACCCTCCTTCAAGCCAGGGCTGGGCCCCGGCACTCAACAGCACAGACTTTAATGGAGTATACCAAGGGCAGCCTTCTCCCATCAAAAATGAGAATGATGGCACCGTTGAGTGAGAATTGGGGGTTTAAAAGAGTTTGGCTACATGACCACCTGAGATGGGCACAGTGGGGGTAGGGTTAAACAATCTTTCTGTTTTCTTTATCCACTGTTTACTTATCTTTGGGAGTGAATAATGGGAAGACAGAGCCTTTCTTTTGTTTAAGGCTGTTTCTTAAGTGGCCTGGTAACTCCAGGTGTCTGGCCTTCTTTAATATTGTCAGTTTTATGGTGAAGAAGAATTTTCCAGCCAGGTGAGAGATTCATAAATCCTTCAGTCGGGATTAAAACAAACAGATAATCTAATAAAGCCAAAATCCCTAAGGGTGTTTGTCCCACACTCTTGTTTCTGTCAGTTGAGAAATTGAGATCTCTGGTGTGAAGTGACTTCCAGGTCAGCTTGGTGCTGAATCAGATCCTGTCCCTAATAATGACAGAATAAAATGACAAAGGCCTTGTGAATCAGGGATTATCAAAGACAACAATAGTCAACACCAAAACACCACTTATTTAAGAATGATAAGTCCAACCAAAAATATGTGATAAATATCTTACCCTGACATGTAAAGAGAGATGAGCACTTCCAGTGTAAGCTCTGTCAGCTTTTGGTATGGCTTCCAATCTCACAAATACTGAGTGCCCACCTTGATCCCTCTTTGGTGCACTGCCAGTCTACTGTTCTGACCAGCTGTGCTGGATGCTCTGGGGCTGGGGTGACTTCTCTGATGGTTGGGTGATGGGAGGCTGTGCAAGATGCCTGGAGTTGTACTAGAGCTTCTCAGTTGTTCCCTTTTTTGTTCTCCTTCAGCAGCTGCTAGCTGGTCCCTGCAGTCTTCTCCTTCAGGTGTCTTGACTTTGTGAGGTGGCTGGTGTGAATGGAAAATCATCTCACCTGGTTTCTGCTCCTGCATCTATGCTGTGGCTAGGTGGGTGGGCATGTGAACTCGGGCTTCTGGCACCTCAGAGGGATTCTGGCCAGTTTCTTCCTTTCTCAAAGATCTTAGTTGCTCCTGCTTATTTTTTGTGGTTTCTTTTTGGTAAAAGAGTATTTTGTTGTTTCTCTGTTTACTTTCCTCCCTAGCCTGCATTGGCATGGCTGCTATGCCACCACCTTACTTGAAAGTCTATTTTTACATTTTTCAATTAATGAAAATAAATATGATCACTGTGGTGGTTTGATTCAGGTGTCCCCCATAAACTTCGATGTTCTGAATGCTAGGTTCCTAGCTGATGGAGATTTGGGAATTAATGCCTCCTGAAAGGAGTGTATTATTGGGGGTGGCCTTATGGGTGTTAGAGCCAGTTTCCTCCTGCCAGTGTTTGGCACACTCTCCTGTTGCTATGGTCTACCTTATGTTGGCCAGGGGGTTATGTCCACCCTCTGATCATGTCATCATTTTCCCCTGCCATCGTGGAGCTTCCCCTCGAGCCTGTAAGCCAAAATAAATCTCTTTTTCCCACAAGCTGCCCTTGGTTGGGTGATTTCTGCCAGCAATGCGAATCTGACTGCAACAGTAAAGTGGTACCAAGGAGTGGGATTGCTGCTAGACACCTGACTGGTGACTTTGGCCTTTTGAGCTGATTTTCAAGAGGAATGTGGAAGGATTTGAAACCTTTGCCTAAGAGATGCCTTGCCATGCTGTAAGTACAGCTTGATGGACTATTCTGGACAGAGTTGAAAGACCTGAATGCAGTGAAAACTATGGACTGTGTGGTTTGGCTTATGAGGGTGAGAAAGGGTGTCGCTTGGACTGAGCTAATAGTTTGTTTGAAAAGCTGGCTATTATGCCTGTGTCCTGAGAAGTTGTGCAGGGTTGCTCTGCATAGAAATGAACTGGTGTGAGCAGAGGGATATGGCACAGAAAAAAGTGAAATCTTTGTGCCTAAACTGCTGCCTGTTCACCTGAAAATGTTTGAGAGATCACAACCATTGAGATTGGGCTAGCTGACCTGCACTGGGCCAGGAAGACTGTATACTCTTTTGAAGGGGCTGGAGTGCTCAAGAAATGTCCTGTTCTTCAAGGTCTGCTTCATCTCCCCCCTCCCCCAATTAACAAATTGGCACCCTACCTCATATTGTGGAGTATAAGAAATGCAGGAAAGAGAAGGTCATTGAATTTGCAACACGGTCTTGTGTTTTGGAAACAGCCATGGGCAGTGTGAAGCAGGTTTGCTGGATGCCTGCATGGAGACCCCATGGAGCCATGAAGATGAACCATGGATTGCAGTGGAGACCCAGTGGAGATGCTGGGACCACGAGATGGCTGCTAAGGAAAGCTGCTGGCTCCAATGAAGCTTTTCAGGATAGTGAGTAGCCTAGCTGGAGGGGCAGAATTGGAATACCAGAGACTAGTTGCTTGTTAGAATTATTGGATTTGGAGATTTGTCACTGGCTACAGTTATTGGACTTAAAGCTATAGAGCTTTATGTTTGCCCTGGTTTTTTTTTTTTAATTTTTTGTTTATTTTTATTTATTTGAGAGCAACAGACAGAGAGAGAGAGAAGCAGATACAGAGAAAGAAAATGGGCGCGCCAGGGCTTCCAGCCACTGCAAACGAACTCCAGATGCGTGCGCCCCCTTGTGCATCTGGCTAACGTGGGTCCTGGAGAATCGAGCCTCGAACCGGGGTCCTCAGGCTTCACAGGCAAGCGCTTAACTGCTAAGCCATCTCTCCAGCCCGCCCTGGTTGTTTTAAATCTTGTATTGGTTGAATATTTCTTTGCTATACCCAGTGCCATCTTTTGCAGTGTGAATGTTTATTCTGTGCCTTTATGGTTTTTTGGGGGGAGTATTTTTGGTATTATGGGTCAGTTAAAAGATATTGGTCTATGTGGATGTATGATCATTGTTGGAACTGATAAAAACTATGATGACTTTTAAAGTTGGACTGAATGCATTTTATTTTACATCATGTATCAATATCAGTTTATGGGGGCCAGGGGCAGAATATGGTGGTTTGATTTAGGTGTCCCCCATAAGCTTAGGTTTTCTGAATGCTAGGTTGCCAGCTGATGGAGATTTGGGAATTAATACTTCCTGGAGGCTGTGTATTTTGAGGGCCAGGCTTATGGGTGTTATAGCCAGTTTCCCCATGCCACTGTTTGGCACACTCTCCTGTTCTTATTGACTACCTTATGTGGGCCAGGGGGTGATGTCCACCCTCTGATGATGTCATCATTTTCCCTGCCATCATGGAGCTTCCCCCTCAAATCTATAAGCCAAAATAAACCTCTTTTTCCCAGAAGCTGCTCTTGTTTGGGTGATTTCTACCAGCAATGTGAACCTGACTGCAACATTCACATTGGAGAAAAATCAATTATCAAATCAGTCACCTCCAATCTCAAAGTTCACATTTGGGGTCTAGATGTAAGGTTTGGGTTTAAAAAATGAGTGTTAGTATAACTAATAAGTCATATTCCATGTGGTTCTGTTCATTTATCCATTATTTCCTTAACTCAGTCACCTGTGCAAGGTGATCTGAAAAATTGTTAGAATTGTGTGAAATCTCTTTCTGAGAGTTAAGCACCAGTATTCCATCTTTTTCCTCACCCAGCATGAGATTTCTAAGGTAATTCCAATCCCTGGGGATTCATTGTGTCAATAAAGCTGATAGCCCAAGTGACACAGTGCAGTGTCCCTTCTTACATTTATCCCACATCCTGAAGGGCTGCTCATTCTGGAAGAGCTCCTATTGGAAGAAAGACTTCCTTCTTTATCTGAGCCTTCCTGGAAACAACCTCTGAGACCCATCCAAGAGGAAGATGTTTGGATTCCTAATCCAATGAAGTTGACAACAGAAATTAACCAATACAGTTGTCAATTATGTTTTTGCTGTTTAACATTTTCAGTTCTTATAAATTCTAAGTATTAACTCCCTGTATAAAGTTTGCAAAGATATGTAGCCTGTCTGTGAACTCTGATAGTAGTTTACTTTGCTGTATAAATGTCTTTAACATTCTTTTGTTTCTTGAAATTTGTCCTTAATAATTATGTCTGTTCTCACATAGTCAGCACATTCATTGTGAGAAATTAAAAATTTGCTTATTTCCTTCCAGGTGACACATTTTATTTCTTTTTGTTCTGCTTGTTATGAATTTTCCCTATAGATCTGAATAAGAAGACTTAACAGAATCTCTACCACAGAATCCATGCTGTGTTATCAAACACATTCATCCATTACTTTAATATTCAATCTTATTTGATTTCTTAGGAAAAGGTTAAAATGCATTTAGTTTCTTTGCTAGAATATTACATGATGTTCCTCCAGTTTACATTCACATGGTGTCATTGTTCCCCTCTGAAACCTCTTGAGCCAAGCCTCCACTATTCAATTGTATGCCAGCATCCTTGTCTTTGGATCTCCCATCAAAATGCCTTCTTAAGTTCTGCTTATAGTATTCTAAGTTTCAACGTTCCAAACTCTCCCACCTACCTCCAGCAAATGAGATCCAAATGCTTGCAACCTACATAGTCAGGTTTATCACTATGATACCCCACTTTTTGCTGCCAGTTTTTCTGTATTAGTTACTTTCTCACTGTGGTGAACAAATACCTGACCAGAATCAACTTAAGGAAGAAAAAGAATTTTTTTTTTTGTCTTAGGTTTTGAAGTGATTATGGTGGGGAAGACATGGCAGACCAGTTTGTCATATTTTCACCAGGAAGGCAGAAGTTGAACAGGAAATTGGGCTGGAATATAAAACCTTAAGGACCATTGCTCCTCTCAGTTGCCCCATTTCTCCAGTAGGTTTTGATCTATTTATGATTCTATAATCCTTTACATAGCACCAGCAGTTAGGGACCAAATGTTCAAACATATGAGCCCATGGGTATAGTCTCCATTCAAGTCACAACTATCATCAAATTGTGGATTTAAAATCTTGTATTTTAAAATTTGAGCTATAACCATTCCTCTTATATCTTTGAATACATCTTACAGATGTTAGTAAGTTATGATATCAAATGAAATTGTTGCAGCAAATTAACTTGTCCTCTTATTTCTTCAATAATCCGTGGTTCATTCAAAAGTGGATTGTTCAGTCTTCAACTATTTATGTTGTTGTTGGAGTCCTCTTGCTATTGATTTCAAGCATTAGTTTTCTGAAATCTGGTAAAATATAAATCATCTCATTTTGTGTTTGTTTTCTGTTTTTGTGAAGGCTTTCTCTGGGGCCTATAATCTGATTGTTTTGAAAAGTTTCTATGTGTAGCCAAGAACAATGTGTATTCCATTTCTATTGAACACAATGTTGTGTACATATTTCTTAAGTCCAGTTGATCTATGTTTAATTTCTTTATTGTGATTCTTTGGTGATTTGCAATTTGAATGTGCAGGTTGGGAATGACTCACATTTGCTTTGTACAATGATTTCCATTCTCTGACACTTTGTTTTTATACAGTATTGCTTTATAATTATATTTGTTTGAGACAACAGGTAGGTGGGTCTTGTTTCCTAGTCATATCAAACTGCTTTGTCTAATTGGTGAACTGTAATTCATATTTAAGATTATTATTGAGATGATGTTGCCACTTATGATTTTGTTAGTTGATAGGTTGCTTGGTGTGGTGTTGTCCCCCATGAACTTAGGTGTGCTGAATGCTGGTCTCCCCAGCTGATTGCAATTGGAAATTAAAGCCTCCTGGAGGCAGTGTACTGTTGGGGGCTGGCTTGTAGGTGTTATAGCTAGTTTCCCCATGGCAGTGCTTGGCACACTCTCCTTTTGCTGTTGTCCACCTTATGTTGGCAAGGGGGTGATGTCCACTTTCTGCTCATGTTGTCATTTTTCTTGTCATCATTGAGCTTCCCCTACAGTCTGTTAGGTCAATAAACCTGTTTTTCCCCCCACAAGCTGCTCTTGGTCAAGTGATTTCTGCCAGCAATTGGAACCTGACTGCAACATTTGACTAATTGCTAAATTTGCATGAGCCGTTTGCCTCACTGGCCAATCAGTCCTAGTTCTCCTTAACTATATCAATCTACTCGCTAAGATGCAGTGTCTGTTTTTCAATGAAGTCTACCACACAGTCATACTCCCAATGTTAATTACCTGTTGTTGTTCGTTAAAAAAGTGAACAGCAGTTGGTTCCCCACCATGGCTGTGTGCCACTATTGCACTTGTATGGGCATCACAACAAGCTATTTGCTGCTAAGTATGTTAGACCATGAGTTGCTTGGACAGATATTGGTCATTTTCCCCCAGTCGCCCATGTAGCACCTTCTGGCACTAGACGCGCTGACTGTCTGGGGACTGACTGTCTTCCAGCTTCCAGCCATGCCATTCTATTTTGCATGTCAACCACATAAGGTGTCTTCAGCAGTAGCCCATAAGCAAGCACATTCCAGGAAACCCAGGAAGAGCTCAAGTACTCTGAATATCTTTACACTGTACAGTCAGATCCACCCACAAACATACCTTAGGGCTGGACCCTAAATCTGCCCACAGTGACACCTCTTCCAGCCAGGTAGCTTTAAATCCAAGATGCTTAAAAAAAATCAGTTTACTGGGGGCTATCCATTCAAACTTCCCCAATATCTTTGGAAGTTCAGGAGATGGCTCAGTAGTTAAAAGTGCTTGCTTGGTACACCTGCCAATCTTAGCTCTATCCCATACATGTAAAGCATGAAAGAGAAGTGGAAAATGCACTTGGTATTCCCTTGCAGTGGCAAGAATCCTTGGTGTTCTCATCTATACAGGTGCACATGAATGCACATTAACTAATTTGTAAACCTTTTAAGTTAGCATATTTTCACAGATTTTTAAAGTTAGATAATTGCTATAATTTAATATTTATAACTTTTTCTTTTTATGAGTGTGTAATATGAATTTTTATGTACATGTGTGTGTGTGTGTAGTTGTGCATTCCCCATGGCTGGAGGTCAGAGGAAGACAGGGTGTCCACTTCTATCATTTTGCTGCTCTTGATTGTCTTTCATTGAACCTAGAGCTTGTGAGTTTTTGGTAGACTGGCTAATCAGTGAGCACCAGTGGCCTTCTGTCTCTGTCCCCCTCAGTAAGGGGGCAACAGGTATAAATGACAATGCCTCATTATTTAAATTTAGGTCTTCATGCTTGTGCAGTATAAGCTTTTCATGAGGAACTATACCCCTCTCAGCTTCCCTTAGTCTTAAATATGTTCTTTGATATGTCTAACCAGTTGAACCAAAGTAGAGCATTTATCTATCAAAGATTCAAGGGCTGAAGAAGTGGCATAGCAGCTAAGGCATTTGCTGCAAAGCCTAAGGACCCCAGCTCGATTCCTCAGGATGCATGTAAGCCAGATGCACAAAGAGGCACACATGTCTGGAGTTTGTTTGCAGTGGCTGGAAGCCTTGGTGTGCTCCTTCTCTCTTTATATCTGCCTCTTCTCGTCTCTTTCTCTCTCTCTCTCTCTCTCTCTCTCTCTCTCTCTCTCTGTCAAATAAATAAATAAATAAAATATTTAAAAAAAACAGGATTAGAAAAAGGATTCAACAGTGAACCTATACATCATCAAGATGAGCTACTGTAAAGTTTGATAAAAATAATATATTAAAAGGTGAGTCTTGTAATGCAGACATAGGTAAATGTCTCTCCCTATATAAGAGCTAGGCTGCAGAGTATAGGTGCCCTTACAAACAGGAAATCTTTTTCTCAATGAATTCTGAGGTACTCAAGTAAAATTTTAAGTCACATTTTGGAGAGTTACCTACACACATCCTTTTAATATAACTCATTTGAATGGATGCAGCTCTATCATGATTTGAGTATAAAAGTAATCTCTCTTGACATTCTGAAGATTTCTTTTCATATTTTAATAGATAAGAGCCAGTAGGTATTCCAAATATGGGGAACTTAAAATATTGAGTGTGCCAGGAATGGTGGAGCACGCCTTTAATTCTAGCACTTGGGAGGCAGAGGTAGGAGGACCACCATGAGTTCAAGGGCACCCTGAGACTTCATAATGAATTCCAGGTCAGCCTGAGCTAGAGTGAGACCCCAGCTCAAAAAAAAAAAAATGTTGAGTGTGACTGGGCAATCAACGAGGTTGGCAGGAGAGATTGCTCAGTGATTAAACACACTTGCTTGCAAAGCCTGATGACCTGGGTTCAATTTCCCCATTAACCAAGTATATCCAGCTGCCTAAAGTAGTGAATGTGTCTGGACTTTGAATACAGTGTCAAGAGACCCTTGGCATGCTCATACTGTCCTTTTCAAATAGATGAATAAAATTTAAAAAGGTTTTTTTTTTATATATGACACAAAAATACTTGTGCAGTCAGAGAATCTCATAGAGGCTTTTACTACAGAGATGCCAAATAAGCATGTCTGTCTGTCCCCTTCCATCATCAGAAAAGCACAAAGAAAAAGAGCCTTGGATCTGAGAACTAGATGCCCAGAGTGAAAGGGAGGAAAGAAAAGGAAGGAAATTTTAGCAGGGAATGGTAGCACATGCCACAAATTCTAGCACTTTAGAGGCTGAAGTAGAAAGATTGTTATGAATTTGTGATGCAGAGTGATTTACAATTCAGCCTGGGCTCAAGTGAAACCTACTTCATACACGCTAAAACAAAAATGAGAAATTATCTTTGATAAAACACATTGATGTTAAGATATCACAGGAGGGTGTACATGATAACTGGACTTGGACTTCTCTGTTATGCAAAGCAGATTGTGGTGCCAGAAACATTACTGAATAGTCTGTTCAGGGCCACATGCCTGTAATTTTTTTTGGGTGAACCCCCAGACTTATAATGGAGGGTTGTTTTTTTTTTTACCTTCCACAAGTAAGACCTCAGAAACCAGTGAAGGGATTAAAAAATTAGTTATTGAAAATTAAAACTTTCTGTTCCTTATCTAGGTAAGAGTTTGACTTTTGTATTTTCTAGCATTGAAATGGTAATATACTTTCCTATAAAATATAGAATGTAGTATTATGAGGATGATTTGAAGATGGTGACTGCCTAGCTGTGCTGCAAATCCCAGGGAAAGAAAGGCAAGATATTAAGGGGTTACTGGGTCTTTTAGGGGAGAGAAAGCTCCAAAAGATTGTCAGTGGGAGGGCACAGAGGGGGGGAATAGGGAATCACAGATCCCCTACCCCCAAATAACCGGCATGTCCATGGTGACGCCACCGCCACCACGGCGCGCCGAAGGACCCCTGTGTGCTGAACCTTAGACTGCTGTGCACACTCGCCCACTTACTGAGTGAGCCCTGTCCCACAGCAACCGCCATACAAGCTCAGACTGTCTCTCTCGCTTGCGCCACCTCAGGTGCCATTCCCTACCTGTCTACCACTCTGGCTGTCCGCCATTGTCCTGTGACGGGGGAGCGCAGACTGCTTCTGGGTCCCAGTGTTCCCAGTCAGGGTTCGGGCTGCTTCAGTGCTTGGTGCCTCAGTGCCACTCCTTGGTCAAAAGCAGGCAGCTTTGGCACATTACCACTTGAGAATTCAGGCAATTTTGGTGCCCCTGCCAGGCAGTAGATAGGCGGCTTTGGCAAGTGAGAGCCAAAGCCCAGGATGCTTGGCAACTGCCCCAGCCTGCCTCAGATTCTCATTGTGCTTGAGCCCAGGCTGATCCACCCACCTACGTGCCCATACACTGTCATGGGCAGACCACAGCACAAAAGAAATAACATGAAAAATCAAATGCAAGAAAATCCAGTTAGATCACCTAGTCCTGCCGGGCTTCGCCGGTGGGGGTAGGTAGTGCCGAGGGAAGGACCAGGCCCGCTGGTTCCTCCCGAGGGGTTGAGGAGGAGATGAGCGTCCGACGACTCAGACCTCTCCTGGCCACCGGAGAAAAACCACACTGAGTCGGGAGTCTTGTCGAAGCAGGAACTCGATTTATTGCTATGAACAGTTGCCTATATAATGTTGGGAAGAAGGCAGGGATTTTAGGACGGTGGGGAAAGGTAAGGGCCAATAGTAAACTGTGACTATTGACATGATAATCCTAAATCCCATGCGGAAGTAGCAGGCAAGAAGCCATTAGGCGTCTTGCTGAGTCACGTCTGGCCAGAGGCAGATCACCAAACTTTAGCTAGGCTCAGGAAGTTCCACTAGGCCTCACACCTGGGCCTTTCAGAGCCCAACATCTCCCCCTTTTGTTTTTGTAAGAGCATTAGTCACCATGGCCCCTGTCTTAGGTTGTCCCCCTCTGGGGGTCTTAACCATCATTGGGTACCAGGTGTTTAGCTCAGAGCATTCATCATGGCCCCTGTCTTAGGTTGTTCCCCTCTGGGGATCTTACCCGTCACTGGGTACCATGTGTTTAGCTCACTGAGAACCCACTCCATGGCCTGTCTTAGGTTGTCCCCCTATGGGGATCTTACCTGTCATTGGTCACATGGAGGGCAGAGGAGGTGGCAGTGAGTCATCTGCGGAACTTAATTCCTGAGTTTCCAGCCTGTATTTTGACCTGATGAGGTTTTATTGCCTCTACCCATTGGTGAATAAATTGTGTAATCTTATTAATTGCACAATGCCCGACAGTGAGGATAAGGAGAAGAAGGGGGAGGGGTCCAAGTAGAGGGAGAAGTTAGGGTAAGAAGTCATATAAGCCCGTCCGCAGCGGGTTGTCCTGGAGGTCCCACTGCCTCCTCTCCAAGTCTTCCTGGAGCCTCTTAATCTTGTCCTGGATGATTCCTGATTTATTGGCGTAAAAGTAGCATTTTTCCTGTAAAAACAAACATACGCCTCCTTTTTCGGCCGTTAGTAGGTTTAGTCCTCTCCTGTTTTGTGGGACTACCTCAGCCAGGGAATCTAGCTGTTGCTGAAGATAGGTCTCCCTCTGATATAGGGAGGGCCTCGTTTCCAGGGATGATATTTACATCTGGGATTAAGGTGGCTGGGGCACAAAGGCCCGTCCAATTGGTGGGCAGAAAGTCATAGGCCATCCTGCCTCCACAAACAAACCATTCCACAAGGTGGGCAGCGTTGAGCACTGGGCTCAGTTGTGTTAAAAGTACAGAAGGAAGGATTAATGTATCCCACATCTATACTGGAATTATTAGGGGAAGGCGGGGCCCAAATGCAAGTTCCTGGGGAAACATTGGGAAAAGCTGGACGGGGATGGGGAAGGTGGCTGAGTAATTTTTTAAGGTCGTATGGGCAACTGTACTGTAAGCTGCCAGAGAGGCCAGGATTGGAGGCAAAGCCAGCAATCCTCCGCAAGGAAGGGGATTGTTTAGTTTAGCAGGGTGAAGGACCATTTTAGGAACAGTCCTCAGGGGTGGGACACTCCCTAGAGAAGTGATTGTCAGTGTCCTCTTGTTGGGACAAATATTTTAGGTCTCTCGCTGGTACCCAAATGGGTCTTTTTTCATCTTGAGGGAAGACACATCCAAACCCTCTCCCTGCTGTGAGGAGTGGATCAGGCCCTCTCCAGGCCCCAGTCAATGGCTCCCTCCATCTTACCCAGATAGAACTGTAGGTAATGGATGAGGACCAATGTTTTTGAAAAGGGCATAGTTGTTTATCTTCTTTAGAAAAGTTTAAAATATTTAGGGTAAATAATGCCTTTTTTAGTTGGTCGTGTGGGGGTAAGGATTCCCCCTTTTGTTTTTGTAATTGAGACTTGAGAGTCTGATTATATCTTTCAACGATAGCTTGGCCCCGGGGGTTGCATGGTATGCCTGTAGAATGTGAGATTTTCCAGTTCTGGAGAAAATCTACAAAGGCCTTGCTTATGAAGCAGGGGCCATTATCTGTTTTAATTTGATCAGGCAGCCCAAGAGTGGCAAAACATTGAAGCATATGACTAATGGCATGTTTAGATTTTTCCCCAGCATGTGCCGATGATGCCCAGCAGGCGCGGGAAAAGGTATCAACTGAAAGAAAAATATATTTAAGTTTTCCAAATGGAGAATAGTGTGTGACATCAATTTGCCACAGATGATTAGGACGGAGCCCTCTAGGATTGCTTCCTGTAGTTTGAATGGGGGGGGGTACTTGGAGGAAAGGCTGACAGGACTTACAAGTCCGGACAATTTTTTTAAGGTCCTTGACTGGTACCTGTGGAAACCTGTGCTTGAGACCTCTCCAGTTGACATGGGTCAATAAGTGGAAGCGTGTACCTTCTGTAATAGTATTATACTGAGGCATAGAAGCCATTTTATCAGCCAAATTGTTTCCTCGAGAAAGAAATCCCAGTAAGTTTTGATGACCCCTGAGATGTTGAAGAAAAATGGGGTTAATTCTTTGTTTGAGTAGGGAACGAGCTTGAATCATCAGAGGAGATATTGGGTTGGAGTACAGTCTAATATGGGCCTCAACCAGGTTGGGTAATAAATTAACAACATAAAGGCTGTCAGAAAATAAGTTAAATGGCTCTTGAATAGTGTCCAAAGCTAGAACGACAGCAAATAGTTCTTTGAATTGTGCTGACCCCTCAACCTCATGGGAGACTGACTTTATGGGCATAGGCTCTTTTTCCTGTTTTAAGGGAGGGTAAACAACTAGGGAAGCCCCCAGGTGCCCTCCATCTGTAAACACGGTAAGAAAGTCAGGGTTAGGTTGAGACAGAAAAAGCCTGGGGGGCTTCCATTCTAATCTGGAGAAAGAACTCATCCATTTGTGGGGGCCATAATGGCAATCAGTTTTACCTAGAAACCCCTCGAGAGCCGTAGCAACTCTATTATTATTTCTCTGAAGCCAGGTGAAATCTGTTATCTTAGAGGGGGTGACAATAAGGTGAGGTTCTGTGCCAAACAACCTGACAGAGGTGTCTCTGTCCTTGATAATGCAATCAGCAACCTGGTTGGTTATAGAATAAACTCTTGGGACCCCACTTATTGAGAGGTGGACCCATTGGATGGGCTCACCTTCCTGGGCCAACAGTGCGGTGCATAATGTTTCCCCAGAGAAAATGTAGAGGGAGATGGGCAAATCAGCATTGAACCTCTTTAGGGTCGTAGTATTTATAGCCTGTTGTACCTTACGAAAAATTTGTTGATGACAAGGGGACAAAATTACCTGAGAGGAGAAGTTAAGGTCCTTTAGGTCAAATAAAGGGGACAGCTCTTCAGTAGTTATGGGTATCCAAGGCCTTATCCATTAATTTCTCCCAAAAGCTTCTGGAGTTCAGGCAAGGTGTAAGAATCCTGAATATAAAGTTGTGGTTTAACAGGTGAAACTGTATCTAGGGTAAGGATCGAGCCCAAGATCTTAAAGGGAGGCACAGTTTGAACTTTTTCTGGAGCTACTTTAAAGCTGTGAGTATGCAGGATTGTTAGACATTGGTGGGTAAGGTCCTGGAGTGTAGAGGAATCTAGGCACCCAAGAATAATATCATCCATGTAAATATAAAACAGGGTATCAGGGAGATTGATAAGAGAAGAGAAAATGGATGACAGGTAATATTGACAAATGGGTGGGCTATTAGCCATGCCCTGAGGTAAGACAGTCCATTCAAATCTCCTATCTGGGCCACAAAAATTAACAACGGGTACAGAGAATGCAAATTTTTCCATGTCTCCTGGATGGAGAGGGATAGAGAAGAAGCAATCTTTAATGTCAATGATAGTAAGATGGTATATATTGGGAATAGCTGGGATCCATGGGAGTCCCCTCTGGGGGGTTCCGAAGGGGATCATGCGTTCATTGATCTTCCTTAAATCATGTAAAAATCTCCAGGACCCATTAGGCTTTTTTATGACAAAGACAGGAGAGTTCCAGGGACTAGTGGAGGGACGGATATGTCCAGCCTCCAACTGTTGATCAATAAGTATGTTGAGTTGGTGTAACTTATAAGAAGGGAGAGGCCACTGCTCAACCCATACACGATCCCCCAGTCTCTACTGGATTTTAAAGGGGGGGGGGTGGCTGGGCAGTGGCCCTTAGAATTGGGGGTGTTTATTGGAGTACTTTTGTCTGAGTTGCTCAAAGTATGGGTCATCTCTATAATTGGGATGATATTCCCTCCCTTCCTCAAACTGTTGTTGATATTCTTTTTTATCTAACAAATCATTATAAAAGGCCTTATGGTCAGTAGTGATGAAAGCCTCGGCATCTCCAAGGATGTCTTGCCCCAGTAAGTTAGCAGTGAGCCCAGTCACCACGAGAGGGCGGACTTCTCCCCCGTCCCCACCTGGGTCAGTCCAAGGGAGCCACATGGCAGTCTCCCAGGAGGTGGACTGCCCGCCAACTGCCAGTAGGGGAGGGCCGGGCACAAGCTGCCAGAAGGGGGCACTTCCTCCTTTCTCAGGACCGGTCGGTCCGCTCCAGTGTAGATGAGAAGTTTGAATTTTTTATTGCCAATATTTAAAATAATTTTGGGTCTAAGGCCGGGGACCAGGGGGATGGTCCAATAGGCTTTGATGGTCTCTTTCCCCTTATTTAACGGGGCTGGGGGAAGCCCCGGGAGGAGTTTAAAGGCTTTCCCTGTATGTTAAACTTCCATTTACATTCCTTAGCCCAATGAAACCTTTTATTGCATTTAGGGCAAAGGGTGTGAGGGGCGTTGGTCGTCCCCCCAGAGCGCGGAGGAGGCTTTGTCTTGTTGGGGCACTCCTTTTTAAAGTGGCCCTTGTCCCCGCATCCAAAACATGTCAAGTGTTTAGAATTTAACTGTAATGCACAGATCGTATTGGCCAAATCTCTCTGTTTATTTTCCTGAAGGGCAGCAGCCATGGCCCTAGCCTGATGGGAGATAGTGCGAACGTCCTTGGTGGCTACAATCCATCTACTCATGGAGTTGTCCTTGAGACCCACACAGGCGAGGTGGTGATCGGCCGTCATCCCTTCCCAGACCAACATTTTAGTAAACTGATCCCGTAATGCCCCTGGGGGAAATTTTCTTTGGAACCTTTTTTCCACCCTATCTATAAATGTAGCCAAGTCCTCAGATGGTTTTTGAGTAATACTCATAAGGGGAGTTTCAGAGGGTCCCTCATCGAGCTTTTTCCATGCCGCCAAGCCCAGTGCCCTGACCTGGTCCCTATACGGGTCAGGTATAGCCACCTGTTGAGTGCCTGTAGCATATTGATCAGAGGTACCAGAGAGCATCCCAAAAGTTATCGGCACAGGGGGCTGTTGATTTTGGTTTCGTTCTGCCTGTGCATGGCATTCATCTCTAAAAAAGGCACACCACTTAATGTATAGGGGACCTGACAAGACAGCCCTGACTAGATTTTTCCAATCTTGGGTTGTACAAGGTTGATGGGCAAGTCCCTGTAATAGGGTCTCAGCCCAAGGAGAGTTGGGTCCATCCTCCGAGACCGCCTTTTTAAGCTCCTTAAGGTCCTGAGCTTCCCACGGATACCAGGCAGCAGGGCGATTGCCCCCAGGATTTAGATTGACGGGAAATAAAAAAGTAGCTTTATTTTCTGATGGCTTGGCTGCCGAATATGAAGGAGGGGCTGAGGGAGTCCAGAAAGGGTTAGTTGGAAGGCCAGGGAGCACTCTCAAAGGGATCGAGTGAGAAGCATAAAGATGTATCCTTTTGGTTTTTTTTTTAAAGCTGTATCTCCAGGAGGAGTAGCCAGATCAGGCTGTATATTATCTTTTTCTTCTGTCTTTTGTTTATGTTTGGTTGGCCTTGGAGGGAAGCAGGCCTTGAGGGCTGAGATCATAGACAGGACCCCTGAGGGGGGTATTTGATCCTTCTCCACATGTGCCCGACAAACAAGGGCCTCTATCCTATCCCACGTGTCCCAATGAAAGAGATTTCCTTCCGGCAGCCATGGCGCCAGCTTGAGAAGGCAATCCCAGGTCTGTTGAGCCTGATTATCAGTCAAATTAAGCCGTCTACTCTTTAGGAGTGCCCTGAGAGATTCTAAGGCAGGATTGGATTTAGAGTTAGACTGTCCCTCATTATAAACTCAAGAGAAAAATGTCCATAAAATTAGGGCAATAGCAACCCACATACACATGAGTACAATACAACCACAAGGATCCAAAAGATAGGTAAACATGCTGTACAAAAGCCGCAGATGTAGCTTGTCTGCAAACTAAAAGTGACAGGAAAGAGAAAGAGAACAAAGAGATGTTGATCAACAAGTACAGGTTATAGAAGCAAAGTTTAGCGCATTAAATATAAAGACTACTTATGGGGGTACGCTCACCCGCATATGTACACCGATTGACCTCAACAAATGTCTCTCAGGGGGCACTAGTCTGCCGGATTCCGAGAGCCGCACGTTAGGCGCCAGATGCCGGGCTCTGCCGGCGGGTACAGGTAGTGCCGAGGGAAGGACCAGGCCCGCTGGTTCCTCCCGAGGGGTTGAGGAGGAGATGAGCGTCCGACGACTCAGACCTCTCCTGGCCACCGGAGAAAAACCACACTGAGTCGGGAGTCTTGTCGAAGCAGGAACTCGATTTATTGCTATGAACAGTTGCCTATATAATGTTGGGAAGAAGGCAGGGATTTTAGGACGGTGGGGAAAGGTAAGGGCCAATAGTAAACTGTGACTATTGAGATGATAATCCTAAATCCCATGCAGAAGTAGCAGGCAAGAAGCCATTAGGCGTCTTGCTGAGTCACGTCTGGCCAGAGGCAGATCAAACTTTAGCTAGGCTCAGGAAGTTCCACTAGGCCTCACACTTGGGCCTTTTGGAGCCCAACATAGTCCTACAATGAATACATCTAACCAAAACATAGAAGAACCATTAGGATCAGAACACAAAATTGAAGCTATGAGCAATGCAACCCTGACCAACATAATGGTAGAACTTGCAGGAAAACAACAAAGGACCGATAATCGTGTGAACGCTGCCATCACTAAACTAGAAATAATAGATAAAAAATTGGAAAGAGTTCAAAGAGAGTTAAGAGATTTGAGGCAGAGTGGGAAAAAAAAAAGAAGACCTTAAAAATCAGTTGGCCATGCTAAATGAAGACATGAAGAAATACAGGGATGAACTCCAAGAATCATGAAGAAAATCGGAAAATGATGTGAACAGGTAGCTTGACAGAGGGAAGGAAATTATACATAGAAAAGTACTAGAAAATGCAAACTTCATTGAACAAGTCCGAAACTCTCTAGAAGCTCTCAAGAACAGAGTCAGCCAAGTGGCAGATAGAAACTCTGGTCTTGAAGACAAGATGGAAGAAACAGTTAGAGAGTTCAAAAATTTCACTAAGTTCAAAAGCTGTTGCCTTCAAGAAACCCACCTTACCCCTAAAGACAGAGACTTCATAAAGGTGAACGGGTGGACAACAATATTCCAAGCAAATGGGCATAAGAAACAATGAGGCGTAGCTATATTAGTATCAGATACAATAGACTTCAAACCAAAAACAATCCAAAAAGACAAAGAAGGCCACTTCCCACTTATCAAGGGAATGATCCATCAAAAGGATATTACACTCATAAATCTGTATGCACCAAACAGAGGGCCACCATAGTTCATAAAACAAAACCTACTTGACAATAAAACAAATAACCAACACCATCATTGCTGGGTACTTCAATACACCATTATCAGTAATAGACAGATCATCCAAACAGAAACTCAGCAGGGAAGTAAGAGAGCTCAACAAAACTATAGATCACTATGACCTAACGGACATCTACAGAACATTCCATCCCAAATCCACAGACTACACATTCTTCTCAGCAGCCCATGGAACATTCTCTACAATAGACCATATACTGGGTCACAAAGACTGCCTCCACATATTTAGGAAGATTGACATAATTCCCTGCATGATATCAGATCACAATGCTATATTGCTAGAAATCAACAACAAAAGACCCACCAAGAATCCCAATGGCACCTGGAAACTGAACAGCCCACTTTTAAATAATGAATGGATAGTGGATGAAATAAAAAATGAAGTTGCACAATTTTTGGAATTGAATGACAATGAGAACACATTGTACCAAAACTTATGGGACACAATGAAGGCAGTCCTGAGGGGAAAATTCATAGCACTCAATGCCTTCATAAAAAAGACAAAAAGATCCCAAGTCAATAACCTAACCATCCACCTAAAGGCACTGGAAAAGCAAGAAAAATCCAACCAAAAGAGCTCCAGAAAGAAGGAAATAATTAAAATCAGAGCAGAAATCAATGAATTGGAAATGAAGGAAACAATTAAGACAATTGACAAAACAAAGAGCTGGTTCTTTGAAAAAATAAACAAGATTGACAAACCCCTGGCCAATCTGATCAATCAGAAAAAGGAGAAGCTTAAAATTAACAAAATTCAAATGAAAAAGGAGAGGTCACAACAGACATAAGTGAAATTGGGAGAATCATCAGGACTTATTTCAAAAGCGTCTACTCCACAAAACTGGATAATGTGGACGAGATGGATAAATTCATGCATGCATACCAGCTACCAAAGCTAAACTCAGAGGAGATTGATCACCTCAATCAACCCATCACACTCATGGAGACTGAAAAAGTAATAAGCTCCCCCCAAAAGAGTCCAGGACCAGATGGCTTCTCAGCTGAATTGTATCAAACCTTCATGGAAGAACTCAAACCAATCTTCCTCAAACTGTGCCACACAATTGGTGAACAGAGGAAGCTACCCAACACCTTTTACAAAGCTAGTATCACCCTAAATCCAAAACCAGGCAGAGATGCCACAAGAAAAGAAAATACCAGCGTATTTCCCTGATGAACTTAGATGCAAAGATCCAGAACAAAATCCTCGCAAACCGAATCCAGCAACACATCAAAAGCATTATCCACCTTGACCAAGTGGAATTCATCCCAGGAACACAGGGGTGGTTCCACATGCAGAAATCTGTCCATGTAATACACCACATAAACAAGGTTAAAGCCGGGCGTGGTGGCGCACGCCTTTAATCCCAGCACTCGGGAGGCAGAGGTAGGAGGATTGCCGTGAGTTCGAGGCCACCCTGAGACTCCATAGTGAATTCCAGAACAGCCTGGGCTAGAGTGAAACCCTACCTCGAAAAACCAAAAAAAAAAAAAAAAAAAAAAAAAAAAACAAGGTTAAACATAAAAAACACATGATCATTTTGATAGATGCAGAAAAGGCCTTTGACAAGATACAACATCTCTTCATGATCAAAAGATTGGAGAGAATTGGCATGGTTGGTTCATATCTTAACAAAGTTCCGAAGGCCTAAATAATACTTAATGGAGAGAGACTCGAGGAATTCCCATTAAGATCAGGAACAAGACAGCGTTGCCAACTCTCACCTCTGCTTTTCAATATAGTACTGGAAATCCTAGCTCAAGCAATAAGACAGGAGAAGGAAATAAAAGGGATACAATTTGGAAAGGAAGAAGTTAAGTTAGCTCTATCTCTGATGACATGATTGTATATGGAAGAGACCCTAGAGAATCCATCCCAAAACACCTGAAGGTGATTAACTCCTATAGCAAAGTAGCAGGATACAAAATCAATGCACAAAAATCAGTAGCCTTCCTATATGCAAATGACAAAGATACAGAGAAAGAAATAAAGGGCCTGGTACCATTTTCAATGGCAACAAAAAAAATAAAATACCTTGGAATAATGTTAACCAAGGAAGTGAAAGATCTATGCAACAAAAACATAAAAACGCTCAAAAAAGAAGTTGAGGAGGATTTGAGAAAATGGAAAGACCTCCCATGTTCCTGGATAGGCAGAATTAACATTGTGAAGATGACAATCCTACTAAAGGCAATATACAGATTTAATGCAATTCCAGTTAAAATCCCTACAGTGTTCTTCACAGAGATGGAAAAAATGATCTCAAATTTCATGTGGAAATGCAGAAGGCCTCGCATATCCAAACATATCCTCAGTAAAAGAAATACCTCTGGAGGCATCACCATGCCTGATCTAAAGCTATATTACAAAGCCATAGTAATAAAAACAGCATGTTACTGGCATAAAAACAGGACCTTAGGCGAATGGCATTGACTTGATGACCCCAGACTTAGGGTCAATCAACTATAGTAACTTGATATTCGAGAAAGTCCTGAACAATATAGGCTGGAAAAAAGACAGCATCTTCAACAAATGGTGCTGGACAAACTGGATAACCATATGCAGGAAACTGAAACTTGACCCACACATTTCACCATGCACTACACTCAAGTCCAAATGGATCAAAGACCTCAATATAAGACCAGAAACTCGACTACTACTGTAAGGAAATATAGGAAGTATTTTCAGTGATATAGGAATGGGAAAAGACTTCCTGAACAAAACCCCAGTAGCTTACATTCTTAAACAGTCACTCAACCAATGGGATCACATGAAGCTGAAGAGTTTCTTTACAGACAAGCATACAATAAGCAAAGCCAATAGACTACCCACAGAATGGGAGAAAATATTTGCGTGTTACCCAGCTGATAGAGGCCTAATCTCTAGAATCTACTAAGAACTCAAAAATCTAAAGAGTAAGAAGTCAAACACCCCACTCACAAAATGGGTCAAAGAGCTGAACAGGCAGTTTATGGAGGAAGAAATACAAATGGCAAACACACACTTAAGAAAATGTTCATCATCCCTAATCATCAGAGAAATACAAATTAAAACAACTATGATATTCCA
This sequence comes from Dipus sagitta, assembly GCA_036346955.1. NCBI lineage: Eukaryota > Metazoa > Chordata > Mammalia > Rodentia > Dipodidae > Dipus > Dipus sagitta. The sequence continues at coordinate 11,843,892 of CM070791.1, read as the reverse complement.
CCTTACCCCAGTAAGGATAGCAAACATCAAAAAATCAAGTGAAAATAAATGCTGGTGAGGATGTGGAGAAGTAGGAACACTCATCCACTGTTGGTGGGAATGTAGGATGGTACAACCACTTTGAAAAGCAATATGGAGACTTCTGTAAAAGCTGACTATCTTTTATGAACTGTGGTGCCCCTGTGTTTGGTGCATACAGATTTATGATTGTAATATCCTCTTGATGGATCGTTCCCTTGATAATTGGGAAGTGGCCTTCTTTGTCGTTTTGATTATGTGCGACTGGGGGAAAATGGCCAATATTTGTCCAGGCAACTCATGATCTAACCTACTTATTGGCAAATAACTTGTTGTGATGCCCACACAAGTGCAATACTGACACACAGCCATGGTGGGGAACCAACTCCTCTTACTTTGGCTAACTGATCTTCTCAGTGGTACGGGACCCATAGCTGGAGCCGGGAAACAAGTCAGAACCATATCCAAACATAAGCCCACTCTACATTATCAAGCTACCATCAATCATGGGCTACAAGAGGGCCTACACCTATTAAATTCTCTATAAAAGAGTAAGGGTTATCTCATTTGTCCTGGTGCTAACTACCTCTCTGTTGGAGAATCTGCTTCTGCTTTTCAGATAGTTGTAGGTCCTAAGGAGGGAGCTACCCCATCATACCTTGCAGGGGCCCCAGCTGAAACTAAGAAAAATTGACGAAACAAGCAAGGGTGGTGTTTTCCTGATGAACCAGATACCAGCTCAAGGGGGAAGGAGATCAACACAGAGAAAAATCAAGTCCTACCAAATCAGAGAGCCAGAGCCTCAGAGGCCCCCAACACCTCATCACTGAAGCATACCAAAAGTGAACACAACATGGCTCAGGGAAATTTTGCAGAAGAGGGGGCAGAAAGAATGTCAGAGCCACATGTTGGGTCATGATATGCACAGACATTTATCTTACCTATAATTGTGGGCTAACTCCACAATTCATGACCCATATACCTCAACAAGAAGTGGCCAAGGGGAGGGGATAGGTCATGGATGAGCCTAATAATGGTACCAAACTGAGTGTATTTGCTGAATAATACAAAACTAACTAATAAAGCAAAAAAAAAAAAAAAAAAAAAAAAAAAAAAAAAAAAAAAAGCTGACTCGAGATACCAACAGACCCAGTTATTCCCTGACTGGCCATCTACCCTAAAACCTTCAAACCACAGGCTAGAGAGATTTGCTCAACCATGTTTGTAGTGGCTCAACTTGTAATAGCTAAGAGCTGGAATCAACCCTCATGTCCATCACTAGAAGAATGGATAACTAAGGTATGGTATATCTTCACAATGGAAGCATATGCATCAGTAAGAAAAAATGACAGAATGAAATTTGAGGAAAAATAGTTGAACCTGGAACAGATTATGCACATTGAACTTACCCAATGGGAGGAAAAAACAAAAACAAAAGCAAAAACAAAAACAAAAAAACGCCACATAGTCTCACTCATCTACAGCACCTAACCTGAATCTCCCCAAGATACGTTACATACCTAGCAATCATCTCATGGACTAGACACTAGGATGGAAGGGGTGAGGGGTAGGGCATCGAACAGGTGTGAAACACAAATCTAGACCCAAACGGCAATGGTACCATAAAATTCTACTTCCTAAAAGGCAGACCAAATGGTGGATCCTTCACCAGGCCCTTACAGGGAACACCTGAGCCACAAGACACTGGAGAGGGTAGGATCAAGACTAACCTTAATCTGCTATATCTTCCCTCCCTCTCCCTCCCTCTCTCTTCTCTCTAACTCTTGTATATTAGTTATCTTTTCCCTCATTTTCTTACTGGGCACTGACCTGTAACTCCCAGTACCAGCATGGTGCTATCATCCACAATGAGCTTTTGAGCAGGGAGACTTACAAGGTTTCCTAAAAGACAGACAGATTTCTATCAGAGTACTTGATGACCCACCAAAGGCTAGTGGTAAGACCCTACTGCTGAAGACACCTTATGTGGGTGACATGCAAAATGGAATGGCATGGCTGGAAGTTGGAAGAGAGTCAGTCCCCAGACAGTGCATGTAGTGCCAGAAGGTGCTACATGGGCGACTGGGGGAAAATGACCAACATCTGTCCAAGCAACTCATAGTTTAACCTACTTAGCAGCAAATAACTTGTTGTGATGCCCACACAAGTGCAGTAGTGGCACACAGCCATGGTGGTGAACCAATTCCTCTTAATTTGGCTAACTCATCCCGTCAGTGGTATGGGGCCCATAGGTAGAGCTGGGAAACATGTCAGAACCATATCCAAACATAAGCCCACTCTACATTATCAAGCTACCATCAATCATGGGCTACAAGAGGGCCTACACCTATTAAATTCTCTATAAAAGAGTAAGGGTTATCTCTTTTGTTCTTGTGCTAACTTACTCTCTGTTGGAGAATCTGCTTCTCTTTTTCAGATAGATGTAGATCCGAAGGAGAGAGCCACCCCATCATATCTCACAAGGCCCCGTCTGAAACTACAGAAAAATTGGTGAAACAAGCAAGGGTGCTGTTTTCCTGATGAATCGGGTACCACCACAAGGGGGCAGGAGATCAACACAGAGAAAAATCAACTCCTACTAAATCAGAGAGCCAGAGCCTCAGAGGCCCCCAATATCTCATCACTGAAGCAGACCAAAAATGAACCCAACATGGCTCTGGGAAATTTTGCGGAACAGGGGGTGGAAAGAATGTCAGAGACACACGTTGGGTCATGATATGCAGAGACATTTATCTTACCCATAATTGTGGGCTAACTCCACAATTCATGACCCATATACCTCAACAAGGAGGGGCCAATGGGAGGGGGTAGGTTACTGATGAGCCTAATAATGGTACCAAACTTACTGTATTTGCTGAATAGAAAACTAATTAATAAAGAAAAAAGGAAAAAAAAAGAATGTAGGATTATGTCATGCCATATTACATTACAATGTTATATGCTTCATATAGAACTGTACAAAACAGAAGTAACCTGTGAAACAGTGACCCTGCATTTTCTTCTGGTGGTCTTGAGCCCTTTTGCAGAGCGGAAGGTAGAAAGCATTTTCTATCCTGATAATTATAAATTTCTGGCCATCAGGACAATTATTTCCAATCTCTCAAAATTCTTTTAAAGCTTTTTTTTGGGGGGGGGGAGGGTAGGCACACTGATTAGCCCCTGCTTTAACTTGTAAACTCCTTTTAATCTCTTGCATCTGTGTGATCAGCATGAATACTGATATTTCTCCAATCTTCTAAACCTAAGAGCCAAGATGTAGGCTCAAGTTTATGGCTGCAACCTCCCTTCATTCCTTTCTTTTACCTTCTTATCTAGTTTTCATTACCTGACTGAGGCCTATTGTGATTCAGGGAAACTTTCAGTCATAAGCTTGTTCCCCTACAAGGTCTGCTGTACATATCCTTTACAGAGCAGTTCTATGTCTACTCAGACTGTAATCTGATGAGGAGTGTGGATGTGTGTGTGTGTGTGTGTGTGTGTGAATGGGTGATTATGAATTCCTGTATACAGATGCATATACACTGTGAGGAGATTAGAGAAGAAAATTAAGTGTCCTCCTATAACTGTCTTACACTTTTTTTTTTTTTTTTCTATTTCTGTGAGGTGGAATCTCTCAGGGAACTTGAAGATGCTCTTTTCTGGTCTGATTGTTACCACTCAGTACTGGCTTCATAGGAATGTGTGACTATGTCTGGCTTTTCTGTAGATGCTGAGTATTGAATTTAGGTCCTCATGTTTGTATATCCAACACTCTTACCTGCTGAGCCCTTTTCCAATACTTACCTAGTTTGCCTTTCTTTTTTTGTTAGTTTGTTTATTTATTTATTTGAGAGAGACAGAGAGAAGGAGGCAGAGAGAGAGAGAGAGAGATTGGGCACGCCAGAGCTTCCAGCCTCTGTAAACGAACTCCAGATGCATGCACCCCCTTGTGCATCTGGCTAACGTGGGTCCTGGGGAATTGAGCCTCGAACCGGGATCCTCACGCTTCACAGGCAAGCGCTTAACTGCTAAGCCATCTCTCCAGCCCAGTTTGCCTTTCTTCAGTGTCTCCCCTATTCCATTAATCAGGAGAAGCTAAAGTGTCTTCAAGGAGAAAGTCCCATTTTGGGGTCATTAATTTGTAATAAAATGTATGTTGTTGAGCCAAAGGCAAAAGAAGAATGACACTGACATAGGATAGCAGAGAAAGATTTACATGAAGAAAAGAGAGTGAGCATAAGAGTTACTTCCAATATGTCATTATCCAACATTGGAAACTTGGGGAGTTTTCTCAGTAAGCCTTTACATTTTTATGTACAAAAACATTTTAACAGTTGATACCTGTATATGCATAATCAGTCGTAGAGAATGATTCTGACCTTGCTATGATCAGGATCATATTTGAAGAAGGTAGACTCATACTGGGCATGGTTTTCTCAAAGGCAAGAAATACATGTTCTTTTTTTAAAAGATTTTTTTATTTGTATTTATTTATTTATTAGAGACAGAGGAGGGAAGGGAGGGGGGAGAGAGAGAGAGAGAAAGAAAATGGGCACACCAGGGCCTTTAGCCACTGCAAACGAACTCCAGATGCATGTACCACCATGTGCGTCTGCCTTACGTAGGATCTGGAGAATTGAACCTGGGTCCATAGGTTTCACAGGCATGTGCCTTAACCACTAAGCCATCTCTCCAGCCCACTTTTTTATGTTTTTTAAAAGTATTCTTATTGACACCATTGATACACATACAGAATAAATTTTGAACATAATCCTTTCCCATTACCTTCTTGTATCTTACATCCCCATTCTTCTGAACCACTTCCTTTTTCCAACTAGACCCTATACTATTTTTAAATAGGTGTTTGGCTGACAAGGAACCAGAGACAGACAGAGAGAGAGGGAAGGAATGAGTGTGCCAGGGCCTCCTGCCACTGTAAAAAACAAATGCAGAAAAACAACAACAACAACAACAAAAACCCCTCAATACCTGTGCACCAACTTGTGCATCTGATTTTATGTGTAAACTGGAGGTAATAAAACCCAGGTTGTGAGGCCTTGCAAGAAAGTGCATTGAACTACTAGGAAAATATCTCTAGTACCCCTGCATACTGTTTTGATGCCTTTTATTTTTCTTTTCTTTTTTGCCCTCATTTGCTATTCTATACAGAAAGTTGTTAGGAAGGTCCTGTTTACATAAAAATTGTCACTGTGGGATCATGAATGCAATGACTATTCCCTGTCTAGAAACCAGTGGTCCACATCATTCTGAACCATCCTTGTCTGTGACAGTCTTTGTACCCCCTTCCTCACTAATATGAATGATGAATTTCTGGGGAGTAGGTAAAGTATATCCTTCTTTCTTGGAAAGAACTATTGTGATTGTGATTACCAGCAATGTGATTAAATCTACATCAGTGTAAAAAAGAAAATACCTCACATTAATTTGGAATGCCAAAGCAGTAGGGTCAGCATTTCAGTCAGACTTAATTACATAGAAACTTTTATTCTAGCTTGTCCTACATAAGACACTGTCTCAATTTTAATTAAATTAAAATAAACACAAAAATGTTGGTTTCATGTTTTTTATTAATTAGTTTTGTACTCAGTGAATACAGTCAATTTGGTACCATTGTTAGGCTCATCCATGTCCTACTCCTCTCCCTGGCCCCTCCTTGTTGAGGTATTTGGGTCATGCATTCAGGAGTTAGCCCACAGTTATGGGTGTGATAAATGTCTCTGCATATCATGACCCAACATGTGGCTCTGACATTCTTTCTGCCCCCTCTTCCACAAAATTTTCCTGAGCCATGTTGGGTTCACTTTTGGTCTGCTTCAGTAATGAGGTGTTGAACTTGTTCAATTATGTTTGCATTTTCTGCTACTTTTCTATGTATAATTTCCATCCCTCTGTCAAGCTCCCTTTTCACATCATTTTCTGAAAATCTTGATGCTTCTTGGAATTCATCCTTGCATTTCTTTATGTCTTCATTTAGCATTGCCATCTGATTTTTGATGTCCTCTGTTTTTTCACTCTCCCTCATATCTCTTAACTGTCTTTGAACTCCTTCCATTTTCTTGTCTATTAGGTCTAGTCTAGTGATGGGAGTATCCACATGATTATCGGTCCTTTGTTGCTTTTCTGCAAGTTCTACCAGTGGCTTGGTCTGGGTTGCATTGCTGATAGCTTCATTTTGGTGTTCTTGTCCTAGTGACTCTTCTATGTTTTGATTAGAGATGTTCATTGTAGGACTGGGTGATCTAACTGGATTTTCTTTCATATGATTTTTCCTGTTATTTTTGTTTCCCTGTCTTCTTCCCATCACAGTGTATGGGCACGTTTGTAGGTGGATCAGCCTGGGCTCAAGCACTGTGGGAATGTGTAGCAGTCTGATGCAGTTGCCATGCAGCCTGGGCTTTGGCTCTCACTTGCTAAAGCCACCTGTCCTCCTTCGTGGCAGGGCCATCAATGTTGCCTGAGCTGTCACGCGGTAATGTGCCAATGCTGTCTGCGCTTGCACTAGGAGGGACACTGAGGCACCAAGCACTGAAGCAGCCCAAACTCTGGTGTGGCAGAACACTGGGATCTGGAAGCAATCTGAGCTCACCCACAACAGGACATTGGCGGTCGGCCAGCGCAGCTGACAGGGAGGGGCTGGCACCTGAGCTCACTCAGGGATAGAGAGCGACAGCCTGAGCTCACATGGCAGCTGCAATAGGCCTGGGCTGGTGCATGAATTTGCGGTGGGAGCAGTAAGTAAGCAGATGAGAGGAGCAGTCTAAGTTTGCACCAGCAGGGATCAGCAGCAGAGCGCGTTTGGGGGGAAAATTGATCAAAGGATCCAGAGCTCCAGTGGGGCAGCAGGCATAGCCTGGCCAAGGTCACTCGTGGGCAGCAGTAGCAGGGCGATCGCCCGTGAGCAGTGAGGCAAGTGGAACTGTGGTGGCTTGGGACCCTTTTCCTAGAGTAAGTATGGGAGTTTCCTGAAGCTGGGACTGTGGTTAAGGCGGCTGCTTGGGGAGAGGGGTGTGCTACCCGCACATGAGGGAATCAGCAATTCCCTGTTTTTCCCCTCTGTGCCCTCCCACTGGCAATCTATTGGAGATTTCTCTCCCCTAAAAGACTCAGTGAACCCTTAATGTCTTACCTTTCTTTCCCAGGGATGTGCGGCGCAGTTAGGTGGTCACCATCTTGGCCGGAAGTCTCTGTTTCATGTTATTGAATACCAATGAGATCACTACACAGAAGTTCAGGTCCTATAAAATGTTGCAAGCAACCTGGTTTTAATAATCTGTACTCATGTAGGTCTGTGGTCATTCTTATAATTCATGTGAGAAATCCAGTCTTTTCTGTCAAATAGATATAACCATTGTAGACCTCATCCCTTAATCTTAATTTGGAAGACTTATTTATACAATCAAATGTAATTTTCTTCCTGGAATGCTTAAATTGTTCTTGGCATTATACCTATAGGTGTTACCATGTTAACTTGACCACTGGGCTTTCCCTCACCTCCAATGTTTACATGTGCCATTTGAATTAACCAACTTAGGGCTGGAGAGGTGGCTCAGCAGTTAAGATGCTAGCCTGTGAAGCCTAAGGACCCAGGTTCCATTCTCCATTATACACATAAGACAGATGTACATGGTGGTGCATGCTTCTGGAGTTTGTTGGAAGTGGCTAGAGGGCAGGTCTGATCATCCTCTCTATATATATCTGCTTCTTTCTCTCTCTTTCAAATACAATATTTTAAATTAACCAACCGGGTATAGTTTGTAAGGCCAAATGTCATCCAATGAAATGATCCCCAGTGCTCCTTTTCATTCATGGATAAAAGGTAGGTGGTCTTCTGGCTTGGTATTTTTGCTTATACCAGCTTTTTGGTATCTACATATTCTTTTGTGCGGAAGTAAATTTTTCCTTGACAAACTACCTTTATTTGAGTGTTGGTCAATTTGGGACCCAGTGAATGCCTTGAATACTCATAACACTACTTTGGAATATGTATGGGAATATGCTGTTCTCAGTAGAAGACAAAAACATATGTCATGTTTTCGGCATTGGGGTTTGATATAGGTATCCAATAAGAAGGTAACTGCAACTAACATCACATTTGAATGATTTATTCCTAGAGTATGGCAATTTAGATTGTAGAGACTTCCTGGAGGATGTGGGTTGTTGGTATTGGACTTAGTGTTATTATAGACAGTTCCCACTTGAGAGACTTACCTCAATCTCTTGGTTCTGTTTTCCACCAGAGGCTTACAAAGAGGTGATATCCAGCATCTGATCTGTTACCTTTCCCCTACTGTCAAGAAGCTTCCCTTCAAGTCTGTCAGCTAAAATTAACCCTTTCTTGATACAATCTACTTTTAGTCTGATACTTTACCCAAGTAACTTGGTGCCAGTAAGTTGGTGCTGCAAGAAACATGACTGTGTGGTTGTGGGTCTTTGAAACTGATTTGCAGAAGAAATGAGGAAGTATTTTTAACGTTGGCCTAAAATATGCCATGCAGTGTTTTAAACAGTGTTTGATGTGCTATTCTGGTCAGAGTTTAGAGATCTGAATGCAATAAGATCTATGCATTCTGAGGTTTGGGTTATGGTGAGAAGAAAGAGCTTTGTCTGGACTGCACTTGTGCAGAGTTGTATTTAGAAATAGACAGCTGTGACTAGGAGATGGCACAGAAACAAATAACCATTTCAGGCTAGAGACGGGGCCTATTGAGCTGCAGTTGTTTCAGAGATTACTAACATTGGGAATGGGCCAACTCTTCTTCATTGGTGCATCAGAGAGAATGCTGATGTTTAAAAGTTGGGGTGCCTGGATACTAAAGGAGTGTCTTGCTCTTCAAATTCATCTTTATTCTACAAATTTACAATTTTTTAAATTAGTTATAGATATACTCAGGATGGCAACAGCACATGTTGGTACCATCCTCTTCCTTATGCTTCCCTTTGAAGGGATCTTCCTTGTTGGGGATGCTGCTCACCCCGTGGGGATTGTAGGTCATGCATTCTGAGGAGAGCCATCAGTTATGGGGAAGAGGCATTGTCTCTGTGTGTAATGTCCCAACTTGTGGCTCTACCAATCTTTTTGCCCTCTCTTCCATGAATTTCCTTGAGCCATGTTGGGTTCATTTTAGGTCTACTTCAGTGATTGGCTCTTGGGAGCCTCTGTGTCCCTGGATATCAGGTTTGGTGGGAGTTGAGTGTCGTCTGTGTCTATCTCCCTCACCCTTATGCTGCTACCAGGTTTACCAAGAAAGCAGCACTCTTGCTCATTTCCCCAATTACTCTATGGTTTCAGCTGGGGCTCTGGTGAAGTGTGATGGGCTGATGATTCTCTCCTTAGGCACTGCATTCACCTGAAAAAGAGAAATAACTTCTCCAATGGAGAGTGAAGTCAGCAAAGGTTAAATGGGATAACCATTGTTACTGTAGAGAGAATTTAATAGGTGTGGACCCTCTTGTAGCCCAAGATTGGTGGTAGCTTGATATTGAAGAGCAAACTTGTCACAAATTTAAGAAATTGATAGCCCATCCAGTACTATGAAGCATAACAACTGCAGGAATGAAATCACCATTGGAATTGTAACTTTTTTTTTTAACACGGCCCCTAAGCAATGTGAAACAGGGACATAGTCCCTAAATGTAGCCATTGGGGCCATGGCATAGATAAACAATTGGTTGCATTAGAAACCCGAAGATTTTGTTGAGATCCCAGGACTGTGATAATATTGTCAAGGCAAACTGATGGCTTGGGATAGGTTGTTCCCCAGATTGTGAGCAGCACTGCAGTTGGCAGAACTGGAATGCCATGAACTTCATCACTGGTTACATGTATGAGACTTGGAGTTACAGAATTTGATGTTTGCACTACATGTATATTTGGTCTTACATTGTTTTAAGCTCTTTTTGTGATTGCATCTTTTACAGTGAAAATATTCTGTGCCATTATGAATTTGATTTTGCAGCTCACAGTTAAGAGACATTGGGCTATGGGAATGTAGGAACAGTATTGTGATTGATTAAAACTATGGGGACTTTTATAGTTGGACTGAATGCATTGCATTTTATATCATGTATGTCCATTAGTTTATGGGAGTAAGGAAAGAAATGTGGTAGCTTTAATTAGATGTTCCCCATAAATTTACTTGTTTGTCAAAGTGGGTTTCTAGCTGATAGCAATTTGGGAGATTGAGCCTCATTGGAGGAGTTTTTGGCAGGGTAGTTATGATATTCACTGTGGGGTCATGAAGGCCATACTTATTCCCTTAAGGGTAGCAGGGTGTGCTTTAGAATATTCCTACCCTTTCTGTGGCTCTTACGATCATTCTACCCCTCTTCCACAATGTTCCATGAGGCATGGCAAGCCTATTGGCAGTCTGATTTACTGCTGAGTTCTTCTGTAGACCCTGAATTTCTTCTTTAATGGGTTTTGAATACTCACCAAGATGGTTGTCAGGCTAGCAGTAAGAGCAGTATTCATGTCACAGCTTATTCTGCAATTCCTCCTGGGCCCTGGCAGATGTAGTGAAGATGGCATGTCTCAGGTGAGCTATCTTCTTGACTCATCAATGGACCTTATTTCACCTTATTTTCTGAGCCATCTGTACAATAAAGCAGATACTTCAATCAGGAATAAGAACAGCTTTAGTTAAAGGGTGCATGCAAAATTATTTGAGAGATTTTTGTTGTTCAAGCCCACTCTTTATTGGATAGCTGTAGGGCTTCTTTCTGAAGTCTTGAGTTTCCTGACAATGGGATTCTGATGGGGTGTCAAGTACCAGATGTAAATTCTCTCTTAGTGAGTGGGTCTCATGTCTGATCAGAGAACAGGTGATAATTGTGTGCCACTATTGCTCAAGTGTGTACTTCTCTTTTATAGCTGTTTGATTTTGTAATTTGCAGGGTTTCCTTCTCATTCATGCTGTTGATGACTGTTGTCTTTCAGAGGCTCCTATAGTGATTTCCAGGACTACGAGGGCTATCCAGAAGGAAACTAGTTTCCCTTTCAGTTTCAGCATGGTATCTCAATAACCTGTGACTGCAGACTAATGTTTTCAGAATAAGGTCTTACGTTTTAGCTTTCTCAGGTAACCAAGTGTTTTTAGCAATAGCCTACATTGATTTGGGGACCTTATGGGTTTCCTTTTCCAAAAGGTCATTGTGGGTCTCAACCCAGTTCTGGGCCTGGAATTTACCAGCCAGAGTACATCATTTAGGATTAAGCTTTTTCCACCTTTAGTCCAGAGTGTCCCCATACCCTCTTTATTGGTGGTTATATTTTGGAGAATGCTAGCCAGTATGAGGGTTTCTGTGGAACTCATTCATATTGTCTTCACATTTGTGTAATTACCTTCCGACCCTTCCTACCCCTGCAAGCCTCTCCCACCCCTAATAATCTTTCCCTCCACTAACCTGTTAAGTAATGCCTTCTTTCCTCTCTCCCTAATTATTCTCCCTCCTGATTTCATTCTATTTATTTGCTCGAGACAGAAAGAGTCAGAGTCACAGAGAGAAAGAATGGGCATGCCAGGATCTCTAGTCATTGCAAGTGAACTCCAGATGCATGTTCCACCCTGTGCCTCTGACTTTACATGGGTACTGGGAAATTGAACTCCAGTCTTTCAGTTTCGCAGGCAATTGCCTCAAATGCTGAGCTAGCTGTCTCTCCAGCTCACATTCTAGTTTCATGTCCATATTCTTGGAGCTTCTGTTTGCACTCATCTCCAAATGATTCCAGTTAAAAATTTCAGATGACAAAGTACATGTGTTGTTTGTCTTTCTGTGCATGAAAGACCTCACTTAGATGAATTTATTTCCTTCCTCATCCATTTTTTTACAGATTTCATTTTTTTTCTCTTACTGCTGAGTATAATCCCATTGTGTATTTGTATCACATTTTTATTATCCATTCATATCTTGATGGGCATCTGACCTGATTCCAGTTCCTAGGAGCAGAAACAAATATGGATCAAGTATTTCTGTAGTCAACAATGGTGTCTATAGGGTATATGCACAGGAATGGTATAGCTGGATCATATGACAGACCTAATTTTGTCTTTTTCAGGAGTCTCCATACTGATTTTGACAGTGGTTTTATAAGTTTGAAACCCCACTCATAATGGATATGGTTGCAGCCTCCCCATCTTTTGTTGTCATTTGATTTTTTTTTTTTTTTTTTGATGAATGCCATCCTGACTGGGGTAAGATTAAGTCTCAGAGTTGTTTTGATTTTCTTTTCTCTGGTGGCTTAAATTTTGAGCATCTCATTAAGTGTGTAATAGCCATTTGTATTTATTTGAGAATTCTCTGTTCAGTTCTCTACCCCATTTTTATCACATCTAGAAGTTTTATCACCATTTTTATCACCTCTAGAAGTTTTGTCACCATTTTTGTCACCTCTAGAAGTTTTTTTTTTTTTTTTTATGGAGTTTCTGAGTAACTTATATATAAAATCATTTCATCTGCAAATAGGGCTAGTTTGTTTTCTTCCTTACCAATTTGTGTTCCTTTCACTTCTTTCTCTTGTTGTAATTCTTGAGGTAAAACTTCAAGTATTATGTTGAAAAGTAATGGTCAAAGTGGGCACCCCTGTCTTATTCTATGTCAGACACTGCCAGGCACAGACTGGAGCCTTCAGGAGAGGGGCCTGAGCTTTTAGGCATGGCTGATGACCCCTGGGCTACAGGAGGCCACTCCCTCTCCAAGCGCAGAACACCTGAACGTAGGGCCAGCCCATAACCCTGTAACCTTTGGCCATTGCCTATGTGCTGGAATGAATATCCCCATAGAAATCTTGTATGTCCAATCCTCTTAGGACCCTCCCCCATCTTCAGATGCTTATAAACCCATTTCCCTGACAATAAACTGAGAGAGCCGTTCACACCGAAGAAGCTATCTCCTGGAAGTCCTTTACATTTGTGTGCTCACCCACTGCAGTTGCCTGGACACCTTCGGGCGGACCATGACCGGCCCCGGAGCAAGAACCCAGGAACCCACAATTCTAGACCTTGAAAGAAACACTTTCAGTTTTTCCCAATTGGGTATGATCTAGGTGTTGGGTGCATTATATGTAGTCTTTATCATATTGAGATGTTTCCTCCACCTGTAGTTTCACCAGTGTTTTAATCATAAAAGGATGTTGTATTTTGTCAAATGCATTTTCTACATCAATTGGAATGCTCATGTGATTTTCTGTTTATGTGGTGAATTATCTTTATTTATTTCTGTATTTTGAATCATCCCTGCAACCTTGGGATGAAGCCTACTTGTTTAAGGTGGGTGATTCTTTTTTTTAATTGAGGTAGGAGCTCACTCTAGGCCAGGCTGACCTGAAATTCACTATGTAGTCTCTGTGGCCAATGTGCAAGATAATGAAAATCAGGGTGTCCATTTTTGGAGTCTTTGCTGCTTGAGACCTCACCTGGTTAACACTAGGTGCAGGATATTGGAAGCAGTTGGACTCAGAGACAGCCCCTCCCCATTTTCTCCTTCCTTCTCAGTATGTCCACCCTCAGTGCTTTCTTAAGTTAAAACTGCAAAAGGGGCCAAGACCTAAGGCCAATTGCACTTCCAAACCAGAATTGGATATGCAGCTCTGTAATCTCAGTCACTCGGGATGTAAGGCAGAGGGAGGACCACAACTTCCAGACTAGCCATGTGTACACAGTGATTTTAAGGCACATAAATATACATCTGGGCACCTAAGGAAACTTTTTACCATAAATATTCTAAAGTGAACTGTTCGTTTTGGTGATAGAGCAAGTGTCTGGTATGGACAATGCCTTCAGTTCATTCCTGATTACTTTATCTCAGTACCACCTAGGTAATCCAGTTCCCACCCTTGACTTCTTTTGTCTTCTAGAGAATTGAGTGTTGTTGCTGTCTGTTGATGATAGTATTGAACCTCAGAATGTCAAGAGTCAGGAATTGCTTTGGGGGGGGGGGGCAGGGCTGCTTTAAAATCTATCAGCCCTCCTGGACCCTGAAACCTGGGACAGAAGTGGGATATGGAGCTTGGCTTACTGTACAGTAAGAGAGGGTTATATTACTGGTTTGGGAAATTGGGGGCCGAATCTCCTGTTGCCTGCCACCATGGGACAAATGTGGCTTAATTATTGTGTGTTCCAGAAGGCTGAGTCTCCACTAAGCACAAAGGGTTCTAAAAAGTTTGGAAGAGGCAAGGGTCATTGATTGTCCCCAGTCTCTGAGAACAGATGAAGAACTAAATGGTCTGTGGAAAGATGATCTGTGTGGGGAAGACAGGCCTTATAGATGTGAAGGAAGAAGTCATCATTTGAGGGAAGAAGCAAGAGACTGAGGGAGGAGACAAGGGAATGAGGTTTAGAGGCTAGTGCCTCAGGGAGGTGATTGCCTAAGAGTGGATTTGACTCTGAGAGAACATGTGAGGGTCTTAAAGATGATCTGAGTGACACAGTAAATATTTGATAGAAAAGAAATCTGGAAAGTGTTCTGAGGGAAAATGTGATTTATACCTGGGAGGCACAGTTAGCATTCATGGTCACAGCTCATCTGTAAAGGTTTGTGTGTGCATATGGTTTTTGTATTGGGCTGTTCACCTAAGGATCTATAATCTCTCAATCCCTGAGTATCTGTGACTTTCTCTTTGCCCTAATGCAGGCATGTTACAGTGACCCCACTTTGTGTCCCCAAAGAGTATCCTGTTTTTCTTTACTATTTAAATGTCTCTCACTATCTTTTCCTCATGAAGTCTTTCCTTTAAGTTCTGGGGTCCCTAGGTCATAGGCTGGAGTACAGATTCTCCTTTCCATGCTGGAGGCCTTTGATTGGGTATTTTACATCTCTGAGCCACTTATGCATGTGTCCCTGGAGGGTATCTAGGTCTAAGAGGTATGTGTCTATCTAGAGTGATTGACTCAGGGTGGCATTGACTTGATTATCACAGTTCCCAGAATACTGTGTCCTCACTAAGAGTCTAAAAAGCACAGAAATTTTATGGGTCACCATTGCTCCTCATTCTCCAAGGATGAATAAGGACTAAAGGGTCTGTGGAAGGTGGATGTGTGTGAGGAAGACAGGCCTTATTGGTGTGAGCATGAATTCATGATGTGAAGGAGGAAGCAAGAAACTGAGGGACAATACGAGAGATAGAGGGTTAGAGACTAGTGTCTCATGGGGGTGATTGCCTAAGAGGATTTGACTCTCTGAGTAAGCATGTGGAGGGTGTAAGTGATGGTCATATAGAGGCAGTAGGTATCTGATGCATAAGATATCTGGAAAGGGTTTGGAGGGAAGAGAAGATTTGGAGGTGATCTGAGTCTAAAAGCCAGTTCTCAGGAAGGGCAGAGGTTTGACTTCTGTAAGAGTGAGAATAGAAATGGAGATGTTTCAACTTATTTATTATTTCAGGCATAGAAATTCTAGGGAAAGCTTCATTATGCAAGAAGAAGCTGAGTCACTTCATCATACATGCACAGCAAAGAAGGAAAGAGAACACCAAGAGATCAAGCCAGCTTAGAACACATGCTAGGGGTAGGAAAAGGATACTCTCCCAGCAACACACTCCCCTAGTAGGGTTCTGCCTTTAGGAGACATAAATAGGAAGCTTAATTTTAATCATAATGAGACTCTGCCTCAAAAAAAAAAAAAAAAAAAAAGTGGCCACCAACACCACCATTGCCAGCACAGCGGTTCTCAAGCCACTAGCAGCCTGGCTGCCCGCCTGCCTGCCTTCCTGCCTGCTGCATCCTCTGGCCTGTTCCAACAATCTGTTAAAACATGGTGGATTATTATGAAGTTCTAGGCGTGGAGAGAGATGCCTCATCTGAGGATATCAAAAAGGCATATTAGAAACTGGCACTAATGTGGCACCCAGATAAAAATCGTGAGAATAAAGAAGAAGCAGAAAGAGTTCAAACAAGTAGCCGAGGCATATGAGGTGCTATTAGATGCTAAAATCCGAGACATCTGTGACAAGTACGGCAAAGAAGGATTAAATGGTGGAGGAGGTGGAAGTCATTTTCACAGTACTTTTGAGTTTGGTTTCACATTCCGGGACCCAGATGATGTCTTCAGGGATTGTTTTGGTGGAAGGGACCCATTTTCATTTGACCTCCTTGGACTTCTAGGGGACTTCCATTTTCAGGTGGTGCAGATTCATGCACAGTAAAAGAAGCTATTTCATGGCTACTATGTGAGGTGCAGCCTGCTGGCAGATTCGAGGAAATGGCCAGTGAGGACTTGGCACCTAGTGAAGAACTAGACCAGCCCAGTTGTGAGGAGTCAGTAGAAGACACCCTGAGTGATGAGCACAGTGAGGTTTTGGATGTGATATCCAGTGAGGAATTAGACCTATTTAGTGATGATGAACCAAGTGAAGGATATAGCTGGGGCCAGGGTGGACTTCTCAGTGAGGACCTGGATCTCATCTCCAGCCATGAGGAAGCCAGTCTCGGGGACAGGGAGGAGTTCAGTGAGGAATGTGAGGAGCTGCTGAGCAAGGAGGAGCACAGTGGTCCCAAGCCCGAGCCACTGCTTAACAATAAACTGTACAGGGACAGCCCCAGGTTTGTTTTATAAGATGCTTTATTTTATTTAATGTTTATCTAGAATAAAACAATGGAAAAGAAGTA
The DNA here is from genome assembly GCA_036346955.1 of Dipus sagitta. Classification (NCBI taxonomy): domain Eukaryota; kingdom Metazoa; phylum Chordata; class Mammalia; order Rodentia; family Dipodidae; genus Dipus; species Dipus sagitta. The sequence continues at coordinate 11,827,252 of CM070791.1, read as the reverse complement.
AGCAGACATAAAGATTAAACAGAATGTAGGATCTGCTAGAACCAGAATGACTCCATCTTTGGAGTCTGACTGCCATGTCATTGTGACCCTTTGTTTCCGAAGAGTGATCCAAGGACCCATCCCAAGTATCACATTTTTGGAATAACCCAGTCCACCCATTCCCATTTTCACTTTTCTGGAATAGCCCAAACCACCTGTCTGATTATTACTTCCCTAAAGTGGTCTAAGCCCTGAAGTAAGGTGTACCACCCAGCACACAGAATTCCAGTGCCCACATCCCCCAAAATATCCCTTGTTTTGTTTGACCTGCATGGTCAGAGCCCTTCTTAGGATGCCTCAAATAAAGTCTGTTCATGTCTTCCCTGTCACTTCTCATTTTTCCTAACATCTCATGTGAATTTATGAAACATTCTCCTAAAGAGCATCATGCATGTTGTAACTCATACAAGAAGAAATATGTGGTATATGTGCAGGAGTGTATTTTCAGGATATGGTATGATGATGTTGAAAGGAACATATATAATCAAATTAGGTTGTATTTATCAGGACAGGCTATTTTTTATGTTTTATAATGCAGATCTTCCAATTAAAATATGTGGCAAGAGTTTATTGGGAGGGTTGGTTGAAGGATGGGTCAAAAGATTGCTTACTGTTTATGACCTGGAGTTATATGAGTTGCCATTTATTAAGGAAGAACACACTATTCTATACTAGTAGATGAATTTCATTATCTAACCACACTGTCCAATTATATAACAATTTGATATTTAAATGCAAGGTAGTAATTGGGAAATACTATCTTTTAAAAACTTTAATTATAACTGCCACAAATATGTCCAATGTACCATGATAAAAATCCTCTCCCACCACACTCTATTTTCTTCTCCAAAATCCAATCTACATTGATTCTCTTCTTCTTTCCAATTAGTCTCTCTTCTATTTGATGTCATTTATTTCCCATGTATTATGCAGGTTTTCTGTAGATAGTATCAGCCACTGTGAAGTTGTTAATGTCAAGGGCAATTTTGCTCAGGAATTTTGTCACTTCCAATTCTTTACTTTTTTGGATTTTAGACAGAGGGTCTCACTCTAGCCCAAGCTGACTTAGAATTCACTATATAGTCTCAAGGTGTCTTAAAAGTCACAACAATCCTCCAACCTTTGCCTACCTACTGTTGGGATTAAAGGCATGTACCACCATGCCCACCTCTCACAATTCTTCATTCACCTCTTCCACAATAGTCCCTGAGCCTTGGACAATGTGATGTGATGTCTCATTTAGTACTGCACATTCTACTGTCAGTTCTCAGCAACTTGGTGTTTTTAAAATCATTCCACCACATGAAAAAGGAGGCTTCTCTAGCCCAAAGAGTGAGTACCAGTAATACATGGGCATGAACATATTCAGAGGGCAGTTTGGTGGGCATAATGTTCTCCCGTAAGACTTAGGGCCTGCTGTGGTGGTTTGATTAAAGTGTCCACCATAAACTTAGGTATTCTGAATGCTTGTGTGCCCAGATGGTGGCAGTTTGACAATTGAAGCCTTCTGGAGGCACTGTATTTTTATAGCCACCTTCCCTTTGCTAGTGTTTGGCAGACTCTCCTGTTGTTGTTATATATCTGATGTTGTCCAGGAGGTGATGTCCACCATCTGCTCATTACATCATTGTACCCTACCATCTTGGAGCTTCCCCCCAAGTCTGTAAGACAAAATAAGTCTTTTTATTTTTCCCTACAAGCTGCTCTTGGTTGGCTGTTTACTGCCAGCAATGTGAAGCTGATAGCAGCACCTCCCCAGCTATGGATGTTTGATTATTCCACACCAGACAGAAATTCCCTCTTATGTAGTAGGCCTCAAATCTAATCAGAGAGCAATTGGTTTCCCCCATAATAGGCATAGCACTATAGTACCAGTTAATACATGTGACCTGGTTGATCATTTGTAAAACTTGCATGGTTCACTACAGGTTAACACTAATGATTATTCTTCTCTCCAAACAGGTTGCATAGCTCTTTCCAGTATATTGATAGGCAGCTAACTGGAAGGAGGCTTCCAGCTTTGCTGCAGCTTGATTTCCCAGTGTCCTGCATACCATGCATGTGGAGTCTTTAGCAATATGGTCTTACCATCTGGTTCTTGCTGGATAATCAAGGGTCTCAGCAATGTGTGAAGTATTCTTTGGCATCAGTGGAATTTATGGCTAACATTCAGTGGAAGGCAACTCCCCATAACACTAAGATTTTTCTAATGACAATATATTGCTTCTGGGTATAACAATATCTATGTCCAAAAGATACTTCTGCTCAAATTCTATTTTAACATATTATTACTAGCTAGCAAAGAAATAGATTTTAAATATCATTTATCTGTTAGTATACCATTATGGTTCAAGAAAAGAGAAAAAAAGTCCTACTTCATTAGCATTGCATTTATAACATACCAAGATGTTTCAGATTGTGTGTGTTCATTGGATTGAAGTTGCATGGCATAGTGGCATGCACAGGGCAGGTGCTTGTATGGGTTCCCAACAAAATCTGCAGTGAAGTTGACTGTGGCAACATGATAGACTGGTGCCAAAACTCTTTGAATTAATTGTTTATAATATATTTGATTCTGAATTATATTTGATTATTTTTTTGCTCTGAATCCTTTCACGTTTGACATATTATGACCCCAGCATTGATGATCAGACTTCAAATGGAGTCAAAATCCACAACTTTATTAAGAGCTTCTATTCCACTTTAATGTTAAGAATTGAATTCATGGCCTTGCATCTTCTGGACAGGCAGTGTAGCACAATGTTATGCCACAAGCCCTAACATATCCCTTTCCATTCTCTCATATTTTCATTAAGAAAAAAAACAAAAACAAAAAAACCACTAATCTTATTTTTTTGAATCACTACAGCAAAATACAGGTACTCTATTTGTCTTGAGTTTTTTCTTCCATAATACAGAGTATAAACTTTGTGCCTATTGAATAAGTCCCTGCCAAGATATATATAGAAGAGAAATATCTCATTATAGGAGTTGGTGTCATTTGAAGACATAGCTGTGGACTTCACCTGGCAAGAGTGGCAGCACCTGGATGTTGTTCAGCGAAACCTCTACAGAGATGTAATGCTGGAGAATTACAGCACCCTGATGTGCTTGGGTGAGTTAAACTTCTGTGAGTCTCTGTGTAGCAATTCCTTTCTTTTTGGTGGGTAAATATAGTTATCAGTACTAATTTTTAGTATTGTTTTGATATTATACTCTTAAACTGACATACTTAATGGAATATAGTATATAGAACAAAGTGGCTTGTGTGTGAAGGGTGCATGTGTAAGTATAGCTCTGTGTGCATATATGTGTGCATCAGTTTTAGAACACATTTTTACATGGTTATATGCTATCTGTATTTCTTCCATTGAAATATGTCTACTTAGTTCCATAGCTGCCCCCCCACTTTTACTTTTAAAATACCACATTTTATTCAGATTTTACAAAGGAGTACAGAAAGAAGAGGGCTGAGAGGTAATGGGAAATAAAGTGGGGAGAGAAGAAGTACACCATGTGGATCCCAAAAGCCTATGTGGGCCACTGTGTAGCTCAAGAGTCCATGTGGCCAGATACGGATTTTAGGGGAAAAAAAGTGACAGGGAATTTTAAAAATAATGTGCGCTTTTAAGAAGAAACAAATTGAAGATGGTAATGAAAGGAAAACGATGTCTCTTCCTTCTTTACCCATCTGAAGATGCTGCTGCCAGCTCCAGAAAGGGGAGAAAATGGGCCCCATAGCCCATTTTTTTAACTGGGTTGTTTGATTATTTATTGTTTTGTTTTTTGATTTCTTTATATTCTGGATATTAATCCTCTGTCAGATGTATAGTTGGCAAAGATTTTCTCCCATTCTGTAAGTTCACTGTTTGCTCTATTCACAGTGTCTTTTGCTGTACAAAAGTGTTTTAATTTTGTGAGATCCCAGTGGTTGATTAGTGTTTTTATTTTCTGAGCAATTGGGGTTATATTCAGAAAGTCATTACCTATGCCAATATGTTGAAGGGTTTCCCCTGCCTTTTTCTGTAGCAATTTCTGAAT